>CM043708.1:4455153-5055153 GCA_023969325.1 Oryzias curvinotus
GTCACAAAGAAGTTATGGAAAAGAGTAGTGGAAGCTAGACTGAGGTCAGAGGTAAACATTTATGAGCAACAGTGTGGTGTCCTCTACAGAAGACAGTATCTGCTGTCATGTTTCAGGAGAACAGAGAAGGTCAGAAGGAGCTGCTTTGTGTCTTTGAAGATCCAGAGATAGTCTATGACAGGATCAAGCTGTGGTTTGGTGGAGGAAGTCTGGAGCAGCTTAGAAGGACATTTGAGATGTTCAGGACATGGATGAGGGCTGGAAAACAGTAGTAACATGATCTGTAGGTAGGACAAAGGAGTTCATGGTTGAGGTGGGACTGCACCAAGGATAAGCATTGAGGTTCTTCTGGTTTCTGTGATAATAGACGACTGACAGATGAGGTTAGACAGGAATCTCTGTGGACCATTAAGTTTGCAGATGACACTGATCTGTAGTGAACAGGGAGCAGGTGGAGGAATATCTAGAGAGGTGGAGATTTTCTCTGGAAAAATAGGAATAAAGGACAGCTGCAAACAGTCAGAGTATCAGTGTGTAAATGAGAGGAACTCAAGAGGAGCAATGAGGTTACAGGGAGCTAAGGTGGAGACGGTGGATGACTAAGTGCTTTGGGTCAACAGTCAGAGAACACAGTTTGAGAAAGTAATGGAGAGGAAAACAGGTTGGATTGGTGGAGAAAGTTTCATGTGCTGGTATGTGACTAAAGAATGAAAGGAACTGTGAAGAAGACTGTGGTGAGAGCAGACATGTTGTTGGCCAACCCTGCTCCTCAAGATCCACAATTCTGCCTGGTTTCCAGCTCTCCTTGACCATCTTTCTGTGATTGGCTGAATCAAGTGATTCCACAACCTGATTGCCTGAACACACCTGGTTAGGTTGTCAGCATTTATGCAGGGAGAGCTGGATACCAGGCAGGGTTGAGGGTCTTGAGGACCAGGATTGCCAGCCCTGGTTTAGAGTCTCTGAGAAATAAACAGAAGGAGAGCTGGAGGTGTTATTTAATGCTAGTATTTCCAGCGTCTAATTATCTTAAGTTATATGCTATAGAATTAAGAGTGTTACCTCCATGAAAAAGGAAGATGATAAGGAAGACAAAACTTCCTTTTAACAGGAAAACATTTGTTAAACCCCAAAAGCTTTCAGTAGCAGCACAGGTTTTGTCAGAGTTAGAGAGTGGAAAAGAGACAAAAGGGAGGTAAAATAAATGTCTTGAATAATCATCTGGATGATGACGGGGCAGATTCTTCTTTTTGATCTAAACTAAATTTGGTTTCTAGCTAACAGGACTAGGTGGACACAGTTTTAATGAAGAAAACATACCAACTTACCATGTCCAAGAGGTGATATTCCTGAGGGCTCCACTGGCACTGGCATCTCTTCATCTGACACATAAAAACAAGACAATTGACAATTCAGTCAGATTTGAGAATTCCACTATATTCATTTTGATCAACTACTGCATATTGGAACTAAGGCAGTGTTTCCTTGTTGGCATGGAGTTATGAATTGGGACATCTCACAAAAATGACAGTAAGGGAAAAAATTTACATTTTGATGCTTCACAATGAGAACCTCTAAAAATATTTGATCAGCTCTGGATTATTGGTAAATAATGTTTATTTACACACAGGAAATAATACCAATACCTTTTCCCATCACAGTGCATTCTTGAGGGTCTGTTGCACTTTTTGCTTTCACTGGTCCTGAAAAAACATCTCTTAGAGAAGATTGTTTCATTCTGACATACATTTATCTACAGTGGTTACAAGAACATTAACATCACTGCTCTGTGAAAATTACTAGCAATTAAAATCCTCTACTGTAGGTCTCAAATAATTCTATTCTTTCTACACGCTATCAGAAACCAACAGCAGTACCTGGTGGTGTACTTTGCTGGACAGTTATGTCGGCTTCGTCTTCACTGTCAGAGGGGTCCAGAGTCATTTCCTCTGAAAAACATACATCATTTAATAACTGCGGTTCCATGTGCAAAATTTCTTTGATGAGATCAATGATTGGATTAGAATTTAACTGTGTTCATGGGCCCAGAAAAACGTTATAAAATTATATGACACCCTTACTCTCTTAAATACATGAAGAAATAGCGACTTCCGTTGTAAACAAAACTGCAGCAAAGAGTGAGATGATCTCCTAAATGTGCTTTTATTATTGTTATGATTTTTATTAATAATTTTCTAAATATTTGCGCTCAGTACTTTATTTTTGGCCAAACAGACACAGAAGGAGGGTTAGGTTTAGGCTAATACGTGCTAACAACATTGAGCCGTGGATTAATTTAAAATCCATGTGATCAATACCGCAATCTGCATCTTGACTGAACGTAAATATGTGGGAATAACATCAGATTTTATTTTGTTTGGACACGATTGGAAACACAAATTCACATGATTGTTTGCACGGTTTCTCAGGACTGTGCAGCATTTCTGTATTCAACAGCCGCCTAAACTGTCCAAAAGCTGCTCCTCGCTCGGAGACTCAGTTCTCCTGAGTCCAGCAGCTCGCTCATGCAGAGCAGCCAAATAGACTGCGGTCTGAAGCCTCCTCCAGAGTGCACACTGGGACAAAGCACCCTCCCCTGCCCGCAAACACGAAAGTACATGAGTCTGTCTGCTCCTATCAGAGACATGTTTTGCTTGTGCGGAGCAGCCGGCCGGTCCTGTTTGTGCTCAGAAGGTTCCTCTGGAGCAAAAAATACTGTTTACCCATGACGTAAAACCAGAGCAGTAGTGACCTAAAATCAGAATTAATTGTTTACATGGACCATGATCTGATCAACAATCGACATAACCCACCAATCTTGATTGTAAGGAAATTTTAATCCTAATGAGTCTGATCAGTGCAGAGTATTCCAAACGGTGTGTTTACATGAAATACTTTTATTTTGATCAGGCGTTTAATCCGATTACTTCTGTCCACTTAACCGCAGCTATTGAAAGTAAAAATTACACAAATAGAAGAAGAAGAGAAGTATGACTGCATGTACAGACAGATATAAAAACATTAATTTACCTTCAGGATCAATTTGAATCTCATCCAGATTTTTTCCTTTAAAGTCTGCCAGATGTCCTTGCTCCAGTGCCAGCAGGACCTTACTTATCTTCGCCATTTGTAATGTCCCTTCTGGCAACCTGTAATACTGGCGGTGGACCCTGATGTCATGGCCCAAGAAGTCAGCAAGGTCGTCCATTTCATTATCTTTCAGGTTCAGGACCTTAGACATGGTTGCAACATGTTTCCTCAATTTTGTAGAAGAAAGTGCCTCCGGGTGTTTGGCTCCACAGCTTCGGGCAGTGTGACGAATGACATCTGACCCCCTGAAATAAGTCACTGCATCTGGTCTCCCAAAAAAAAAGGGGTTGTCATCAGGCACTCCACAACTGAACCGAGTCTTTACAAGAATCTCCATTGATGTCACTACTTCAGGTGTGAGGAGAATGGGTACTTTTCTCCCTCGTTTGCCCCTGATTTCAATCCGCTGGAAATGGTTGCAGAGCTTTTTTTCCAGGTCTGTCAAAGCAAGCTCCAAATCCGGGTGACTCTGGGAAGTATCCCGAAGTGTAAAGCTATGGAGGTACATTTTGGAAACCTCTCCTTCTCTTCTGCGATTGAAAATGATGACTTCACACAAAGTGATTTTGGCAAGATCTGCCCAGTGCTTCTTACTTGGTTCAGCTTCCAGGTTTGCCTGGCACTTCTTCCTTTGTTTGGCAATATAATCATGCATTTGTTTAACATCTTCTGCAAAGGGAAGCAGATGAGGAGCATTCCATTTAGCCTCACTCATATTTCTGAGGGCTTGTGAAGATACAAGTTCACTCCATTTTGTCTCACAGATTTGCTTAAACATGTGAACATTGTTAATAGTTTCTTCATCTCCTGCAACCATGGCTTCATATTCAACTATATTTGCCATTTTCTTCAAGTTGTGTCCTAACTTAAGTGCCAAAGATGGTGTTTTGAAAGTGCTGGTTTCCTGATTGAAGCCTGCCACCATGTGAACTGCTTTGATGACATGAGGAAAATTAGCTGGTAGAAAGAAGTCTGACATCCTCTTCAGTTTGCCACATCTCTTTGCCTGTAGAACTAGCCGACCTGTCTCACAAAGTTTTTGTCTGATGTATTCATGTTTTGTTGTGTCGTGTCCATGTTTACCATAGAGGTGTTCCCCAAATTTCAATATCACAGGCTCTTTCCGGACAGCTTCAGATACTTCATCGTTATGCATTTCAAGTACCATCTTCCAAAACTGTGCACTGACATTGTCAGGAACAGGCTGAGCATAAGCACAAAGGGTCTGAATTCGTGTTTTTCCAGGCTTTAAGCCTTTGACTTCCTTACTGAGATGACATCTCTTCATGTGCTTCCATAAGGACTTTCTCTTCAGATAGGCTTCACAGTTCACACAGTGCATGTAATCGCTGGTTTTTACTGGTGCACTGCTTTGCTGACGAGGGATCACCATTCCTTTTCCTTCCTTAAGGACCTTATTGTTGTGAATACGGTTTCCTTTGTTTCTCAGTAAACTCAGCTGAATTTTTCTTTCTTTTGAACCTTTTGGACACATGAAGGCCTTTGAAACTTCTGGCTTATCTTTATGCTTCGATTGTAAATGGCGAGTGATTTTTTTGAAAGGTTTAGAACAAAAAACACAGTAGAAGGTCTTGTTGTAGAGACGTCTGCCATCTTCTTTTTTCTTCAGTGTCATAACCACAACAGAGTCATCATCTGAGGAGGCTTCCTGCTCTTTTTCAGCCGGTGGTCCAGACTGGAACATACCTCTTTTCTCTGTTTCTTTCCTTTTCTTTCTTTGTGGCTGTCTGGTGGGCTGTACAGCTATCTCTTCATCTGTGGATCCTTCACTCTCTGCTCGAGGTACATATTCTTCACCACTGCCAGAGGAGGATGGAGACTCTTCAGACAGACCCAGCATTTCTCTGGTAACCTAAAATAAAAATGTAAGAGATAAGCATTTTTCTCAAACATCTAAAACTAATCAAGTGAACGAGAAAAGCTGCGACATAGCTATCGTAAAATGTTCTGGTCACAGGTTTCAGTATTATTCCAAATTTCCTGTAGATCAGGGGTCTCAAACTCAAATTGCCTGGGGGCCACTGAAGGCGGGGTCTAGCTGAGGAAGGGCCGCAACTTCAAGACACACGCAACTTGTGAGTGTCTGAGAGCCAATAAATTTGTATGGAACATGTACTATTAACTATACTCTATTATTAACTTTTTTAGGTACAAAATGTACTCATAAAACTCAAATAAAATACATAAATAAAAAAAGTAAATAAATGAGTAACACATTTCTGTTCATTTAGTCTTCTATATTTCTAATTTAAATGTCCCTATCAACGCAGTTCAGTTATAACTATGAAACACTAAAGAAGACTCCAATTCTACAGTTCTGTAACCTCCACCAATGGTTCTTCTGAACACGGTTCTCTTGTCTTCTTACTGATGGACACTTGGCAGCACTTCCTCCAAACAGCTGAGACCCTCAGTGTGGATGAAGATTATTGACAGTAAATCTGGACTGAACTTGAACTTATTGAAATTTAAGGTGGAGAAGTCAGAGAGGATGTGCTCCCTATTTTGAATCTGTGCTGAATTTTTTTTTTTAAAGTTTACTCTTTAAAACACAAATTAGTAAAGGAGAAACAACATTCAGTAACCATTGTTGGATTTTCTTTCTTATGACTTTTTGCATATTTAAAACGCGGTCACCAGTTATTGTAGAGCAGCCGGTCAGCCACTCCTATATTTTTATAAAAAACAAATGGAAATTCATGTTGGTGACACCAAATATGTGCAGCCAAGATGCACAATAAGCGTGTTTGAGATCACCCAGGTGAATGAAACGTTCCACTGATCACCTGGTATGAGACATATATTTTTGTTTTTGCTCCAACATCACCTGTCAATCATCACAAAACTATCACTGGAAAGGGGGGGGCAAGGCCCCAACCTGAGCGAACGCAGCTGGAAACATAGTACTGCACTGACTGCAACCTGACTACAAAACAATGCATTATGGGAAATGTGTCCTGACGGTTTTTGTAGTCGAGTGATCAGTTAAAATAATTTAAAATACCAATTGATTAAGAAAGGGCTACATACATTACAAAACATTAAAATAAATATTAAAGATATAATAACACAGATCATACTAAGGGGGAGAGGCACACTAAAACTTAATTGAATGTAAACAACAACTCCAACTTCCTGTTCTCCTTCACGCTGCAGCTTTGCCTCCGTTTCACCCCCCCCCCCCCCCCCCTTTGGGAATCCAGGAGTGGCGCTGGTTCATCTCACGTCTATCGTTGCATTTTCCTCACGTCTTTTAAATGCATCTAAGACTACATCGTGTTGTCGCTCGCGTGTGTTTAATGCTAAAGCCCCGTTAGCTGTCACGCATGAAGGGGTTGGACATTTATTCTCCGCAGTGACCCTCCTCCTCCTGTTGGAGCAGAGAGACCCGTGTTGGGGTTAATACGCCGCGCGCGTAACCGTAACCATAACTTCAGCCCTCCTCCGGGTCTGTGCGGCCCAGAGAAAGGTTCAGCACTGATTGCATGTATTTAGATACGTTCTAAAAAGTAAAGTAATGAACTCCTTATTGTGGTCCAGGGAGGGGGCGGTCTGGTTACCTGAATTAAATGTTCTCCTGCTTTCAAGCCCAGTCAATGTCCCGCCCCCAAGAGTCATATACCCCACTGTGATTGGTTGGTTCTTCAGCTCGGCACACAAAACTGAAAAGGTGTCATTCACACAAACTGGCGGGCCGCATTACATTAAACTTTCATATTAAGGCGGGGGCCGCAAAATATCATCTTGGGGGCCGCAAATAGCCCGCGGGCCGTGAGTTTGAGACCCCTGCTGTAGATACACACACAGCATGTACTTTCCCATAAAAAAAAAATGTGAATCAAAATCATACAATTACACTGTCGGTTCTCTTTAATTCTGGCACTGTGAACTCTTGATTGAGTTCCGTAGGTGTTTGGTCAAGGATAACTGTAGTGTCACTGGAGCTGTGTGGTTCTTCCTAACAAAAAAAAATAAACAAAAAAAAGATTTTGTTAAAAACCTGTCTGGGTAACTGTAAATGAAAACTACCAAAACCAAGCAACTGACTTCTGGTGGCATTATTAAACTTTGTGTCAACATTTATAAAAAAAAAAGTCTAACATTATGACTTAACTTTTCCTAAAGAGACGTATACGTTTAAAAATATGTAGATAATTTGATATTGTCTTAAAGTTCAAGTATTACAGTTTTTTCTCTGATAACATTTGCAGATAAATCAAATAAATAATCAAAATCTGGGCTCTCTGAGTCTGAAAAAAATGGTAGGTGAAACTTACTGATGTAGTGCAACTCTGAAGACACAAAGTCCTTTCCCTTTCTCTGTCTGCCAGCTTCATCTGGGCTTTGTTGTACCGTTTCTCACACTTTCTGTGATGTCTTTTTAACTTCTGGAGCCGCTTCCTGTGCCTCTTTTGTTGACTTAAAGTCTGTAATGTAAATGTT
The DNA here is from genome assembly GCA_023969325.1 of Oryzias curvinotus. NCBI lineage: Eukaryota > Metazoa > Chordata > Actinopteri > Beloniformes > Adrianichthyidae > Oryzias > Oryzias curvinotus. The sequence goes on from CM043708.1 coordinate 4,462,708, forward strand.
TAAAACAACTTAGAAGTTCTTTAATCATGAACAAATTTAAATATAAAAACTACTGATAAAGTCATTAGTTTTACAATGTAAAAGTTACTGATTCTATAAATATCTGTTCATTTTACATAAGTAATGAAGATATTTAAATCCCCTAATCCCCCGCCAGTAAAAGACCAGCAGTGGTCGAAGGACTGATCTTCTCTGCTAACAGCAAGTACATTTCTTTTATAGCATAGATAGATTATTTAAAACAGACAAGAACCAATTTGCTAAAAATCATGTTTTTGGGCATTTACAATGCTTTACTACTTCATTAAATAAGGGGGTGCATTATTTTCACTCCCCCCTATGACAACAGCTGTAAGCATGGTCCTTAGCTACTTTGGCTTGTTAGTTTCTCTTTCATCACTTAGCTCCACCATCAGAACTATCAGACTATTAATACTGGCAGATTCAAAGGAAAATAGAGCACCATCTAACTAAAATCCTATTTGTGTATCGCAATACTGCAGTTTTGGCTTCAGTTCTTTTGAAGAGCAGCATCACCATGAATATCTTAGTAGTGAGCAGAAAAGAGTGCAGAGAATCAAGTAAAGAGAAATAGAATAGCAGCAGAAGATCCTGATATTACCGTATTTTCCCGACTATAAGACGCATCTAAAAGTCTTACATTTTCTCCAGACCGTGTGTGTGTAGGGGGGGGGGCCCTATGAGGTGGTGTGCCTAATGTGTTGTTGTGCGGCGTAGAAGAAGACGGCATGAAAATGGGGTGTAAACAACATTGTTTACAACAAGGCTGAAGCACAGTTTTAAATGCAGCTACATGGAGGAACATGGGAGCAGCTGCAGAGAATTCATGATGAATGTATCCATGGTTCACAAGTGGAGAAAGCTGGAAAACGAACTCCGACAGTCAAGAAGACGCAGCTGAGTTTCTGTGGAAAAATGGTGACTGACTGATGGATTAACGATCAGCTTGGAGAAGCTTCTCTGCAGTCAGACTGAGGGCAGTAACACTTATGGGAAGCTTTATGCATTAATTTCATGAAACGCCGTCACCTTTCCATCCGGTGGAGGATTACGGTGCCGCAGCGACTTCCAACGGATCACAATGAAAAGCTGTTCCTCTTCCACTCATACTGCAGTAAAAAGATCACAAACACCTCCAGCCCAGCTGAATCACCGTTGTGGACGAGGCGCCGCTCACTTCAGATATCCTGGTGAGTTTCAATGTCGAGAAGAACGGGAGCAGCGTGGTAGCAATACGTACAACAGGGCAGGAAAAGTCTGCTTTTATTGTTGTGGGAGGCAGTGCCAGGCGAGTTACGCCACAGTTTGTGAATGGATTGTGGAAGCTTGGGCTGACGTGTCTGATGAGCTGCTTTCAAAGTGCCAAAAAGCTGGCATTATTCAAGAGGAGCCGCATTGACACGAGACGGACTCTGACAATGACGAAAGGGAAGCTGCGTGTTTGATAGAAATTTAGCCCGGGTGTTCATTTCAGATTCAGAAGATGAGGACTTTGATGGATTTTTTGGATGCTGTTTTATGACTGAAAAAATAAATCACAACCATCTCAGTTTTGCTCCCATTGCCTTTCTTAAACACAAACTAGCATGCATATTTTACCTGTATGTGTTAACGTGCCCACGCCTTAAAACCTAGTGTGCCTTCTTTTTTTTTTTTATACAAAAAAATCGCCCATAACTGAGACCGCACCCTATAACCCAGGGCATCCTATGGTCATGAAAATACGGTTTTAAAAAACTAGAAACTACTGTCTTTCACAACAAGCTTTGTACATTTTTAGAAACCAGAACTGCCTAAGCCTTTAATTGTTATTCATAACACAGAGAGTTGCCTGAGCTACTGGTGTAGAAAGTTTCTGTTTTCTAAAAAACAGATTTAATTCAACTAAACTTAAATTATTAAACAATTTCCAATATTTCAAATGTGAAGACCTGCTTTTGAGTTGTAAGAAGAGATCTTTTACAAATTATATAAAGCTACCTACCTCTTTCTTCTTTTTGGTGATGGGTCTGCCAGTCACCTCAGCTGGACATAAATAGAGCACCAGTGTTAATTAGACCAAAAATTAGCAGCATCATGAATTTATGGTTTTCTCTAACATTATTAAAAGACCACTGTATAAACAAATATTAAAGGTGTATGTGTTTACATCCCTCAGATCATGACATATAGTTGTCATGATCCAACATATATGTTGTCCCTAGTAAATTCAAGACAGCTCTGCACCATAACCTTTTATGTATGTGTTTGACCTCTACCCAATATCAAATGATGGAGGAGTAAAGTTATGTTACAATAAAAAATTATGAATGAGCAGTGAATGATGGACATACATTGTAACCACCTGGAAAAGCACAGAAAAATCCAATTCGTCATCATCCTTATCATTATTATTATTACCACTAAATACGGGCTCAGGAGAATCTGGTTGTGTCCAAACTTTTTCCTTACTCATTATATATATATATATATATTATATATTCACCATTTTGTAGTGCTGTCTGAATCTACAATTCCAAAATCAAGTGCCCTAGAAATTTCCCAGAAGTCTATTCGAAAAGCCAGTGTGCATCAATGCTGTCTAGGTTGCGTCTCTACATTTTCTATGAAAAAAAAGTATACTTTTAAATTAATAAAAATGTGTTTACATTTATTTATAAAACCAAAGCACCAAATGCTTTTATTGAGGCATCTAATTGGTCAGTTTCTAACTTGAATCATTTGAACCACAGGAAAAATATCATGAAAAAAGGGTCAACCCATATCTAAAAAAAAGGCATCAGCGCAATAATAGTCTGACTGCACTTTATCTTATTTTGACTTTGGTATTTGAGCAGATTAAAATGCTGAATAAAATAAAATAAATGTAAATATATATATATATATATATATATATATATATATATATATATATATATATATATATATATATATATATATATCTATATATATATATATATTTTTTTTTTTATTTATTAAATACATTTTTTGACAGACAGACAGACAGATAGTGTGAAGGCCATTTATTTTACTAGGAATGTATATGGATGTATTTTCACTAATTACTGACTGAAGCAACAGATCATTGCACCTGCAGTCTGTGCATTCCAATACAAATGGTCAGCTATAAGAATAATTGAATAATAGACAGTCATTTTTATGTACTCACCCCTCCTGTCAGGACCGTTTCCTCTCAAAGGCTCATCTGGTTCATCCTGTGGGCAAATGCAAATTACATTTTGTAAATAATTAAAAATACAACATTCATCAGTGCTCACTGAACAATGAAATGACGTGTATAATTTAGCATATTAAGAGAGAAAAACTTTTGAGAGTAGCAACCCCCCTCCCCCACCTTATCCCATCTGCATGATAACACAATAAAGTAAAATGGCTGCCGAGTCAGTAAAACATTAGGAAAAGCAACTGAAGCATTTCTTGACTCCCAGAACAGTGTTAGGTATTTTCCCTCTCTGAGTTCTGGAAGTTTCTGACACAAAAATATATTTCTTTAGTACACAGTATTGGGCTTTTTCTATTTTGCTATTTTACAGCGGGACCGTGGGGACCTGCAGCCTAGCTAAGCTAGCCCAGGCTTCATGCAGCCTCAGCCTGGGATTTCATGAGCAAAACCCCAGTTTTAAGTGGGGGGGGGATCTGCTCTACATTAAAGTAATATTTTTTTATTGCAAGATTCCACCCTTCAACGTACCTGGACTCCTTCAAGCTACCATAATGCTAACCATGCATGCATCTCCAGACTGTTGCTAACACCACATGTGCTTGCTAGCCATCATGGAGAAAATTGCTAACATTTTTCGTTTTTTAAACAGAAAAAATCTACTCTAACCTCCACATCTTTAATATATTGAAATAAATAACAACTTACCATTATCTTTTGGGTAAAGTGAGGATTCTGCTTCACGTTTGACGGAGAAAAATGCAGTGTGTTCAATCAGTGTTCAGCTGAAAAAGAGACTGTTTTCTAGGGTATGTTCGATTTATTCTACAGGTCACACAGGTGAGCACCACCTTTGTGTGAGTGATAAGAAAATACACATTGTTCTAACATAAAACATTTAATTAGTAGAAAACACATGAAAAGTAAAATAAATAAATAAAAGTAAACAAATAATTAAGCGATAGGGAGAAGAAACACAGCTGTTGAGCATAAATAAAGACTCTTAAAAATGTCAAGTAAGGAGTAAAAAAAACCCTGAATATTTGGGGTACGTTTGATTTAGTTTACAGCTCAAACAGGTGACCACTGTCTTGGGTGTTCAGAAAGAAACAATGTTAAATTATAAACAAACTGCAAAAAAAGATAAACAAAACAAACTAACAAATTGGTGGTACAGAGAAGTAATGTAGCTGTTAAACATATGCAAAAATTATTGACTAATTAGTTAAGAAAAGTTTTTTGAAACAGAATAAAGTGGCGGTCCTCTACACCCAAATGTGTCTCTAAGCTCCTTATTTTACACATGAAACCCTGCATTACCAACACCAAACCCCGGAAAGCAGGCTACACTAATAATAATTTTATTTTGAGTCGCCAAAAGGTTCAGCATTTAATTTTTTCTGAAAACCCATCCAGAAATAAAGCTCAACAAAACGCTCCACGTGTCATCTTCAAGCATGGCTCTGATAAACAGACAACCTAGGGAATATTTTCTCATTAATGTATGATTTTTTGTCATAAATGTAAGTGTTTTAAAGTAATATATTTACTACTTTAAAATGTGTACATTTATGAGAAAAAAGTCAAAAATGTAGCTGATGAGTTTTTATTGTTGTGAGGAAATAGGGAGGAAATTCAGACACAGCTAGTGAGTTAGGTTGGGGGATGGTATAGTCCTAATGGGGACATAAAATATCAGGGTCTGTGTGTGAAGTAAAAGTGACAACAGAAACGTGTCACCTACAAAATCGCCACTGACTGTCTTTCCAGAAAAACTTTCCATCACATAACAGACTGGTCGGCGTTCACACCTGCAGACACGCCCTTCTTCCTGCCTGTCTGCTCGCTCTAACTGACGGCGTTAAAGGCACCACGACAATCTCAGAACATAATAGTTATTTTACTAAAACACAAAGAGCCGCAGCACAGGTATGAAAGAGCCGCATTTTGGACCGTTTAGCTCTTTCCACCATCGTATATCTTTGGTAGTGTTCCCGTGTGCACGCGCCGCGTACTGTCTGAACCCCCCGTGCACACAAATAACTAGACAGACCTCTCCTTTTCAGCGAGAATAGCGAAATGAATATCATCATTAATTAATAGAAAATTGACTGACTTGTTGAGTTAAATATGTCAGATAAAGTTTATGTCTTGTAGGACACAAAAAACATGCGACTTCTCCAGTATCTATAGCAGAACCGTTGAGGTCAGATCTTAACGATACTTCAGTATTGTAGAATGCTGCCCCGGGGCTCATTCAATACAGGGGCTTGGTACCCATCCCTATTTACGAACGGTGCAAAGTCGGTATGATAAGCCTCTTTTCCCCACACCAGATTCAGGTGATTCACGGTGATCGCATGAACAATAAAATATTTACGGTATGTCAAGAGAAGTTTTATTGAGGTGTGACCGGCGACATCTCTGGAAGCAACCTGTGTTCAAGAAGGGTTATGTTGAAAACATGCAAGACTGACTACGCTACAGACTAGGGTTGGCACTAGAGTCAACCTTCATCCATCCTAACTTTGAAGTCAGACCTTTGATGCCAGCTGCGTGTATTGAGGTGTCTTGTTCTGATTAATTCTGTTAATCGTAGCTTCACTTGAAATTCTAACATTTACTTGATTAAATTTATCTCTGCACACTTTTGTTTTTAGTTATCCTACATTAATAATAGAGACAGAATATCAAAACTGTCCTACTCTGAAAAGTACGTATTACAAATGTGCTGAACAACTAAATATTCTCTGTTCTGCTTCCAGCATTTTTAGGGCATTAAAAAATAAACTGTACTGAATTAAATTTCATGAAAACATATTAAGTTGCTTATTAAGTGCCCTTCTTTAAAGTAACACACAATCAAACATCCCAGTACAAACAATAAAACAACTACATCTTGTTAAAGGTTGACATGGTAGTTTAAGTTGGAGAAGCAGACACAAAATGTCAGGGTCTGTGTATTCACCATGTGTAGCTACTTAGAAAAGGAGGGAAAAAAATGATTAGCTACAGGGCTTAAAATAAGCACATTAAAGATTCATCCAATTAATGAAATCTGAATGTAACACATATTTAAGCCTGTTATTTAAAGTTCTATTTTAAGAAAGATGTCTATGTGGGGCAAAAACTTGGATTGGTGCACAAAATTTAAAGTGGTATAGTCTTAGTGGGGACACCAAATGTCAGGCTGTGTGTATGCACCAGAACTGACTCCTGAAAAAAGGAGGGAAAAAGAGACTAGCTACCATAAAGTTAGCCAAATTAATGCTTGTAAATTAGCAAAATCTGGATGCAACACATATTTAAGTAGGCTATGGAAGTTCCACTCACAAAAAACAATATGTGGGACAAAAACTACAATAGGTCTGCAAAGTTAAATGTGGTATAGTCTTAGTGGGGACACAAAAATGTCAGGGTCTGTGTATGCATCAGAACTGACTCCTTAGAAAAGGAGGGAAAACACTAATTAGCTACAATGCTTAAGATGGCTAAGTTAACGCTTATAATGAATTTTTAAGTAAGTTAATCACGTGTGGTACAAAAACTCGAATAGGTGTTGGATGTGGTACAGTCCAAGTGGGGACATAGAATGTCAGAGTTTGTGTGTGCACCAGGAATGACCCCTGAAAAAAGGAGGGAAAAAACCAATGAGCTAAAAGTACCCATATAAACCAACTGATTTAAATTTAGAAAAATTAAATAGAACAAACCTTATTATGCTTACTTAATGAGAAAAGAAGGACAAAATTTAGAGGGGTAGAAAAACAACTTGGGGACATGCAAAGCTCAATTGAGATGGATAGTTCCATTTGAAGGGTAAAAAAAAAAACCAATTTGATTGTAAAAAATAATGTAAGATTCAATGTAGTTCAACGGTATCAGACATAATTTCAATGTTGCAGAAAGCAATGAAGTTCAACAAATGACTAGTTCTGACATCAATGTCACTAAGGTCCTTCAACTGGGTGTTAAATCACAAGTGCAGGGAAGCAGACTCGGAAACTAATCCAACATCCGGAAAATCTGTTGAAAAAGCTGTTGAATGAAATTGGCCATCAGCCTGCTGGTTCCTGCCTGGAGAATACCAAATTTTCAGGTTAGACAGATGGTACTGATTTCCTCAAGAGAAAAGAGATGGATATCAGTTATGTTGTCATCTGGCCTCACAATGTGTTCAACAGTGTTGCTGTAGTCTCTGTTACAACACCACGGTGATGAACCTCTCAGAATGATCTTGATGCTTCATCTGCAGAAAATGTATATGATGTGTTCTACAGTTCTGGCTCAACTCAATTTTGCCTGCTTGTATTCTGGACCTAAGATTTTTGGTCATGACTCAGAACTAGTGACTTTAGGTGGGTATTGGAAGGAAGATTGACTGCTAAAATGAGAGCTTTGTTTTTTGGCTCAGCTCTCTCTTCACCACAACAGACTGGTACAGCGGCCGCATGACTGGTAGCATAAAGGGCAGCCCTCCCAACGTCCAACATGCACCAGTAAAATCTGAATGTAACGAATATTTAAGTAAGTTCACATAGCTGACTTACTGCCAGCTATGTGAACAAAGCTTCTGCTCTGGTCATACTGAGGCCGGATAACCCTCAGAAAGGTTCCCTGGACCCCATGCTTATAGAGTATCCTCCACAGAACACCACTGAGGATGCGGTCAAGCGCCTTCTCCAAATCCACCAAGCATGTATGAGTGAACTCACACGAAACCTCCAGAACTTTAAAGAGGAACGAACAGGACAGAAACCACTTTCGACTAAACTATCCTATCCAGTAACCTGGCATAGGCTTTCCCAGGGAGGCTGAGGCATGTAATTCCCCGGTAGTTTGAATTATCCTTCTTAGAAGGGGGAATCTTTACCTCATATTCTTTCACTCCAGTGATACTAGCTGCGTTTACATGGGCAAACGTAATCGGAAAGAAAATGCGTCATATAAACACGCCTTTCAGAATACTCTGCCCCGATCAGACTCGTTCGGATCAAACTTTCTTTCCGATCGAGATAGGTGGTTATACTGATCGTTTATCCGATCGTGTTGCATGTAAACAGTTTATTCCAGTCGTGTGTCCCTACTGCTCTGGTTTACGTCACGCATTGATGGTGTTTCACTGTTGCATGTAAACAGTTTATTCCGATCGTGTGTCCCTACTGCTCTGGTTTACGTCACGCATTGATGGTGTTTCACTGAGAGTAAGCTTTGGAGCGCACACGGGACTGATCAGCTGCTCTGTGGAGGCCCTGTGAAAAGCACCGCTCCGCTCTCGCCCCGCTGGCTCTCTGCCTCTCCCCTCTCTTACACCCTTCACGAGGGGGATGCAGGGCAGGAGCGCTTTGGTCCACTGGCACCCGAGCCCCGGTGCCAGTGGACCAAGTGAGCAGAGCAGCTGGATAACTTTGTTTGTGAGGGGATGAGGATGCTTAGTTACGTGTGCATTTTGTTGTTTTGTTACGTGTGGGAGAATTCAGACTGCGATCCGTCCCGCTGCTCTGAGTTAGCGGCTGCAGGACTCAGGAGGAACCGTGTTCGAGCAGAGCTCACAGGGTGGCTTTGGGGTGGTGTGTGAACTTTTCAAGGCAGAAATAAATGTCGCTCAGTCCTTAGAAACTGCTTTTCCCGCACGTTTCTGGATTTTGTGTCCATCAAGGCTAATGTTGTTAGCCCGTGTTAGCCTGTCCTAACCCTTCTTCCAGCTCCGTCCTTCCACAAAAAAAGCACTGACCACACGGATTAAATAAAACGACGAGCGAACAGGCGCTTCATAATATTCATTAGATTAATAAAAAGCACGTTTGGAAGATCACCTAGTATTATGGAGCTGCTGCATAAAAGTCTGTTACAGCGGTCTGTTTACAACGGGACTTATCTCTTCTTCCGGGTTTTTTTTTTTTACCACTACTGCGCATGGCCAAATTATTTATTCCGACCGAAGGTGTGAGCCATGGGAACACTTGTTCTAATCGGAAAAAGTTTTTCTGGGCCCCTGTGCACGGGTGAATTTTAACCCGACCATTGATCCGATCAAGATATTTTGCCCATGTAACTGCGGCGACTGTCTCTGACTGCCATGCAATGCTATTGAGATGTGTTGGCCAAGACACTCCCACAGCATCCAGAGACTTGAGTTACTCTGGGCAGAATTTATTCACTTATTCTCGTTAGTTTTGGCACTAAGGAACTAATTGACTACCTTGAAAACTTCAGCTTGGGTGATGGAGAGCCCCACCCCAAAGTCCTCAACCTCTGCTGACTCAAGGGGAAGCATGTCAGCAAGTTGAGGAGATCTCTGAAGTATTCCTTTTACTGCCCAACAATATCCCCAATCTAAGTCAGCTGCTCCCCACCTGTACTGAAAATGGTGCCTGCAGAACACTGCTTTCCTTTCCTGAGGTGCCGGATGGTTTGCCACAATCTCTTTGAGGCATTCTCCATGGCCTCACCAAACTCTTACAAGGATTGGTTTTCGCTTCCACAATAGCTCGGGCTGCAGCTCACTTAGACTGCCAGCACCTGTCAGCTGCTTTTGGACTTCCACAAGCCAGCCAGGCTTTGTAGGACTCATTCTTCAAATTGACGGCATCCCTTACTTCCAGTGTCCACCAACTGGTTCAGGGATTTCCACCACAACAGAGGTGGAGAAGATGATCCAAGCAGACTTAATGTTCCCACCCTCCATTGGTATTTGTTTAAAGGACACCCAGAAGTGAGAGTTACAGACCTCCCTGATGGCTTATGAGACCTACTACAATCAAATAGTATACAAACCCAATACAGATGTTGAAGCTATGAATAATTGTGCAGTTATAGGTAAGCGTGGTCAAAAGTCCATAGCCCACTTAGTTGTTGTGACCCCATGATTGTATCATGACTGTACTGGATGTGTTGCTGCTGAATCATACTTTCCATGCCTTGAAGATTAGTCATGGCATCTTGCCTTGCGTCTTCTATTTTAGAAATTTCACATCTTCTCCAAATTGCTTAATGCATTTCATGAAGCCACTTCAGATGAGGTCACAGGGATGCTTCAGCCTATTCCAGAGGGATATGCAAGATTTAGCCTACACAACACTAAGGCTAACATACCCTTGCCCTGTGATGTTTAGACAGAAAAAATGACCACCTTTAACCCTCAAACACTTGAGCTGTTGCCGGTAAAAATCTAAAAATCACATGCTTTTTGACATGCAGTAAATCTTTGAATGTTCATGCGATCACTGTGGAAAAGAGTATTCTGATGCAGAGAAATGCAGCTTTGCACAATGTTTTGCCCGGATAAGTAACACATGACTAACGTAAAGTGTCAAATAAGGTGGCAAAGTCACTTTTTGCCGCAGTAAAATCAGCTGATTTACGTTGATTATGCAACACTTCAGTACTGCGCAGTGCTGTATATCTGTGCAAGGGTGCTCTAGTTCAGTGTTTTTCAACCACTGTGCCGCAGCACACTAGTGTGCCGTGGGAGATGGTCAAGTGTGCCGTGGGAAATTGCCCTCATTAACTGATCTAACAACATTTCCCATCTCCAGGAAATCAGCTCTTTGTTCATCCAAACAAACCCTGATAAAACACTGAGTAGTTAGGAATATAAAAGATCATAAAATTATTTTTTCTTTGTGTTTATTTGATTCTATTAAATACATTTTGATAAGAATGAAGATACAGCGATTTAGCTGCAGCTATTCCTGTTAGCTATACCAGTGCCGCCCCTTTAACTGTCTCCACCAATCATTCTTGAAGGCTGAATCACATGTCATCAGTCTGACCAATCAGAAGTGGTTAAAGTCTTCACTTCCTTGTTTAGATTTAACTCAAAGTCTCTCAGTTCCAACAAAAATACCAGCTAAAGCTCGTCTTTAGCGGTGTAGCTTTCCACAGAATCCGGTGTCAGACCGTGGAACAAGAGAACAAAACCATGAAGCTCAGAGAAGCTGGTCTTTCTGCAGTCGGCGTATTTACGGCACTACATCTCCCATGATGCATTGGGTTAGAACGACTGTCTTAGCGCACAATGAGCCTCTCCTCTTAACGTCTTTAAACAAGGAACACACATCAAACAGTTTTTGAATCTTTTAACTTAACTTTTAATTCAACCTTTAGAAAAAACAGCTACAACTTCCAGCTTTTTCTGCCACAATTATCATGAAAATGCCCGTGAGATTCCGGGGGCGGGGGGGGGGGGGGGGGGCTGTCGATCAATACAGACTGAGTTTTTTTTTTTTTTTTTCTTTTTTGGATGCTGGTGTGCCGCGGGATTTTTGTCAAGGCTAAAGTGTGCCGTGGCTCAAAAAAGGTTGAAAAACACTGCTCTAGTTGACTTCAGAATTTACTAGAATTATGTTATATGCATCATCGGTTGAAGAGTTATGCTAGTCAAAAGAATGTAAAAGCTGGAGGTAAAGCTCTGGTGTCAGAGACTTATAAGCAATGTACCTTTCAAAAAGCCCAAGGTAAAAGTTGTTAGCAGATCAACCTTGTGAAGTTGTCAAAAAATTCAAGGTTACAGCAACTTTTGTCAAAGGTTTTGTAGGTCACTCAATCCTGTACATTTACAAGATGGCAAAACTTTAATAAATGTCAACATTGAAGCAACATATCACAGAACTTATGGTTCTGATCGTGTAATTAATTAGTATTTTATTGATCCCTCAATGGGGAAATTCTTCTCCGCATTTGACCCATCCCCTGAGGGAGCTGCAGCCTAACTGCGCTCGCCTAACTATGCTCGCCTAACTGCGCTAATGGTTGTAGTAACAACGATTATCATTTTTGGATCAGTAAAAAGGGGGAAAAAGCATGACATAATAAGATAAAAACGTATGATTTATTTTTTGAAACCGTGGCTGGTGATCCATACAGATCACTGATCTAATGCACCTTTAGATTCAATTCCATTCATTTTCCTCAAACAGTTTTTAAAGCTTGTTTAAAATGTATACAAAATAAAGGTGTTGATATAAATTGAGGATTTTGCAATACCACTTTTGACCACTAGTGGGGGTTAGTGATGGGACAATTAGTGATGCACACTTCCCGCGCACAAGTCCTCTAGGGGACTGCAGTACCACAGTGTGTCCTGAAGGGGCGCATGAAAACACACAAACACAGATTTAGTCCCAAAAAGTCTCTCCCTGGGGACATAAGAGAAAATGATAGGGGAGGGGTTATGGGTCATTCTGAAGCTAGTGGTAAGGTTCTCCCCGTGGGGACCTACATTTTTGTCCCCACGGTAAACTTGGTCCCCATAAGTCTGGGTGTATTCAAGTTCAGGTCCTCATCGGAATATAAGTACAAACACACACACACACACACACACACACCCATGCCCCCATCTCTAACAACCCTCATCCCTCTCTCTTCTTCTCTGTTATTCTTTTCCCGTCCGGTCTGACAAAATGTTATAAATATAATTAATATAAATAATGTTTTACCTTAATTACAAAAGGGATTCACACAAATATACACCTTGGCCATCAGAAGATGCATAACCCCCTATTGTAGCAGTAAACTCTGTCCAACACTAGAGGCCTTCAGCTCAACTGTTTGCTCAGCTGTTGAACAGGACAAGTTAAAAAAAATCTTTACACACGTCTTCTATCATGAGAACAATTCTGCAAGAACATGTTAAAACACCAAAACCTCAGTTTTCATTGGAGTTGGTCTTTAAAGACTTTCATATCATTAGGATGATACTATTTTTAAAGTATATATTTTTGGAATGATCAGATTTAGCATTACGTTTGTCTAACAATTAGTTGCTTTACTTTAGTAATCTCCAAAAAGATTCAACTTTAATACTTATGTGTTGTAGCAAACAGACTTTAGTCACTTGATTCCTAAAGAACCTGTTTGTTTTTGTTCCTATTTCCTAAGTGCCTCCAACCAAGCCCATCATCAGTGTGCAGGGAAAGCCTGAGTACGGCCAGAACATCAATCTCACCTGTGTGTCTGAGGAAGCTTCTCCCGCTCCCACATACAAATGGGAAAGTTATGATGTCCAGAACAATCTTCGTACTCTAGACCCCAAATCTACTGTCAGTAAGTGCTGAAGAAGAATGGATACATACCTCTCTGGAACAACTACGGCTGTGATTATGGTGAAATTGGCACTTTGCTAACATTGGAGCTTACTGTTTGTGAAAAGCAGTCACTTCTTTGTCAGACTGAGCAGTTTTAGGGAACCTCACATGTCCCTAACCTGCATGACAGCATTGTTTCACCACAGAAAAGTTATGAGAAAGAAAAGGAAAACGCTCTGGAAGGCACAATGCTTTGTATGATATTTGCTTTGAATGTCAACACTATTGACAAAATGTGAACATCATTGACATTTAACACCAACTTGTACTTCATATCATTACAAACATGGACTCTGGTTTGGTCTATATATTTTAGACTGATATAATACTTTACTAATAGTTCATACTACTTTATTAAAATAAAATTGCAATTTCCAAACGAACAAAATTAGAAATCTTTTTATTCTGTATTTGACTTTGAAAAATACTTACATGTTCATGTTTGTCCTTCGCAGAGGGAGGTATTTTGAGTCTTTTTAACGTCACCAAGGAGACGTCAGGATACTACGTCTGCACATCCACCAACAAAGTTGGCTCTGCTTCAACCAACTACACGCTCTCTGTTATGCCACGTATGTTGTCTTATGAATTTCATTTTAGAACATACTTCTTTGCAGCATAACTCATATTGTTCTCTTGCTCCTTAACTTTTATTGTCCTTTGATCTTGTAGCATCCTTGAACATTGGCAGTACTGCAGGAATCATTGGTGGAGTTGCTGCCGCTTTGATTTTACTGGTTATCATCATCTGTTGCTGCTACTGTAGAAAGAAGAAACAACAGGAGGAGGCTTATATGATGGGGTAATGTTAAAAATCAATTCACACACTTAAACCTTTGTACATTTAATGGCAAACGAGGAGTTTCCACAATTTTAGAATGTGCATCTTTGCACATTTTAATTTTTTACTTTTTTATGCCAAATGCTTGGTTGACAATAGGACATTGCCAGTTTTCTTCAGTAATGCCTAAATTATGTGGAGTTTTTTTAATTGAATTTCGTAAAAGTCGGTTCAAATTTTGAATTTACCTCTTCATTTCTCTGCAAACCAGATTTTACGCAGAGTGAATGTTAATGGGACATGAGATTTGATATAAATTTGTTGCTAGGGACTTAAAACTTAAGACCTAACATGAGTTGGTTCTCAGACAAATGAGAGACTTGGACTTGGGTCTTCTACAGAAAGCCATGTTAATCAAAAAGAGAATTAAAAAAGCTATCACATAAAAAGTTCTTCAGTTATTTTAAAGAAAGCATTATTTAAAAAACGGTGCATTACAGCAAATAGTCCAATATGTTTAATATTTTCTTAATAATTATAAGATAATAGAGAAAATATTTATTTGCAACACAGAAATACATTTATATTTGTGCTTGTGTTGCATGAATTTAACATGTACTTGGTTTGTAAGCATTGCTCTAACTTTTTTTCCTATTTCAAATTAGTTCACAATAATACCTAACCCTTGTTAATGTAATTTGCAGAGCTCCTGAGTACACTGACAAAGACCCAGACGGGAATGATGAAAATCACCACCCTGAGAAGGAAGAGAGTTCACTGGGTTTTAGTGATTCCAAGGGCCCCATAAATCGACGGGATCAATATCAGGAAAAGACAGAGCACAATGATGACCGGCGCAGAGATTATGATGACCGGCGCAGTGACATCGATGACCGTCGCAGAGATTATGATGACCGACGCAGTGACATCGATGACCGTCGCAGAGATTATGATGACCGGCGCAGTGACTTTGATGACCAACGGAGCAACTACAGCGACCGTCGTGACAAGTACAGTGATCGCAATGAGCGCTATGATGACGACCGCCATTATAATGATGAGCGCCGTTACGATGATCGTAGAGGGCAGCGCTAAGACAATGACGCCTGCTAACTAAAACAGATCATTAGTGCAACTTTAGAGGTCATCAAGCAAGGTTAGAGTAAGACTATCCAGCAGATTAAGATGCATTAAAACCACCTGGTTTTGCGGATGATGACCGTTGTCAATCTATTGATCACAACTGAAAAAGCTAAAACAATATCTTCTAAATTTTAGAACTTTCTAAGTTCCTCAGGACAATCTGCTATACTTTCAGCTCCAATTGTGCAATTGAAAACTTTTGACAGGGAATAAAACATTAAGTAGAAATTCAGTCCCAGTTTAGCTCGATTTCAGGTTTTTGAAGCAACAATTGTTGGATAGCGTGAATCTACTTCTGCAGGACTAACTATAGCCACAGATGGCATTGAAAATATATTTTTAATAGCATAATTTTGATAAAATTACAAAATGTAAAAGGATATTGAAATGCATGTAATGTTGGTAATGTCTTCTGGGGACCATGCAACGCTGTATTAGAATAACTGCTTCTTCAAACAGAAGGACAATTCTACACAGTGACCTCTTTAACTATTTGTGTAACTGTTAAGAATTTTCATCAGAATTTTTTTTACTTGGTGTGTTTAATAGGAGAACAACTATTTGTAAATTATTCTTATATCTTTCTAGCTTTAGATGCATTTTTTTCTTTTCTGTGTTTTGAGTTTTATGTGACTGTAATGTCAGACAAAATATGTGACTCAGATGCTACCATTTAATGTGGAAGTTGTGGTTTTAACTTAAAATCCTTGGTTGTGTCTCATTTGCATGTAAGTATTGATATTATCATATCTGATAACCTCTGGGGTTGGTAACAGGGTCATTTTAGTTTCGTTGTTTTAATAAAGCTTCTTATGTATACATTTTAAGTATTTCTCTGAAGGTTTGTTACCCTTAAGAATTAGTGAATATTAAAGGAGCTAATATTTATTTGACTGATTTTCTCTGGGTCAAAATTTACCTCCTTTTAAGTATAAGTATGACAAAAGTACCATCTGCTTCAGACCTAACTATGCAATGCAACTTAATTTTAACCATTTTTGTAAATTCAAAAGGTCTCACAAAGATGACATTTGAGGTGTTATGGGTCAAGTATGGCCAACACAGAATAGGCTACTGGCTTTTGCATGTGTCACTACAAAGCTGTGTGTTGCTTTGTGGGTCAAATATGACTCAATGTGCCTCACAACACACAAACACACCCAGACACACAGGCTTTTTTCACCACCCCTATCCCATGTAAACTCAAACATTCATGTAGAATCACACACACTAAAATAATCATATTGTGTTTCATGCATGCTAACAACACATACATACCTGGTCCTAATAGTTTTAAATAAAATAAAAAGCCACATTTTTATTCAAAGATTTTTATAAGACAATCAATCCTTCTATCCATCTATCCAAGCTTATCTGGAACCAGGTCAGGGGGGCGGCAGTCTAAGCAAAGGTGCCCATACTTCCTTCTCCCAGGCCACTTCCTCCAGCTCCTCTGGTGGGACCCCGAGGCGTTCCCAGGCAAAACCTTTGAACCGTACACACCGGGACGAATTCCGCGCGCGATATTCGCAGACGTTTAACACCTCGTCACTAAACAAAGGGCACCAATGTGAGTGTGCACACAGACGCGAATAAACACCACGCGTCAAAGCGTCACTTTTTAAGAAACGCCTCGGGTTCGTTTTTTTGGTTTGACGCGCTGCGTCAAAAACTATACAACCAATGAGAATGGCGCTTTTGCACACGTGTCTGGAGCTTCTGAAGTTACAGTAAAACACAACTTGTGGGCGCTCAAACACAACACTGCCTTTCTGAGCACACATACCAGCAAAGAAGATAGACGCCAAGTAGCGTCTACACTGCCGCAAAGAAATAACGATGGACATTCTAAAATATCCCCGAAAACGCTCATGATACATTTTCAGCTCTTGTACCAGTCGATAAAACTCACCATGTTCTTCTCTTCTCGTAACTATGGGATGTACCCAAAATCTGCGTCTTTTCCGGGGTTTTTCATCGTTCAACAGAACAATAATTTCTTCATCATTGGAACTGGAGCTGGAGCTACTGGTGCTTGAAATATTCATGTTTTCTTAGTATGATTCTGACAAGCGCGTAAATACTGGCACTCTTCTTCTGAGTGAAAAGCGACTTTAAGAAGCGTAAAGTTGCGCAGCGCCACCTTGTGTACAGGAGTATTACTGTTTTACATTAAGCACCATCTAATGTCAGGGAATGAAATTGCATGTTGGCTCGGCTCATCGTCAGCGAAAATCGCCTGGGTGTGAACACAAAAGACGTGGCGAAAAACGCTGGCGAATAACGCCAGGCGAATATTCGTCCCGGTGTGTACGGGCCTTTAGACCTACTTGAAATATTTCTGTGTAAGTGCTGCCCAAGGCCTGATGATTGCCTATGCTGGTGGACAAAATGAATTTAGGAATATTTTATCTAATTTTCATAAGCTTAGATTTTATATAATCCTGACCAAAAAGTAAGATGTGTATATAATGTCATTGATCAATTTGATGTTCCTTGTATTCCTAAAGGTATTGGAAACACCAATTTTTTTTTTCTGTCTTTGACTGAAAACAAAGAAAAAAAGCAAACACTTTATGTCATTCCCAACTTTTTAATATTTATTTAATTATCAATAAATAATAAATGCTATTTACTTGAAAACATGCTAACAGGAATTTTTAAGCCAAAAAATAGTCACAATTTGTCTGGCGGGACAATTTTAGGCATAAGACTGAAACAAGAGACTCATTTTACATTCAAGTTTCACCAAAGGTATACCATCCATTGAGCTTCAGCTTGATTTACCTGTTTTTATGAGTGACATAAAGTTATCTTGTATTATTTTAAGATTCAAAGATACAAAGTTATTGTTTGTATTGGGGGGCGGCAAATATGTGGTTCTGTTTTGAAGAACAAATCCATGTGTTAGGGAGATCAGGGTAGATTATGAAAACGGCAAAGAAAAGTTTTCACCAAAAACAAATCAACTTCAAATCACAAATTTGGCTTTGGCTCTGCCCAGTCCTGTGTTCCAGCCGTTCGTGTGCTGTTAAACAATGTGTTGTTTCGGAGTCAGACAGTCATTTTTCTGATCCTATATATATAAAAAAAAACTTGCCCCTTTCACCCTTCCGTGGATGGTTTCTCACTCAAGCTCGGGTCCTCTCCAGAGGCCTAGGAGCTTGAGGGTCCTGCGCAGTATCGTAGCTGTTCCTAGCACTGCGCTTTTCTGGTTTGAGATGTCTGAGATCTTTCCATGGATCTGTTGTAGCCACTCCTCCAGCTTGGGGGTTACTGCCCCGAGTGCTCCAATTACCACAGGCACCACTGTCACCTTCACTTTCCAGGCTTTCTCCAGTTCTTCTCTGAGTCCCTGGTATTTCTCCAGTTTCTCATGTTCCTTCTTCCTGATGTTCCCATCGCTTGGCACTGCCACATCCACCACACACATATATATATAATCTGATTTTGAGTCAGAATCTCTTTGTTTTTTAAACCTATCCAGAAATAAAGCTCCACAAAAAGCTCCACATATTTCATCTTCTAGCTTGGCTCAGATAAACGGCAAACTTTGGTGTTTTTATCTTGTTAATCCATGACTTTTTTCTCGTAAATTTACAGGATTTTAAGTCATAAATTTAAGAGATAAAAACTTGTAAATTTACCATTTTTTTCTCGTAAATTTAAGTCTTAAAAGTCGTAATTTAAAAAAAAAGACACAAAGCGTTAGATGCAGATGTCACTATGTGGAGAGCAGGGTAAATTTATATTTTTAGACAAACGTATATTTGTAAGAAATAACGTTATCTAGTAAGAAAACCCCTAATCTTGTCCAAATATTGCGTAGCTCTCAGGAGCTCCGAATAATTTAAAACTGAATTGTTTTTTTTTTGCTTGTAGGAAAAAAAAGAGTCCTCATTGCCGTTGTGCTGAGGTTAAAACTATTGCTGTGGTTATGTCATGTTGCAGGTAATTTCGTTGTGCTTCGGGAAATTTCGTTGTGCTTAGGGTAATGCCTTTGCGTTGTTTCTTGTGTATGTAGTGTGAGCCCTGTCGGCCACCGTAAAAGTGCGTTAAAGTTGGACTTTCAATAAAATCAGAAATTAATAAATAATGGATGATTGTTTACTGCTAATTGATCAGTGATTCATATTTTTGGATATTTTATTTGTTGGGTCTGGTGGTCTTTAGATTACTTTTGGGCTGGAAAATCATGATTTTATCCGGCAACACTGGCAGAGATTAAATGATGATTCAAAGCAATTTTTAAAAAGTGGTCAAATGAAGCAGTGTGATCCAAAAGGTCTGTGAAAAGAGGAGAAGGCAAAGAAAAAACCAAGACATTTGTAGCTAAACTTCTAAAAATGTTGGAAGACAAATAAAATAGGAAAAACAATAACAGAATAAAACTCTGTTTCTTTTGCCCTCTTTACTAAAACCTGACAAATTAAAAAAAGGACTGAAAAACATCATGTGTTCTTTCTAGGAGGTGATGGATTAACAAATTAGTGCATTTAATAAATGTAATACTTTTTTCAAGTTCAAATAATGTTTATAATGTAAAATACATTTCTTTAACATTTAAATTTTATTTCAGTTTTTAAATTCTTATCAAAATATTTGGATTCTTGACATTGAAGTTGTCTGAAAGTGGACCAGTAATGAAGTTATTCAACGTTTATAGGACTTAAAAAAACAATAATTAATACAACCATTGCAGAGGGCCCCAAGTTATTGTTCACCTAGGGCCCCCAAACTGCTAAGTCCACCACTGCATGCAGAACACAGGATTCAAAGGATCAGTTCACCATCAGTGCACCGGGCCACAGCAATGCTTCTCTCATGAGATCTGTCAGGGAGTGGCAACGTGTAAAGGATTGCATCTCTTTTATCATCTTATTTCTCTTCCAATGCCCTTCTGGGGTCATTTCCCTGTGTACATGTATCAGTACATTTCCAATGTTCTGTGGTAACTGTGGGATAGAAACAGGTTTTAGCTGATTTAGCGTAAGTGGGGTGAAATCTTTATTGGTGGGGAGCAGCTGCATCCTGCAATATGAGGAAATGGGGTCTGCGGCATAGAGAAGTGGTCTGGACATCATGTCCGTTGGCCCACATGAAGTTTCAAAACAGAAAAAAAAACTAAAGGATTTCACTCTTACAAAATATCCTTCTGCAACAGGTCACAGAAATTAAGTCATTGTTGGATTCTGGAATATTATAGAAATCTGGCCTTTTGGAAAACTTGGTTAAAAAATGTTAATCAAAAATTAAAAAAGTAATTTGCCACGAGCAGAAAATGTATTCCATTTCGTGCATTCTTTTTTTATTTATTAATGTTCTTCATCTTGCTGCTTTAAGTCTCAGTCACAACTGTCCTTATGGATGGACACCCGTACATATCCGACATAGCTGTTAAGGGCATGCAGATATCCCACATGATATATCAAGGTTGTAGACAGCTTAGTGAGTCCAAAGAGTGAAAATCTTAATGCAAATTGTTTCTATATTTATGCTGCGATGCCAAATATTTAAACTCCAACCATCTTTTGATCAATTGTAAAAGCGTTCTCAGTGGTCTTTCAATTAGGGTTATGCCGTTTTTAGCCAAAATCCAAAAACCTGTTTTGTCTTCTAGGGAACTGCAAGACACACTTGTGTTCCCGTTAGGAGGCCCTGCATCTGTCCGTGACCTCCATGGGCCTGGGCAACTCAAAGACCCACAGCAGTCGTACAGACCAACCTCCATAAGGCGTTGAATACTTCACGACTCACTTAACGCACACACGGTAATTGAACGTTCCAATATATCATTGAGGTGGCTGCATGAGCCTCAAGGGAACTGCAAGACATACCTCCACTCTTCTAAATTCATTAGTATTGCCTCACTCCACAAATGCCCTTGTGCCCAGAGAGGCATGATGAGTAGATCTGGGTCGAATTGACAGATCTAACACTTAGCACTTTATACCGTCCCCTTCAAAAAAAAAAAGGTAAATCAAGAGTTGTAATGTTTTAGGGATATAACTAAATCTGCCTGATGAGCCCACTGGTGAATGTCTGTTGTACTTTTGGAAAGAAACCATTACTGTCTATGTCATAGAAAATGTGTTTTACCAGTTTTTTTACTTTCTATGTTTCATATCTCTATGTCTTTGTCAAAAGATGTTACAATTTTTAAAAAAATTCAAGAATAAGTACAATGATTATTTTTTTCAAATAATTCTACAGGTCAAGCTTCAACTTTCCTCAGACAATTCCCAGTTGAATTCCCGAGTTAATTATTTCACCAACAGTCATAAACAATAGAGACGTTTACCGTTAGGGATGTTTTGTTTTTATTTAACAATTCAAATGATGTGGTTTTTTTATGCAAAGAGTAACAGCATGATGAAAGTTTGTGCTATTTATGTTGTTAGTGGATCTAATCTTGTTATTCTGCATTGTGTTTACATTAACAGTTTTTAAGACAAAAGTATTTCATTGTACCTAATTTAAAGGTCTCTTTAAAACACACTGTACTGTCTTAAGAATGTCTTGAAGAACATATTCAACCTAAAGTTTAAATAGAAGATACACCTTTAATTAGTTATATATTATATTTTGTTTGTTGGTGTGCAGTTTCCAGGCTTTGTGGATTTTACTTTGGCTGTCTTCATCTGTTCATTTTTTGTTCTCCACCGTGTGTCCTCTCAAACTAGTTTGTCAGCAAAAAAAAAACATGTCAAAACAAGTGCTGGAGAACATGAGTTAATGCAATCCCATAATGCCCTGCTTCCTTTTTGTTCTCAGTTATCTAACATGTTACACATCTAAAAATAATTGACAAAACCTGATGAACTAAAACCAGTTAATCAAATCTACAAATCTATTATTGACTCCAATTGTTAGCATTGTTCTTTAAAGCCTAAGGGTCACAGTGGAAAGATAAGGGAGCCACATGTGGCTCCAGGGACTCTGGTTGCAGACCTTTGATTTGGAAGAATCCAGAAGATTTTCCGTGCTGACAGGACAAGCAGAAACACGTTTGATGAGTGGGAAAAATACCATACCTGTGTAACGGCAGGCACAGTGATTGGAGGTAGACACAGTTGATCATCTTGGATGGGACAGCAGGCTGCAGAAAAGTCTTAGTCAGGAGTTTCAACATTACATTGCGTAAAAGTATTTCGGTTCTCCTTTTTGAAATCATATAAAAGCACGAGAAGGAGAAGAGCAAGTTGAATTTGGCTGATTGAACTACATATTTTACAATGGAGAGCAGCAAGTTTACCTTTCTTCTTCTGTGTGTGGGTGAGTAGGCCGTTGAAAATATTCTAATTTTCTTTCAACAAAGACTCTGCCACACCTGTTTGCATCAAAAGCTTAAAAGCTGTTTTATGTTCTTTTGTTTCCCAAAAATATTCCTTTTTTTCTTTTCACAAAAGTACTCAAATTGTGACTTTTACGTCACAAAAGACAGGATGTTTAAAAGACAAAAAACACTTTTTTTTACATCAGCATTTTTTTCTTTTAGACATGATTTTAATTTTTGCTTGATATCTATTTTACACAGTTATGAAAGACTTGTCTTTATTCTTCTTTTTTGCTCTGACAGTGTGGTCGAATGTTGCTGCCATTACTGTGGAAATTCCTCAACAACTGTATGAGGCTGCCAATGGAAGTGATACCAAAATACCGTGCACATTTACAACAACAATAACAGACCCAACAGCAGGCGTTATCTCCTGGTTTAGGAGGAAGCTGGAAACCACTACTGGGAATGTCAGTATTAAAATAATATAAGCACGTTATTCTGAGTTTAAATGTTTTATTTGTCATAATTTTCCAACAGGAGCTAATTCTTACCTACTATTATCCGGACAAAATCTATGATGTGGCAGAAAATGTGGATGCTAAGGGGTTTTCCATTGAGGCGGATTTCCTGAAGGGCCAGGCCGACCTTCTCCTCAAAAACGTCGAACCAGAGGACAACATGATCTATGAATGCCGTGTCCAGATTCGAGGGGATGTTGAAGGCAATAATGCAAATTCGGCAACTTTGATTGTTTTGGGTAAGATCTTATATACAGTTACAGAAAAAACCTGCAGATTAAAAGGTTGATTTCAGCTTCAAGATCAGACAAAGGACAAAAAAATCAATAATTTTTTTATTTTTGTAAAGAAACGGATAATGTGACATGAAAATGTAACACTGTGATTCATGTGGAACTTGTTAAAATATGTCTTCTTAACTCTTTGCCTAAAGCCCTTAAACTGCAGCACCAAGCAGAGAAACTATTTTACTTTAAACATGATAAAAGAAAAGATGCTTTTATTTTGAAGTTACTTGCGTAAAGCATTTCATATCATAAGGATGATACTAATGTAAAGGTAGATATTTTTTAATGGTCCTTTAGAGTTCGGCAAATAAGTGTTCGATCACCCTGTGAATTTGCACAAAGAAATCATGGAAGGGTCTGACATTTATATCTTATGTGTTAGTCCACTGTGAGAGACATAAGCTAAAAAAAAAAATCTTGAAATCACATTGTATGATTTTTTTAAAGAATTTATTTTTCAGCTACTCCTGCAAAGAAATCATTTGAACACCTGAGAAAATCAATGTTAACATTGAGTAAAGTAGCCTTATATTTTTGGCACAAACGGAACCCCATATGTTTGTGCTTACACAATTCAAACATTTCCTGTAGTTTTTTACCAGGTTTGCACACACTGCAGGAGGGATTTTGGCCCACTCCTCCAGACAGATCTTCTCTAGATCAGTCAGATTTGTGAACTGTCGCTGAGAAACATGGAGTTTGAGCTCCGCTTCGAGTCATTGTCATGTTGGAAGACCCAGCCACAAACCATATTCAATGCTCTAACTGAGGGAATTGGTAAATGGTGAAAGGCGTATCCTGTTTAGCGATTTCCTATCTTCCTTGAAGGACCAAAGCGCTTTACAGTCCCATTCATCCATTCACACACAAATTCACACACTGATGGCAGCTCTGCTGCCAAACACTGGCTCCAACTTAAAACTACTTTGACGCATAGGAGAGCAATGTGGGGATCAGACCTGCTCTTGGGAGGATACCATTCATCATTCTTCTTCCTCCAAACACGGCAAGTGGAATTAAGACCCTAAATATTTATTTTGGTCTCTTTTAACCCTATGACTTTCTTCCATGCCTCCTCTGGATCATCTAAATGATCACTGACAAGCATTTGACAGGCCTGGACATGTGCTAGTTTAAACAGGGGAACCTTTCGTGCCATGCAGGATTTTAAACCATGATGTCTTCGTGCATTGCCAACAGTAACCTCGGAAACGGTTGTTCCAGCTCTTTTCAGGTCATTGATCAGCTCCTCCTGTGTAGTTCTGGGCTGAGAGCTCACCTTCCTTAGAGTCATTGGGACCCTACAAGGTGAGATCTTGCGTGGAGCCCCAGTCCAAGGGATATTGGCCGTCGTGTTTAGCTTCTTCCATTTTCTAATAATTGCTCCATCGGTGGTCCTTTCTTCACTAAGCTGCTTGGCAATTGCCCTGCAGCCGTTTCCAGTCTTGTGGAGGTCTACAATTTTGTCTCTGGTGAGGAACAGAATTCTAGCTGATAGGTGTTCAAACACGTATTTGCAGCAGTGGCATACATATAAACTATTTTAAAAATCCTGCAATTTGATTTCTAGATTTCTATAGATTATGTCTCTCACAGTGGACATGCACGTACGATATAAACCTCTCCATGATTTTTAAGTGGGAGAACTTGCAAAATCACTTGCAAAGTCTGTTCAAATAATTATTTGTCTCACTGTACCATGGAGGAGGTCTAATGATTATTATTAGTAAACTCTGAAAAGATTATATTTGATATTGTGTTGTAGCAAACTGGATCTAGTCACTTTATTCCTAAAGAATATGCATTTGTTTTGATTCCTTTTCCTAAGTGGCTCCAACCACGCCCATCTGTGAGGTGCAGGGAACTCCTGAGCTCGGCCAGAACGTCAATCTTACCTGTGCGTCTCAAGAAGCTTCTCCCCCTGCCGAATATAAATGGGAAAGTCGTGATGATCAGGACAATCCTCGTGCTCTAGACCCCAAATCTACGGACGGTAAGTGCTGGAGAACACGATTTACGTACTTCTCTGGAACAACAACAGCTGTGAGTATGCTGAAGCTGGCACTCTGCCAACATCAGAGCTTACTGTTTGTGAATCAGTCACTTCTTTTTTCTGACTTTATCTATATTAGGCTGATTTTCATCTTGTAGTCTGTTGTTTGTTGCCTGAAAAGCTTGATATTTTAATCAATTAAATCTGCAGTTTTTAGACCAACTAATTTAGAGCACTTATTTTCTGCATCCTGTTTTCTTTTGCAGAAGGAGGCGTTTTGAGTCTTTTTGACATCACCAAAGACACATTAGGAACCTACGTCTGCACATCCAGTAACAAAGTTGGCTCTGCTTCGTGCAGCCTCACGCTCTCCGTCACGTCATGTATGTTGTTTTGTGTGCTTTGAATTCATTTCAGGAAATACTTCCTTGCAGCTGTTTTACATAAGAAAAACAAGCCCAGCCGTTAGCGTTGTACCAAAGCTCATTTCTATTATCTGTATCTGTTGTGTCAATCATTTGTTCAAAAATTTGGCCATAGATGCCTCAAGGTACACCTTCAGGAGATAATCTTTAAATTGAAGCTTATAAACTGAGAGCTTTAAATTGACCAAAGCAGATTTTATCACAGCAATCTGTCAATTTCACCCTTCTAACCTTCCCTTTTGTGAACAGACTGTCCAAAAAACACGTAACTTCTCCATATGAGGAAATAAGACATTTCAAACCTGGAGAGGCAGAAGCTGAGGCCTTTGCAGATGACTATGTAGTATGCAAGCAGCAGAAGAAAGATATGAAGACACCTAACGTTAAACCATTTCAGTAATGGCTGTGTCCAGACATTCTGTTCACAAAATGAATAGAATTGGTTAAAAAAAAAAGTTCAACTTTCATCTAAACCGGACTTCATTCTTTTGCAAACAAAGCTCCCTCTGAGTTTGTATAGCCAGCATGCAGTCGGTTTCAAAAAAGTCTTTAAAACAGGGCAGTAATTAAAATGAATAAAATAGAGAGGGTCATTTAACCCTGGCTGAAATACCACAATTCTGCACGCTCAGCAATCTTTTTAAGGGCCTATTATATGCCAAAGGAAATGTATTTCCAATGTATTTGAAAGGGTTGAAAAGCATTTATGAAACAGACTAAAATTTAAGCAAAAAGAATAAAAATAAAATAAAAAAAAGATCTCACAAGAACCAAATCAAATCAAAGAGTGAAGCAGGAATTTCAACTTTCATCAGGTACCATCCATGTCCATTAGAGAACATATTTATTTACAACACAGCAATAAATGTATTGTTGTATTTATCTTATACACATGAAGTATGTTTTGCTTAAAGTTTCTATGAATGATTTCTTTTTAACTAAGATGCCTAACGATTTTTGATGTTATTGCAGAGTTTGTGATGGCGTCAGTGACAAAAACCCAGACGGGAACCATGAAAATGGAGAAGAGAGCTCAAAGAGTTGATTCCAAGAGCCCATAGATCTGCTGGATCAATGTGATGAAAGAAGAAAGCGTTGAGACTTTGATCAACGCAGTGATAACAAAGACACATTTTGAAATTTCAAATAAATCAAAAGAAAAAATAAAGCTTTTCTCCTCTTTTTTTATTCTTTTCTTTGAACAATAGTAAAATCTCACCATCATAAAACAACTATTACATCTTAAAAATCCTAAGTTTAACAATATATTCAAAACTTTTAAAAACATACATTAATAAATATTATTGTATCAAAACTGCAATTTTAGGAAGCAATCAGATTCATTGTTAAGTTAGGTCACAGTGAGCACCTTCTACTGTAAACATCCTGTAGGGTCTCTGCTCTTTAGACTTGCTCTTCTAAGCTATTTCAGTAACTATTACTTTAAAGCAAAAAAGAAATAAAAAAAAAAATTACATAAAATATAACAAAAACTTTCCCAATCAGAAAAAAGCACTTCATGTGCTCATTATGCAACACTGACATGACATGCATTTGGTTTCAGTCAGATTTTCATCACACCAAACAAAATACTGCATTTAGACAACATTTCTGTTGATTCTTAAAGCTAGAGTGAGTTCATATCAATACAGAACATCTGAAATGGTGGAAATTGAATAATTACATGGTTAGTAAAACTACATTTTCTTTGTTTTTTCTTTTCGTAAAAAAACTGAATGTACCATCAGTAATCCCTGAATTTTATTACAAAGGAGTCTTGGTGCCCCCTTATCTCACCTCTACAGCACCAGGATATCTCCACTACAATGCACACAGCAGTTAAAAGTAATGTTCTCATAGCGGGTGTAGGGGTGAAACCTTCCAATGCTCTTCTTGCTGTTCAGGAAGTTTGAGGAGGCTGAATCAGTGAGCTCAGGCTCTGCTTTGTTTTCTGAACGAGAGATCGGGTCCAAAATCTGCAGCACCTTGGCGAGATAAACGGTGAAATGTTAATGCAGTTTTGAGTTTTTATAGAAAGAATGTACAGAGAAAATTCATGTTATTGTACGAATAACTACCTTCTCAGCCATTTTCTCAGCTGGGGTGCTGCAGAGCTGCTCAGCAGTGCCGTTGCTTTTCAACCCGCCGTCGCTGCGGTCGTTTCCCAGAAGGCGGGAGTTGATGGTATCTGCTAGCTTATGATTGGCTGCTGCCAGCTCTCCTATGCTGAGGGGCTGAGCACTGGGGTAGTATGTCTGCTGTCTGCCCCACTGCAGAGACACCAGGAGCTGCTCCAGAGATCTGAGCGAAACAGAGGCCACAAATATTCCTAGGACTCATCCAGATGACCATGCTAATATCTTCAATGAGGTCATTTGGACTTCAGCAGCAAGAAATGAACACTGCTGCAAGCATTAGAGAATATCAGGTATGCAAAGAATGAAACTTTTAGAAAGTTTAGCTGGTTATAACTTTTTAGTTAACTTTAACACTACCATTTTGTATTCACATTCAATCATTTTATTTGTGATACTTGGTCTCTGCTCACCATGGATCAGTTGTTATTTTACCTGTGAGTGAGCATCATGTCTCTAGAAAACTCCTCTCTCTCCAGAAGCAGGTCTTGGATTGCCCCTTGTGCCTCTCTGGTCTGTCTCTGGAGAGCCCCTCTGGCGTTAGTGAGTTCCTCTGCCATGACTCTAAAGATATAAAGCTGTGCTATAAATCACAAGAGCATCCAGGCCATGTTTTTCCAAAAGATAGTTTTTCTTCAAACATGAGATAGAAAAGCAGAATCTTATGGCAACACCCAAACATTTCATTGCTTTTCTCCAGAACTCATCATAAAAAAAAGCATTTTCTTACCTGCTGGCCAAGAACTTGCTCCTCCAGACATCACACTGGATGCTCATTCGCTCCAGCTGCTCTGCAGTGTGTGCGAGACTCCGACCGAGAGCCTCGTTCTCCAGAATCAGTTGGTTTTTCTCCCGAGCCAGTCGTTCAAAGTGATACTGAAGGTCATCGCCTACAGATGCAACCAGTAGTTTCTTCAGTTCACGGTTGACCTGGCACAAAAAAATCATTATGAAGGATTTTTATTAGAGGACAAAGATGCTCAAAAGAAAGATAGAAAAATCCAGCCATTCATCAACAGTTATCACAGTCTTTCTTTGTATTCCAATAGGCTTACCTCCGTCTGCACTCGAAGCTGATTGGAGAGGCCTTCCTTGTCTTGTAGCAGTCTGCGCTCTGAGTTTTGTAGCTTCTTCAGCTCTCCTCTCCAATCTTCAACAAGTGGTGGTGAAGGAGAGCCCCGTTCCTCAGCCTGGTGGTCCGTCTCTCCTTTTCCTTCAGTGGGTCCTATCCGGCTGCTCCGACTGATAGCAGCCCGTGGCACAATAATCCTCACAGCCTCCACCTCAGTACAGGCCTCTCGACTCACCTTGCCCAGGTGCAGCACCCCATGAGGCTCAGGGATGGCAGGGGCAGGGACACAGGTAGACTTTGGGCTGTGTTTTGGGTTAGCTACTTTGAGAAGGGAGACTTGAGATGGATTTGGAGGCAGGACTTCAGGGTTTACTTCCAGCACTGCTTTTGAATTTTCTGTTTCCATGCCATCTCCAGGACCCCGAATAGGAACTCTGGTAGAAACTAGAAGATGAAAAAAATGATAATAATAAATAAAAAACCACACAGAAAATCTTTATATTTTTTATATGTGAAGTCATACATATATAGTAAAAAATAAATAAATAAATAAATAAATAAATAACATCTGTGGTTGTTGTCTTTATGCCAGTTGTTGCCAGTAACAATCTTCCGACTGGTTACCCTTGAGTTTCAAAACGGACATTTCAGGTATTTATATACATATATTGTACAACACTTTTGCTTATGTGTCTTAAATACATTACAGTGCTTTTATAAAACTTACTGTATCCATCCCAAGGAATTAGAAACAATAATGGCAAAAAGACTATAGTTTGTAAAAGCACTGAAGCGACAGATCTAAGATCCGCTGACCAGCTAATAATCACCGTTTTCACAGGCATAACAAAAACACAGCATGGAGCCTCTTTATCCACAGTAGGAAAGAGTAATTTCTTTAAAGAATAAAATAAATAAACAAAGAATTTTCTTTAAAGAATAGTAACAATAGGTATTAGACTTCCATATAAAAGAACATACATACATACATACATACATAAGTTGTGTAAAAAAACGTAATCTAAAAATCCCGTGATGTATTTAGAGATCAAAATCTTAAAGAGAAAATAACACAACTATGAACACAAGTGTCTGTTGTGGTGGAGTAAAAACATATTTAAACAACAACAAAAGCTATTTCTGCCCATATAAGATTTAGATGGTTAAAAAGTTTTTCTTTTTTTCTTTTTTTAATAGTCTTATACACAACTTAGTGTATAAGCATTTATTTTGAATTTATGACATGTTTTCTATAGTAATTTTGATGACAAACGCTGTTTGCTATCAGAACCAGATAAGTTGTACAGAACTA
The DNA here is from genome assembly GCA_023969325.1 of Oryzias curvinotus. Lineage (NCBI taxonomy): Eukaryota > Metazoa > Chordata > Actinopteri > Beloniformes > Adrianichthyidae > Oryzias > Oryzias curvinotus. Next base: position 4,492,943 of record CM043708.1, read on the forward strand.
AATGTTATCAGCAATGTTTCGTTTTTAGATGATCCACTGAGCATAAATCAATGCACATATAAAACAAGTACGGTTTTAACCCTTTACGCATAACTAGCTGCTTAAACGTACCCCTCACAGCTGCCATCGTGACGTGGAGATGATGGCCAAGCCAAGGAAGTTAGGATAAAATGCCAGCGATTCTTGTTCCTGTGGAGAAAATAAAGACCAGATACAGTCATTTGTTTACTACATCATAAAGAGACCGATTTATGGCACCGATCAAAGAGAGCTAACTGTAATAAATCAATGTCAACAGCTATATCACTAAGATAAGGAAAGCTAACACAGGTAAAGCTACTTCCCAATGTTAGATAAAACACGTTTTACTCGACACGGAAGAAACTAAAAACTTGAAAATAAAGTCTAACTTACTGCTGCATAAATAAACTTTAAGGTTTTACCTTTTATTTCTGTCGTTGAAACGAGAGAACAATGAATAAAATAGCGGCTTTTAATGGCCACAGCCACCTCAGTGAGCTAGCCGTAAGCAGCAGCTATGTTTGGCTGCCACATCCTCTGTTGACTTTCTTGGAGATGGGCAACGAGCTGACAATGTAGTGCTGCCCCCTACTGGACTGGAGTACAGCGAGAGCCACTGACAGGAAAAGACAATCATAAGAAAATTTGCTGTATATTGTTATTAAAAAAAATGAATAAACAAATCAATTGATAAAGAATTCAAACAATCATTTTTAAAACATAACAAAAGCAAATAGACTTGTATATTGAGAATTTTAACAAAGACACGTGAATTTTACGTATGCACAAACTACGTACTTATAAAAAAAACTAATAATAGTGACTTTGAAAATAGACACCAATTATTAAAAATGTTAGGGTAAAGAGAAATTGGTTAAACATTCGCTTTAAAACATGTTTTTGGTTGTCATGTTGTTTTATCGCTTGCTTTTTAATTTCAAAATTTTGCTGGATGCTGTTTAAATAAAATAAAACAAAAAGCACAAGATACAAATATTGTTTGAAAGAACACTGCAGCCCTCTTTTGTGCATTTTTTGTAATAAAAATAAAGATCTTCAAAAGGTTTAAATTTGTTCTCAACAAGCTCAGTTGTATTGACGCTTTGAACACACCGTAGCCTTTTTATATATTAAGCGGTAACTTTTCCATCATCTTTCTTGTTCATATATAAATAGAATAAACTTTATTTTCCAGTATCAGATTAAACAGTATTTCCTGTTTTCACAAAAAGTGTTATTATCCATCAGGTCTTTGCATCAAACAAAACTCATTAATAAATGTATACATAAACTCTGAAGTGTGAACTCTGTTAATTGTAATATTTAGACATCTAAAGATTTACCATCCAGACTGTCAAAAAAAACTGAACTAAGACTATTGTCATCTGTAGCAAATAAAATCTTTTGTTTTACCACCAGATGGCAGAAAAACGTTGAAGCAACATTTTGAGAGAGCAGAGCAAGCAAATAGAAACACAGTTTCTGTAGAACCTTAAGTGTAATGACACTTCTTGATTGTTTTTTTTCAATACAAATACAAATGTATTTACCAATATCTGTGCAGATTCTAAAAAAAAAAAAAAAAAAAAAAAAACTCAGTTAGTTTGGAGGGCTTTTGCTACAACAAATTTGCAATATTTTGCTTGGTAGATGAGAGAAAGGATAATTGCAGAAAAATGTGGAAAAATCTCAGTCTTATTATAATAAGGATGAAGTGGAGGGAAAATTGTATCTTATGGATCCATTGGGAGGATACAGCAAAGTAAGAACTGCAGAAGAGAAGGCGTCAAGAATTGTTGAAGGGAAAAGTATATATATAATATTTTCATCTTAATACATTTAATTTTTTGCACCCTTTCTGGAGGCCAATAAAAGCTCTTAATAGAATAAATAAATGCATATTTCTGACCATGGATGTTGGAGGTTCTACGGGAGCATTCTAAATGATTTTTATTTTATTTTAATTTTTTTTTAATTTATTGGTCCTTTAAAAAAAAAGAAAGGAAATGCTGCTCAAAAAAATCAAGAGACGATGAAAATGTAAACTGGGGGGAAAAACTGATCACGAGATGTAATCAAATGCAACTGAACAGGATGATGTGATGACAAAAAAGTAGCTTAAAACTGGATAAGCGTGCAAAATCTGGACGGCATCTTTCATAGATTCAAGCATCAAATTATGTAGGTGAGGCTGAGTCTGCAAGTACAATTAGTATTTTTCACAGATGTTAGAGAAAGCTAGCTGACAAAAATTAAGTAGATGGGAAGTGAGATGTGAAGTTACCTAAACTTATTGTGGGCAGATCTCTCTTGAAAAAGAGATTTTATCTCAAGGGATTTCCTGGTAAAATAAAAGTGAAATACCTTTAGTACCCATTAGTTAACAGTTTGTTAATAGTTCGCCTGCCTCATTTTATCTGAAATTGAAATTAGAGAAGTTGTGGGGCTGTCAAATAAGTTAAAACTGTTCAACGTCACACCCAAAACAACCCCCAAAAGCTGTACTTTAAAATTGCTGGAGAAAATAAAGATGCGTATTGCGTTTGTAGCGTCAAACTTTAATTTTGAAAAGTTCGTAACGGAAGTCGCCGCTGTTATTTTGACACGCTTGCTGACGGTCCCACAGATTGCTATTGTCCCGCTATGGGCCACTTAACGGTTCGCTCGAGTCTGCATCCTCCGGGGAGGAAAAGGAGGAGAGGAGAAGACGACAGCCTTCCTTCAAAAATGTTCATGAATCCACGCTGTGCAGTTTGGAAACTTTTCTTGAGGCCGGCGTCGTGGTGGATATTATTTACAGTTTGTCTTGGAGGTAAGAAAAATGATCGACAGAAGGAGGAGGAGGAGGAAAAATGGAGCATTTAGTGGAGCGCAGTCAGTAACAGGTTGTTTCCACTCAGGTCGGCGGTGACGTAGCTGTTAATAAACGAAAAACAGTCAAACCATCAAGTGTTTGCTTAAATTTGAGCTTAGTTCTGTATTTTTTGTGTTGTCTCACAGAAATAGATAATTTAAAAATAAGCTAAAGATTGTTTTCTGCTATTATCCGGGGACTTTGAATAATTCACGGCTGAGTGGTTTGACTGAAGCTTTGGGGGGGTTGTGGATTAGGAAGTCTACAGGAAAATGGAATGAGTTGATCATTTCTTTGAAAAGTTCTTACGCTACTTCAACACACAGACGATTCTTAAACCTTTCTACACAACAAGAGCTGATAAAAACAGGAGACCCCATTGTTCTGTCCTGAATGTTGCATTTATTTACATGGATGAAAACAAAATCTACCTGCACTGAAAACACAAACATCCAAAGCACCAGCTGTGCTGTCTTTCCTTCTCTCACTTTCATTTTATCCTTAGGGGGGTGGCCTCCACTGAAAACTAATAAATCCTGGCTCCCCTTACAACCCTGTGGGGTTTTGTGTGTGTGTGTGTGTGTGTGTGGTTCCTGCTTCAAGGTCTAAAGAAGTCAGAGTGATTTGTTCTAAACCTAAAGTTCAACTCCGATCATCTCTTCATATGTTGTAAAACCATCCCCAGTGGTCTTTTAACTGTCATTATGGAAAAATAACAAAACAAAACAAGAAAACTGTGTTGTTTTCTAGAACATACTTTCTGCAGGACGGCAGGAGTTCATTAGAAATTTTCCTCTGAGTTGTAGGCGGAACTGTTGGCGTAGAGTAAGCCTGCCCTCACATTCCGTCATCCATCTGTGTACGCGTTCTCCCGCTATCTTACAGCCCCTCAAACCCCCAACAAAAATGGTGAGCAAATTTTGTCATTATCCAGCCGCACAGTTTTGATCCAGATGTTGTATCTTGTCATCTACAACTGGATGCGTCAGAATGAAGCGGAGCTTGTAACATGTCGATCGTAGCTTCTTTATCTGCTCCTAATTCACAACAATTTGGGGAAAGAAACTTTGAGCTTAAGTTTATTTATTCATGCTCCATTATGACAAAAACACCATAAGAACATGTTAAAAACACCACAAACACAAGTTTTATTTGATTGGGTCTTTAATCCGTATTAGAATTGTAAATATTAGTATAGCCATAGAACATTTGTTTATACAAAACAGTTATGATACACACTTAGTTTGTATTTACTTATAATTAGTCATTCTTACTGTCCCAGCCGTCTTTAACTCGAATACTTCATTCTTTTGACACAAGTGTTTGGACTTTCTTATTTTGTGACTAAGTACAAACTGTCTACATAAGCTGGGATTTAGACTCTATAAACACAAAGTCATTCACATCGTAGCTGTTTTGGGTTTTTGAGTTACATCAGGAAGGTTTTTGCTGCTCAGAAAAGTCCCTTTGGGTTCGGTCTTGATAATTGAAAGACAACAAACTTAGTCTAGTTTTAATGAAGTGAGCTCTTCCCCCCTTTTTTTGGTGTTAATGATCAAACTTGTGGTCTCTGATCCTCCTCATGCCCTTTGGCTTGGTAACGTCTGCATTCAAAGCATCGAGAACAGATGTTTCTGGGTGTGTGCTTTGGTGCTGTTGTTCATTGCTACATGGCTGCCGAGCCCATGCTCCTGGTAATCGTGCTCCACAGAGCGCTACGACTTCTGAGGCTTCAGAACCCTGTTGGGTCAGCTTCTCTGCAGCAGAAGCATAGCCAGAGGGTCACAAAACAGCCTGGGTTGTTTTGTCAGATGGTGGTTGGGTTTGTGTAAGTTTGTCTTAAAAGGAAGTCTGTTTGGCTCCTGATTGAGGGTGGTGTCTCTTGATATTGTTGTGAGATAGCCAGTACTAATTACTACAATAAGAACAAAATATAGAGCACACTGTTTTTTCATAAAAATACAGGGTTTTATCTTCAGATTTTTGAATTTTATTCATGTAGTTTCCCTTTGTTATTGCCCTTTGCAGGTATCTTCCCTCCACCGTGCTCTGGAGTCCATGTCCATGTGAGGGATGAGAGAAAGTACGCCATTCTGTTCCAGTCGGTGGTTCTGCCTTGCCAGTACACAAGTGTGTCAACCCAGACGGCTGTGGTGCAGTGGGTCTACAAGTCGTACTGCCGGGATCGAACGAGGGATTCGTTTAGCATTACGGACAGTCTGAATGGCGGCCTGGGTGGAAGTGGGCTGGCAGGTAGGAACGGAGTCGTCAGTGGAAGTTACGAGGCTGGGAGGACGACGGGATACCTCGACTGTTCTGACAGCAGTCGGACCGTACGGACCGTGGCCTCCATCTCCGGTTCCTCAGTCACACTATCCGAGTTCTACAAGAACAGAGACATCTCCATCATCAACAGTAAGGCGGTTCCCTTAGTTTTGACCCTCCCTACATCTGATTGGTTCTTTTCAAAGATTACATTTGAACTGCATGTCTGTGAGTGCTTGTGTTATTCCTCTGCTTTTTGTTGTGTCTTTTTATTTTACTGGCATAGAATTGGGCACACATAAATGCTAAATGAATGCACATATATATATATAGTCTTTTTTTGCTGGACTGATTTATGAAACCCTATGGAGGAAGAATTGGGCCTCTTCGCACTCAACAGGATGTTAGACAAAAGAAATAGCTTTCAGGCTGTCTTCTTATTCATCTTGACCTCCCTGCTCCTTCCTTCTGATGTAGATCTAAGTCACGCTTTTCATTTTTTCCTCTCAACATCCCACCATCCAAGAAAGTCACGTTCCTTGAAGTGGAAGTCTTTCTTTAAGACAGAGTGTTCCCTTTCTTTCTTTCTTTCTTTTCCTCCCTCTCAGTCCATCTCCTGTCTTAACACCTCGTACTGTGAGGATTTTTTTTAATGGACAAATAGCTAAAGATTTAGTTGCTTTTGGAGACAACCAGTCATCCATTCCCATGTAATCCTATTCAGGTTCAAAGAGAGATTAGATTCTGTCCCAGCATGCACTGTGGCAGGGGGTGCTCCTAAGGGGTTGGGGAGTTTAACCAAAGGAGGAAAAGGTGTCCCCTTCGTCTTTCCCTTCTTTGAGCAAACAGGAAAAGGAAAGCTAGGCTGAGCAGTCTGTTTCCTGTCCTGCATGTCTATCTGTTGCCCCCTCTCACTGGTACTGTTAAAGGCCCAGGGCTGTTCTGAGTTTTGGACTTTTCGACTTGTTTGCTACTTAACTTTAGCTATTATGACAAACAAAACAACAATCTGTGTATGTTTCACATCACTTTGAGCTATCAGGTTTGTCAAATGTGCAAAAGATTTTTGTATGATTTGTGTTTTTTCCATTCCAGTCCCACTCTGATCATCTTTCAATCTATGCTAAAAGCATTTCCAGTGGTCTTGTAATGATTATGCCATTTATAGCCAAAATCTGTGTCATGTTCTGGGACATAGTTTCTGCAGAGCGCCAGTAAAGTTGTGGTCGGGACTGTTGGTGCAGAGCAACCCCGTACCCTCCTTGTTGCTGAGGGTTCAGAGCAGGGAGCTTGTGGCCCACCCTGCGTATTTTAAGCTCTTTGTAAAATGGAATTTTTCCGTTTGCTCTTGATTCACAGTGATTTGAATAAATAAATTACCTAAAAATGTAATTTTGCTTAACTTTCTCATTACATGTCCTCCATCATTATTAACATGCCACAAGTACATATCAAAAACACCAACAACACAATTTTCATTGGAGTGGGTCTTTAGGGTAAAGCTTATTCATACTTTATGAAGTCTTTTGTTCTCCCTTTTCACCTTTTCTTTTATAGAAGCGGACCTTCAAATAGGAAGGGTGAAGTGGGGAGATAGCGGCGTGTACATCTGCAAAGTGGTTATATCTGATGATCTGGAGGGGCAGAACGAAGCTTCAGCAGAACTGCTGGTTCTTGGTAAGATTTCATGTTTTCTTTCCAGATCATTTTAAATGTCTTATTTAAATGAATCGACTGAAAAGCAAAGCTAACAGCTGCAGATGAATTTCTCAGACTTTCTGTTACACAACAATAGAAGAGGAGCATTGTGCTTTGTTAATATGACAGACAGCAAAAGGTTTGGGTCATTATTATGTTTAAAATCTTGTTGTTGTCTTTTCTTCATTCTGGGTGCAAAATTTAAGGTGGCTCTTACTCTTTGTTATCAGCTAGTATGAGCACATTTTAAAATACCCCCCACATGAATCCATTCATCCATTATTCAGTCTCCACATATTATGTAGTTCTTAATCACATTCTGGAAAGTCACACCTTTAGTAGATTTTGTTAATCCTAATATATTTGTCATATCTGCACTGGACAACACAGCCAGCTATAAACTCATTAAAAAGCTGATTTACAAAAAGCCTTTTGAATTTCCTGGAGGGAAATCTTAATATGTAACCATAGTAACTGTATCCTTTTACACTGGACCTGGTGTTTATTCAGTGTAAGTTATTGGTCTTTTTTTGCAATCTATTCTTTCTTATTGACATTGAAAGCTACGCATGTGTGTATTTGTGTTTCTCTTTCATGTGCTGTTAATGTGTCTGTTGTGTACCTTGTAACAGTAAGTCTGTATGTCTATCCTCACTTAAAAATGTTACCGTAGCAACACCTAAGAGGCCGTTTGGTGCCGTAAGACTTTGAGAGGCTGAACTTTTGTTAGGGGGTTCACTGGTATGCACAAAGAATCACAGCCACACACACACAAACACACAGAAGTTTTATGGATTTCTAGACTCAGTGAAACTTGTTAGGTTTGGCTCTATCGCTGTAGAACAGCTACAAACAGAATGATGATGCATCAAAAGTTATTAGCAGACAAAAATCCTGTTGACAGTCCCCACATTGTGTCAAAACACTGTGTTTGCTCATCTCTTCGTATCTAATAGGCAATGTGAAGCACTTGTGTTTCCATAACAACAGTTGAGGTCCGACTCAGGCAACCTTTTGTCTTGGAGAAAAAGCCTTACAGGAAAGTAGACAGGGAAGATTTAAGGATCTGAAAGAGACATGACAGAGTGTAGTGATACAATAGATAGAGGTGATGCCCCACTAAAGGCCTGACTGGCTAACAAGACCCATTGGAAAGTTCATGTACAGCCAATGTAAAAAAAATAAACTGAATTCCACAGTCTTTATAGTGGGGATTACCTTTTTTTAACCAGTTAAGACTTTTAAACCATAAGACATTTTCTTTTTCTTTTTTTTTTTTATCATTTGATGCTTCTACTTATAATCGTGGTACCACAGTTCTGAGTCCAGTTCCAAGGCAAAGTCTGTAAAAGCATTGGTAATAACAGCATATTTTGATGGTGTTAAATAATGATTTTAAACAAATTTTGTATTGTTTTTAATGTATTTATTATTAAAAAAAAAACACTTCTCTGTACCTTACTTGAAATTTAAGGCTCACTTCTAAATTTTCTTGATAAATAATAAGAAGAAATATGTTGCTGCCTATCTAAAAACCCCCTCACGTTACTAGTTTGAAAAACTGATCTTGTTTACTTAAACTCAATCTGGTCAAATTTACCTGCAGAAAATGGACTAATTCAAAATACACTGCATATTTCTACTCTTAGTTTTGGGGATTTATGCTATGATTGAGCTGCTTCTTCAGTAATGTAACTTGTGGTTTTTTTGTTTTTCAAATTTAGAAACAAACAGAAATAAGCGTCCTCAAAGATAATAAATATGTACGGTATGTGGGTGCGATAACAATAGTCCAGCTTGAATCATTTCTCTCCCACCTTCCTTTTGTTTACAACCAACACTCTTTTCTTCCTTTTGTTGGAATCAACAGTAAAATGTCTGCTTTCACTTCACACTTATGAATGTTTTTTTTTGTTTCATTTCACACATGGACTTACAGCCTACCTGAGTATAGGACAGATTCCTATCTTTCATGTTTTATTCAGACATGTTTTGCCTCTTTAATGGCAGTAGGAAAAGACAAAACGAAGAAAGAAATTAAGAACACAAATTACAGAAACATCTGGTTACATCTGTGTTTTTTAAATATATATATTTTATTTTATTTTTCTACTTTGGTTGAACCCTAAATTTGGCTACATTCATTTTAATGCAATTTTACCGTACATCAAAATCCGAACATCTCAGAATTAATGTCATTGTCTGTCTGTCATCGTACTTGTATCATAATACGGCCATTGACAATTCTAGTTGTCTATTTTTAATAAATTTAATTTGACAAAGTCTTTAAAAACATACCTTTTTTAGTCATAAATCAGAAAATTAATTATTTGGGGGTTATTGTGTTTGCTAATGCAAAATAGATTTTCAAAAATACTTTTAAGAAGGGTTAGTTTCTCTGCAGTTTGTTACAAACTCTTAGAAAAGTCTCATGTGCAAAAGGCTAAAAGCTCTGCTTTAATAACCCACTGTTTGCCACTTGTCTTAATAAGAATGATTGACATGTCTTAACAATAATGTTTTTATGTTCATGCAATCATGTTCATTAGCTTTTGTGATTAAACTGAACTTCTTGTGCACGATTCTGTGACTTGCCAGCTCTCTTTTTCTCCTTCTTTCTCTGCAGTTTGCAGTATTTTGATCCTGATTGTCACATTGCATGTTTCTGCAGCAATAATTCTTTTTAAGTGATCATTTCAACTTATATCCACTCTTTTACGTCTTCTCTCTTTTCCTCTCCTGGTCACTCTTGCTCTGTCTCTCCAGGTTTTTCAGGTGTGCCTGAAGATCTTCTGCCAGACTTTCATTTGAAGATTATGCCAGGTAGGGGCATAATGCATCCTCTCCCTTGGCGGTTTCCTTTCACACTAACCCTGCTTCCAGCTCAAGCTTCGGCTTAGTATGAAAAATGCAACATGTAACTTAAACGTTTTACTTCCAACTTACTTACTATATTATGTGAAAAACTTCCAGTTAAGAAAAAGGAAAAAAAAGACGAAGTGACACTGGATTCACGTCCATATTGTTATCCAGAGTTATCCTAACCTGAAAAATGTCCTACCGTTTGGCCACATTTTTATGGAATGTTCTGTGCAAATCGTTTTAATAGACAGATAAACAAAACAGATTAATGAAACTACATGTTTTTCAGCATGATGACAGCACTTTAGCAGAGGACAGAGGAAACTTAAACATTTTGACCTTAAACAAGGTCTTAAACTGTGTGTTTTGTTAATAAAATCATCTTTTAGGTTTTGTCATTACATTGTGTAAACGACTTCAATGAACCAGGTTAATGAAGGCTTCGCAAAAGTTAAATTCATAGAAGTTGTGTGACAGTCAGACTGATCCTCACTCATTAAACTGTGAGCTGCCTGTCGCTCCCACCAAGATAAGCGCTGCTGGAAACCAGCTATTATCCTCATTACAGACATTTATGGTCAACTAACTGGATACTATTTAGTAAAAAAAAAAATTTGGTGACAGTCTCATCAAATTCCACAAATGTTTGTTACGTATTCAAGAATTGAAAAAAGTCAAAGATAAATGATCCGGTTAAGACAATGTGAGGTAAAAGAAAGTATGCTCCTCTCCAAATCAGCAGAGTTCTATTCTTGCCTGTGTGTGTGTATGTGTGTGTGTGCGTGTGTGTGTATGTGTGTGTGTGTGTGTGTGTGTATGTGTGTGTGCGTGTGTGTGTAAGGTGATGAGTGTGTGGATCAGTCATGGTAATTGCAAATGAGATCGGATTACAAGCTGTTGTGTTTTAATACAAATTCCCCCATATCATAAACAGCAGCTTCAGCTCTTCTTTCCTGCAGCACAAACTGGTTTCCTGCAAGTGTGTGTTCGCTTTTGGAATCCTTGTGTGTCTGTGTGTTGGTGTGTATCACAGATAGAATGTTGTGCTTGATTGTGCGTTGTAGTCACATTTCCTTATCCGCCTTTTTCTTCCCCTCCCTTTGTTTTGTCCCCATAGATGAGAACATGTAGTCCATCAGTGGAGCAGATAACTAACTGTGACCTTTTTCCTCCATCAGTGTGTTAAATTAGTTCTATAGCCACTTTGAATTACATTTGTAAAAATTATGCAAAACAGTTATGGATTTAAACTGCGTCTTGTGTGTCAAAATCGATCAAAAATGTTTCCAGCATTCTTATTCAATCTTTTAAAGGTCACACTACTCAAAAAAGTAATAAATGGGTCAGTTGCAAAATGTCCCAGTTATGTTTCAGGCTTTATCTATGAAAATATGTGGAGTTAGACTACAACTGTTTTTATTGTAACTTTGCTATAACAACTCTTCAAAGCTGGATTCCAAACAGCTGGTCCTAAGGTGCACGCATGGGCTTCTGCTGTTCTTGCAGAGTGGGTGTTTGTGGTGGCAGTGGTGTTTGGCAGTGTCTTGGTCCTGGTGCTGGTCGGGGTCTGCTGGTGTCAGTGCTGTCCTCATTCCTGCTGCTGCTATGTTAGCTGTTGGTGCTGCCCTGACACGTGCTGCTGCCCCAGACACTGTGAGTAGTAAATAAAGAAATAATAATAGTTTTGTTGGAATAAGAATCGAAATGTAAAGCCTTCTGATGTTATAAGGACTAACACGTACTGAGTTGACATCAAGTTTGTGAGCAGTATAATTGCTTTAACTTCTTTGATGTCACAAAAGCCTCGTTTCCACTCAGTGGTACGGTCCGTACGGTACAGTAAGGAGTGGTACGGTACGATCCAGTTAATTCTGCGGAGCGTTTCCACTAAGTTCAGCCTCGCTTCCATCGAGCAGTTTGTTTTCACAACTCGTGCGTGGTGCAGACCGCTAGCATGTTATTGCATCCTTGTAGTGTGACAACTAGAAAAGCAACAACAACGGAGGTCATCCAGCAGCTTGTCTTTTTATTACTTTACTTCTGGTACAATGTATATAACAGGAATTTGATGTTTAGAAGAAGATTGTGGGCGGCTAAGATGAATACCGTTGGAAAGAGAACAAAACTTTTGGATTGGATCCTGAGTCGGGGAGTCACCTGTGTTTGCGCTTTCTAATGTCGCTATCTTTTTCTGTTAATCCGTTCCACTTTTCAGCGGACCTACAACAGATGCGGGGCCCCCAAGAGGTACAATTCGGTACTTTTTAATGGGTTCCTTTTACAATGGAAACGCTTAAAATACCGGACCGGACCTCTCAGTGGAAACGAGGATATAAAGTACTCATTGTCACAAAATAGCTTCAGATTGAGAAGATTTGTGTTTAAAATACTGATTGAAAGAGGACTATATTTTTAGATTGTCTGACTGGAATGTTTTCTTCTTCATTCCTTTAGTGTATGAGGCAGGTAAGGGTATAAAGTCCGGCACGTCAAGCCCCCAGGCTCCCTCATACCCTCCATACTTTGTGTCTGGCGTTCCAACCATGGTGCCCATTGCCCCACCATCTCTCGTGGACAACGTGTCTTCTGTTCCACCCACAAATGGCAGCCTGGTTGCAACAGGTGAGACCATTTTATTGTTTCACTTTGAAAACTAAAGCATTTAGAAGCTGTACTCAAAACCTTTTGAGGGACATAGCTTCTGCAAGTAAGTAGTGCATTGTGTTGTCTTTTAGAAATTTGGTTGACCAACTAAAATACTGGGATTGAATGCTATTTTTATGTACTATCTTGTTTGGTAAACCATTAGAATGGTCCTAAGACAAGTTAGCACCCATTTGTCCTTCTACTCAGTCGAGTATGTACATATCTTCAGTGCCCGTGCATGCTGTAGGGGTTCCCTACTGCGTGCCCTCACCGGATCGTGACTCTCTCAGAGTGCTACAGTATGTAGAGAAACAGCTGGCTCACTTCAACCCTTCCAGGTCCATCAGTCGACAGTGTAAGCTTAATAAGTCCACTTCATGGCTTTGCTTCTAAAAGCATGCTGATGCTATCTTTGGATCTCACAATGTCATTTCAGCTTTTTAGTCTCTTGTCTCAGCATGCCCATCTGCATTCAAGCTTTCTGACTACCGTAGTTCATTTCCAACTGATCATACATGAAACAGTAGATGATCTGTCATTCTTTGGTTCAAATTGTCAGATGAACTGTTCTCTTTCAGGCCTTTGCTTTTCTACATTTACTGGTTCTTTACTTTCCTTGAAAATATTTCTTTTCTTTAATTATTTTTCCCAGCAATCTTTACTGATTCTTTCATTTTCACAGCCTCTAGTCACTCTGAGCTGAGCTCTCTCCATGAGGGGGAAACTGCCTTCCGCCAAAACTACCAAACTGTTCAGCAGAAAGCCCTGCCGACGATCCCGGATCATGACCCTCAACCTGAACCTCAGCGCTCCTGTGAAACTCACAGTCCTGAGCCACAGCGTCACCACAATAAACACTCGTCACCCCACCGTTACCGTCATGACCCGGCCTCAGACCCTCACGACCGCCAGGACGAGCCTCTGCTGTCCCGTCGATGCAGTGATGACCCCCCCTCCTTCTCTCGGTCAAACAGGACGGGCAGGAATCAGTGGCAGCACGGCCCTGATGAGGAGGAAAAGTACAACAGGTGCAAAACACGTCATATATGCAAAACAAATGCAAAACATATCATACATGATATCTAATAATAATATCTGGTGATATCTTACAGATGGAATCCTCGTTCAGAACATCTACATAGAAAGGCGTATCGTACCACCGGACGGAGAGGCTCACTCGTTGAGCTGGAGGAGTTTGCTGATACCTATGAGCAGAGAGGAGACAGAGGAAGGAGGAGAGACCAAGAAAGGGAAGACTATGAGACGGAGCTTGAGTTCAGAGGGTATCCATGCTACCGTAACGCCCCTCCACAGTATTATCACAACAGTGAAAAGGATCTGGATGACGACGACAACCGCCAAGAGCATTCCAGGCACTACAAGCAAAACAGACACAACATAAGCCCACTGCATTCTCCTAAAAAGAGGAGGGGCTCATGGGAAAAAGAGTGCAACGTCCCACCTCCTAATACATCAGGTCCACAACTGACAGTTTTTGAAGAAAAGGACTATGATCCCACATTCCTAAATAGCCTGCTAGAGCGCAAGGCTAAGCTGCGAGGAGTTGGTCAGGGAAAGAGTAGGTCCCGGAGTGAGGACGATTCTGATACACCCTCGAAGGGCAGCTCAAGAAAGGGGAGTAGGGAATCTAATCTGCATTGTAGCCACATAGCCAGTAACAGACTTGAAACAAGTTCCAGGCCTCCTTCATCGGACACAGAGAGAGCGAGAGCTGACAGCAGGCCATCTCCACGCCCACTCCACGCAAGCACCCACTCCTCCCAACCATCCGCCCATTCCCTATCCAGTCGGAGGGAGGAACACAGGGAGAAGTCCCAAAAGGTGGTGAGTAACACGGACTCCTGTCAACAGTTGACATGATTCACAAGCTAAAGGCAGATACAAGCAGCAGAGCTTAGTCCTAAAAACTGCTTTCTCATGTTTCATGTTTGTTTAAAATGTCTTCCACTATAGGAGACACATTTTTCACATTCATGAAATACCAAGATATAAAGAATTTTAATGTTTACTACATTCTGTATTTTTAGTAATAAGATGCTCAGCATGTGATATGACACTCAATACTGTTACAGTTGCTCTTTATTACTAATGCAGTTATAATGATGCAAACATCATTTATACCATGGTCCGGGTGAATACTCGATTCCACTTCGCGTCAGACGGTTCAGGCTTCCACGTCGTGCGTTAATTTCTGATAATGCATACGTCGTAGAGCATTAACCCTTACGTAACAAAGTTCTGCTATTTTGCTAATGGTCTCACATCCATCCATGGACCCACAGGCTGGCTGAACAAGCCTGGCCTGAGAGCCAAGAAAACAAGCATCATAGACACACTGCTCATTAACATGCAATGATCACCAAACAGTTGACCACCAGACTTCTTTATGTCGGTCAGAGGCCGTCATTTAATGCATGTTCTTGATACCAGTGTGCTCATACTCCACCAGCACACGCCTCGTTTCCATTCAGACACATCTGCTGATGCAAAGCCGATGATTTGCTGTTTGGTAAGAAGGAGATTATGGTCCCTGAAGCATAAAGATCAGTCACAAGCAGAGCAGCATGAGGGGCGACATCTTTGTAAAGTGGACGTTTAATAGTTAGGACTACAAGTGGGTAAAAAGTAAATCCATACCAAAAAATTAACAACTCAAAGGTTTAAAGTGTAAATAGTATCACATTAGTACTCTCTGTGGGGAAGAGGGTTTTATAGTAAGTGTTGTTGTTGTTGTACCTTTGACAGGTCAGGTTCAGATGCTACAAGAATGAAAACTAGGTATTCTGTATCCCAATACTTTCTAAAACAATAACTGGTTGTTTGCTCACTGACATGACTGGGGTCAAATCAAATCCTTTAAGTCAGAGAAAAGCAAAAGTCATTTATGCAACACAGAATAAATGCAGAATTTTAATTGTGATATTATCCAGTGCCAGTATCTAAATTCTGCTGTGGAATCCTTACAGTTGCTTACTGCTTTTAGGCTCTGTGGGTTTCAGGTTTCACTCCAACTCAGAGTTGTGAACAAAACAATCCACATTGAAGACATACAAAATGTTTTCAAGATAAATTAAGAGCCAAACTGTACAATTCACATGATATTCTGTCTGTTTTTAGGTATCTGTAAAATGATGTCAGTATCAGCCAGCTGTTTAGTACTATTTTGTCACTCTTACACATTGTGTTACTTTAGTAGCAGCGTGTTCATAAACTTCTCTTACCTGCAAAGGTTATTTTTTTTGCCATTTTAATCTGTTTGTTGAATCCGATCTGAGCTGGTGTAAAGCCATTCTAATGCAGTGCTGAATCAAATTAATCTGTAATTTCATTCTCCTCTAACACATTTGCATTTAAAGTGACATTATTTGACATTATTTGTAAATATTTCTGTTCTGGAGACTGCTGTGAGCTAGTTAGTTTACTGATACACAACTGCATGGCAAGTCTGAAGTCAGCTTCTTCAAGTTAAAATGTATCACATTTCTTTTTTATTATGAAATTCCATTATAATAACATAAAGAGAAACATTACTGGCTTTTAAACAGTTAAAAACTAAGAAAACATCATTTCTGAGCGGTATCTCCAAACAGGGAGTTCAGTTATTTTGGATATCAGCATTGATGGGATTTAGTTCAAGTAACAAGGCTGTAGGCCTAACTTATCAGAGAGAAAAAGCAGTGATGTGACACAAAAGTTTATGTATCTGTGATTCACATATTCTGCTCTCTGTAAATGTTTTTAATAGGATTAGATGATCTGTCAGATAAACTTGATGGTAGTTTGTAGGCCAGCACAATAAACCACAAATTTATTGTCATCAGGAAAACAGTTTATCGCAAAAGACCGTGTAATCTGCAATAAATGGTTACCTTAAATGGTTACAAATATGCTAAAACAATGTTATGGAAGCTTGAAGTATTTATCTTATTAAATAGAGCCCTTTACACATTCCACCAATCAAATTGATCCTTTTTATCTTAGATGCACGCCTCCTTTGTCGACGAGTATAATTTAACTTATGTACTTACAGTGCTGTCCTTACCCATCTAGAAAACTCTCCAACATATCTGTGCTTTTGTGGAGAAGGCAGAAAGAGTCATGAGCATTTACAAGTATTCAGAGATATTTTTCACTCATTTCACAAGGGTGCGAGAACACAGGCTTTTTAAGCTGGCACTGTCCATGACTTCAGCACCATGGTTACATCCACTCTATTTGCAGCATGCAAGTCTGCAAAATGCTAAATACCATGTGGAGCAAACACATAGTTGAAATGGGTGGAGGCCTTACTGGCTCTCACTGTTACTGTTGTCAGCTTCCTTCCAAAGCAATAATAAAAAAAAAAAAAACAGGCTTTTGCAAATGTTCTAGCACATGCTAAAGTAGCTTTATAGAATAAGTTCTGAATTAGCTTTACTCTGACTTATTGTGAAAAAATGATGGCATAAGGAGTTTGATCCATGTTTGACCTCACCCAATTAATCATTTTGGCTAATATCTGCTGTACTTTTCTGCTGAAGATACCGTAGGATTTTTCTGCTGTTGCTCTTTCACGATTGCTGTTTTGTCCTCACCAGAACACCCTTCTCAGCCGGGATTCCCTCATCGTCTGATCGACCGAAAGAAGAGGCCTAAAGCTTCAATCTGCAGGAATTACATGTCAGCTCAAGAAAAAAAGACCACATGACTGCAAGTGTGGATTTTCCCACCGTGTGCTCGGTACAATTCTCAGAAAAAACACGGGACTTTCAAGTCAGTGCTGATAAGTGAAGAGGACAATGATAATACTGGTGCTTCGCAGCTGTGATCTCAGTGGCTGATGATGTCACAGGCTGCGTCAAGGGTTTCACTGCTACCACGCTAATGTTAGCGGGGACAGATGACCTGGACCGTCCCCCTCCGCTGGCCGTCGTCTGCCCTGTTGTCTCTTTGCAGCAGCTCTGGTGCAGAGACTTGCTCCAGCCTTCCAGTACAATGACAGCGTTCATTTCTATTCGATGAGAGATGTGAATGAAGATGCACGTTTGCAGAACAGGCAGTAAATGACAACAGCATGAGTGTAAACGACTCACTGCCTGCCATTTAAAACAATGAGATCACTATATCATGTTGATACGTACTTAAAGTACTAAAGCACTTATCTTGAAGACTTGTGAGAACGTTAACGTAACATGTCACGTCAGAATGTTTTTATAGTTAATAGAGGCAATAATAATAATTACTGTATAGTTGTATTTACCAGATAATTTATTCAGGAGAGATTAACACAAACAGCGAAAATACAGAGTAAATAAGAAAAGTGAGAAACATGTAAATGTAGCAGAACTGCCTCCCAGAAATCTAAACACGTAATTTAAAAAAAGATATAAATGGGGAGTAGTAGTTATTCACCAAACACTGTTATTTTCCTAAAAGATTCTCCACTTCTACTTTTTAATCATCCTGTGTCAGCTTTGTTGCCACAGGATGATTAGTTCTGCATTTTACTGTAAATATTTCACTGTTTCCATAGTTAATTACATACTATCACCTAGCAACATCTGAAGGTAATGTATGGAAAAGTTCCTCTGAAATCCTTTAGTTACAAATCAACATTGATATGATCATGTTATGCCTTAATTCTTGATTAGACTAAGAACTTCCATATTCAGTACTCCAGTCTAAATTAAAATGTTCTAAATGACATCTGAGGAAATTGGGTTTTATGATGTGTTTTTCTGAATCTTTTTAGCTTTTAGCTAAAATTAGAAATCAATGTTTGGAGTGATATCAAATGATCTCATATGGTTTTAAGAGAGAAAAAACATTTCTGGTGCTGTTTATTTGATTTTCATTTTCTTACACATGTTAACACTATTATATGAAAACAGTTTATAAAACACATAAAGATAACTAAATCTTCTATAATACATTATGAAATTAATTTCTTTAAGGGTGGAGAGTTCAGCATTCTTGGTGTTTAGCAATATTTGAAATGTTGACTCTTTAAACCACAGATTGAATTCATTCTTAGTTCATCCTATAAAGACAGAAAGCTTCATGTATGCAAACGTTCATCAAAAATATATAGCTGAGATGGGAATAGAATTCCCTATAAAATACTTTTATAAGAATCTTTTACATTTTTATTCAAAGATACTTTACAGTTCATCCATTTGTCATTAGCAACATTTAGAGTTAATACTAAAAGTGAACGTTTCTATATCACAAAATAAAGACCTCTTGACTTAAATGTATCTTAAATGTATTGCAGTGGATGCTGTTTGAATAACTTTGTACCTTTTTTTAAATGACTGCAATCTGACCTTCAGTATTACTGCTCCTCTGAGTCAACAGCTTATCCATCCGCATGAGCCATACACATAAACACACTCTGCTTTTTGAAGTAAGTCATGTTACTGCTTTGTTTTTTCCCGTCCGTGTGTTAAAGAGTTCAGGCTCAAGAAATGTGGGATCATTTTATTTGATTTTGTTTCATTCATTGTTGTTGTTGGTTTGATGATTGGTACTGACATGTCTGTGCATTTGTGGGTAAGAGAGAGATGACTCTTTACTTTTCTGCAAAAGAGACAATGTGTGATTGAGCATGACTCATGTCTTTGTTCATTGTTGCGCTCACATCTAGCCTGTTTCCCTCTGCACAGCTGTGTCAGAAGTCACGCCTCTTCTGCTAATCCAGCCACAAAATGACGTTCTGAAGTATGTATTTGGGATTATGACATCAAAGTTATGCAGATGTATGTTTGTGCTTCTACCTGCCATGGGATGAATTTGTGTTCTGTATAGCACCTCTAGCTTAATATGTTGCATTTATTTAAAAACAACCTTTGCCTCCTGTGTTTATAGTCAACCATTTTTACATCCAAAACACCAGAAGAAGTTGCTAAATATAACTTTAATTAAACCACAAATAAATATGTATATAGTCAAATTTGCAGCACAAGAGTTAAGTTCTGCATGAAATGTTGAAATGTTTGAGGTTTTCTTTTTATTTGTTTCGCTCCTTAATAATAAATGTTACTCATTTGTCAAGAAAGAGGAATAAAACTGAAGTGAAGAATGCTGGTGCTTGAAGAAATCTGTGTGTGCGTTGATTCACTGCATGTTTGTGGGGACAGGAAATCATTTAAGTCAGACTCACCTTAATATGTCAAGAATGTTATGAACAGCTGCTTTTTATAGAAGCATCAGCACTGTGACACATAACCCTCCAGAGTAAAGTAAACATTTGGGAGGATGAATCAGGGTTATGACATCATGTGTTTCTACCTGTATAAAATTGTGTAACAAGTCCCATTACTGGTACAGAAATCCTATTTTGGTATCTGTTGTATGATATGAACTAAAAAATATGCTCAACATTAAAGGACCTGCCTTAAAGACCATGAATTAAGTGTGATCAGTGTATTGCAAAGCTGCAAAATCCCATATTAAGGTCTTCTGAGAGGAAGATGACTCACTGCAAGCTTAACGTATATTACTTCACAAAGCCTGCTGGCTGTCAGAAATGCAAAAAAATATTTGTTATTAGTAGGAGATGTAAAAAAATCAAATGACTCATTGAGATAAATAATGTTGGGAATTACAAGAATGCTTTTCTGTCATTTCAAACCAAACACTAAAAGCTTCTGAAAAATCCTGATATGAAATTTTTACACAGAGTTATGGAAAAGTTCACTTTCAAAATAATGTCTTCACCGACAGGCCGAACCCTATTATAAAATAATTTTCAAATTTGGAGTTGCAGTTTTCATCAAGGGATTGTTTGGTGTCTTAAGTGCTGAATAAATGCTGGCGTTTCATCCAAGTATAGAAAGGATACAATAGAGGGATGTGTGCAGATGTTTTCAGTTAAAATGCTTGGAGGAAGACAGAACTTTGAGTTAAGGCTGGAAGAAAAATAGAGGTTCATGCTGACATCTGGTGGCTTTTCTTCCAAATTACATCTCCTCTTTGAAAATAATTCAACTCAGCCAAAAAAATCAACTGTGGAACAAACTAACCTTGTCAAACAGTCTGAATGAACAGGAGGCATGTTAATTAAACACACAAAAACAAGACAAGCTGATGAAATCCTCTTAATGCACAGGCATGAATAAAGCAGGCTATGACAAAACACAGGATTAAACTTTCTTCAAGCTTATTGGAACTTTCAAAGACAATTAAGTTCTTCCCTCAAATTCAGAGGTGAAGAGGAAAACTTCAAAACAGAACCACCTACTTACCAGTTTCATTCCATGTTGTCATCTGTTGGTGGGTGGATTTACAGGTTATACAGTGTCTCACAGTTTTACTGGTTGTGCCACTTTGACACGACTACTCAGATTCTTCAGAAATAACTAATACATTCATAGGTATATGCATGCGAGCACTTCTTTTCAGCTCTCTGAGCTCCTGTGATCACTACTAGAAGAGACTCCAGTGTTCTACCATTACCAAAAGATGTGCTGATCATGATGTATGCAAAGTATAAGAACATCTGGAAAATAAAAACTGAATGTCTGTTGGTATTTAAAATCTGCCTTTGGTTCAGACCTACTCCAGATTTTTGGAATTGAGATAATAAACGCCATTTAATAGGTCATTAGATCAGTATTATAAAGTACGTAGCAATACAGAGCAAAGTAGGAACCTTTAATAAATGGTGGAATTCATAACTTTGCTAACATGTGGTACAAATGCACTGATTATTATCCAACACTAAGTCCAGCATTAAATATGTTTGTACAGGACCAGACCTGATAACCTCTGAACTAATAGAGCCTGATGTTCACTAAGTCTGTTCTGTTGGAGACAAAAACAGAGATTACAACAGAAATGTTAAATCCCCATCCAGCCAACCTATAATTAAACTGTTTGTTTAGAAACACATCAACACGTCTACCTGAACACATCATGGACCATAGCTTCTGTGGAAATAATAATATTTATACATTGACCCAGACTGTGTGAAACAATGAATAACTGCTAAAATATATTTTTATTAAAACAGCTATTGTTTACATTAATGATCCTTTATTTTCATAGTGTAATGAGTTTGGTTTGCTTTTCCTGTAGTGTTGATGATTCTGATTCTTCAAAGTTTTGATTTAAATCGATTTAAATAATTACTGACAGCTACAGTTACATAAAATATCTTTGCTTAAATAGCTCTGTTATAACTCTCAGTTTCAGTTTTAGAAATGCTTTTAGCCTATCCAAAAACGAAATCCTTTCTAACTTTAAACATTTTAGCCAAGCTTTTGTTTGTATAAATTAATGTATTTACAATACACCAGATTACTATTTTATGATGCTTTTACTTTCATTGTTTGTCATTTTTCCAGTTTTGTTGGTAAATAAATGTGTATCCTATCTTTGTTATTTTTATCATATCTAACAGTAGCTTACATAATCCACGATTTCACACCTTTTCATGTGTAACCCATAAATTTGAAGTAAAATAGTGTTGTAACTATATGCCACAACTGGTTCTATTTTCAATGAAGCTGTAACTATTTTTCTTCTGATTGTTTTTCATCAAAAGGTAAAACGTGTTTTTAACAGAAAACGGCCTTCTGTCTACCGATTAAGGTGTCAATAAATATCTCTTGTTTCTATAACTCTTACATTTAGGCTTTGTAAAAATACAAACAAAGAAAAGCAATTCTTAAACAATAATTAATAAACGGAGAAAAAAGAAAATAGATGAATAAATCTTCACTAATATGCCAGAGAGCCTGTTTTAACATTTCTTTTTTTTCTTTTTTTCTTTGTCTGTTTGTCTTACAAGTAATAATTTTTATTTTTATGTTATTGAACGTTTGGAAAATTCCTGAACAAAAATACAGCAGGCCTACAAAAATAAAGCACAACTCAGAAATACATTCAGGACAAAATCATTCTAAAACACTTTAAAGGATGGAAACAGATGGCTATTCTCTTTTCTTTTTCAACAAGGAACTGTCAGCATCACTCTTCCTGAAAGATGGTATCTACCTGTCTACGTCATCTACTGAGAGCGCACCTGTTTCGGGGTGTGGCCTGAATTTAGAGAGTTTGCCTTAGAAAGGACAGTCTGATCACCGAAGCGCTCGGGATTTAGCGATGATCGACTGAGTTTAGCCTAGAATATAGGTCAGTGGTGCAGATTAGTCTATTTCTGCTTTAGGTTTTACTCTTAGGTTTCTATTTTATTTTTATTTAGTTCGTCATTTATTTATTTTTCACGTCTAATAAATCTGGAGCTGGAGACACTTGGTCTTCATCATGGGGAGACTTCTTGTCGCAGTCTTCATCGTGTCGCTTTTAAGAGGTAATTTTTCTTTACCTATCGACGTCATGTTTTTTTTTTCTCTTTTTTTTTTAACATGAAGTGAATTTAATAACCGACGGATTGTAACTTGTTTTCATGTAAAGTGAAACAAACCACAGGTTTCGGTCACATGACAGGTTGTTTATGTAAAATATGTTCCCTGTTTTCTCTGTTGGTTCTCCCAAAACTATTAATATGACCTATATCTAAAGGATCTTTCGGTATACTGAAAAAAACCATTGTTTTAATAGTTTTAACAATGACAATCTGTGGATTTAAAAGTATTGGATGATTTTTACTGAATGTGTAAAATATTGTTACCATATTTCATCAGAGGCTCAGTTCTCACCACGTTCAGAAGAACTGAGCCGGTTTCATTCCACCATCTTTTCAGTTTTAGATGGATAGTTTCAGGGTAAACCACTTCCTTGCCCTTTGTTTCGGTCACCTGTTTTTCTGGTTCTGCCACTTTAAAATCAGCTTCTTGTTTGCAAGATGTCCCCAGACTGTTGCCTCACCTCCCTCAATGTTTCCCTCATCTCTTCCTGGACTTTCTATCCAAATGTTTTTTTCCCAGATCTGCCACTGAATAATTGATTTTTTTTTTCTTTCATAATGAATGCTCCTAGCCTAAATGTGTGTTTGTTGTCTCTCCACAGAGTCTGTTTGCGTTCAGGTGGTTGTTTCTAAGACCGAGTACAGCACAACTCTTTTTGCCTCAGTGACACTCCGCTGTGACTACTCGACGTCTGCAAACATCCAGGATATCCTCGTCACATGGAGGTTCAAGTCCTTCTGCCAAGACCCTGTGCTGAATTACTACTCCACAGGTACTGATGGACCATTGGCTGGGACTTTCTGTCTCACACCGGACACAGAAAATGTCACACGGGACACAAAACTGGCACATGGTTAATATGTGTTTATGTGCAATGCTAGCCAGACATCAGTAATGCATACTCAACAAGTCTCCGATTTTATTGGTGAATTTAGAACCAATGTTAGGGGACAGGAAGTAGCCAAAATAGGAGGAGGGAGCTTGTTTACAGCACTTTTGTCTACATTTTTAAGGGCCTATATCATGCTTTTCCAAAGTCTTTCAGAGCAAACTATATCCATAAATATGATTATATACCATGGTAAGGGTGAATACTCTATTCTGATTGGCTGCTGGGTGTGGATAAAAAAAGGATACCTAAAAAAGAAGTTCCGGTCACATAGCTTAAATGTTCTATATCACTGCACTGGCTTCTTTTAAACCAACCTTTGCTTCGTCATCCGGACAGAAACAAGCGGGAAGAGGTGAACTTTCTCTCTGAACTGATACTCTATTTACCCCTTCAGCGTGGATATTGCTTTCCTTTGCAGCTGCAGTCATGGTCGGCTCAACCATTACAATGACAATGCATCGCATCATGTATCAAATAGTCCTCTTTTTGTAAAAAAAAGTGATGTAAACAGAAAAAATAACACGAACCAAATACTCAAATTTGATTGGATATTTATTTTGTGAGTGACCATGGTGTAAGTGGGAGAATGCCCTTCAAAGTGTCTTAATATGTAAGGCCTAATGGCAGACAAAGTGTGCATTATCAGAAATTAACGCACGCCATTAACCCACATATGCAATGTTCAATTACAGAAGCAATAAATATTCAACCAGTTTTTTAAATACTTTATTATTTTTTCGGTTTGGATCGCTTTTTTCACAAAAAGCAGACTATTTGCAGACTATCTTACCACTTATTTTTGTCCAGATGATGAAGCTAACATCTGAACTTTTGCAAAGAGGGATGTACATATTGTGCATAAAGTGAAAGCGTTTTGCCGATCACTGCTAGCTCCACTGAGAAAGTGTGGGTGGGTGGGTGTTTGCCTCGGAGTGGAGCTGGCAGCTCAGACTCTTCCTGGTAGAGGCTGTTTTTGTGATGTCACAATGTTAGATCCCACTTGTTTGGGCTGGTACGCTGAGAGCAGGTTTTTAGAGGAATACTTAGAGATGCATGAATGGAGCAAAATGCTTTGGGATTGTTTTTGTGATTTTAATTGATTTTCCATGATTACATAGGCCACTAAAAGTATCAAATTATGCATATTTGTAATGTTGGTACCAATTTTTGTTGGGTTTATTTCACTTCCTCTAGCACAACAGGAAGGTGAGCTAATAGAGCCAATGAGCTAGTTAAGAAAATTTATACAAAACTAATAAACCAAGAATTGAAAATTAATGCAAACTGCTTGTATGTCTGGTCTGTTTGAAATTTTTTATTTTTCTTATGTTAGTTTTTTTAGTCTTTGTTTGTTCTGTAAAGCTGTCATAATCCGTGGACCTCCATAATAAAGTCAAAGTTAAAATTTAACCTGACCTCTATTATCAATCAATCAATCAATCAATCAATCAATCAATCAAAGCTTTATTTCTAAAGCACTTTTTCTATAAAAGTATAACACAAAGTTCTAGACATTAAAAACAAAACAAAATAAATAATATAAAAACGAGCAGGAAAATAATAAACAACCCCAAAAATAAAATGAGGTCCCCCTCCCTATACCTACACACAACCCCCCCACCCCTTTCACACCTCCCACCCCCTGGCTGATGGGTATAGACAATGTGAAACAGGCAGGGCACGAAAACAAATGTTTGTTATTGGAAACTAATAATTATTGGAACCTCCCTCTCTGTGAATAGCTGCATAACCAGCCAAATGCAGCATCACATGGGGGACCGCTCCACCACAGCTAAGTGGCGATGGAGGTCCCCATGTAGAGCAGCAGCGGCTGAACAGCAGCCGACCCAGAGGGAAAAGATCCAACTGAGGAAGCACCGGAAATAAAAATGAGGATGAAAGAGTAACATACTGATGAAAGCAATTAACAATAAAAGATTAAAATAAGAAAATAAGGTAAACGAAAATAATCATTAAAAATCTAGGGTAAATTTACAAAACAAGATCAAATGGATAAATAAATACAAAATAAAACAATAAATACATAAAAATAATAAAAGTAGTAAAACATTTGCCAAAAGCCAGGTTAATAAGATGGGTCTTGGGCCTTTACTTAAAAGCAACTACTATGTTCTCTGCTGCTCTCAGGTCGTCTGACAGACTGTTCTAGTGCTGAAAAGAGGCCTGTCCATAGGTTTTGGTTTTTACAGCCGGAACGGTTAGAAGACCATTACCCGAGGATCTCTGGGTCGGCGAGGGTTCATACTTGACTAAAAGATCTGACAGATAAGACATTTAAAAAACTGTTAAAAGTATCTTGAAATCAATCCAAAAGCATATGGGGGGGCCAATGCAGGGACTTTAAAATTGGATTGGTATGAGCCCGCCTCCTGGTTTTGGTGAGAACTTGTGCAGCAGAGTTCTAGAGAAGCTGAAGGTTCTTACTGTTAGTTTTTGGAGGACAAGGTGCAGTTGTTTTTGTTTGTGGATCTGTCAGCTCAATGGGTTCCAATGGGTCCATTAAAAATAATCTGCTTGTTGTTTTGCAGCGTACCAGTCTGCCCTGCAGCTGGGACAGGACCCTTCAAATGACTGTCCAGATCGTCAAAGGACTATACGCACTGTGGTGCAGAAGAAAGGAGGAAACGAGGCCATACTGGGTGGAGAATACCAGAACCGCAAAATAACGATTCAAAACAGTACGTTTTTGCCTAATCTAACTGAGCTGGGTTTTCGCATTTATTTATTTTTATTTTTATTTATTTATTTAGTTTTCTAAAACAATAAAAAAAAAAATTAAACCGAAGTACATTTAAACAAATTATTTTGATTACCAAAATTCCTCAAAAGTGTATATTTTAATGTATTTATTTTCTTTGTGTGACTTATTGGCAACAGTTTGTTATAATTGCAAACAAATGTCTTCATATGATGATATGAGGCACATCTGGTGTAGTTAGACCTGTATCTGTTGGTATGTTCAGAGGCAGACCTGGTGATCAACGAGGTGATGTGGTGGGACAACGGTGTTTACCTTTGCTCTGTTGATGCTGCTGGAGACACCTCCGGGAACCCTGTTCAAGAGGTCAAGCTTATTGTTTACAGTAAGCCGTTTAAGAAAATTCCATCAAAATATTCAAACCTTAAAACTTCAATCCTGCTACTGTTGCAGGAAAACAAGATTAATTGTATTACCTCTAAGAAAATGTTTATGATTGTGGAATAATTTACTTTAAAAGCAGTCTTTCTAAAGAACAGTCAGTGTGTGCCGTCCGTGTCATTATGATTCATTTACAACAGCCTTTGGAAATCTTTTAGCAAAGAGATGTTAGTACTAGACTGGCAGTCAAGTCGTGGCAGTAGCTGTAGTGCAGATGGTGACTTTGGTATTCACTAAAAGCTCACTTTAATCTATAAGACTTTTGACCCTAACGTAGACTTTATGCCATAACTTTGACTTGATTTTGTAAAAAAAAAAAAGAAAAAAGCTTGCGATTGGTTCAGAAAGTAATTAGAACCAATTCTGGGTGAAAACCTTGTAGGGTTTTGGCCAGTCCTTTAGTACAAATATTGAATACTCAAATGAGCAGTATAGATGCTTCATGATAAAGGTACTCTAACTCTGTCTTCTCGTGTCCTCTTAGATTGGTTGACCGTCTTGTTCATCATTATTGGCGCCTTTCTCCTGATATTGCTGTTTGGCATTTGCTGCTGCCAGTGCTGCCCTCAGAAGTGCTGCTGCTACGTCCGCTGTCCCTGCTGCCCGCAGACATGCTGCTGTCCTGAAAAAGGTACCGAGAAGGAATTCTAAAGCAGGCTGGGCCTGTAGCCGTGAAGTCTCACTCCAACTAGATTTTTACAAGTCGTTCCCCATCGTCTTTTATTTATGGTATCATTTTTAGCCAAAGCCAAAAAGTCTCTCGTTCTTTTAGAAATATTTTCTGTAGAGTGGCAGGAGTTCATCAGATATTTGCCTTTGAATTGTGAGCAGGCCTGTTGAGGCAGACCCTTTGTGTACACTCTGTCCCACTAGTTTACAGCCCCTCACATCTTCAACATAACATTACTGGTGCAACAAAAAATCCAGCCGTACAGTTTTATGCCAGGTCCCAGCTCAGATGAGGAAAACAAAGACGTGCATAAATCTATTTGTCTGCAAGTTGATGCAGCAGAATGGAGCAGAGGAGGGAGACTTTGGCCTGCCCAGTTCTGCTGTTCCGTCACAACTAAGAATTTTTTCAAACGGCAGGTTTTCACCGATTTGGATAAGGAAATACTCAGAAACATGGTTTTAATCTTAAATTCTTTTAGATATGTCTTCCCTTAAAACATGCAACAAGAACATGTTTAAAATACCAAAAACATGATTTTTATCAGAGTCTGTCCTTAAGGGCACATTTGCTTCACCAAAAGAAGATGATTTGTTACAATTTGTATCGTTTAGCACTGCTAAGGTTAACGAGGTTAACGGCTTGATCTTTTGGCTGGTGACAGAGTGGTTAAACACCTACCAACCTTGGTGACTAAATGGGAAGAAGCCTTCTCCTGAAACGAAAATTATATATATATATATATATATATATATAAATAAATGCAATGTGTTGTAACCACACATTGCACACAATCCACCGGGATTAAACCTAATCCCGGTGGATTTGCATCTCCATCAGTGAATTTATTATCTGATATATCTTTTGTTGCAAAAAATTAAAGGATTTATTCTTTCCCTCTTAGCAATGATGGAGCATCGTATGTTGAAGGAGGCCAAACAAGCATGGCAGAATGGACAAATGTATATGCCACTAAGCCATGTTTCTTCTCAGAAGAACCCAATGCTCTATCCAGGTATTTATATACGCCTCACCCATCTCTTCTACAGAAATCATTGTTTAATGCTCAATCCATTTCTATGGTTCTTTTCATCCTGCATTGCCTCACTTGTCTCTATGCATTTGCCTCCACAGGATCAGTTACAGGGAGTAACATCCCTATGAAGCCAATGCCCCTCCCAGCCCCCTATTCAGCTTACAGCTTTCCTCCCCCGAGTGTCCAGGGCAACCACACACCTGGAAATCATATGATCGATTATTTGGAGAACCAAGTCCGAGGGCTGGATTTGACAAGTCCTCTAATGCAGGTATGATCGCACTTCTGCCATAGATAAATGCAAGAATGCATCATTTTCAAACAGCACCACAAAGAGCAAGTGTATCAGATTCTCATGCA
The DNA here is from genome assembly GCA_023969325.1 of Oryzias curvinotus. Taxonomy (NCBI): domain Eukaryota; kingdom Metazoa; phylum Chordata; class Actinopteri; order Beloniformes; family Adrianichthyidae; genus Oryzias; species Oryzias curvinotus. Next base: position 4,521,780 of record CM043708.1, read on the forward strand.
ATAATGATATGCGTACTGTATTCAACTGGTCCTATTGCTTTTAAGTGGTATTTAAAACTATGTAACTGCCAAAGAACAGACTATATAGAGGAAAGTTCAAAATATTAAAGTGATCATTGATTGGTTAAAAGAAGTAAATAATTGTTAGTTACACCGAAGTTTTACCTTCGGATCCTTTGGTGTTCTTAGTTGATTTAGAAAACATTTAAAAATGAGACTTCAATTTTGTTTGTTTACATTATATTATGTATGATCGCAGTCTAAGAGTGGTGACATTCGCTTTTAAGATCAGTGCCTATTAAGTCACCTCATGTGTTTAGTTTTGGAGGTTTTGGCAGTTTTCATCAAAAATGTAGTAACTGAGTCATGTAGAAGTAGACCATCTCTGGTCATAGTTGACAAAAATAAAAAATAGAGCAGCCAACACAAAGACAGGTTTATCTGGTCATTAAAATGAGTTGACCTTGTATTTCCTTGTATAGACTAAAATATTTTGTAAATAGATACCACCATGTTGAATAAATAATATTACAGTTGAATGGAAACTGGGGACTCGCACAGCTACATGTAAATAGAATTTATTTTATGACAGGGTACAAAGACATGTGATGTCACAACCTTGAAAGCCATTGTAATTTTATTTTTTTAAAGACTATTATCAATTCCTAATCTGTGATATGTAAATGACTAAATTTGCGTTCTTTTTCCTCCATCAGTCCCAACCATCAGCTCCACCCCCCCACATGCAGCAGATGCCACCTCCTCCCCAACAAATGCCCATCAACATTCCATATTCTCCCGGCCCTCCCAGCATGATCTCTGCTCTTGATGAACCTCCAAGGGAGCGTCGCATTATCACCCTTCCACCAATAAGAGAGCAGCTGCAAGGAAGAGGCCCACCTCCAGCACCCAAAACCCGCCCTCCCAGCTCCAGCGAAAGCAGTCGCAGTGGTTATGGTCGACGTGATGAGAGGGGAGGAGCTGACAGACGTTACCCCTCACCAAGCAGATCTAGAGGATTGCCCCGGAGCTACAGCGAAGAGTCACTGGATGGGAGGAGCCGGGGTAGATCACGAGGAGGCATGAACCCTCCTCGCTCGCGCTCAAGGGATGACTTGTTTGACAGCAGGTCTAGAGATAACTACTCCCCTCCAGCATCCCGGCGCTCCCGAGGATCCTTTAGCTCAGACGAAGAGACCAGCAGCAGAGGAAGACGGGGAGGTGGAGGCTGGACTGAGTATGAACCTGGACAAAAACCGGGACCAAGGAGGAAGGATCCATACTCTGTAAGACAATCACTGCTCTAGCAAAGTTAGACACACACAGCGACACCTAGGCTCCTACAACATAAACATCCATTGTGAATATCAGTTGTTATTAAAACATCTGAATTTTGATATTTGCTCATACAGTTAATCTAAAGTTGGTATGTCTCTCCCAGGACAAGAGCTCTCGCAGTGGCACCAGCATCGTCATCTGAGCCTTTCAGCTGTGGAACGCCCTGTGACCTTTGTTTTGGAGAACATGCACAACTTAGAAACCCTTGTGGAGATTGTTACCCATTTTTATTTTTTAAAAGGGGTAATGTAAATGCTTTTTTGACCCTTTTAATGGATAAAAAAATAAAATGATTTAAATTTTATTGAAATGAGAGACTGACAATTCAAAGATTTACTTTTTTTAGTATCTGACAAAGTACAGGAATACACTCCGTCTCCTGATTTGTCTGAAAGTATTTTGCACTTCTAGGATGGCCTTGGTGTTATTACATTATCTCTGTGTAGGTAAAGGCATGATGTTTATTATCAAATACAGGTCATTTGTATGTAACAAGGTTTTAAAATGCATAAGGCGAAGAAGAGCTCAGGTTTTCTTTTTCTTTTTTTTTTTATTTAACTAAACTATAACATTAGAGCAAATAAAGTTGCATTGATAGGAAAAACTTTAAGTACTTTTCAGGAATGAGTTGTAAATAACATTATCCAGTAAGAACTGTGGGATTTTTCTTGCATCAATTTAATGAAGGACAAAGTGAAATATTCAACTGGCATTTATTTACTGTTGCATTTTTGGAGTTAATGTGAAAATTCTCAATGATAAGTTATCATTGTTCGGTTTCTACCAATGTACAGAAAACACAGAGTAATCATTTGCTTTAAAGTTACGCTTAAAACAAATTGAAATGCAAAATTAACATTTTTCTATAACTTTCTTCATTGATGGCTTTTTCCAAAATTAATTATATCTTGTTGTTTGTTTGTTTTTTTGGTTTGCTGAAACACTGTACAAAGAGTTTGGAATTATTATTTACATTAAACTTTACTTTTTAAGGTATGTTCTTTTGTGATCATTTCTTTGTAAGTGTTTTGATGATATTAATATAATTTCAAGTATTTATACTTTTTCTGTCTTTCATGATTAGGTTTTCCAAACTTTCTAGCAGGAAATATGCAGAACAATTGCTGGTTTGAAAATGATGTAACCTGATATTTTTTTAGAAAATGCATCACTGATTCTCTGAAATGTTATGATTTTTCTCTAGAAGTACATATCTTAAGGAAAATATTTCTGTTGTTAAAAGGATTTTTTCTGTTTTGGGAAAAAATCTTGAAAATATAAAATGCACTACATATTTGTATTATATTCTTTTTTTTTTTTTGCTATTTTTAATGCACCAGTGTTGCGTAGAAAAGTCTTTGTGTAAAATATTTGCTATGTTTAGCAATAATTTATAAGAAAAATCTACAGTTACAACTTTTTTAATGATTAGTTAATTATTAGTGTTTCAGGATCATTTTTGTCATTCAAAGCTTTATTAACAACTATACATATTACTAAAAATCAGGTAATACTACAAATTCTATGCAACTGGCACGTCAACATTCAACATTTACAGTCCCGAGGTTTACATTATCGTATTAAGTATAGCATAAAATAAAATACGAACATTTTTTTAATGCATTACTTTTAAAAGATGGAATGTTCTTGTAGCTTTCATGTGTCTTCTATTGTTTTTGTAGTGTAATTTCGAGATGGAATACATTAAATCGAGGTTTTAAATTTTACCTCTAAAACAGCGGAGTAATAAAATTTATATTTTTGGACTAACCACGAGCTAGTTCAAAGTACAACATTAAACATTTTAATTTTATGACTATAAATTCCCCCAAATCGGACCAAAATGTCTTTGTACATCGTTAAAACATGGTCTCCTTACTTGTTAGGCGAAAAAAAGAAAAGAAAAAAAAAACTCTTCTATGTTTATTTTTAATCATATTTAACTGGATAAATTTGATGAAAAGTCCTAAAATGAGAATTGTTTTATTTTACTAATAAAACAATATTTATGAACCGTAATAATTGCCTTTTCTTCATTAGAATCACCGTTATACTCTTTTATATTTATATTTTTTATTTTGTTTTGCGTCAAAGGGAACTGCGACCGCGCGGCAGCGTAACAGTTAACGTCGCCGACTAATGACGACAGACGGGAGGAGGTGCAGTTTTGCCACGTCGGTCTGTAACGGCACCAACGCGTTTACACTGTTGCTCCTGAAGCCCCGGAACAACTTTTTGGGCCGTTTTATGCTTTTATGTGAGAAAAAGGCGACGTCCGGCGTGTCCGGGGCCGTCCTAACTTTCAGTCCCACCGGTCCAGTGTTGGATATTGAAGCTGGAAGGCGCAGAAATGCTCGCTGTTATCTGGAGTCGTCACACAACTGACTGATGCATCTTGGTTCCTGCCCGCATGCTGTCGATGTGTGAGTGTACACGAAATATGGAAGCTTTCTTTTACAAGCAGACAGTAAAATATACGTTTGCACCGATTTAAAAAAAAAAGTATTCTCATAAGTTCACATTGTGTGTGAGTGACAGCCCTAACCTAAAACTACGAGTCTTAAAAAAAAGCTGCTGCCTTGCAGAAATTAGCAAGTTTCCCTCTCTCTCTACATGTCACTTTGTAAAAGAGACAATAAAAGCCCACACTTGTCAGTATTAAACTCTTTTAAACGGGCACATTTAATGTAAACAGATTTCCAGCCAGCAGCCCATTACTGTAGTTAATGTGTGAAGTTCACAGTTGCTGTTCTCATTCGATTGTTTAGGCTGTGAATTTTAGGTCCCTTGTTTTGTGTGTGGGTTTGTTTGCCCCCCTGCTGTGTGTGTTCACGTCTGTTTCCTGTCTGTACATTTAGTGTCAAATGCTCCCGCAACATGTATGTTGGCCTCTCAAGGCCTCATCATCATCTGCATCATGCCTCTTCCAGTGCATTTGCATAAAGAAATCGTTTTGGATTCAGTTTGATGTTTCCTGTTTTAGCAGCAAACTCAAATGTATAAAAGGGGGCGGGGCTAAATAGGTGTTAAGGTAAAGAAAAGTGATAATATACTGGAAAGGCTTTAAATGTTAACATATAGTTTTCTCTTTTCTTTTTTTTTTCTTTTTAGTTGACACAACAAATTACAACCCATCTCTCTCAGATGTGCTTTACTATCATATTTTCTTTAAAAAAAAAAGCATATTGTAGGTTAGTGCTGATTGTAAAATTAAACTGCAAATAAGCATTACTGATTACAGTTGTACACTTTTTATTTTATTTTAAACTTCCATTTTATTTCAATTTTGGACTCCTGCTAGCAGGATTTAAGGCTTGTTTAACAAAGAGGAAGTAGTGTTTTGGTAAAGTAACATCTGGCGGGTATTCCAGAAAGCAGGCTATGCTAGCTCCCACGGTAAGTTTGAGGTTAAGGAAGTTGATAACCTCAGCTTTTGGCTCCAGAAATGGAGGTATGTTCCAGGGTATGTCAAGTTGCCATAGCAACTCATGCTCTGAACATAACCTGGTCTGGAGCAGGTTTAGTTGAAGGTTAGTTTGTTTTCAGAGAGGTGAAGCAGCATGGCGTGTCCATTTGAAGATGATTTAGTGGATGAAGAAGCTCAGATAATACTTTTTCCACAGTGATAGGGTGATAAGACCACATATGGATGTTGGAAAGATAAACTTTTTTACATTCTTGATCTAACTTAATTATTTGCTTCAGTTAAGATAAATCAGTTTTATTGTCAAGTCAGCTTAAAAATAACATGTAGTTATTGGACAGTTATTTTACTTTAATTCCAATTAATTCAATTCAGTAGGTGTAACTTTGGTGCTGCTGTTAGATCGGCACCGCAAGGGATTGTGGGATACCATTCCCTTTGCCTGTCTGGACGGATTGGGGTTCAAGTGTGGGTTTTTGACCAAGTGTGTTTAGTTGTTTAGCAGTTTTACTGTGTTTTGCTGTGTTTTACTGAGTTTTACCAAGTTATTTTGTCCTACTGTACTTAAGTCTGTGCACCATGAGTGAGAGGGAAAGTGAGAATGATGAGTTTATATAGCACTCCTACCATTTTTAACTGTGAAGATAATGAAGGGAAATTCTTAATTAAAGTTAGGCCCTTTAGGCATATTGTTTGGTTCTTTTTATTGTTATAAAAATGAGTATATCTGCCGGCTCAAACTTAGGCATATGAGAGTTCAAGAATTATAATTAATTGCAATGGAAAAAAGATTAATTGAATTGGAGTAATATGACATTCAGTTAGATAAATTTGTAAATTTGAGTTGTATAAACACTAAGTTTTATAGACGTAAGAAATTAGGTTATATAAATGTAACTCAATTACTTGTTACCAATAGAAGTAATTCATTTAGGTTGGCAACATTTGATAAGTTTTATATATATATATATATATATATATATATATATATATATATATATATATATATATATATATGCGTCACAGTGAAAATGGAAATAAGATCATAAACTCGTGTGTTTACTTTGTCTGTTCTACTACAAGCAGAAACTCTTTCTTTTACCGATGCAGCCTTGTTACTTTTTTGATGGTCTTATAATCTTCATACGCCGTCATTAAAATCTCAGACTCCGTCTCACTGAAGTGTAGCGTCTCTTTTTTTCCCCACGCGTTTCCATGGTGACTCCGGAAATCGGCGATCCATTGAGAATGTCTTTATATACCTGCCGTGCACGTGCATTAACCCAGGGTTACCAAGTCGAGCGTGATTACGCTAACTCATATCCGGTGTTCTGGAACTGACATACCAAGAGTAAGCAAGTTCAGGCGGATTTCAGCCAGAGTTCAGGGTTAAAGTCAGGGTAGTTTAAACATGCTTCCTGGAGTACCCCCCTGGTCTTAACTCAAGATTGCAAGTGTCACAAAAATAGTTTAATGTAGCTGAGCTGTGTGCTACACGGCACCTTTACCTGCAGCCTCAATTACATCAAAACAATTCAAATTCAACCATACGTGACATTTTTTATATCCTAAGAACTACTTTTTATTTTATTTTTTTAACAATTTGTTTTGTGTATCATCCTTTATAAAGATACATTTTGCATCAAAAGTTTTCCTTTATATTCAATTTTTATGCAAAGAGAAGCAAAAAACATACAGTTTCTAGACAAAATAACTTTTTTTTTTTCTTTAGTGAAGTGGTCTGTGAATATGTGTGTAAACCACAGTGACACATGGCCATACTTTCTCCAATGCGAAGGAAACAAGTTTTGATGTCTCCTTTTTTATTTTCCGCTCTTTGTGCAGGAAGAGTTTAATGTTGCATCACTTGGAGAAGCTCTTAATCCAATTCCAGTCTTCTATGGTCTGTGTCCTGCTTTTTAACACACCTGATTCAGGTGATCAGCAGTAGGTGGGGCTGTCTTCTTCTTCTTCTTCTTCTTCTTCTTCTTCTTCTTCTTCTTCTTTACCTTTTTGGTTGCTCCCCATTAAAGGTCGCTGCAGCCAATCATGTCAGCGATTCTGGAAAAACCACCCGGACATCACTGCAGAAGTAGAAAAAAATGCCAACTGACTGAGTTGAATGTTTTTCAATTATTTAATAATAAAATAGATTCAGGAGGTAATTATTTGAGCTATTTGATGCACAGGATAAACCTAAATTGTGGGATTGTGTTTAGAAAACTTTTCTATTTTTAAAAGCCAACCTTGCTATTTAATAATATTGCCTTTCCTAAGTTATTGGAAGTGTCTTTCTTTCCTAAACCTCATGACTGTTTTTAACAAGGTCAAGAAAAAGGGTTTTTGGCGTTGTTTTGACTGTGTAACTTCACCGTCTGCTGCATCTGACAGAATCTCTCTGAACGTTTTACTCTCATCCAGTGTACAAAATAATACGTTTATAAATCGTATTTTTCCTAATACTTGTTGTTTATTGATCATCTAAGGAAATTGTGCATTGATTTAATTGTGTTTTTTATTTCTTCATATACTGTATTTTCATACACTCAAAAAAATGATTCAAGCCCCTCTTTCATGTAACATAATACAATTCTGTTTGTTTGTTTTTTAAAATATTTATTTTAAAGAAATGTATCTACATTTAATTGACCTAACACAAAATGTATTAATAGTTTCACCTATAACTCCAGTAATCCAAAATAATAGAGTTCAAGTAAGGGGCATGCTGTGCGCATGTTGAATGCTGTTTTCCTATTTCTCTCTATTTATTCTTTTTGCCGTCTTACGGCTACAATATTTCACCTATTTTAACCATTCAACTATTAAAATGTTCAACTCTTTCATCTAATACCTGCTATGACTTTTGGTCCTTCAAATCCTTCGACTTTTCGACGAGAGAAAACTTTCGTTCGTTTTTTTCCACATAAAAAACGTACTGTGGCTTGAAATCATTTCAACTCGGCATCACCCAATAAGACGATGACAATGATTCTATTTCACTACACCGACGGGTACATGTTTCCATGAATGTGTTAGCTCAGTGGATTAACAAACTGGAGGAAGATGCAGAGGTTCTGAGTTCGAGGCTGGCTTCAGACTGGTGTTATATGATTCTTTTGCCTTGCCTTTCTTGATAAAATTGAGTTCGACTAACTCAATAATATCTCATTACATGGAAGAATTTTCTTTGAGGTGGGGTTACTCATATTTTTTGGATGGAAATCCTGCCCACAATTAAATTGAGTTCATCCAATGAGTTATTTTTTTGAGTGTAGCTGGATGAGTTGGTGGTTTTTGCCTGTTGGATCTCAGTTTTTTAAGTTTGTCCTCAATCAAACTGTTTCTTTTTTTTTCTTCTGAGTCAGCAGCAGTTTATTTTCCATGCACCTCTGTTGCTGTTACCTGTTCAAACAGGTATTTTTCATTGACATGCCAAGTTCAAAAAGTTAGGAGCAAACAGACGTGTTGCTGGATGAGGCTCTTTCTTGATTTAATATCAACCATACGTTTGTTGCAAAAAGCAGTCAGTGGCTGTCGTAATTCAATAATCTGTTCTTTGGGCTTAGACATATTTAAATTGAGTTAGCAGCTATACCCGAGGTCTACAGAGTTTAATTCACTAGGCTGGTTAAAGTCTATTTTTTAGCCTTTAGTGTAAAGCATAAAATAATTTTTAATTTACATTTTGATTTGGTGTTTGAGGCTAAAAGTTTTTTTACCTAAACTGATTCTTCTAGGCTGTCTGTTGTCACTAAAGGAGATCTAACCCAGCCGTGTTTTTACACACAGGTGACATTCTTAATAATTCATCAAAGCTCAGGAAGACTTTGCTTCTTCAAAGAGGTCCAGGCAGGTTTTTCTAAAAATAACATGAAAGAGGCCGAACGGCGTGTAAACAGGTTTGGTGTTCGTGGTGGTTTTAAGTTGCTCTGATTGTGCCGTCAGGTGGTAGACGTTGAGACTTTCAAACGGTTCTGTAATGCAACAACACAAAGAAAGTCTTCTGTTTCCTTCACTGAACTATCAGTTTGGCTTTTTACTAAAGTCATGAAAATTAGATGGTTGAAAGTGTAAATGTGGTTGAGGAAAGTCTGTTTATGTGACTTAAATGCTCTCATGTGTATGGAACCAAATCCTCTGCTGATGTCACGCCTGCCATTTTAGGCTTGTAGAACCTCCAGGTGTCTGACTGGATCAGCTGTGAGAGCAGGCAGCTGTGGGTGTCTTGTTGGATCAATATTGGGGTGCTGTTTAGGTGAAGACCACAAACCTCACTGGCTGACTTTCAGCAAGTGCTATGTGAAGAGTGGAGTGATGTCTAACTCAGCAATAACCTTAATCATAACCAGGACATTTCTCTTAACTTTTATCATCCGAGATGTGGCAGAAATGTATGTATCGGCCATTGACTTTATGAGAACTGGACTGAGTAACTCCTCCCTCCTTGCGTTCCAAACAGGAAGTACCTGCAGGCTCCAAGAAACCAAAATTCCATGCATTTATTTAGAAAAGAACAACTATAGAAGAGGATAACCATTCTTTCTCTGCTACCTGTGTTTTTTTTTAACATGTTTTTGATCATCGTAATTTTTTTTCATGAAATTGTTTCTGTAGTGCGAATTATTTAAATGAAAAAAATTGGCCAATCATATGTCTCAATAAAAGTATGTGGTACCTGCTGGCCCACACGTTGAACGTTCAAAATGTTTGACAGATTTTCCTGAGTCCTCTTTCAGTGTGAGGGGTGTGGACTTCCAACAAGCTTATTCCTGATTGGTGAGAGTGGCTGTCATAGAAACGTTTACTCCGACTGACTGGGACAAATCACTGCTTACTGGTGTCCTCAGTCTCCAACATGGCAACATCCATACCCCAAATGAATTGACTTCATTTGGAGCTGGATGCTAGACATTTTCTCTGGCTGACGTCACACACACACTCTGTCCAGTTTTCTTATATAGTCAATAGTATCAGCCTACGTACTTGGTATTTTTCCTATTTATTTATTTGTTTATTTATAAAAATGTGGCAATTGTAGAAAGTTCAATAACTAAACACTTTTACATATCCTTCAAAGGTTTTAGTACATGTAGACGTCTTAAGCTGCACTGTTTGTTTAAACTAAACTGTCGACTCTGCTTTTCAGTGGCTTGAAATTTCATGGTGGCTTTTTGAGACGAGCAGTAGCTGGCGACCATGCCAGGAGGCCGCAGGGGTCCAAGCAGACAGCAGCTCAGTCGCTCCGCTCTGCCGTCCCTGCAGACCCTGGTTGGAGGCAGTGTCAGCAATGGCACAGGTCTCAGGAATAGGTATGTGCACGCCAAATGCGTTTCCTTAAAGATCCACTCTGATGAAAATGTTTTTTTTTTTGTAACATGTTCTTGTTTTTCTGAAGATGGGGCGACACAAAAAGTAAATTAGGCTCCAATAGCCTTTCTGAGTATTTTTTTTAATGCAAATCGTTGTGAAGCAGGAGGAGACAGAATTCAGTTTGACAAAGAGCTTATGTGTTGTGTAGAAAGTACACTGGGCAGGCTACAAACTCTCTGCTCCAGTCATTGTAGACGACTAGATCCATTGACGTTTTTGTTTTCCCGGCTCAAAGCTGCACAGCTGGGTAACTCCAACATTGCTCCTCATTTTTTTTGTTGCAGCTGTGGTGTTAGGTTGGGGTTTTGAGGGGCTGCAAAGTCTTAGTCACATGCACCAGTACAGGTTTTTGGGTTGTTCAGGCCCACGCAGGGTTGTAGACAGTCGTGTGTGGTAAGTTTATCGTAAAGTATTTGTAAGGATTATGTAAGTTACAGGCACTTATGAGGTACAGGTGATATTGTTGTATGGTGTCCTTATGGCACACTCACTAGCCGTTAGTGAGTGCAGCTCCTTACATAACAAATAAGCTGGTTGTCAGTGAAGCACGCACGGGGTGTACAGGAAATAAATGAGCACCCATAAGATGTCTGTAGGATGCCCAGACAAGCTAGTCTCCGATTGTCTCATTTCTTAATTTCTAACAGTCAGGTTGTGTGTGAGGCATGCACAAGGAGCGTGACCCTTGAACAGCACTAAAGTGCTCCCTGTAAAGGGTTGCAGGGATTTAAAAAGAAAAATTATGACAAACTTATCTACTTTTCCGATCTTACATTTTTCTGCAGGACACGTAGGTGACATGGTTTTCACCTAGTTTGCCCGTGGTTCCATATCCGTATCCACCCGTACGGGCAATCATGACTAAAACTTAAGCTCTGGTTGCTCCTTGCCAATGGTCCCGCCCACTATGTCAAATTTCTAATGAACGTCTGCCGCTCTTCAGAAACTATGTTCTAGAAAACCACAAAGGGTTTGTGATTTTGTATAAAAACTACATACTCATAATTAAAAGACTACTGAGAAGGCTTTTACAACCGATCAGACGATGATCAGTGTGGGTCTTTAAAGCCTAGGAGTGCCATTCCATATTATCAAGAGAAAATGAAACGGTATAAAACTGCAGCATAGACACTGGTCTTAGCATTTCTCTTTCTTCCCTGTAGGGGCAGTAACTCTGTAGGTCTGTCGGCCCCGCCTCTTTCAGCCCTCATCACTCCTGAGCCGGTCCGTCACTCGCGGATCCCTGAGCTGCCGTTGGACAGCAGCCTGCTGTTTGAGTTCCTGCTCTTTCTCTATTTGCTGGTTGCTTTGTTCGTCCAGTACATCAACATCTACAGGACGGTGTGGTGGTACCCGTACAGCCACCCCGCTGCCTCTACCTCGCTTGTAAGGGCTTCTCTGTTTTCCTTCACCAAGTTTAGACATCAGACAAGCTAAGACTTGGCTGCCCTTTAGCTTCGTAGCTCTGACACCATGACTTCTGTTGTGTAGTCGATAACTAAAGCTTCTTTTTGTAAATTTAAAAGCATCTTTGAAATTTTGGTTTACATTTGACACATTAATCAGTTTCTCCTGGTTCTGATCCAAATGAAGTGAAAGCTTGTAAACTGTTGGTTTCAGATTTAATTTTCAAAGTACAGTCAAAACATAAAACTAGCGAGGATAAATTATTTGGCTCCTGCTTGCAGAATTTCCATTTAATGGACTACCACCTGGCTATCTTCATCACTGTCATGTTGGCCAGACGGCTTGTTTGGACAATTGTTTCAGAGGTAAGCAATCTGCCCTTTCAGAACTAAACTCTCAGTTGGAACACACCGGCAGGTTTGAAGGTCCAGATGCTCTGTTTTGTTGTGCAGGTGTCTCAGAGCAGCGGTGGATCGTTGCTCCGCTATGTGGTACTTATCGCAGCCCGGCTCAGTTTGCTGACCCTGTGTGGCTGGGTGCTCTGCTGGACGCTAGTCAACCTGTGCAAGAACCACTCGGTGCTGAACCTTCTCTTCCTGGGATACCCGTGAGTCTATGGCACAGTTCTTCTCGTCTGTTTTGTTTAGATTTAGAAATACTAACGTCTATTTGAGGGCTGCACGGTGGCGCAGTGGTTAGCGCTCTTGCCTCAAGAAGGCAAGAAGGCCCCCTGTTCAAGTCCCGGCTGGGGGACATGAAAAACACAACATCAATGAGGGACCTTTCTGTGTGGAGTTTGCATGTTCTCACCGTGTAGGCGTGGGTTCTCTCCGGGACCTCCGGCTTCCTCCCACCATCCAAAAACATGCTTCATAGATTAATTGGCAACTATTTAATGGCGTATACTTATATAGCGCTTTCTACCCTCTTACGAAGGCCCAAAGCGCTTTACAGTCACAGACCCATCCACCCATGCACACACACATTCACACACACATTCACACACTGGTGGTGGCTCCGCTGCCAAACACTGGCGCCAACCTCCCACCAGAGGCAAGGTGGGGTTCAGTGTCTTGCCCAAGGACACTTCGACACATGGGCGTGCAAGGCGGGAATCGAACCTGCAATCTTACGATCATGAGTCGACCGCCCTACCTACCACTGCACCACGGCCGCCCATAGGTGTGAGAGGATAGGCTCCGGCAGCCCCGTGACCCCGAAAGGAAAAAACGGAATAGAAAAAAATAAGAAAATGAATGAACGTCCACTTGAAATGTTGGGTTTCGGAATACAACAAGAATATAATTTTGTTCTAAAAACAACTCATAGTTATGTTTAATGTGTATGAATAAGAAGCTAAAGAATATTATGTGTTCAAATTGTAATGATCTACTACACTCACCGGCCACTTTATAAGGTCCACTTTGCTAGTAGCAGTTTTTCCCTCAGAACTGCCTTAATCGTTGGTGGCGTTCTCTTTTTTTGGACCATTCTCTGTAAATCCCAGAGATGGTTGAGGGTGAAAATCCCAGTAGATCAGCAGTTTCTGAACTCCTCAGACCAGCCCGTCTGGCACCAACAACCATGCCACGTTCAAAGTCACTTCAAGCACATTTCTTCTCCATTCTGATGCTCGGTTTAAACTGCAGTAGATCATCTTGACCATGTCTACAAGCCTAAATGCACCGAGTTGCTGCCATGTGATTGGCTGATTAGAAATTTCCATTAACAACCAGCTGGACAGGTGTGACTAATAAAGTGGCCAGTGAGCGTCTTATTTTCATTAGCACTTCCTTAATTTTCGGCAAGGATGCCACTTAGTAAAGAGGAAAACACAGTTATTTAAACTCAGACTCATTATTGACGCCAAAGTTTTAGTTTTCCTAATATTCCTATTTGCTGCAGAAGAAGACAGAGAACACTGTTGTCTGTTGTTTAAACCTTGGTTGAAGCTGTTCTGTTGCAATATTCTTTTATGTCCACCAAAAATGTCCAAGAACATACAAGACAGATGGATTATTTCAAGTGTAGCTGAGTAGCTCGGATGTTTCCTCCATTTGTCTGAGTTTTGTGTGTCTGAATCATTTTGTGTACATCTTTTTAAGAAGGTGCCTTTTTTTTCTTACCTAATTTAATTTTTTTTGACTGGTTGTTTTATTTATTTATTTGTTTAATATATCTAAAAAGAATTCTCCACAGGGGAATAAACTCACTTCTTGTTTGATTTAGTTAATAAAAATGTTCCATGTTCTACTTTTTTGTGTTACTGTTTACATTTCCTTCTTCGTTTTTAATCTTTCATGACAAAAACACCTCAAAAAAACAGATTTTTCTTCTGTTGCTTGCTTCCTGTCCTCCAGGTTCGGCGTGTATGTCCCCCTCTGCTGTTTCCATCAGGAAGGAGGAAAAAGCCAGGCGGCGGCGGCGGCAGCAGCCGAGTGCGATTACCAAGGGGACCACCAGCAGGCCGACCTGGCAGAATCTCCGTTTCTTCGGCCGCGAGACTTCCTCTTCCTGCTGCGTGAAAACCTCAGAGAACAGTTTTCCAGCCCCCCACACATGCCCACCCACACCTGCCCGCCACATACGCACTCGGACACACCCGAGCTGATCCGAGCAGAGGTGGAGGAGCTCAAGAGCGACTTTAACCGGCGAATCAAAGAAGTGCTGTTCAACTCTCTGTTCAGTGCCTACTATGTAGCATTCCTGCCCCTCTGCTTTGTTAAGGTTGGTGTCTTTGTGTTGCTCCTGCTGGATAATCTGATATCAGATGATCAAGACTCTACAAGCCTTCATGCTGACATGGTTGGGTTTCCTGCTTCATCATCATCATCATCATCATCATTTTTACCCCTACAGAGTACTCAGTACTACGACATGCGCTGGTCATGCGAGCACCTGATCATGGTGTGGATCAATGCGTTCGTGATGCTGATGAGCCAGCTGCTGCCCCCCAGCTACTGCGACCTGCTCCATCGCTCTGCAGCTCACCTCGGCCGCTGGCAGAAACTGGAGCACGGGTCATACAGTAACGCCCCCCAGCATGTGTGAGTGGCCTTCCAGGACTGGTATGATCACAGCCGTGAGTCTGGGGTTTGTGTGTGATGTGCTGATGATTTTCAGGTGGTCAGAGAGCACCGTCTGGCCTCAGGGGGTCTTGGTACGACACAGTCGATGTCTGTATAAAGCGGTTGGACCCTATAATGTGGCCCTGCCCTCTGATGTCTCTCATGCAAGGTTTTATGTGAGTATTTCATACTTATCCTCTGGTAGTAAACATGAGCTACTGATTAGTTTTAGCATTCTTTCAGCTGCATATTTTTTTTATACCCCGAAATAAACTTTTTGTGTGTATTTTTATGTATTTTATATCTATCTATCTATCTATATATATCTATCTATATATCTATATATATATATATATAGATATATATATATATATATATATATATATATATATATATATATAGATATATAGATGTGTGTGTATATATACATATATATATATATAGATATAGATATAGATATATAGATGTATATGTATATATATATAGATGTATATATATATGTATGTGTGTGTGTGTGTGTGTGTGTATAACTCTCCAACACTTTTCTCTGAAATATCTTCTTTCATTTGATATTTTTTGGGTTCAGCATCACAAACTGGGGGATAATTTCCACAGTGGAGGGGCCTGATGGGTAAAGGAACCCTTGAAAGCTTGATATGTAGGAATTCTTCATGTCCAACAATAATAATGCAGCGAAAGCATGGGCTGTGTGCAAGAACTGTGCATCTGAACAACAACTACACACTGTTGTTAGATTAGAATTTGTGCTTAACTGAAAACATATAAAAAATAAATTTTGAATCAAGTCAAAGAGCCTAAACGGAGGGCTAAATCATGTGGCTCTGGTTTCAGAATTTGTGGTGGGAAAAGAGATTATATTTTGCTCCTTGATGTAATCTTTCAAAGCAAAAGGAGTTCTTACTGATGTGTTTAGTTTACTTACAGAATAGACAGCTGTGTTTAGTGCTGTCCCAAGAATTAGACCATTCCGCCTCTCCTCCAAACTTCCCACAGTCTCTCTTTAGTCTGATGCTACATACACACCAGGCATGTGATGCATTTAACGTGCATTCTTGAACACGCATTAAGCACATGGTGTTCACACTGGACTGTTGCTACCTGAGACTTACAGTTGGAAGAGGCTTAGCATAAAATGTTGGCGCGGTGCAAATCTTGCTCCAGGTTTTTTCCTTCACAGCTGTATTCCATTATATGAAAGACATGGTGACATTTGATTCAACACGAAACCGCAATTATTCATTTTTTCCACCATGATCTATTTTCAAATGATTGGCACTTCCGTGAATTAAAACGGTGCGTCATTTAAAGTTTAACCTGGTGTAACTTTAAATGAGCGTTCAATGGACGTTTTGTACGTATAGTCTGAAAATGGACTTACAAACTTGTTTAGTTCACATATACGTAAAATTTCTTTGGAAGCAGGCGCTTGAACACGCGTTGCCGAGGACTGATGTGGACGTAGCATGAAGCAGGTGGAGTCGTCTGTGAGACACCATGCAGTGGCTTTATTCTAGTTCATGTGTATGTCATGTTTTGGTTGGTGCTCTGTTCATTCTTTTTCTCCAATTTTCTGTCTTTTCTTGCAGTTCTTGTTTCACAAGCCATTGCGGATCCTGAACCTGCTGATCTGGATTGAGTCCAGCGTCGTTTTATACCAGTTATACTCTCTATTGCGCTCTGAGCGCTGGAACCACACGTTGTCTCTGGGCCTTATTCTTTTCTGCAACTACTATGTGCTTTTTAAACTACTCCGAGACCGCATCGTGCTGGGAAAAGCCTACGCCTACCCTCTGCCCTCCAACAGTTTGGGGCTGAAGTCACAGTAGAGAATCTGCGTGTGGACACCAATTCCAAGCTCTGGATTGGAAAAGGAGGAGGGGGTGGAAGACAGACTGTGAACTCATAATTGTGTTTTGATACGGTTCTATTTTTAATGCAATGTTTATATTTACCTATTTAAAAGAATAGTTTTATTTTGTATACGATTTCGTGTTACACCGGGCATTACCACGCGGACAACGTAAGCATGTTGTTTTACGCTGTTTCTAGGCGACAGGGAAGCCGAGGAATGCCTGGGGGTGACTCTCACCAAAGATATTTTAAGTACATGTGGCCAATCGCAGAGCAGACTTGGCCTAGCATTGTCTGTAAAACCAGACGAGCAACTCTGAGCAGAGGAAGAAGTCGGGCTTGAGATCCTGATAGTTTGAAGCTCGAGGCACTCACTGAACAGTGTTGTCGGCAGTTTAATAATCTCCTTTCAAATTTTGTTAAATTAAATTTTAGTTCATTTTTCTCCCCCCAAAATAAGTTTCTTTTGAAAATCTTTTTGAATCCACCTGTTTTCATTGGATGCGATGGAAACAGTGGCTGAATCTGCCTTCTTTCTCTATAAAGCCAATTTTTTTTCTTTTTTCAGTTTGATTCTAACTGAAGTTTCAGAACACTTATTTGTTCAACTTGACAAATTTGACCTTTTTGTTTTTTAAAGCATAAGTTTTTTGGTGGCAAGGAGTGTCGGCATCAATACGAGGAGACGTTGGGTTCAAGGCGGTCTGTCTGCTTACGGTACTTTGGTGTCCTGCTTCTGCAGGAAACGCTGCATCCTCTCTGCATATTTATCCAGATCTGCTCGTTCAAAGTCATCGCAGATGATGAGGCACAGTTACAGCCTCGGTTAACAAGCATCCCCAAACTGAAACATACTAAACATTTGGCAGGTTATTTCACTTTTCTTCATGTTATGACAAACCGGTTTACTCTTCTGCACCCTTTAGGGTTATAGGCGGCCAGTTGGGAAGACTGTCACAGCATTACTGGCTCAAGTATTCTCAGTTACCGAAACGGTGTTACAGACGAGTTGCGTTTCACTTTGTGAAAATGCTCCTAATATCCAGTTGGTTCTGTGTTCGATCCTGACAGCTACCAACCCAGTATGAGCCCAAAGTGGGTTCAAATCATCTTACATGGGAAAAGCAACACTGCTGCTACTGAAATGTACACATTTGACAGAATCCATATGGATGCAGTTTTAGGAGATTTTTTTCTTAATTAACCCCAAAAAAAACGAATTGTATCCTCTCAAATGCATCTACACTGCTATGGAATGATGGAATGGTCTGTTCACATCTTCATTGTAAATGTAGCACGTTTTTGCCACCGAACAGTGCTGTCGAATCCAGTTGGAATGTTTTGTTAAAGTTGCTCTTCACTGGCCTTGTCATAACGTTTTTTTATGTCTGAGTGACAGAACGGGACATTCCTGAGTTTGCCTTTTCCGAAATGCTTCTGTTTTAAGTCGCCTGAATGATATTTCTGTTCTGATACCAGAAACAACTGAAGAAAGACACGAATGACATTGGAGAATATTTTTAAATTCACTATCCTTGGTAGCTATAAAAAAGGGTTTTGTTTTCCTTAACGTCCCACAAATTGGAGATTTAAACGATGCAGACAAAATGAGGCTGATGTACTTTTTTTCTTTCTTTTGGATGTGCCATACAACAAGATCCAGATTTAAACTGGGTGCTCTGTGTATCGACGTTCAAGCGGTTTCCGTGTCAACTTTCTCTGAATCTTGAAAATGGTGTCCCTATCAAGACTGAGTGAATGTCCAGGTGTAATACATGAGTCAAAAGAAATAAAACGCTTTATTGATCCTCAAAGGGAAATTAAATATACATGTCAAACAAGCGGAATAATAAAGCATATCGGACATAACCTCTTTTTATATATTTCATTTAATCTTCCACAGTCTCATAAGAAAAGGCACAAATGGAACATCAGAGTGAAGGCAAAATCAAGCAAGAAACTGTAGTGCTATATTTGGCCACCAGGTGGCAGCAAGTAGCAATGATTTAACTGTCCAGACTGGAAAAAATACTTCATAATTCGATCCTCAAATAACCTGAAAACCATTCTCGATGTAAATTTAGAACAATATACTGGTGAAGACAAATATGTCTACCAAGAGGAGTTAAGTCTGTCCAGAAGGTAACATTTTGACGCTTTGGTACAATCATCCACAAAAGTTTTCAGTAGAAAGTCTCAACAGTGCAACAGTGTTAGCTCAATAGGAGCTTTTTACTATAAAGAGAAATGGCTTTATTTTATTTATCGCAGTGATGCACAATATATATTTTAGCACCTAAAAGACCATTTGAAATCAATGTATTGTTTTGGTTAGTAAATTTTTTTTTTTTTATCTTAACGTAACACAGCACAAAGTGTGGTGATTGTTTATATATCTTTTTATCTGACCCCCCCCCCCCCCCGTGGTGCCCAATTTTCCACAAGGATCTGTAATTGGGTTGGTGGTTTGCAGCTACACCCCTGTGAGGTCCTTCCTTCTCTGTCACCCCTCTCTGCAGTCCACAAAGTTGCCTTTTATCCAGTAACAAATCTGGGCATATTTCAGGGGCGTGATTCTCACCGCTACATTAAATTCCTGGGACACTCCTTGTTTCTCCACCCACTGATGGCCAGAGAACACGCCTATCACCTTGCGCTCCCATCGCCGCCGGCGCTCGTCCCACATCCGGGCGTACACTCCTGAGCCGCTGGCGCCCGGCTGAGCGTCGCAGTGCTGGTACAACAGATCTGGTGTCTCCTCACCAGCCTGACAGAACCGATACACAAGCTGTCCTGGGCGGTCGTTATCAAACCCCGAGAAGTGAACTCGACGGCCAGGAAGTCTCTGTGCTGGGGGGCTGACCCCTAACTTCATGTACCGACGTTTGTGGGGTTTCTTGAGCTCAAGCAAAGCATAGTCGAAGTCCATCCCGATGTCATTGGCGTTCCCTTTGATCCATCCTTTGGGAACATGGGTCCGCTTGGCTCTTATCCACTGGAACTTCATTTTGTCTTTGGTTGGCGGTGTGTACAGGGCGGGCCCTCCCTCAACATGGTTGGTAAGGTTCATGATAGACAGTGGTGCATCTCGTTGCTTAGATTTTAAAAAGCCAACCCGCAGCTTCTGGGCTCCTTTCACGTAGTTTTTACCATCATGGACACAATGAGCAGCTGTGAGGACGTGCCGGTCCCCTACCAGCGTGCCAGAACATCCAGTGGACAGTTTGACCGCCACTGAGAATGGGAACTTCAACAGGAAGTTCTGACCTGCGATGCTGAAACGCCCATCATGCCCAAAGATCTCTCTTCGTCTTCTGACACGTGTGCGGTCGGCCTTAGCAGAAGACCCAGAGGAGGAGTAGGCCGGACTGGTGTTCAAGTTGGGGTTGTATCCATAAATCCCAATGGCGGTCTCAGTGAGTCGTCCGTCAGAGTGGAGCGTCTCGAAGGCCAGAAGACGCCGCAGATCCCAGTAGCTCAGACGAGTGGCTTTCTTGTGACAATCTGGGTCACAACCCGAGGCGACGTCCAAACGAGCTTCAGACAGGAAGTGGGGGGTCGGCTGATCTTCAGTCTTCTCGGGCAGGACCACAGGGACACGCTGGAGAATCCACTGAGGGCGAGAGGAGGTGGAGGGAGACACGGGAGAAAGGAAGAGCAAACAAAGGAGGGAGGTAGACCTGTGAATACACAAGAGGGAAAAAAAACAATGTTCATTTCTGATAAACATCATCAGCTCTTATTTTTTTTTCCACAGTAAAATGAACAGATGGTAGGATTCCACAAAACGTCCACATTCCAGAAGCCTGCATCATACGTTTATAATCACATCCATGGGAGCAGAAAGAGGACATTTAGACTTAGAAGTGTTTTCTAAACTGGAACCCTCTGGGCTGCAATCTTATGCTGCTTTAAAGCTGTAAACATGACAAAAGCAGGCTAAAGATCAGTCCTAATATCCTCTGGTGGAAAATTCCTCAAGTGACCCGAGGGACGGTCCTTTCAGAATAAAACATTTCCTTTCAGTGAGAACATTTTTCTTGTAAAACGTGTCAAAGTGAGAACTCCCCTTACCCCATCCTGCCTCAGAAACTTGAGACTGATGGTGCATTTGCTTTTGGAAATGTCACTCATTAGTTCATTTAAAGTTTTAGCTCAGTTTGAGTTCAGTCTGCAGGGTCTCAGAAATGCGTGGCAACATCACAACCGTCCTTTACGCGCGCGTCTTACCAGGAGAGCGCAGCCCGGGAGCGCATCCTGCCTGTGCAGGTGAGCCAGCGGCGGGTCACTGAGGGAGCCCCCCCTCAATGCTGGGCAGACCGAACCTCTGATCAACGCGGAGGAGGCGAGAGCTTCAACTCTGAGAAAGCAGCAGCAGCCGCAGCAGTGGCGTCCTGAGCTACTGTTTTTGATCCGGAATAGTTTGGAGCGGTCCTGGAAGAGGAGCCCAACCCACAGCAGAGAGGCACCATGGGCCTGGAGGGGGAGGAGGGGGAGGAGGAAGTCCTCTGATTGCTGTATTTTACATTCGCCTTCCAGGATACAGCAGAGTAAGAACATGAAGGACAACAATCATGTTCATAAAAATATACAGTGGCGCTATATTTTTAAAAGTTAAAAAGAACTTTCACTGCTTTCTAATTACGTATTTCCCTCAGGGCTGTTGTTGGATAGAAGATCACGAGGCATCTGTGTTTATCTGTTTATCTTCTACCATCTATTTTCTTTGTTCCTATCTGCTCTAGAGACCATATTTGAGAGTTTAACTTGAGAGTTTGTCTTTGAAAAGCCTATAATGTTCACTATAATTAAAGGAAAACAAACTCCTCTTCGTCAATAGTTTTCTGCCACTCTCACCCATTCAACTTTGTAAGTTAACAGGACTTACCACACCATCACACATGACATGACATATAGAAACAAGGAAAGAGGAAGACAATCTTAAATTTGATGTCACTAGTGTATTCTTATTGATGGTTTTAAGGAAAGTGATGCTGCAGTAACAGTAAAAGATATAATACTCATTCCCTAAGTACCACTAATACTCTCATTTTGTCCCAGTAGTTTCACAGAAACATTTGAAAAAATTCTCAGCTGTTTCATTTGGTTACTGCAACACACATACAAGTGATCTGGCCACCCATGTGTTGTTGCTCATTCATCCCCCTTATGTATTGTGGTGTTTGTCAACCAAGGAAATCTATCACAACAAGTGGTTGTTGCTTCACAATCTGCACCAGTAATCTCATCAGTATGTGAACCACTGTGTTTCTGTCGTGACCTTGGTTGCAAAGAATCAGCTGAGCATCCAGAGAGAAGAATTTTGATTGGAAAATTCTGTTGAACTTCAATTGCATTGAATACGAAAGCTTTGTCTGGGTGCAGAAATCCCACACGTGTCCCTGTATGTTGACTTCACAGAATTCCCTTTACTGAAATCAGAGATCTGCAAAATCGTGTCAGACTATTTTGATGTCCTTAGAATAAAAGAAAAGGTACTCTGATAAGCTGTCTGCTTAGGCTTTTAAATGTTTTTGTGTAGTCTTAAAATGAATATCTTTTTTTTTTTTTTTACATGGATTGTTGAACGTGAAAGAAATTCTTAAAAAAAAAGAACAACTTGCGTTTTCCTGCAATCCAAAACAGATGTGGGTGTTTTCCACGACTCAGGGTGGACCTGCTGGCTTATAAAGTCCTATAAAATCTCCTCACTTTCTTAATCATCAATAAAACATATCTTCTCTTCTCTGGATCTGCATTTGGGCCAAAACAGTCGATATTCAAACCTCTACTCTCTGAACAGATTCACAGATTTCTGTTTTTACGTTATATTTAATATGTGTTTTTTTTTTTCTTTTTGTAAAGCAGAAAGCCACCTCAGAAAACTACAAATTACCAATTGAAACTGATATGATTTATATTATTTTTAGAAAATTTTACAAGAGGAAGGGCACTTCAAATGTCTCTGATTGCACTGAATTTGTTTCATAAGGACTTGCTTGTTTGGCCTTGACCTTTGTTGTCAAGGAAACTGGCATTCCTTGCAGTCCCATTCATGTTAATTGTTATATTCCTCCCACTATCTTCCTCTCACTTGTGACCAGAGATACAATCACGGGAGTGTGGACAAGTTTGAACCCTCTCCCTTTATGTCCGCTCTCTTTCGATCTGCTCTGTTCTGGATCTTTGCATTATCCCACGTAAAATGGTTGGTCCCCCCCCCCCCCCCCCCGTCCCCCCCCCCCCCCCCCCCCCAGGCTGGACCTCTCCTCACTGGTCCTGTAAGGTCATGAAACAGCTGTTTGGCTAAATGAAGAAATACTTTGCTAAAGAGGACACAAGCCAAAGTTCTGCGCTGGAGGCAGAAGGAAAATAGAAAAGGCAGAAGTGTTGAAAAGTAGATTTGAGAGAGAACCTTATTTTGAAAACAAGAAGCGTGTTTTTATGGAGTCCCTGCAGTAATTTTCTCAGTCATTTAACAGCCAAGAAAGGCTTTAGGGTCACAAAATAAGACCGATGATTGTGCTAAAACAAGAGTAGAGATGTTTTATGTTGTTCTGTTGCTGACAATCCCTTTATGATGCACATTCCCCACAAGGACTGCGTACTAGTGAGCCACTCAATCCATATAAATTCCAGGTCAAAGGCAGCAAATCATAATGTTCTCCTCTTCTGACACCATTTCACTCTTAAGCGCTTTAAAGACAGCTACGGTTTTGGTGTTTTAATACATTCTTGTGGCATTTTTCTGATGATGAAGTACATAAGTATAAAGAAAATTAAGATTAAAATAGTATTTTTGAAATGTCTCCATTCAAATTGTGAATTAGGAGCAGATGATAGTACGGAAACCGCACTAGTTAGAGTCTCTAATGACTTGTTATTGGCTTCAGAAAAGGGACTACTTTCTATTCTTGTCCTGTTAGACCTCAGCGCAGCTTTTGACACTATCGACCACAGTATTTTACTCCATAGATTAGAGCATGACATAGGGATCAGAGGATCTGCTCTCCAGTGGTTTAAATCCTATCTGTCAGATAGGTATCAGTTTGTTAATGTAAATGGACATTCCTCTCAGTACACTCGAGTTAACTACAGAGTCCCACAGGGCTCAGTCTTAGGACCCATCCTGTTTACGCTATATATGCTACCCCTAGGAAACATAATCAGGAAACACAGCATTAATTTTCATTGTTATGCCGACGATACTCAGTTGTATTTATCCATGAAACCTGACCAGAATGACCAGATAGAGAAACTGAACGCCTGCATTAGTGACATCAAGACCTGGATGACAATTAATTACCTCCTCTTGAACCCAGAAAAAACTGAGGTTATTATACTAGGTCCTAAAAACCTGAGAGATGCTCTGTCTGCTCAGATAGTCTCCCTGGATGGTGGAAGTATAGCCCCCAATTCCACAGTTAGAAACCTTGGGGTCTTATTTGACCAGGATTTATCATTTAAGACTCACATTTCTCAGGCGTGTAGAACTGCATTTTTTCACCTGCGGAACATTGCTAAGATCAGAAATATACTTTCTAAGAGTGATGCTGAAAAACTCATCCATGCATTTGTTACGTCGAGGCTGGATTACTGTAACTCCTTGTTAGCAGCGTGTCCTAAGAGTTCCTTAAGAAGTCTCCAGCTTGTTCAGAACGCAGCAGCTAGATTGTTAGCAGGAACTAACAGAAGAGATCACATCACTCCTGTGTTAGTTTCGCTCCATTGGCTCCCAGTTGATTCTAGAATTAAGTTCAAGATCCTCCTGTTAACCTATAAGGCGTTACATGGAATGGCCCCGTCCTATATTAATGACCTCATAGTCCCTTACCATCCAATCAGAACACTTCGCTCGCAAAATGCAGGACTGCTTGTGATTCCTAGAATTAGTAAAAGTACGGTTGGAGGTAGAGCGTTTAGCCACCAAGCCCCTGTCTTATGGAATAAACTCCCAGCTCATGTAAGAGAGGCAGATTCAGTTTCTACATTCAAAGTTAGACTGAAAACATTCCTCTTTGGACAGGCTTATTGTCAGACTAGTTAGTATTCAGAGATTATTTAACTTAATGTTAATTGTTTAAATTAAACTAAATAACAATAACTATTATTTTAAAAGGCTGCTAGAAGTTGAAGCTGGGGTAACTATGGTGCACTGGGGCTCTGTCCTCTTTTCTGTCCTTTTCCAATACTTTTCTTTTCTCATCTACCTCTACACTTCCTCTCTTCTCTATCTGTGATCATCATTTATCATTTAGTTATCCATGCCTCTGTTTGGTGCTGTACGATTCATGTATTGTCCCTCTATCCCTCTCCCCTCCTGGGGAGTGGGAGTGCTTCCAGATTCCAGTTGGCCCATCCGTGCTCCTGTTCCTGACTGTGTACCGCCTCTCTGCTCCTGCTCCTACACCTGGCTGTGGTTCCTGTCTCCGGCTCGACTCGCGCCCCTGACTGTCCCCAACCCCGGCTGAATGAAGCTCGTCTGCTGGACTTTAAATATGTAGATGTAGAGTTAGATAAGTTAATTCTTCTCTATGAGTTCTGGTAAATCGCCTGTCCGTCCTGGGGGAGGATCCCTCCTTCATGTGGGCACCCCTGAGGTTTCTTCATTTTTTTCCGGAATCCGTTTTTTTAGGAGTTTTTCCTTACCGCGAAGGGGGGTCTAAGGGCAGGGATGCCAGTATAGCTTAGTCAGTTTGTTAGTTTATTTTAGTATTTTCCTATTGACTCCTTGTATTCGTGATCCTTTTGAGTCATGTTTTACTTCAAAGCCCATCGAGACGACTGTTGTTGTGATTTTGGGCTATACAAATAAAATTGAATTGAATTGAATTGAATGATGAAATCCTGTTGGAAAAAGAGCTTATTTGTGTTGTAAAAAAAACGCTGGGTGGGCCACAAACTCCCTGCTCTGCTTTAACAGAGAGCAACAGGGAGGTACACAACTCAGACACACCAGAAACTCAGAGGTGAATTTCTGATGACAACCCAGTCTCATCCCAAAACGTGTAGTAGCTAGGTTTGATAAAAACGGGCTTTAAATTGTGGGATGGCAATTTTTCATTTTCTAATTTATTTTCTATGAGCCTTCGCAGGATTATGTGACTTTTGATTTTCTACCCTAAACGGAAAATATGGCTGATGTTCTCTATTTTTTCAGCAAACTCCTATAATATACACATTTTTGTGGACTAATCTTTATTTTGATAACATTTTTAGAAAGAAAAAGGTTATATGTCTTGCTAAAAATGCTATCAAAATAAAGATTAGTCCTCAAAATATCTTATTTTCTGGGATTTTCCACCAAAAAACTTGCAAATATCCACTGGGTTTTTTTTTAAGGGAAAGCAAAAAAATCAAAAGTCACATAATCCAGAAAAGGTTTGTAAATAAATAATAAATTGAAAAGTAGCCATCCCACATTTTAAAGTCTGTTTTTGTCAAACTGCTACTACACATTTTAGGAGGAGACTGGGTTGCTGATGAAGTCCTGCTGCTCTGCAGAAACTATGTCCTAGAAAACAACACAGTTTAAAAAAAAATGTTGGCTAAAATGACATAATCATAGTTAAAAGACCACTGGGAACACTTTTACAACAGTTCAAAGATGATCAAAGTGGGACTTCAAACTATGCGCTTATCAAGGATAGAATAAAAAGGAAGGGGGGGGGGATCTATTTGGATCTGTGATGTACTTCCACAGAATGCTGAGAATGTTGTACCAGCGTTTTGGGTTTAGCTGGTGTGTTGAAAGTCCTCACCAGTGTTTACTTAAGATTAGTGGGCAGATGTGTCCAAACTTCCATCTGCTTCTGCAAGTTTCAGAATGTGAAAAGTAAACACTGTAGATCGCTGGATGGAAAATCCAAGGGACTTTTCATTTGATAAACGGATTAAAAGTTGCTCCACAGTTGCCAGAGGCCAAAATGCTGACTTCTACATGTGTTACGTCCTACTCAGCTGTGAGACTGAAGTTTACTGAGGTTTATCGCCTGTGGAACAGCCTGTCTGGGGACGTGAGGGCTTCATCCACTGTGGAGGTTTATAAGAAAAAAACTAAAACTCGTCTTTTTAGTATCGCTTTTGTATAGTTTTTACCCATCCACGTTTTGTATTTTATAAATGTTATTAACAATTAATCTGATTTATTTTGATTGTACTTGTGGGATGTGTATGTGTTGGGTTTTTATGTGTTTTTATTTATCTATTTTTTTTTTATTATGTTTGCTATTTTAACTACTATTTTTTATGCTACTAGTATCTACTTTATTATGTAAAGCACTTTCAGATGCTTTGTAGCAGGAAAAATGCTATACACATGAAGTTGAATTTGAATAATGACCACCATCTTAAGAGAAGCAGAGACCAGAGTGTTGGGTTCCTGTTTGGAGCACCAGTTTGCATCTTTACATGCACAGATGTGTGATGCTTTGGCAAAACCTAGAAGCAACGGGCAGTTTGACTGATGAGTTTAAATAAAGATTTGTTGCTCTTTCTCCAGGAGAAACATAGCATGTGACAGTAGTCTCAGGGCTGGTAGACATGCTCCAGTGGTGCCCTCTCCTACATTCTGGCAGAGACCATCTTCTGCATAACTGCTGCATTCCCTGTTTTAACCAGGGAGGAAATGGTGAGTGTTTCTTGCAGAGATCAGAATATCCATCTATTATCTGGATCCACTGAATTCCCTTTGGGGTTATGGGGACTTTGGATCCAACCGGGCTAAGGTTTGGCAAAAGTGGAGTACACCCTGAGCAGGTCGCCAGTCGGTCACAGAGCCTCACACACACCTGGGGGTCATTTAGAGATACCAATCAACCTTTGGGAAGCATGTTTCTAGACTGTGGGAGGAAGCCGGAGCTCCTGGAGAAAACCTGCACAAGCACAAGGGAAACTTGCAAACTCCACTCAGAAAGGTTCCAGCTGGGGTTCTCGCTGTGAGGCGACACCGCTAACCACGACTCCACTGTGCAGCTCTTGGATCAGTTCATGGTTTGGGATTTTCTTATCCCATACAACAATTTTTCCACAAATAAAAGCTTCTCCTCTATAAATTAGTAACTCTTTTAGACAATGTGTGTTCCATGTTTTGAACTGCTTCAACAAAGACTCAAAATGCATTTTACTGACAGGCTTACACAGTGTACCAAAACATTATGAGAGGCATAAATACCTTAACATTGAGTGCAAGATTTGTTGGAGCTGCTGAACAAACTGATGCTTCTCTATAAAACAGTTTTAAAGACAAACAACGTGCTTACGGAGACATTTAAGAGCAGTTGTTCAGCATAAAATGAAGTGATGTTTTTTCACATTTAAATAAAGGCACCAGATGCACCACAACACGCCTACTGAGCACATCCAACCAAACTGCTAGGAGATATGTTAAGCATGCAAAAGCCTCACTTAAACCAAATATCTGAGTGAAAAGAAACTGGAAACAAGCAAGTGAGCTCCATTAAAACTGTCTGTGTAGTTCAGTCACAGCATTTTCTCCCAGCACTGATGTGGAGAAAGGTTTAATTGAGCTATTGGAAATAAGTTTTGGACTGAGACTTTGGGTAATTCTATTGGCTCAACAAGACATGTGATACCAAAGCTTCATGGAAAATGACTCATACCCGAGTTTAGGAGGTTATGGTAGAGCATTTGTGACATCCTGCAGAACTTGTGGCTTTTGTTTTTGCTAGTTTCTTTGGTTTATGTTTTCTGTACATGATTTCTTAATATTGAAAGTTGATCAGAATAGAAACTGGCTCTCCTCAGAAGTCACTGATCAGTGAGATCGTTAACAAATTGAGTCTTCTGTGATGTGATGCTCTTTTGTGCAGCTTTTTGTGAGTCTTTGTGATCAGGGTTCAGCCTAATACAAGTTAACTGCTAAAAAACAGGACACAGCTGGAATAAGTACAGATGTTGACACAGAGAGTGAATCACTGCTGGCATGAAGACTCACTGAAAGGTTTGTGAATGCAGCATTTGGTCTTCCACACCCACGAGCCGGAGCGGAGGGTGAAGCAAATGTGAAAGACATGTTGAAAAGAACAAAAGAAAACTCTGAAATTACTGCAGACGCCAGGAAGGAAAGTGCTCTGTCGACTGAAAGTTTGCTGATCAACCAGACATCATCTTTAGCTTGAATGTGAGTAAAGCTGAGTCAGCACAAAGTGCTTGCGCTGTCAGTTTCTGCCCCAGTTGTCTGCAGCATCAGATGCATCCCATCCAAATGCAAAGTTGAAATCCCTCCAGACCCTCAGTCCTATTGACATTCCATCAAAAGGACTGTTAATAGAATATCCAAAACAGGTTTGGATCGGTCCAAACGATGCTGTGAGTCAGACGAGCACCTTATGTGCTCAGTCTGTCTGATCCAGGATGAGTCACAAAGTTTCCACCCATCCTTCAGAGAGCATGCACAATGAAGAAAATGGCAGTCTGTCAAAAACCCCGATAGACCGCAGATAGCAGGAGTTCCCGTGAATCTGTCCTCTTTAAACTCTGATCTGGAGTTCTAGAGCCGTGAGAAAGCAACGTTAATCCTTTTCACAGTCATAGAAAACCGCTAAAATGCAGCCTTTGAGTATTTATTGTGTCGTTGTAATGACAAATGGTTCAGAATGATAGCGACTGTGGATAATTAGATCTGCAGCACAGCAGTTTGACTGTTACTGATGGGTATTTGAAGCATCAGGGCAAAAGATGTGACGGGCACTTACACTTTTCAATCTCTTGTTTGCTTTTTTCACATTGTCGATAAATGTGATTTTGAAATATGCAAAGCTTCTTAAGCCGAGTTCCAGATCTAGGTATGGCAGAGCTGCATTGGTTCCTTCCACACCCTCAGTGTTTAGGGCAGGATCACACTGGAAGAGTCACAAAGACATTTCGTGCAGATCCAAATATGACCTGAGTTGTTCCTCCTTAATACCATAGCTGATGGTTCTCCAAGCTTGAACTGGACTTCGTCATGTATTTTTTAATTTTTTTATTCCGTAAGAACTGCAGCCAGAATTAGGAACAATTCTGGTCTTTTGGTTTTGCTTTTGTAATGTTTTTTTAAACAGCACTTGCAAATACCTTAGTTCTAATTGCCCTTACAGGTAGATACAGACTGTCCAGATCTCAATGTTGCAAAGACTCCTGTTACTGCTGCCACATGTAGAAACAAGTACAAACTCATAGCTATAGGTCAACTGTATCAAACTGAAAATTACACTAGTACCGGCATCTAGTTAATAACAACTAATCAGTTGTTTGAAATAACTTTCAGTCAATCTTGTTAACACCCTTATAAACCCATAACTTTAATCCAGACCATATAGTTTTCTTGGACTTTCTCCTCTCCTGACTTTTTTTTTTTTTTTTAAGGCAGCCCTGCAAAGCTGCGTTATCAATATAGTATTTTTTACAGAGCAGTTCCAACTGCAACAACTCAACTGTGCACTTTTGATGGGGAAATTACTTTCATCCAGACTAAATCAATTAAGCTCTGCTGGGAGTTAGATGTGTTTGCACGTATCCGTAGGAGGACTGGGGGTCGTCTCTGGGATATTTCCAAGCCTTTGAGTTGCTTGATCTGTTTCTTCTCATGGAGCAGCCAAAACCTTTGTTCTTTAAGGTGTTTCCTTTTAAATTTTGGCTTTGGGTTAAATGTGTCCTGGAAATATGATGTACCTTTGTCAAGCTTTGCAAAGAACAAGCTGCGGTGCGGCAGATCGACCGAGGTAGAAAAACAGCACAAAATGGAGGATTCCTTCAGGGAAAGCATGATTAGGAATTCACAACATAAATACTGACTAAATGCTGTTGGACATACAGAATCTCTACACTTATAAACTGTTGCTATTTTTTAGTCAGCTAATAGCTGACTAAAATTTTTTTGAGTTTGTAGAAAAGTTGAGAGAATTTCAATTTGATCTGTGGTTTGTTTCTGCAAACAGAATTGTTGCATCTTTAAAGGTGTGGATGAAAAAAACCTTTGTGGGAGAATTTAAGAAGGCATAAAATATGCATCTCTGCTGATATCGGCAATATTTTAGAACCGCATTCTGTACTTCCTTATTTTCTTGTTTAAATTCAATGTTCTGTCACACCAGCAGTGGGAGAAACATTTAAAAAACAAGCTGATTCTTTTCTACGTTGGGCATCATTGTAGCATGATCATAATCAATAAAACAAATCTTGTTTGTTTTTCTGGTTCTTCAGTAATTTTATCTATGGCTTCAGACTAAATGAATTAAACAAATTTCTCTGAGAAACAAACGTGTCAGGCTCACACTTTTACTGTCACATTGTAATTGAATGCATGCTTTACTGCACAGGTGTCAAACTCCAGGCCTCCAGGGTCAGTTCACATGTTTTCAACTCACCTCTCATTGAATCTTCTCATTAACAAAACAGACCTGAAGTATTTAGCAGCAGGTAGAGCTGTGTATCTGAAAAACTTGCAGGATGCTGGTCATCAAAGCCTGGAGTCTGACGTCACAGATTTAATTGAAAAAAGCTGCAGCTCCACATTTGAAGCCTTAAACCTTTCAGACTATGTTAAAAGCTACACCAACAATTGCTGTTCTGAGGAGGCAGGTATTGCAATCTTAGCACACACTACAAAACATGAATCCTAAGAAAGCAAAAATAATTTGTCTTCCTTATCAAGTAAGCTATTTAACAGCATACAAATCCCAGTTTGATAAAACAGTCTTATAGTCTAGAATTATTTCCTTAAAATAAGATCTTAAGATCCATTGGCAGATTATTTGGCTTATTTGAAGAAAGTCTGCCCATGGGGTAAGAATTTGTTATTTATTTCCAAAGAGCCTGTTTTTGCAGTGCATTTGTTGTGCCTCTAACAGAGATTACTTAAAGAGTCAAAGTTTGACCAAAATTTAAACGTGCTAAAAGAAAGCAAGGAACCCAGATGTTAACGTGTAGTTTTTGACAGCAAACAGAAGTTAAGCTTTAGAGTCTTCTGAAACCAAGACTTAGTGGAGTTTTAAAGACGTTTTTACTAACTTAAAGAAATAGTTTGAATTTATAGACCCCCACCTTCCATGACAGCATATGAGATGAAGATATAAAAGAGAAAAAGCCAAATAAATTCACCCTAAATAATAAATTCAAACAAAAGTGGACTCACAGCTGACTCACTTATTTTATATCACACAAAATCCAATGGATGCTGAATTAATGTTGATCACGTTTTTCTATTTTGTCTTTATGCTACATGTCAGACTCAAGGGTAGGGGCTCTTTTGATTGACATCTGTAGGGGGTATATGAACCTTTGAACGGCCTACCTGGGGTGTTCCAATAACTTCCTGTTTGTTTGTTGTCTATTTACATGAATCACGTGAGCAACCACAAATCTATAAAGAAGTATCTTTAAGTTTTTCTAAAACAAAATTCTGTTTTCCTTTGTCCATCCATGTCCTGAACTTGTTGAATCGTCTTCAAGGTCACAGGTTGCTGGAGCCAATCCCAGCTTCTAGACGGTTTGCCTGTCTGTTGCAGGGCTTTTCCAATCTCTTTCACAGTCATTTTGTACATGTTCTTTTTTTGCAAATGGCTGCTAGCTCCTAATTGTTGACAAAAAATTCAGATTTGCAGTATTGATTGGAAAATTGTATTTGCAACCAAAAATTTGCTGCTAGTCAGTAGAGGATGTCATAGTGATTTTACTCAAGACACAAAAACAACCATCTTCACATAGACATCTCTGAGGGCAAAGAAAGTGTGTGTGTGTGTGTGTGTGTGTGTGTGTGTAATGTTTATTTATTTATTTATTTTTGCACACATTTACAATATCCTCCTCATTTATTTAGTATAGAAAAAAAAAAACATTGACAAATGTTTTTTATTTTGGTTTTGTTTTACCCTTCTGGAAAAAACTTCAACCACTTCAGCTAAATAGTTTAATTTACTG
The DNA here is from genome assembly GCA_023969325.1 of Oryzias curvinotus. NCBI lineage: Eukaryota > Metazoa > Chordata > Actinopteri > Beloniformes > Adrianichthyidae > Oryzias > Oryzias curvinotus. Next base: position 4,554,180 of record CM043708.1, read on the forward strand.
AAAAACATGCGACTCCAATTCCATCCAAACTTACTCCTCTGAAGCCATCATTTGACCTCCCTCCATAGTCCACACAGAACCAACGTTTCTATGGCAACCTCCTAATCAGGACACAATCAGTGACCAGCAGGAAGTGTGGTAAATTCGGAGCTGATGAGAACTTCCGTGCGGGAGAGTGTGGGATCACAGCAGGAGGGAGACCTTTGAGCTGCTCTGACAAAGGGGTTTTCCATGTTTTCATGTGGAACACTGGTTCTGTGTGACTCTGTGGGATTGTGCAGTATCTCTCCATCTTAATGCCTTTGCATTTAAGTCAATTCCATTTTACTCGTCAGATGTTTTGAAGCTGAAAGTGTTAAAATCAGTACCTTGTTGTTGATTTAAGACTTTTATTAATATTTAAGTTCACTATCCTGCTCAGTTGTAACTCTTAACATTTCTAGCTTTACTTACTGTAGTTTTCTTACTTGCAGAGATGAAGAAACGTTGTGTTTCCCACTGGCAGACAAATATGGAAATGCATCCATACCTTCAGGGTTCCTTGCCTAAAATGTTTTCTTGATGGTTGACTGATCATAGCTCATGCCCGTCTGTCTAGTAAAACTTGAAGTTTTGTGACACTCAGTCTGTGCTGGCTGGACTAGGACCTGCCCCGAGAATTGGCCCGAGTCCAGTTTGGCTCTGTTTCAGGATTCTGAATATTGCTATGATTTATGGAAGTCTGGAAATTAGAGTTTCATTCTTCATGGATCTGATATTAACTATTACGCTAAGCCTTTTTGACAGAGTCGTGAAAAACTTAATCTGCTCCCTCACAAAATCCTTCCAGTGTTGGCAATTTCTTCATTGTTGAAAAATTTCTCTGAGGCAAATTTCAAAACCAAATCAAGTTTACGTCCATATGGATAGTACCGTTAACACAGAATGCTGTCAAAGTACTGACTTTAGGATATGTTGAACAGTGAAAGTGGGAAGTGCATGAAGGCCAAAAGTGCTGCAGTAAACATTCAGTGCAACATATAACAATATAGCAGGACAAAATAGTTATCAGTGATATAATTATTATAAAGCTAAAATACTTTTATAAAAGTGTGTTTAATGACACAATCCTTTGCACCAAGGTCAAATTTTTACATTTTCAGTGTCAGGGATGGGGAATCGACGGCCCGTGGGCTGCATCCGGCCCACCTCCATGTCTGGTCCGGCCCACTGAGCAATATCAGAGAGCCGTGTTTTTGATTTTTATCTGGCCACACGATCAAGACCCGCATAGAACGTGACATTTTAGTCCACCGTTCTGCCGTCCGTGCTCCAACCTGAAACCCTCTAAAATCCCTGTCAAATAGAACAGAAGACAGTCTTCACTTTCTATGCCGCAGTTCATCTTTCCCTGTTTAGCTCATTCTTTTAGAGCGATTATGCTGGTTTTTTTGAACAGCGCACCCTGTTCTGTGTCCTGATTGGGGAGACCTTGTCAATCAATCTCCTCCGTGCCGTGTCTTCTGTACAGAAACGTGGAGCTCTTTAGATCCACAGAAATCTGTGATCACGATCAGATTTTTGTTTTCATTCCAAGATCCTGGACTCAATTTCTATGAAGGTTTGAGAATTTAAAAGGGTCAAAATGTTCATGTCTGTCTGGGAAAAGTGTAGAAATAGAAAGTGTGCAGTGAGGAGGTTTAATGCCATAAACGTCTGTAATCAGACTAACTAGTGGATTTCACAGATCACGGGTTATTTTTTTAAAACATAACTCCTGCAATAAACGAGGAAACTCTGTACTGGTGAAAAGGTAATGCAGATATATTATTGGCTGCAGCAGAAGTTGTAGAAATGTGCTTTTTTATTATTATTACTGGATGAGAAGCAGACGTGCAGGACACAGCTGCTCAGTTTGAGCAAACTGTGAGACGTGTGATGAGCTGCAGCCCTCAAAGACGGGAGAGGATCCACTATTTTTTGTTTTTTCTTTTTTATATATCAGTATATTTTTTCCTGACTTTTTGTCTTTGAAAATCACAGTTATTTGGTCATTTTTTAATTTCATAAATAGTTTTATTTATTTTATTAAAAGGATCAGGAATTAACAAAAATGTATTATAGGGCTTTACAATAAAAGAAAGATCGAAGAAGTTTAAAGAAGAAGAGTTATTGTGGCCCTCACAAGAAAACGTTTGGGGACCTGCTCTAGCATCATGTGGTGTTGGAAGATTTGTTGTTTTTCATTCTTCCCATCATTCAAACACCACATGAACGCAGCATTTCTCTAAGTTTTTACACGAGATACATCAAACCGTTGGTGCAATTGGCTCTAAACTGAGAACGAAAGTTTTAACCTAAAAACTCTAAAATGCTCTGTTTTAAAATATAATTTTCAATCCAGATGTTTTCATCCAGATTCCAATTTGTTTCTTTCTCACTCTATGCATCTGCTCCTTGTCTGGCCCTTCTATCCAATTTTAGAACCTTATGTGGCTCGCGAGTCAAAATAATTGCCCACCCCTGAATCAGATCACACTTTAGTTTCATGACCAAAATGTTTAGTATATTTTAGACATTTTCCGATTTAAATGTATTTTGCATTCCTTTCAGATTTGACAAACTCAATCAACACTAATGTGTTCTCTGACAAAAGAAATCAACATTTTTTACACTCAGAAGTATTGCATTTTTTTCCAAAACTGGTTGAAGTCAAGTTTAAAATGAAACTGAGTCTGATTTTGCTTAAAATTTTGTTGAACCTATAGGTTTGGCTTGATCAATTTTAGAGATTTAATTCTAATTTATCTCTAACAATTAATAAAATTCAGAATTCATTAGACTCCCAGGGTACAGCGTTTAATAATGTGTGTGAATCATTAAATCAAAATGACCAATAAGTGAGGGAATATCTATAAAGTTCATGTCCATTTAAAAAAAATATTGCATTATATTTTTTCCCCTCTTTTTTCATTATTTACTTTACATTTGTTTCCGTTTATTGAAACGCAGAGAAGAAGAAATCCCTGGACTTTCAGCCTTCGTGTGGGTTTCAGCAGGAGACGTGTTTCTCTGCAGTCTTCTTGTCAAACTCTTTTTCTGTGATTCATTAGTGGAAAAGTCCTCACAGTTCAAACTGTCATTTGTATTGAGAGTGAGTCTGACAGGATGCAGCGGATAGTTGGCCCCACCTGTTGGTTTTGGCGGATTATCAACATTAAATCCATTTCTTTTCACTTTGCTCCCAGCTGTTCACGCACGCACTGACCCTGATGTGGATCGTGGATTTGTTTAGAAAGAGCCTGATTTTACCCACAGCATCTCTAACGGTCCCAGCAGGGTTTTTTTTTTTTTTTAAACAAACAGTCCCAGGACAAAATAAGTTCCACCTGGTGTTGCTGTATTTTCCATTTCTTTATAATATCAGTACACACGTTGTCATTGCAGCCCACGGTGCAGGGGCAGAGAGGTTTCAGAGCATAAACTGTGCTTGATTAACTGGTGATGACATGGGGAGCGAGCTGCAACAGAGCTGGTGCTCCCATGTGTGAGTATGTTACCATTCTTACAGTTGTTTACTTTACATATCGAGAATATATTATATAGGATCTACCATGACTGTTGTAATCACTCAACTGCTTTTATGTGTTGTGATAGATTGGTACATCACAGCTAGGAAATTTCAATACAATTGACAGTAAAAGCCAAAGCTAAAGGAAAAAGGCCATGTTGAATCATTAAAAGACCCAGTCCGCTGAAATGTTTTTCTGTTTTTAACATGTTCTGGCATTTTTTTGATGATAGAGGACATCTTAAAATAAATTATTATTCCATTTCTTTATTCAAACCATTGTCAATCAGAAGCAGATAAAAAAATGTCGTTTGTGTTTGTGACGTAGAAGCTACAGTCAGAGCTCCCTAGTAGTAAGTAAGTAAATTTGTTTGTATAGCACCTTTCACAGACAGAAGTCACAAGGTGCTTCCCAGGTTAAAATATGTATATATACACATAAAAAACACAAAAACCCATAAAAGATAAAAAGCATAAACCACGTAAAACAATCATCTCAAGCCCAATAAAAGCAGTTTCAGTTAAAATGCTTTGCAAAAATAAAAAGTTTTCAGTTGTCTTTTAAAAGAATTCACAGAGTCCAGGGAACGTAGGGACAATGGAAGCTCATTCCAGAGTTTGGGAGCGACAGCCTGGAAGGATCTGTCTCCTCTAGTTCGAAACCGTGTGCGAGGGACCATCAACAGGTTCTGGTCCGCAGACCTCAGTGCACGAGATGGTCTGTAGGGGGCGATCAAATTAGAAACATATGGAGGAGCTTGAGAATGAAGGGCCTTAAAAGTCAAAACTAAGATTTTGTACAGTTAACAGTAAGCAACCGGGAGCCAATGCAGAGCTTTGAGGATAGGGGAGATGTGATCTCTTCTCTTGGTGCGGGTCAAAATCCTCGCAGCAGAGTTCTGGATCAGCTGCAGGCGAGACATCGAGTTTGTCCCTGCACCACATGCAGACAAATGGATCCATGGACGTTTTTGTTTTCCTCATCTGGCTCAAAAGTGTACGGCTGGATGGCTCTGATATTGCTCGCCATTTTTGTTGCATTGGTATTGCTAGTTTGGGGGTGCGAGGGACTGTAGGTTATTGGGAGAGACTGTAAACTGTAATGGGAAGTAGGGCCAGGCTTACTCCACGCCAGTGGTCCCGCCCACAATTCAGAGGCAAATTCCTGATGAACTAGTGCATGTCCCAGAAAATTACACGTTTTTTTTTAATTTTGTCTAAAAACAGCATAATCATGATTAAAAAAGACCACTGGGAATACTTTTACAACAGATCAAAAGATGATGCAGAATTTCTAATTTGGATCTGGTTGTGATGGCAGCATACCCTGCCACCCCCACAAACAAAATGGTGGTAACCTTCCCCCAGCATTGCACACTTTCTTTTTAGTTTTATTATTTCAGGTTCTTCATTTTTAAATAAATGCACACATTTCTTTGAGTTAAAATATACATATATTCTCTGTTTTCAGTATTTATTTGTAGCAAATACATGTATATATGTTTAGTTTACTCATTTTGGTTTGTTTGATTCATGTCAGCTGTTTTTGAGCTGCCAGTTCGGAGAGTGCTCCTGGTCCCTGCGGGTGTGGCTAAGGTTCTGCTCCTGGAGCTGTGACCGGCATAAGAAGAGTTTAAGTCTTCACAGCCTTTAAAGGCTCCAATCAGGCAATTGGGCAGGCGCCATCTACAGAAGCCTCCAAGGGGAGAAACCAATGGACTTATTTAAGGTTAATTTGTTTTGCTTCTGTTGGTTATTATTCATTTTGTTCTACTCTTGATGTTTTTTCTTCTCTACTAAGAGGCCACGTTTTATGTTTAGTCTTGTCTTTATTTTCTTTTTTTTTAAATGTCTGTGTAGTCTTTGTTAAATGTTAGTTCTCCCCCATGTTTCTCAGGTGGTCTGATCAGCCACTATATATGTCCCCCTGGTGTGTCTTTGGTTAGGTCAGTTTGTTTCTGTTACTTGGTCTGTTTAGTTGCTTAAGTTAAAGTTAAGTTTATTCCCTGAGTTAATTATGTTTCTGTTGACCTCTTTTAAGGGCCCATTCTGTAAATTATATACATTTTTTGAGAAAAATTTAACTTTCATTTTTTGATACATTTTCTGTTGTCCTCTGTGGCCGCACGATCCCTCACACTGGTGAACCATCATCTGCTTCTTTTCTATGAACTCAAAGAAACACTGGGCCAACTTCTCCAATACAGTGTCCACAAAGAAACTATAAATAAATGTTTTAAAAAAAGAAAAAATCATTTATACCATTGGATAAATTTAAATCATTATCTCATTATAAAAGGGTGTGCTCAACTTTGCTCTGAATTTGTTTTTAACTGCTAATAAACTAATTGTGGATACTTAATTTGTCACCATCAATAAATTTGTTAGATTTTGTTTTTTTGTGTGAATTTTACATAAGATTCTAACTGTCAAGTGTTTCCCTAACAGACAATTGAGCAAACTAGAAATGTTATTGCCTTTGCTTTAGTTGTGTCTTAACCTGTACAGCCAGACAGACAGCAAAAGTTAGTATGAACAAGTTTAATAAGAAAAAAAGCTGCATCTCAGTAAACAAACATTTATCTTTGATCCTTTAAGTCTGACAGCTCAAACTGAGCTTTAAAGTAATTCACTCTTTGATTAACCGGAATGCGTCAATTGCAGCTCAGTGTTTAAACAGGTGAGATGGCGTGAGACATCATTCAGCCTGATAAATACTTTTGAAGAGATGATTCACTCCAGAAAAAAAAGACTGGATCACAAACCGCAATGCAGCCACTTTGGCACATCCGCCCTGCACTCCGCCAAATTCTCTGATGCAGCTGTGTCTACTTGTGGCTAAAGCTGAGAGCATAAACTCAATAATTCTACAGTGTTATACCTTTTAAATTAGGGAAATACAAACTTCAACAAATAATTCACACAGAATAACTTACTATTTAGATGGACTGTATGAAAAAAAAAACAATCTTTTCTTGATGCTTCCAAAGGCTTAAAGGACAGACAGCAGTCAGCTAATCGAATATCCTTGAAGTTTATTGGCTCTTTGTGTCTGAAAAATTCCAGATTGTTCGCATCTCGGTGCCAAAGAGGAAAGACATCCACAACAACTATGGAGTAACAGTTGTTGCTGCCTGTAAATCTAGTAAAGGAAACAGTGTTACTCAAAAAAACATCCTGGATTCCATCAGTAGACTGTAAGAAAAACTATCCACAAGTGGAAAACAGTCCAGGGAGTTGTCTGTCATCTCAGGATTTGAGGATGCAGCCACCTTACTGCATGGAAATCTCAAAAATAAATACATAAATAGATATATATCCTAAGGGCTTCATTTCAGATTCCACAGAATTGAGGAATAAACAAGAAATGATTCCACAGTATAAGTGGCCTCTATCTTTATAGAAAAATCACATTTTCAAATAAAAGACTCTTACATGAGGAAATCTTGACATAATATATGAATTGCTCCATGTTAGCTGAAAATAAAACACAACACTTCAACACCCTCATCATACCTAAAGTCAAGCATGGAGATGGAAGAATTATGATAAGGGATTGTTTTTAACAGCAGAAACCTGACACAACCTCACACTTATCCATTAACTCCCTCCATAAACCAACCTGAGGGTTCCACAGACCGTTTGGTAGCAACTGTGGGGAAGACTGCAATAAAATGTAAATAAAAAAAGAGTCTGAGAAATATATGATATTCGTGAAATTATTTTATTCTATAAACGTAATGGTTTTTTATGCAGAGGTGCAGATTTAGCCGCACCTGCATGTCTTTGTTGCTGCATAGGCATGAAACTTTAGGATGTACGTTATGTTCAACAAAGGAAAAGGAAAGGAGGAGGCTGCAGAAAACAGCAAAGCTTGTGTTTGTCAGGAAACGGCATTTTTTGACTTGCTGAGCATGTGACAGCCTCTGTGTGCTTGAAAAGGCAGTAAAGACCGCGGCTAATCTCATCTGAGGATGTAGTAACCCTCATGGTTTTTATGGGACACATGCTGTTGAGCAGTCGTGGGACCAGGCGGGGTTTTGTCTGTCTATTGTTTTTCAGATGTGCTAAAAAATCAGTTTAAATCAACAACAAATGCTGGTTCAGAAGATGATTGCAACTTCTGCTTTGGTTGAGTTAATTTAGTGGAATTTATGACTTGGATCAGTGAGAAATGCCAAAGAGTAGATTTTCATTTTAACGTTGGCTTTCAAATCAAACACAAACACTCAGCCAATGATGATGATTAGATGCAGGCAGAACATTATGACTTAATTTGCTTTTTCATGTGTGAGCGTGTTCCTAGGCATGTTCACTGCAGACTGCCTTACACATTTAAGATTTTCACAAAATGAAGTCACTTCATACACCATCGCAATCCTGAATATTAAAGTCCCACTCCAATCATCTTTTGATGTATTTTGAAAGTGTTCCCAGTGGTCTTTTAATTATAATAAAGCAGTTTTTAGCCAAAATATAAAAAAAAACCTATGCAATTTTCTAAGAGTTTCTGCAGAGCGGCAGTAGTTCATTAGAAATTCACCTCTAAGTTGTGGGTTATTGGCGTTCAAGTAACCCTTGTGCTATCCTAGGCACTTTACTATTGGGAGTAGGGTCATCTAGACCCACTAGACAGTGCTCTGAACCTTTTTTTTTTTCAATGATTGGTGATCTTCACTGGTGTCCATGGATTACATCAAATCCTCTTTACCTATATCCACCTTTGTCATGGTAGGGATAACACATCAGTGTAAGGGTGGGGTCAAAGGATAGCACAAGGGATAAACCAGCCCCGACATCCCATCATCCCTTTGTGTACATGCTCTCCTGCTAGCTTTCAGCCCCTCACACCCCCAACCTAACATTCAGACGAGGATAACAAAGATGTACATGGATCTAGTCATCTACATGTGGATCAGAATGGAGCAGAGCAGGGAGTCTGTGGCATGCCGCTTGTGCTTTTTGTCTAATATTTTTCGTCTGCTTCTGATTAACCACAATTTGAATAAAGAAACACTCAGAGATGCAGTTGTAATCTTAATTTTTTTATACATGTCCTCCATCATGAGAAAAAAAGCTACAAGAACATGTTAAAAATACCAAAATCACAATTTTCATTTGAGTGGGTCTTTATTCTATTCAAAAGTTTTCATTTTTACTCATTGCTGTTTTATTCTGGTGAGACCTGCATGACTTTTATTGTGAAAAACTAAAACCTGACCACATTTAAGGGGTGATTAAACAATGTTTTTCAGATGAATTCCACTGCTTGTCAGGATATGGTGGTGTAAGACCCAAGAGGCATTAGAATTGAGCCTCTCAGCTGTATCTTTAATAAATAACTTTTAACTAAGTGACACAGCAAAAAACAGACACTTAAATGCACTGATGATCGGTTAATGATCAGTGGATCGTTAACCTGAACCTGGTGTGACTGTGATCGGGGAAAACAGTCCCCCAAACACAAATGTAATGAAACAAAAGGACAAAATTCTCACACTAATCAGTCAGCCCATGGTGTCTGTGATATAAATGATACATAAAACAGATATAGATTCTCCTTTCAAAAACTGTATTTAACGACCAGCAGAAGGGAGCCCTGTGTAGACTAAAAAACAAAAGAGCAAAATCTAAAAATGAAATCTTTTATTTCTATCATCTCCACACCAGTAAACAAGAACTTGATGGTTATTCTCAGGATTTGACAGAGATTCAAACTGCGATATGCACCGTTCCTCATTATGAAGCATAAAAAACAAGAAAGGCTCCACTCCAGAACCTTAACCAGACAGCATGTCTGTGATAGTGAGAGGATATTGGTTCCTTCATGATCTTCCTCACTTGGTCCGTAACACAAGGCCATTAAAAAACATCGGATACTTTTTTTCTGTTCACTTTGCTTGACAGTTGTTTTTGTTCAAAGCATTAGTTCTGAAGCTTTTTTCTGAGTCTTGTTTTGAATTCAGGCACTCTGCTATGAAACTGTGAAACACTTGATATGCATGAAAGGAACATCAGGATTGTAGCTCCAGCTCCCATGTTAATAGTTCAAACTGAAATCTGGCTGTTTATACTATACATGTGTCCTCTGCAATTCATACAAAGCTGCAGTGGGACCACAATGGAGATTTCAAATGTTATCTATTAACGTGTGCAGAATGCATAGAGAATGTGGTTTTTAGTGTGACACAAAGTTAAAAACAGCTGGTCACCTCAAGTCAGACTATTACATTTTCATCATACATCAGGCGAACAGTGTATTTATGGTAGTTGCTAAAGAATTTCATAAAGTAAAAAGTTGAACTTTGGAAAATTGCGCATGAAAAAGAGCAGCAGTGGGATTGAATACTAGTTTAATAGTGAATGTAGAGCATAAACAGCAGGCAGCTCACAATACTACGTCTACATCCTCTTCACTTAAGAATGTGTCCACATCGCTAACAAAGTCTGCAGCACACCTGTGTCTGCACACAAACAGGGAATCATCAGCCTGTGAGACAGATTATAATGCACTTTTTTTATCTGGTAATCTTCAAAATCCTCCATGAGTTCATTAAGGGAGTTTGTATTTCCAAAGATCTGGGACTACAGCCAGAACGACATCACCATCCTCCTGCTTATCAGTTATCTTCTCCCGCAGCTCCTTCCTGTACGAATCTATCCCCCCATCTAGTGGAAACACACCTGATTTTATCTTCATAGCTTTTTAAAATTTCATCTGGTCTTAAATATGCTTTAAAACTTTTGTAGTTTTTGAGCAAAAAATACATAACTAAAGAGTTCACTTTTTTTTATCCATGTTTTTTTCTTCTTTTTTTTCTCATGTGTAGATCCCTTTAAATACTGAAACCCCTAACATTTGACAAACAGAGGAGTAGCCATGATTAAAATCACACTTCACACTGCACGACCAAGTAGACATTTCCCCTCAATATTATCTTTAATCACATAAAGGAAAACATGAAAAATCTAAACCTTATTTTTGAGAAATTATAGAATTGAGGAATCCTACAAGTTAAAATACATAATGAAATAATGACATTAACAGCATTTTTCAATGAAGAATATAATTGTGAAGTCCAGCTATTTTTAAATAAACAAATACTTAAATAAAGTCTAAATGCTACAATTACAGAACATTATCAAGGTGAAATGATAATTACACCAACATTTTACAAGTGTAATGGCCAAAAAAATGTGCTTGATTTAATACAATGGTTGCCGTGTAGCAGAAAACTGACATGCTTTTGATAGTGCTTAAAGCACATTTAAAATTTAATCATAAAACTGGTATGAAGGACGAGAAATCTATTATTGGCACACTGTCAGCCTGTCAACAGTGGGTCAATTCATCCAGAGCACACAGAGACAAACAATACTGCACACCTCACTCAACACATTTTAATCACAACTGCATCATGCAAGAATATGAAGCATCTGCTTCAAAAAATAAAATTAAACAGACAATAATTTTTTCCACCACACTGAGTCTGAAGCGTTCTGTGGGTGCGTCAGCCTCTGTTGCTTGAAAACCAAACGCCACCGGAGAAGCTGGAGAGGCTGAGGAGACTGAGGTCCTTCTGAGTTTGTTGGACTCAAGGTTTTATGTGTTTATTTTTATATGATGGCGTTGTTGCATCTGTTCTCTTTTCTGGAGTGAGGATAGACAAACAGGTGTGGAGATCCGCCTCCGTTCTGGGATGTCCCCTATAGAGTCTGTGACTGTGGTGTGTGAGAGGAGGATGCAATGGAAGCTGAAATCCATCATTAGCAGTCCTCTTCATCATCATCCTCTGCAACAGACCATGGGTGCAATGAGGAGCTCCTTCAGTCAGAGACTCAAACTCCTCCCTGCAGGAAGGAGCACTTTCCCAGATCCTTCGTCCCATCAGCTATTAGACTCTGCAACGCTTAATAGACACTGGATGTTTCGTTGTGTTATTTTTCATATTTTAGTGTTATTATTGTTATTAATTATTGCATTTCACTGGTTTTTATTATCAACCATTATCCATTATTATCTGTTGTTTTCATCGTTAGCTGTAGCTTTTTTTTGGTAAGAAAGTTATTTCTTCATCGTGAGATTAAAAATATATATATATTTTTTTCTAACTAGTTCTAGTTATAATTTGATGAAAACCAATAGACTAATAAAAAGATTAAGATGAATTGAGGAAGAAAAAAGTAACATACTTTATATGGGTAAAACTTGGTATCGTCTCCTCTTCGCAGTTCAAACCATGAACTGTGTACCGGAGAGATAATGAGAGTCCTTCCAGATGTTGGTTTGTCCACAGTTGCTGGTCTTCCTCTTACACTGACAGCACCGTCTGTACTCTGCAAGCTTATCTACGAGGAGCTGACCAGCAAACCTGCCATGGGAGTCAGAAATGAATGACGTTCAACATGAACTATGGGAGAATCTCTTTAAAATTGGTTGATAATAGATAAGTCTAAGACAAGTTAAGTCTTTTATGGGACAATATAGCAATCTTTATGTTCACAAATGTCAAAAAGTGTATTTCTTGATAAGAAACCAGGAAAAAATGTGTGTACTTCTAAAAAATCTCTCTTTTTTTTTTTTTTTACATATAAACAGGTTGACAGTTATTTGTGTAAATTCCTGTTTCTAGACCTGCGATGACACCGTTCCTCCTCTTCCCTCTCATGCTTGAGCTTTATACTACGTCTCCAATCGTCCTCCAGTGACTTACTGATGCTGTTTTTCTTTTCAAAGTGGTTTATGTGGTCCATTATCAGCCTGGTGAGAAACATGTTTTAGACTCATGTTGGATCAGCTCCTATCAATATTTCATAAGTTATTTATCGTATTTCCACTGACTCCATTTTACGGTGTCTGAGCATCCTCCTCTCTTTGTCCACTTGCACCAGGCGCTTCTGCAGTTCCTCATTCTTCCTCAGAGTGGCAGCATTCAAGTTGGCTTCAAACAACTGTGAAGATAGGAAACACCCCCAGCTGAGTAGTCGAATCTCTCCTGTTTTTTTTTCTATTATTAGAGGAACTAATTAGTGCACAAAAGTGACCTTCTGTGCTCGCTCCTGGTTCTTTGCATTTATGAACGGTGTCTCACAGCGGTCCCTAAAGGTTGACTTTTGCTCACATGTTTCCAAATACCTTTTTTTCTCCACCTGCAAGGCAGTTGGAATGGACACTCTTGATGTGAAGCATACTTTACAAGTTCTCCTAATAATACTAAAAAGAAGTGGAAAAAAAAGTAACTGAGATTTTTTTCCAGCGTCCATCAGCACCTCATAGACAGCACAGGTGATAGCTTTGTTCTGCTGCCAATTTCAAACTTCAATTACCGGTATTCTTCATTTATTTAAAAAAAGGCCCAGAGAAAACTCACAATATATTTGATATTTCTACAGATGATGAAAAAACAACATATCTGGTGTGTGAAAAGTGAAATAAAGAACATTAAACAAACAAAAAAAGAATATATTCCAGGTCCTTTGAAAAGAAATCCTGCACTAAAAAGAACTATTTTTTTCTTTTGAAATTGTTTTGTATCCAATATTTAAAATAGTGTTTTACAACAACGAAAATACACCAATAGCTCAGACAGAAAAAAACTGGATAATAATTACTTAATTGTGTTCTTAGATTTAAAATAAACTGGAAGTTGGGAAAAAGTGCAAGTAATGCTGGGCAAACACTATCAGGAGTTTCAAATTAAAAGGTTGATTTGAGAAAAGGTTCTTTTCAACATAGACAACATAGGAGAATAGCAGGACTGAAGCTCTCACCCTCCGTGGATGGTTTCTCCTCCAAGCTCGCGTCCTCTCCAGAGGCCTGGGAGCTTGAGGGTTCTGGACTGAGCTTTCTGAGATCTTTCCAGGTATCTGTTGCAGCCACTCCTCCAGCTTGGGGGTTACTGCCCCGAGTGTTCCAATTACCACAGGCACCACTGTCAACTTCACTTTCCAGCCTTTCTCCAGTTCTTCTCTGAGTCCCTGGTATTTCTCCAGTTTCTCCTGTTCCTTCTTCCTGATGTTCCTTCTTCCTGATGTTCCCATCGCTTGGCACTGCCACATCCACCACAACGGCTTTCGTCTGTTCTTTATCCACCACTACAATGTCTGGTTGGTTTGCCATTACCATCCTATCAGTCTGGATCTGGAAGTCCCACAGGATCTTTGCCCTTTCATTCTCTACCACCTTCGGAGGTGTTTCCCATTTTGACCTTGGGGTTTCCAGTCCATATTCTGCACACATGTTCCTGTATATTATTCCAGCCACTTGATTGTGCCGCTCCATGTATGCTTTACCTGCCAGCATCTTACATCCTGCAGTTATGTGCTGGATTGTTTCAGGCGCCTCTTTGCACAGCCTACATCTTGGGTCTTGTCTGGTGTGGTAGATCTGAGCCTCTATCGCTCTGGTGCTCAAGGCTTGTTCCTGAGCTGCAAGGATGAGCGCTTCAGTGCTGTCTTGTAGGCCAGCCCTTTCTAGCCATTGGTAGGACTTCTTGATATCAGCCACTTCAGTTATGGTCCGGTGGTACATCCCATGCAGGGGTTTGTCCTCCCATGAGGATCTGTCTTCCAGCACTGTATCCTCTGCTCTCCATTGCCTGAGACATTCACTGAGCACACTGTCAGTTGGGGCCTTGAGCTTGATGTACTCATGCATCTTGGATGTTTCATCCTGGAGAGTGGCTTCTACGCTCACTAGTCCTCGGCGTCCTTCCTTGCGGCTAGCATACAGTCTCAGAGTGCTGGATTTGGGATGGAACCCTCCATGCATGGTGAGGAGCTTTCGTGTTTTAACATCTGTGGTCTGTATTTCTTCCTTTGGCCATCTTATTATTCCTGCAGGGTATCTGATAACTGGCAGAGGTTAGCTGTTTATTGCCTGGGTCTTATTTTTGCCATTGAGCTGGCTTCTCCTGACTTGCCTTACTCATTGGAGGTATTTCGCTGTTGCAGCTTTCCTTGTTGCCTGCTCCAGGTTCCCATTTGCCTGCGGAATTCCAAGGTACTTGTAACTGTCCTCAATGTCTGCTATTGTTCCTTCTGGGAGTGAGACCCCTCCTGTGTGGACTACCTTGCCTCTCTTTGTCACCGTGTGTATGTGTGTATATATATATATATTTAGAGTGATTTTAAATTAACTTTTTTTAGAATCAAAAACAAATCTATAAATCAGAAGCATTTTAATGCATCACTGTCATTTTTAAAATCTCCAGAGACTGGTTTGCATTGTCTCCAGTCAGTAATTTTCTTCCCATGACTCACAGAAATAGGAATAAACAGTGAACTAGAATTATTCTCTTTTTTCTCAAGAGTATATTCCATATATTCAGAGATAATTTATATTGTCTTTGTTTATTAGTGTCTGCGTCATACTTGTTGAAACAGGTACCTGCTTGATCAAAGTATTTTGTTTGCATGCAACCGGTTTGTCTCTAGCTGCTGACTTGGAACCAGTGAAAAAGCAAACTTCCGATTTGTTTACTTTTTTTCTACTTGGGCTGGGTTTGTAATTGAGCATTCCCCGTTGCTGCACTGAACTCTTTCACAACACATTCTGGAGAACGCCAAAAGTAGAGAGAAGTTTTCCTGCCTGCATGTCCAGAGCCTTCTTGTAAGTCTTGATTTTCTCCTGTTTCTCTTGGTGATGTTGAGCCTGGTGGAGAGCTGTCCTACAAAGGAGCACAGCCCTCATAACAAACCCGGTATAACAGCGGCGACTTCTCTCCAACTCCACTGATACTTACTCTTGTATCAGCTGGACCTGGTCGAGACGGTCGGCGAGGAAGCGGTCCTGCTGGTCCAGATCCTCCTGCTTCTGTTTCCTCTCTCTCTGACTCTGAAGATCGCTCGTGCATTGATGCTGGTGAATCCTCTTAGGAGGTGTGAGCCGCCGAGTCGGCAAGATGAAAGTGCTCTGAGCATGGCCAAAAGGAGAAACAAGCAAAAGGCCACCAGGTTTGTAGAATTTACAAAGTCCCACTCCCATCATCTTTTGATCTACTTAAACGCGTTCACAGTGGTCTTTTAATTGTGATTATGTCGTTTTTGTCAAAATAAAAAAACTGTCATTTTCTAAGACATAGTTTCTGCTTAGAAGCAGGAGTTAACTAGAAATTCACCACTGAGTTTTGGGTGGGACTGTTGGTACAGAGTAACCCCGCCCCCATTCCTGTCACCATCTGTTTGCACGGTCTCCCACTAGCATACAGCCCCCCAACCAAACAGAGAAAATGGTGAGCAGTATTGGAGCTATCCAGCCGTACAGTTTTGAGCCAGATACCAGCTCAGATGAGGAAAAATGAGACAGACATGGATCTATTTGTCTGTGGATGCATCGGAACGGAGCGGTGCTGGGAGCTTGTGGTTCACCAACCGTAGCTTCTACGTCACTGCTACTGACCTTTTCCAATGGCATTTTTTCATCTGCTTCTGATTCACAACAATTTAAATAAAGAAATACTCAGAAACACATTTTTTGTTTTAACTTAACATATGTTAAAATATGTCCTCCATCGTGAGAAAAATGCCAGAAGAACATGTTAAAAACACTAAAAACGTGATTGTCTTAGGAGAGGATCTTTTAAACTTGCATGCTTCTTACAGTTTGAACTTTGACACCTATTTCCCCTCTGAACAGTACTTTTTATTATGAATGAAATGAAGGAGCAGCCATCATTGCTAAACTATAAACCACTTCACTTGTGCATAATCGGCACCATTTACGTCATCCAACTGCATCAGCCATGGAAAATATTCTGCTGATTAAAACAAATCCTCTTTTCTTTCTGCTTCTGATGACACGCATGGAAAATAAATGCCACTACGTTTGCCCACATTCCGTCACAAAAAGAGGACATAACTACTGAGCATCCCTGAAACTTTCACAGAATTGTCTCCCACTGAGCTTCCTTAAAGTAATGAAACTAATACCACATTTCACCCACTGTTGCCAAGTGTACCGTATTTGTTGTGACATCAGATCTCAGAATGAAGAGGTTATGGCTTTTGTGTACAATGTTGCACTCACAGGGAGGACAGGAAGACAAGTCTTCTGTTTCTTTTCTGACATTTTCAAATTCATGGCAGCTGTCTGCTTTGCACGCTCACGTTGCTCCGCCAGCTCTGCCTACAAATAAAATGCAAACAAAAATAATAATAAACTCTATTTAATAAACCCTAAAATAGAAATACAACAAATCAATGTTCTTTTCTTGATGAAGAAGGACTTCCAGTTTTTGTTGGATTTTGGTCAATATGATACGGCCACAAATGTCTCTTTTGGTGTTAAAGGCTACAGACTCTTGATCTAGGAAAATAAGTTACCTCCAAGTACGATACTCTCTGTTTTTTTGAAAGGAAGATGCCCTTTCACATCACCACTCTGATACTCCATGGAAGTAATTACCATCATGCATTCTATACTGTACTTTTTTTTTCCATTTCTGACTCAAACATTTTTTAACTGAAGACCTTAAGAGTTACAATTTTTCCTGTTTTAATTTTGAATATGTTTATTTTATTTATTTATTTATTTTTAATTGTTATTGTGCTGTTTTTAGCCAAAATTGAAAAGTCTTTGTCGCTTTCTAGGACAGATTGTGCAGAGCACTGGGGTTAAGGAAAGGTATAATTTTGGCTTCTGGACGATGATGTCAGGCTCCATCTTGTCTGCAGTCATGTTCTTCTCCAGAATCTGGACTCACTGTGGAACATAACTCTAATACATGAGCTGCAGATAAGTCTGGCTGTGAAGGAAAGCTTTTGCAGATTTGCACATTCACTTCCAATCTCCAAGATAAAACAAGCACAGAAATTGCTTCCTTACAGTTTCTCAGTTTCTACATTTTTTTTATGAACATTTGTATTAAGTTTAAAATAAATTTCGAAAACACACAAACATTATACTGATACAAGATGTATTCATTGACATTATAGAAAACAGACTTAATTTGTTTCAAACAATATATTTATAAAAAATACTTTTACACAAATAGAGCACTATTTATGTTTTTGAGGCCATAAAGAAATATGCAAGAAGCTTAATTTCAAACCTATTAGCCTGTGGCTTATTCCCCAAAACACTGACATTTACAATTCAAATTCTTCCATCGGACAGCAGACAAACAAATCCTGGAAAGATTGGGTAAATCTGAATTGCCTCCCAACCTGGACGGCTTCTCCCTTTTACTCCAAATGTAGGGGTAGTTGAATCTGTAGTGGTGTCCAAAAGTTGTTTTGTCCCTCCACCAGTAGGGTGATTCGCATCACCCCTGTAGCACGGAGGAGAAATGCATTTCTTCACATGAGTGTGTTCTGAAGCACCGAAGTTTACATTTAAATTTAAGTATAGAGTTTTTGTTTTTGCATGACTTTTTAAAGCCACAAAACAAATGTTATGTATTTTCAGAGCGCTGGCAGCTACGCACTTACGTAGGTAACCGGCGACAATTGATGATGTCATCAAGCTGTAGAGCTGTAAAACCGTTCGAATTTGAAAACACTATTTTTCCCATATCTCTCTACCTGAAGAGAAAATTGCAGGGATAGAGAAAAACTGTCGGGTTAGGGAAGCAATTCGGATTTAGCCATTCTCTCTGGAGTCCCTTAAAGGATTCTGAACAACAAAAAGGAAGCCTAATGTGGGATGGAATCTATTGCCCCAAGCTTGACAATGCTCTAAAAATGACAAATGAGCACGCCAAGTAAAGTCAGTGGGCACCCACTTGCCAACCAGCAGCTTGTCTGATGGGCCAGATCCTGGTTTAATAGGTTAAGAATAAATGATTCTTAGACAATTATTATGTTTTATGGGGATTCTCGTTGCTCTAAACATCATCAATGTGGTGCACATTAGAGAAGTCTCACCGCTTCCTGCGCCATTTCCTGCTCATCTTTCATTTGTCGATTAAACAGTAGGAGTTTTTCTTGCGCTTTCTCTTCCGTCTGATGCTGCTCCCTCAGGTACACTGGAATATTTCTCTGGGAGCGCTGCATACACAGGTGGCACAGCTCCTTACAGACAGAGGAGCACCGACTGTCAGCTGGAGGTGTTTTTTTTAATGCTTTTCTCACAGCGATGTCCTTATTAGTTTAGAAACATTCTCTATCAAAACTTGTCTCTCTATATCCCTGATATTTTAATGTCTAAGTGCTCCAAGAACAAAACTTAAACCTATCAGTTTCTATTAGCTGTTGATTATCGATGAACGTGCACACACTCACCTGTCCAGTATGGATGTGACTGGAGGAGTTCACCTTCAAAAGCTGTTTGTTGATGTTAGGAGGCTTCTCTTGTAGTGAATCTGAGGTGATGTGTCTGAAAGTGGGACCAAATTGTTTATGGCCAATTGCACAATTAATTTACGTTATGACATTTGTGCCTTTAGATGCCCATACAGTAGATTAGCAGTTGTTAGGACAAATTTATGATAATGGAGGATATATATTAAAAAAAATAAAGCCTAAAATTGCATTTCTGAGTATTTCTTTATTCAAATTGTTGTGAATCAGGAGCAGACAAAAAATGCTGTTTAAAAAAGCTTGTAGCTGTGATGTAGGCCAATTCCTAATTGCTTCCTTACCCGCTATTGCTCCAATTGTAGGAGTATTTGAAGATTAAGTGGTGTCCAAAAGTGTTCTTTTAGGGGAAGCCATAGCGACTTAAGGCTGGCTATCTCTTTTCCAGTGGGTTAATCCACGTTGCACTGTGGCGTGGAGGAGAAACGCATTTCTTCACAAGGGCGTGCTCTGAAGCACAGAAGTTTATATTTAAACTAAGTATTGAGTTTTTGCTCTTGCATGACTTTTTTATGTTTTGAAACTGATATTATACATTTTCCAAGCACTGGCAGCTACGCACTAACGTAGATGACCGGTGACTAGTGATGATGTCATTAAGCAGTAGTAACATCCGGATTTGAAGACACTATTGTTTCCATATCTCTCCGCTTGGAGTGATAGTATAAAGTGATAAGATGTAGGGATAAGGAGAAGCCGAAGGTAGGGAAGCAATTCTAATGAGGCCGTGGAAGCTACTACGGCAAGCCACAAGCTCCCTGCTCTGCTTCATTCTGATTCATTCACTTGTAGATGACTAGATCCATGTACGTCTTTGTTTTCTATGTCTGAGCTGCCATCTGCTCAAAACTGTACGGCTGGACAGCTCCAATACTGCTCACTATTATGTAGCACCGATAGGTTAGGTTAGGTATGTGAGTAGCTGTAAGCTAGCAGGACAGAGTGTAAACAAAGGAATGGGTGACGGGAAGTGGGGGCAGGTTTACTCTGTGCCAACTGTCCCACCCACAGCTCAGAGGCGAATTTCAGATGAACTCATGCAAAAAATGCGTCCTAGAAAAAGATACAGTTTTATTTTTACTATAGATGAAAAAGTGATCTGAGCGGGACGTGAATTGAAAAAGGTCTACCTAATTCATTATTTCCATTAATAACCTGAAAAAGTAAGTATCTACTTCATATCTGTGCATTTTTTACATTTCAAAAGCGGACTTAAAAAAAGGAAATTAAAAAATGTCATGAGACTGATCAAAAATGGCATTTTAAAATAACAAACCTATTAAAAGTAGCCAACTCTGCTGTGATTGGATACCCTGTGGTAAAGCAGTTAAAAGAATCTGTGGTTCAGATTGAAGGTGTGCTTGTTTAGCTGTACGTTTGCAATGCTGATAGGGGCTGTAGGTGAAGACACCAAAGAATGTCCCCAACTATTAGCCGTACATCATTGATGGAACTGGACGTCCGTGGGTGACCCCCACAGAGCGATCAACTTTCTCTGACTCATAAACTGCAAACAACAGCTCAATGCAGTGCAAACTGAGCCACCCTGTGCTGCGTTGGAGCTCATCTGTCCTCACGGTTTTGTCTCCCTGTGTTCTGGGTACTTGTTCATGGCCTCCACGAGGGGGTTAGGGTTCAGTTCCTCAGTCATGGTGACAGCTTTCAGCTTGGCAGGCTGCAGTGGCTGATGGGATTTGGACTCTCTCTGATGAGCAACCTCTGCAGAGACACACAAAACTCTGAGTGGGTTTGCCGCTATTAGACACAGCTGACTCTTTCTCTTCACTACACTAATAATGTTACATTATGGACATTTATCTCAGATCCAGAAAGCTGAAAAATTAACAAGTCACTTAGGGCGGAACTGAAACAGAAAAAGTCAAGGACTCAAAACCCAGAAATGTGTCAATTTCTTCACTCCATTCTAAAAAGGTTTTAGCACATTTTTGTAATGTGAGAACAAGCAGCATGACCTCAAACTGTTGTAGCAACCATTGCATCCTCACAGTTGACGACATCATTTAAAGCGTGCCTTCCCAACCCTGAGGGTTCAGAACAAGCAACCGTTTTTTTTCCCCAACAGTCTCAGCAATACTCGCTGTTCATTACCTTGATCAGCTGTTTTTGTTTTGTTTTGTTATTTCATCTCTGGATTCAGTTACTAATCAACAGTAAGTAGAGCAGGGATGGCTAAAAAACAAAAGAGGAATGGTAGATTTTAAGCAAACCTGGGTCGGGCAGCTTTAACGTCATTCTATTGCAGAGTAACTCTAAGTTTTGGCTATTTAGGCATAATTCCAAGAAAAACAAAAGAATTGAAAAAAGCCTAATTATTCCAATAAAGTCCAAAAAAAACACACAAAAAACCTTGCACTGTTTATTTACCTCCCACATTCCTCTTCTGGTCTGTTTTTGCTGATAAGCCGCCTCCGTCTTTGCCATTTGCTTTGCTCTCGTGAGAAAAAGAAACATTCAGCAGGGGAACAGAGTTGTCTGCCTGTGACCTGTTAGGGAGTGAAGAAACCCCGCTGTCTGCTCTCTAAAAATACAAATAATGAGGTAAACACATGTGAATTCTTTTGAATATGAACTAAAACACACATTTACTCACCAAGATCAGGCCTGTCTGAAGCCTCGCAGTTTTACTTTTAGCATTAAGAAAATCTCTGTTGAACTTCATCTGGACCTTTTGGTAAATAAAAGCAAACAACATGATGTGTTAGAAAAGTTTACAGCCTTAAATTTGAGACAGGAAGGCCGTCTAAGCAGAGGAGGCACCTTGTTGTTCTTGAAGGACAAAATTCCAACTCCTTTGAAGGGAAGAGACACGTGTTTCTGAGAGGCCAAAGCTCTGTAGAGCAGCTGGAGGGATTCTCTAAAGCATCCCTCCACAACTTCACGGCTGAATGGAGAGTCCTGTGACACGGCTGCAAAGTTCAGCTGCACCACCGGCAGGTGTGCTGCTGCGAAGGACAAACACAGTCAGTTCTTCTACTATGCTGTACTGAAGCACATAAAAACATTAACAGAATCCACCCAGCACTGATGTCATTTTACTACTTTTAAAGAAATGTGCATATATTTTTTATTTTTGTTTCATATGAAATACTTTTTTATTTTATTAAATAAAATCAATACCAAAACTTTTTATTTATTCTGTTCTTCTATTTGATATAGGTGTCTAGTACAAAAGTCACTCCACCTCAAATTATCTAAAAAGGCTACAGAAAATTAAATGAACTGTTGTATTTGTTTCAATTAATTATGATCTTCAGGAGTTTTTTTTTTAATGACATCAAAGAGGAAATGAATTCAGCTGGATGCTAGTTTGCTGACAGTTGATTAACACTCATTCCATGAGGATGAGTCAGGCCATCAGCGAGATAACAGCTTATGTCTCACAATGACTCTCAATTCTGTGTTTGGAAATCAACACATGCTGCTCCTAAATAACCGTTACTTTACGAGATGCACTTAGAGACCAACAGGCTACAGAGCTAAGATGAGCCCATGGAACCTTTATGGAGAAACAAAGCAACAACGTTGTAAATATATGACAAATGATTAAAACGCATCACATGCAGATATTTTTTTGTTTTGCATCTAGTTTCCAGTTATGACTTGACTACATCGTTATCTATCCATGCTTCACCATCATTCCTGCTGGACTCACCTGCAGCAAATGGACCGTCCTGCCTTAAACCAAAACATCCAGCTATTTTCACAGCAACAACGAAGAGAGGCTGTTGATTTCTGATGAACTTGTGTCCAATGTCCGGGTTCTGGTGAGAGAACGTGAAGGTTCCCAGCCCCGGCAAGTGGACCCCCTATTACAAGAGAATCAATCAATTTTAGAGAATACTTTTGGATGGATGGATTGATATATAGATAGCACTACTTTTTGCAAAGTCATCTGATGTTTAATGTAGAAGGAGATGGCTTCCCAAAGAAGTTCAAAATCTGAAAGGAAAAAGTGCTGTAATAAATTTTTTTCTTCAATGTTTGGTCACACTCTTAAAATAAACCTTTTTTGGAAAGTTTGGAGAGAAAACGCGATGTTGGTGCGTCCTCTCCCTTCAGCAGGTCCAGGATGTCCATCATCTCTCAGGATATTAGCTGGTGTGGTGAAGCTGGACAGTCTCTTACTTGCTGCTCCGATGACATAATACTCCCTAAAGAACTAGTGGCTCGCGCTCGGAACCGCGCGGCCAATTAAGAGCGCACGTGACTCAGAAGCGCATGCTGCGCCTGTCACTTTAATAAACTTTGTTTAGAAAATAAATCAAGAGTAAGTTCTAGTT
This sequence comes from Oryzias curvinotus, assembly GCA_023969325.1. NCBI lineage: Eukaryota > Metazoa > Chordata > Actinopteri > Beloniformes > Adrianichthyidae > Oryzias > Oryzias curvinotus. Next base: position 4,577,328 of record CM043708.1, read on the forward strand.
TTTTACCTTTTTTTGTATGCATTTCGAAACAGACAATCATAATATTATGAGGTGAATGGCATGTTGTTTTATCGCAGTTTATATTGGCTCAGCGCTCAGTGTGTGAAGGAGCGAAGGGCGAGCAGAGAGGAGGAATCAAAAGTAAAAGTAGTCTTAAGTTACTCATGTCAATAAATGTTTGTCAGACTGATTAGACAGACGTTAAAGTGCTTCATCCTGCTCTGGTTCTACTCTTTAGCTCTTGGCGTGCGACAGTGAGGATGACGGATCTGACTCCTCTGTTTCTTCTAATTTTATTCTCAGGTAGGAAACACTCCCTGATCATAATACAAAATATGTTTGGTCATTCCAACCAGGATGATATTAATTCATCATGTTTTTTTTCTTCTTGGAGGGATTTTTATTTTATTTTATTTAAATTTATTATTTACTATCAAGAAATAAAGACAAATTTTGTTTTGTTTGCATCAAACTATTTGGGCAAATTAATGTTATACGTCGTATCAACAATACTGTAAAACTATTTTGACCATCCTTAAATTGTAGAAAATTAGGCATTAAAAGTCAATGTCAGTATTCATTTTTTAAAATATACTGTATTTAAAGTTTTGGATTAATTTTGATATGTTTTACTTTAAATATATTTTTTAGCAGTTTTGTCCCAGATAAATATTTACTTGACTTTTTTTTCATCAGAGTTTAAACATAGAATCTGTCTTAAATCTGTCTACTAAATACCTGTTTTTATAGCTCTTGAGTTGATCATTGAGTTGAGATCAGTTGTCAACATGTGTTTATGCCTTCACTAAATAGAAAATGACTGCTGAGTAATCTTAACTTTGTACAAGACTACAGATGAATTAAACAAAAGCTTGTGTAAAGATTTTATCATGTTAAGTTTGTCTTTTCATGTTCTTAATCGTCTGATTTAAATGGTCAACATTTTTACCTCCTAAATTTGTACATTTATATAGTGCATTTCCATATTAGAAACCAAAAAATCCTCAAGAAAAGCCTTTATTTGCAGTGAAGTTTATTTTGAAACATTTTGAAAACTTTGTAATCAGCAGGAAAAAAATGGTGACCATGCCGCCTGAAATCATGGGACAATCATGTGCATTGAATAATAAAGGGATACAATAATTGTCATCATGCAGATCATTTTCCTCAAATAGTTTCCCAGTTCTTGACAGATACTTGTTGCTGCTGAAGTGGAATAAATCCGGGATTTCCCAAATAAACCCTTTTTTGAAAGATTACTATTCCTCAGATCAATTCTAAGTTTATGATAAAATATTTATGACTTTTATTCAGGGTAACCAATGTTGTTGTTCTTTGTAAAAATCTGTTTTAGCATAAATAGATTTAAAAAATAAAACATATATATTCTTAGGTTAAAATCTGTTTACTCTAAATTCTGTGTACAAACTCATTTCTGTCACATTAAGATTGTTCCTCTGGTTTACAGGTGTGGAGTTGCTGAAACCTAAGGTGATTTATGTGAGAGAAGGAGAAATTGTGGTGATGCACTGTCACCAGGAAGCTGACGAGTCAGGTCTGATCTGGACCATTCCCAGCGGTCAGAAGATGAATCAGACCAGCAATGCTTCAGCATCAGCTGATCAAAGTCACATGGGTGTTCTGATTCATGGAGAGAGCCTTGTTGTTCTTCGTGCTTCTCTGGGCCATCAAGGCAATTATTCATGCTCTTTGGGGTAAGTACCAAATGGAAACTACCAAATGAGAATCTGTTTAGCGCAACAATCAAGAAGTTTTGTGTTTGGCTGTGCTTTTCTTGAAGAAAAAAATGTTTATTTAGCAATGAATCTTTTAAGGTTGTGAAGAGTGGTCATTTCCTGTTCGCTAAATTTCTGAAGAACATTCATTTGCAAGACAGATGAATGTTGAAGCTCTGGTCAACTGTGATGGCGAGTCATTACATCATCTCCACTCTCATTTATTGGAGTTAGTCATCTTAAAACAAAGGAAAGCTGATTAGCTTTGACAAATAATGCATCCATCCATCCATCCGACCAATCAACCTACTTAAAGACCATGTCCTTCCAGCATTTTTCTGATGATGGAGAAAATAGATAATATAAGCCTAAAACTGCATTTCTGAGTGTCCTATTGTTAGGATAATTGTGGATCAGAACCCTAGGACAGACTGGTGACCTGTCCAGGATGTCCCCTATCTGGATGTCCCCTGCCTTTGCCCATGAGTGGGGGAAAAAACGTGTTTAATGAATGAATGGGATCAGAAGCAGATGAAAAAATTGCATTTGGGAAAGATTGTAGTTGTGATGTAAAATCTACAATCGACGGGTCACAAGCTTCCTGCTCTGCTCCATTCTGATGCGTCTTTGTTTTCCTCACCTGAGCTGGCATTTCGCCCAAAACTGTCCGGCTGGATAGCTCCAATATTGCTCGCCATTGTTGTTATACCACTAATGTTAGGTTGGGGTTGTGAGGAGCTGTAAACTAACGGGAGAGAAAAACTAAACTCTTAGCCGCTCCACAGAAGCTATGTCCTTGAAAACAACACAGATTTTTCAAGGTCACAGGTTTTCTGGTGACAAACCCAGCTCCAGTTGAGCGAAGGTGGGATACACCCTGAACAGATCATCAGTCTGTTGCACACACACTCTTATGCACAATTAAGAGATAATCAGGACATACCAATTAACCTATGATGCATATTTTTGGAGGCTGCATTAGAGAGCGCTAATCACTTTACCACTGTGCAGCCTTTGACAAACAACATTTGACAAAATTCTCACAAAGATTTATTGGCATCTATTCTTTTTTATTTGTGAAGAGCAACTTTTTTGTTCTGTCTGTCTTTTCTTTAATACGACAGGAACGGCAGCAGCCAAATCTGGTTCAGGCTGACAGTGTACACAGCCCAATCCGGAGAGTTTGAAAAGAGGAACCAGTATCCTGTAACGTGCTACACACAGGAACCTTGTACGCTGTACTGCCCTGCTGCAAACGTCCCGTGTGCAAACATATCTGGTATCAGCAGCAGGGGTATAACATGGAATAAGGTAATCAAAAGAATCAAGAATCGAAATGAGATGTGAGGCGTCTGATTGAAGTAAATCCTGCATGTTGCAGGAAGGTGAAACATCACACAGTCAGAGTCACTTCTCCAGTGTGCAGCTGAAGGACAGCGGCATGTACATCTGCACCAGGTCATACATGTATAAAGGTCAGATTTACTACAAGACCTTTACAGTGGTTCTTAATGTCCAAACAGATGGTAAGAAAATCACATTTCAAACTTCATTTTATCCCTTTTTTACTGGCTGTTTTTAAGATAACCTTTTATTTTGGACAGAACAGCTAGGAGCGTCAGTGATTGTGTCACCCAAACAAAACCAGGTGTTTCAGGTGGATCTAGGTGAGTTCTGTTCTGTATGAACTGTACTTAGAAATGTAGTGAAAATTGATTTTCTTGTGAATCTGTCTTCTAGCTGCCATGGTGGTGATTGATTGTAAAGCGGTCATAACTTCAGAGACAGATGAGGTGTTCTGGCTGAGCGGGGAGTCATTTGTTGAAGAGGACGACAACTTACCAGTTTTCTCTAATTATTCATGGTCAATATTTCAGAAGAGAACCGGGTTTCGCATTACTATTGCACTTCTAAATAATTGTTGATTTCTCCCCCTCACATGACAGCAAGTTTTTTCTTTCATTTACTTTGCATTGCTTTCATTTTTAGGGTAAAAGGAGCCAAAGGCATGGAGATGACCACATCTCTCATCTTCAAGAAAGTGTCAGAGGATGACCTGTCGAGGAATTACACCTGCAAACTGCAGTCTGACCATCAACTCTCAACCTTCGTCACAATCATCCTGACTCCTAAAGGTGCGACTGTTGGGCTTGTTTATTGGAGGTTTTTTCTCCTATTATCTCCAGTAAATGTATCTACTGTTTTCCCCACAGTCAGTGGAATCTCCATCTCCCTCATCATCTGCATTGTTGGGATCATAGTTGTTGTTTTTATTACAACTGCAGTTACTTTTTCTAAGTTTAAAATTGATGTTGTACTCTTTCTTCGAGACGCCTTGGGTTGCCATGGCACACCTACAGGTGGGAATCATAATTTACGTTTTACTTCTGTCTCATCTCAGAAAAGATGTTCTTCACTGTAGCTGTCTGGATCTGCTGTTTGTTTGCTTAGATGGGAAGAAGTATGACGCCTGTTTGATGTTTTACAAGAGCAATTCAGATGTGGATCTGGGAAAAGCTGACAGGAAGTGGCTGAAAAGGGTTTTGGAAGAGCGCTTTGGATACAGTCTCTGCCTCCTCAGTCGGGACATCTCAGAAAATAACGGTATGGAGGTGAACTTCAATGATTATGAACATTTGACGCTCCTCTGAGTTGTCCCCTGACCTTCATTTGGTTTTACCACTTGCAGAGTCTGTGTCAGAGTGCATAGAGCAGAGCCGGACTCTGGTTTTGTTTCCCAGCTCTTCTGATTCAGATCCAGGGTCTGATTTGCTCAACAAAATCTGGGCAGCTCTAGCGGAGAAAAACACTTGCGTGATTATCATCAAACCAGAGACGAAACGAGCATCAAGCACGGATTCTGCATCAGAAGTCCTACAGCATCTCAGCCAGGCAGGAAATTGTGTTGTCTGGAAAGGCAGAAGCTCCATGGAACCCAAATCTTCCTTCTGGAAGCTTCTGCGTTTTCACTTATCTGCCCCACAACATCCGCCAAAACTTCTACCTGAGGAATCGACCCTGGTTGATCACTGCCAGCAGGTTTAGCACGGTTACAGCTTTAGTAGGATTTGTATGCAACTTGATTAAACTGTAGCATATTTTTTGAATCACTTTTGTAATTTCATGTTTAGATCCATTCATTAACATGGACAACAGGACCAATCACATTATTTCAGTCAGATTCTGCATGTGTATGTTATTACAAAAAAATACAATAATGATAATAATAATTTTTCAATTTTTTGGATGATAATCTGGTAGATAATCTGATATTTTATTGACATCATAGATCCGCTGATGGATACTTATTTTTCTTAATTTGTCATAACCAAACAACATTTTAACCCAAACAATGTTGTAACAAGTTTGATCAAAAACAGAAAATAGGTTTTAGGTCTATAACTTTGTGGTTTATATTCTTAATCAGTTTTTATTATCTCTTGTCTTAACCTACATATTTTTTTCCTTATGTTACAACCCGTGATTATATTTATTTATTTATTTTTTATAATAGTCAGTATTATCAAGAAAGCTTTTCCTTACATTAGGAAAGAAAAGTAAAAAGTAAACAGCCTGTGCGTCCCCCTGTGGCAGGAATAAGTAATTGCAGGAAGAAACTAAATACAGTAAACACTTTTTCTTTTTTTTTCATTTCTGACCAAAATAGAAAAACATTTGTGCTTCAGGTAAATATTTTTTGTGGTGTTTGTCATGAAGTAGCCATATTAAAGTGAGGTTTTACAGGGACTGTAGCTATATTCGGTGGTTAATAATAACTAATATGAAATTGTAAACCGAAAATGACAATAATCTGTAATAAAGATTAGATGCATTACAGTTTATATGGGCCTCCTAAATGTAAAAGAGTATTTACTTTTTTATCCCTGTCATTTAAAAGTTTGTACTTAGTGTAATTTTTTCTACTTCTATGCTGCAATAAAGTCTAGTGGCCACGTGGCGGAGCCATACCCCACACTTTCCAGGATTAGCTGTCAAAAAGGAGGAACAAGGGATTCTGAGTTATAAGTTAAAAAATATAACAAATAAGGGCAAACTTTTATAAAATATAAAAGTCTATACTCATCAGGATGTGACTGTGCTCTCACTACAGTAAAAATCGGCAGCTGAAATTTACTAAAATTAGTGTCGTGTTTTTTTTAACCAATGATCCATGTAGGCCAAATTTAGAGGCAAAAGAATGCCCACGTGTTTATTTATTTAAAAGTACATTTTAGGTTTTACTGTTCATTGCTAAAAAATATTGAATAACATGACCAAAAAATGTTTTATCTTGAAATAAATAGTTAACTATCTATATTTGAAATGAGTCCTGATTTTCCACCATTACTTTTTTTTTAATTAATGATCCCAGTTTAAACTTTTGCATTTTAAATCTTATTGGTTTACAGTTACAAAAATGTCTTTTGGTTTCAATACTTTACTAGACAAAACGTTTTTTTCAGTAAGATCTTTTATTGCAATGTCAGACTTTAGAAACAAATTTACTAAAGGGGGCGTGGTACCTATAAAGGGGCGTGACCTTAAGGGGAAGACACGCTGGAAAGACTTATCAAATCAACAAACATTATGGAACCTGTCTCCACAGCCTTCCTCTTTAGAAAGTTAAGAAGTCTGTCCTGTGAAAAAGTTAACAGCTGTTGCTAAAAGACCTACTTAGATAATAATGGTGTTTTTAACATGTTCTGGTAGCATTTTTCTGAATTTTGAGGACACACAAATAAAATTAAAGTCAAAATTGCATTTTTGAGTAATTCTTTACTCTGTGAATCAGGAGCACACAAAAATTGCAGATGGTAAAAGATTGTATCTGTGATGTAGAAAATAGTCCATTCTGATGCTTCCACTTACAGACAAATAGATCCATATACGTCTTTGTTTCCTCATCTGGCTTTAAACTGTCGACTGGACAGCTCTAAGATTGCTCAGCATATTTTGTTGCACCAGTAATGTTCGGTTGGGGATGTGAGGGGCTGTAACCTAGCAGGAGAGTGAGGAAACAGATGGATGATGGGAAGGAGTGCGGGGCTGCTCGGGGCCAACAGTCCCTCCCACAACTGAGAGACGATTTCCTAATGAACTACTGCTGCTCTGCAAAAACGATGTCCTAGAGAATGCCTAAAAATGGCATAATCACAACTGAAAGGCCACTATGAACATTTGGAAAATAGATCAAAAGATTATCTGAGTGAGACTTAAAAGTTTCTAAACACCAAAGACTTGTCAGTGTCTGGGGCTTCTTCCCACTGGTCTATACGCAGTTCTAGAAATATTAATAGAAATAGGATTTCTTATTTCTTTTGGTTTTAAGTTTTATCGAGGTTAAACTAAAAGCAAAACTTCAGTGCAGAAACACAAGGGGATGCACTACACCGCCCACCTTATGGCAACCACATGTGCTTGACATTTTGGAAATCTCACACAGAATCATTTTATATCATGTTAGGGGAAACTTTTTGTAGAATCATGATGCTGACGGCATAACAAACCCCCAAAATAATAAAGAAAGCACCATTCTTCCTACACAAAAGCAGTTTCATTATGATTGGGTGATATTGAAGCTTTAACCACAAAAAAGTCAATTGAGAACAGATTGAGTTCCTCTTTTGGAGTGTTTTTTTTTTCCTTTTTGTTTGTTTTTACAAGTTCTACATTCTCTCGCTGTGAAGAGTCTTGTGTTTCTGACATCTTTTCAGGCCCACTCCAGTGACAAATATGCTCACTGTCATTAGTCTTTTGTGATGAATGCAATAAAGTTACCAGGCACTTAGAATTGGACTTTGCAATTTTTCTATGCAAATGTATCTGTCTATCTGCCTTGTCAGATATTGCAGCAGAGCATTTCCGCTCACTTCTACAGAAAAATCGATCTGGATGGACACACAGAACACAGAAATCCAGTGCTTTTCACGAGAAACCTAAACTCCAGATCTGAAGAAGAGGAGGAGGAGGAAGGAAAGAGAAGTGAAACTAGTAAGGCTGATTCTGGTTGGAGCCTGACCCCCCTCTACGAGGCCTAAGTTTCTTTTCTTCTTTACATCACGCCACATTGTGTCTGCACTTTGTGGAGAGCTGTGTTCACTCTGCTGCTGAGCTGCGCTGAAGAGATGCTCCTCCAGGCTTTGCTCCTCACATTCATCATCGGTAAGACAGGAGTTGTTACCCAGTGTTTATCTGACTTCTTTAAATGTCTTTTGCAGCACGATCCACTCATTGACAAACACTAATTCATGCAGGAGAGAAATGTTCTGAAGGTAAAAAGGGAACGATCTGCTCAGCTGAGTTCTCTTTGTCGTAGGACATAACTGGACTGATTTTTTTAGTATTCTCTCCCTTGACCATGTTTCAGCTTTCAGGTGTTTGGATGGTCCTCCAGAGCCTTAGAGGTGTTTAGATTTTAAAGAAGTTGCAGCTTAAAAGCGTAAAACACAGTCTTCTCCTAGTTTCACTACACACCCGAAAAATAGGATGTGGTTAAAAATTTTTACTGACTATCACATCTTTTCAGAAATTATGGTATATGTTACATCCGTCTAAGTGGGCGGCAGTGGCTTAGGTGGGGATTGAAGAGTCGGTGGTTAGATCCACGCTTACCTTGTGTCCTTGGGCAAGACACTTCACCATCCCTGCCTCCAGTAGGCTACATCAGTAGATTACCATCACCAAGTATGAATGAGGAGGGACACACTGTAAACGCTTTGAGCTTCTGGAAAAGCGCAGAAAAATACATTATCAGTTATAAAATTGAAATTATTTCACAACTTTGTGGCTTTAGTTAAATTAGGGCAACTCCACTTTTAAAAATATGTTTAAATATGTCAAAACAAACGTTATTGTACTTGTTTGTTTGTCACACAACCTTGCATATTCAAGGTTCTGCACTTGTCTTGGTTCCAAGTTCCAACGTAGAAGAGGTAGAAATGGGAGGTGTAGAAGCACCTCTAACGGTAGACGCTGCTTTAATGTGGTTGATGAGTTTCCAAAACAATGCAGCACTTTCAGGAGGAAACAGAAAGTGATGGAAAATGTGATGACACCCGTCAGACATCCAAAAGTAGAAATAAATCCTAGAAATAATACAAAACACATTCAAGTACATTCAGTGTGGCAAAATCAGATCAAATGATGACTAACTCCACAGCGGACTAAACCACAGACCTTTGCTCTGATTGAAATGTGGCTGTTGTCCCTCGTCATGTGACAACAATCAGCTGTTTAAAGTTCCTTAAAACATGAAAAATGATGCAACAGTCCTAAACTTTAAAAAACACATCTACATGTGAACAACACTTGCATAAATGTCCAGCTCCTTTAACCTAAACTAATGCATAGCAGCCTCTTACATTCTATGAGTATTTGCTGCATTTGCTTTTTTAATCATTTCATTCTGTCCATTTTTTTTTTTTTGCATTTTAATTTTTAATCCTCAAGTCGAAGCTGGAGTGGAAATGTAAATGGACATTATGATGATGATTGTGATATTTATTTCATATATACTTTAAGAGGAAAGATAGGACAAGATAAAAACAAAAGACACAAGACACAAGGGAGTGAGAAGAAGTAAAAGCCTTATAAACTCTCACTCCTATGCCCTAGACCAAATTTATTATAGTCCTGTTCCCTATGTAGCAAGCTCACATTCAGTTACACATATAACAACAATGATAGATACATATACACAAACAAACACACGTGGAAGCATCTAACACACATTTATAATTTGATTCCATTTAAATTGTGTTCCTCTATCAACCCAAGTGCATCCTCACACGATTCCAATTTATATTCATAAATATTTACACACGTTTCGTAGTTTAGTAATGCTTAGTATATGTACCTATCTATCAATAATCGTGTCTCTATATTTTTTCTTCAAGTCCTTTATGGTTATTATGATGGCATTAAGTTCATTTCAGATGTCAGACCTTAAAAGTTGCTGTTTTATAACACACCGAACAACATAAATAAAGGAGAGTTAAAAATGCTAAATTATAGAAGCAAATCAAAATGTCCAAATCCACAGGAGGAAACTTACACAAAACAAAATAACAGAAAGAGAAATTCCTTTGTTTAATAAGCACGAAGAATAACGTTACTAAAAATGCCAGTCAAATTATTCAGACTTTATAGTAAAAAAAACAGACTTCTTTTTTCATTCACTGAACAGGTTTTGTAAAGATACAGTTGCATGTTCTAAAATTTTTGGAAGAAGTTTCTATGCTTAAGATGAACTTCTCCCTTCACACTACTCTTTGACTTCTATTATTATTATTATTATTATTATTATTATTATTATTATTATTATTTTATTTTCGTCACAAAAATATCATATTTCCATCTACGGAATAGAATAGGAACTGCATCTGACCGTTTCCTACACCTCAGACCATAGTTGATGTGATTCATGCATGTCACATCCTCTTTCGATGACTGAAACCCCCTGCTTGACCTCCCACCCCAGTTCTTCCGTGACTTTCAGTCCGTTTCAGAACAGACTTTTAGAATCCTCTTTTAGAATTTTTTAAATCTCGTCAGATTCACCGTCACCCTATTGGACTTTAAATTCCGGGCTAAAACCCCTATTTTCTGGATTGCCTTAATTTACTGAGACATTGTGGTCACATTGTGTTTATTCTGTTTGGTCGGGGGATCCTGTGGTGGTGTCCTCTGTGAATATGAGCGGGGTGGCTCCTGCTGTAGACAATTCCCCAAAATATATTTTCCCCATTTTAATATCAAGCCAGATTTACTTCGTAAAGCCCTTTGTGTTCGTATAAACTGCTTTGTAAATAAACTTTGATTTGATTTCAGATGAATGCACCTAAAAATAAACCTTTTTATTAATAATATTTTTTTCAATATGCGGTTTTGTTCTGCAGGTGCAGGTGCATGTCCCCTGACTCCAGGAATCGTCTCCGTGAGGGAAGGAGAAATCGTAGCGCTGAGCTGTGATGAGCCCGGTGATGGCGACCCAGTGACTCTGTGGAAAAAAGATTTTGAGCAGGAAACATACGCACAGAGCAACATGTCAGCGGCTCAACAAAGACAGATGGGCATTCTGGTGCACAAGAACTGGCTTGTCATTTTAAACACATCAATGAACCATCAGGGAAATTACACTTGTCGGTCTAGCAGGTACAGCTTTTCCTTCATAGCAGTCTTTCTGTAAAACATTTGTCCCACTGGTGGAAATTTTGATTTGACTCCCCTTGTTCCGTTAACTGTCAGTGAAATGTCAATTTTTTAAGAAAACCTTCCCAGATGTAAAAGTTATTGCTAAAATGTTTACGTTTTCTACAACAATTTCACAGAAACAAAAGCAGACAATCTTTCTTCACGTTGATGGTCTACAGCGTGCATGAAGACAAATATGATTACTCGAAAAATTGCTACAAAGACCAGTCCTGCACTTTGTCCTGCCCCGAAGTAAACATCCCATCAGCAGGCATCCTCAATATTACAGATCTCACATGGTACAAGGTATTCAAAGAAAAAGAAAGTGTGTTGATTGAGCTCCGAGCGGCAAAACTTTACTGCTGTGTTCTTTTTATTCTATCAGGATGGTTGGCCTTTGAAGCCTTACTTCCAGAGAGTTCAAGAGGAAGATGCTGGTCTCTACACCTGCAACAGATCATACTTGTATTCTGGTCAAACATACAACAGAACATTTGTGGTTCCACTTACTGTTAAAATAGGTAAAAAGGGCTCCGATTGTTTCACTTTTTATCCCATGATTTCAAGACGATAAACGCTTTTTCCTTCGTGCGCAGAAATACCTCCGATTTATGCAACAATCACCTCTCCGAGAAATAATCAAGTATTTTCTGTAGAGCTGGGTGAGTCTCAAATTTTGCATCATAGTGGAGCTGGTTATCAAAATAATCATGCATTTTGTGGTATGAGCACTAAATTTGGCAGGGATGTACCTGAGGATCCCGTCATTCTGAAAAGCAGGTTAGCCACAAGAAAATCCAACATTGCAAATATATACAATATCTACATAATATACATATAAGAGTGTTCTGCATTTTGTGCAGGAAATGAACGACCCATATTGTTGAGACTGGAGCAAGTAGACATTGAATATTTTTGCAACTACAAGTATGGGCGCCATCTTGAAAAAATAGTTGCCATTTTGGATTTTTCCCAGGGCTAACAAGCTTTTCTGAAAGAGGGGATCCCAAGGTACATCCATGCCAAATTTTGTGCTTGAACCACAAAATCTACAATGTGTCTGAATTATCAACCTAACTGGCTCCTATATCAAGAATCTGGAAAATGTATCACATGTTCCCAACTTTCCTTTTTCCATAAACTTGTTTTTAGGCACGACAGTGGTGATCGACTGTGTAGCTGATAGCGACTCATGGGAGAACTTGTTGTTCTGGATGAGAGGACGATCATTTGTGGACGAAAACAGCACCTTTCCAGTTTTCTACAATGAAACACGGTGAGCACAGAGACTCAAGAATAAAACTTTGTATGCATATGAGTCCAAATGTGCTTGTTCATCCTCAGACATTTTTATACATGTGTGGGCCTTTCAGGAATCTAAACAAATTTTGTGATTAGAAAAAGTGTTTGGAGCACACATTTGATCATGAAAGCAACAAGAATTTTTTTTTGACCAAAAATTTTGCTAACTCATTTGTTAAACACTTAAAATTATTAGTGTGATTATTAAGTTTAACAATGTTTGGATTCATATAATAACTTGCGGTTGACGATACAATTCATCATCGATATTGGTTCATTTTGAACAATCCAATTCGATCTGATTCACTGACCTGAAATGGATCCAGAACATCTTTAGCCAAAACTTACACCAGTGTGACTCAGAGATAAATACCTGGGTACCAAACTGTGCAGTTGAAGTTTTCTAGATTCCTTGAATTTATTGCAAGATAATCAAGTATAAATTAAATATATGTAAAAACAAACAAGTAAACAAGAATTCATGTAAAATCCATTCGCATTTTAGTTTCATAAAGTTCAGTCCACTGTTGTTTTTTCACATCAAAATAATCCAAAGGGACCATAATTAGAACATTTTACCACACTGTATGGTCACATGTCCTTTTGGCAAGGACATGTGACCTTTAAAATCACTTTTTTGTCCATATGTGCGATTGCACAGGTGAAGAAATTGGATAAAAATAAGTATTAAAGGCCTCATTGAAAAGTGTTTCCATAAATAGGGCTGTAATGATGGGTTGATCAGTTTTTGCTTGGTCGACTTTGTGTAAAAAAACTTACCATGCTTGAATCCAGATGGTATTTTAGAATATCAATATGATAGATTTATGTCATTTTGAAATTATTATCAATTTAGATAGATTCGAGTAACAACTTGCCTCAGACAGATCAATCTGGTTAGATTGTAGGAAAATAAATCAATTCCTCGATTAAGACAATTAATTGTTGCGCCCCTACTTGAAACCCAAAGGATCAGCTAAAGTTGCTGTTAGAACCAAAGAAGTAAACAAACTCGAGTGAGGTAATACTCTTCGGTGCTGTTAAGTTTTTGCCACAGATTCCTCTGTGTTTAAAACTGTTGTTCTTTTTGGTTTTTGCATAGGTGTCGTTACTCATTTTTATCTCCTTAAACACATAAACATGAATACATATTCTTTAAATAAGGTTTCAACACACACGTTGTTGTGTGCTGGCATTCTTATCTCCTGGAGTTGTCATCTTGCTGTATCATCAGGCAGGAAAACCTGTTTTTGTGGAGGAAAGTTTTTCAATAAAAAAAGAAGCAGCTATGCAATTGCCCCCTGACATTTACTGCAGACACTACTATGTTGCCTAACTCATTTCCTGTGAGGTCCCTAGCTGTGTGCTGGTGGCAGAGAATGCCTCTCTGCAGCATTTCTGATCTCACTTTTCTTTGTGTTTGCCACCAACAGCGGCAAACAACAGATGAAAGCATCTCTGGTTATCAGAGAAGTGTCAGAGGAAGACCTGTCTACAAATTACACCTGCAAACTCGACAGCGACAGCCAGCCGTCTATAAGTGTCACCATCTTCCTCACCCAGAAAGGTGCTCCTGGTTTGCTCACCATAGATAACATCTTAGATTCTTTTATTTTCTTTTTTTTTGCACCTCCTTTTTTGGCTTCAAAAGAAACAAGGAGTTGAAATCTGATCTTTTTTTTTCTTCCACAGCTTACTTTTCCTACTTGAATCTGATTGTGTGTGTCGTCAGCATTGTTGTTGCAATGACTGTGATCATTGCTGTGTATTTAAAGTTTCAAAAAGAGATCAAGCTTTTCCTAAGAGATACCCTCAGCTGCTATGGCACCTCTTCAGGTGAGGATCCTTTGTTTTACGACTAAAGGCATGGTTATGTGGTGTCAAAAGTCACGATGATAGATAAATGCAGATATATTATCCATTTCTACTAAATCCAGTTTTAAGTTGTATTTATATGTATATTTGGAAATGAATGTTGTTTTTGTGCATGTAATGATTTACTTTGTTGTTGTTTGTTTAGATGAAAAAAGCTATGATGCCTTTTTGATGTGTTATAAGTGTGACACTGATGAAGGTCTGCATGAAGCTGACTGGAAGTTGCTGGAGAGCACTTTGGAAGAGAAATTTGGTTACAGTCTTTGCCTTTGTGAAAGAGACGTCTTACCAGGAGAAGGTATGTTTGAGCAACAACTTTCCAAGCAGACAGAGAAATGGCTTTTTAGGAAAAACTCTGTTTTCTTGCAGCTGCAGCCGAGGCTGTGCTAGCCTGCATAGAGCAGAGCAGGACTGTGATTTTGGTTCCCACCTCTCAGTATCCCGGACCAGAATCCAGCCTGCTGAGTGCCATCCATGCAGCCCTTGTGGAGAAGCAGACCCGCTTGATTTTTATCAACACTAAGCACACAGAAACACAGAGAAGCGGCTCGTTTCCAGAGGCTTTGCAACTACTCAGCGAGATGGCAGAGTGTGTCACCTGGAAGGGAAGGCCTCCCTCCTCCTCCTTCTGGAAGAAGCTGCGCCTCCACTTACCTGCCCCGCAGAGAACAAAACAGACGAGTCTGTTTTTGAAGGAAAACCACTATGACAGCATATGCTAAAACTAGTTCTCTTTACCCCCTGACGCCGGAATTTATTTCCAGCTAACAGAAGAAATTCACTTGGGTCTTTGCTTTCATGTAGATGCTAGAATTCGATCATTTTGGTGCTGAAGTAGTTTGATGCATATTTGCATCAATGGGGGTTAAAGTTAAAATGTTCTAATGAACACAGCTGAACGCAGTTCAACTTTATTTGTATAAAAATCGTTAAATACAGTATAGCCATGAAGAAGTCTCAACGGTTCTGTGATATATGTCGCATCATTGAATCTCTATTGACATCTTTCAGGAGATTTACCATATCTCTTGTCAACAGCACTGTAAAGCACAAAAATCCCTGTATTTTTTGTTTGTGTGCTTCTTTTTCAAAAGTAATATTTTACACAATGTGCCTCATCTAGATAAATGTTGGCATCTGTTTTATTTTCTGTTGCTGTTGTTGTCAAATGTTAAAAACAGTTTCAGGAATGCCAGACCAGGCCAGAGGATTACTTGGTATCTTGGAAAAGAGGAGGATGTAAAGTATTTGACACATCATAAAAAATATGAAATGGATGGAATTTTCTTTTTGATAAATTGAGAAAAAACGTTTTAGGTTAAAGGTATAATCAGAATCATAAGTGGTGCAGTGGTAGGGCAGTCGACCTCTGGTCGGACGATTACAAGTTCGATTCCCGCCTTGCCCGCCCATACGTTGAAGTGTCCCAGGGCAAAACACTGAACCCCACCTTGCCTCTGGTGGAAGGTGGTCGTCAGTGTTTGGCAGTGGAGCTGCCATCAATGTGTGGATGTGTGAATGGGATTGTGTCTGTACAGTGCTTTGGACCTTTGAGGAAGGTTTGAAAAGCGCTACACAAGTATACGCCATTTATGATCAAATGTTTTCATATAATGTTGTTATGTAAAATAGATATATAAAATGCTAAATATATATACTGGGATATAAAGTTTTTGTTAACTGGCTTTAGAGTTAATTTTATTTTTAGGATGTTAATTAGTTAGATTGGTAAAATGAACGTTTTAATTCAGGAACTGATAGTTATTATTTTAAAATGAAATGATAATGGTGATTTATTGATTATGGATTGATTTTTAGTGCTCAAATTTGTGCGTATTTTTGAAGGGTAGGGGAGACCTGTGGATTGACTCAATAACTCTGTCTGTAAACCTTTTCCTGCCCTGTTGCCCTTTTGCCAGTCAGTCCAGTATGTATATGTGTTATTATTTTTATTTTATTGTTATTTAAAAAAAGTAAAGAGTATGACTTTAAATCTATTTTTTTACTTATCTCTTCATTTGTGTGCATGTTTGAGTGTAGGCTTGTGTTTTTGTGTGTTAATAGGGGGAGTTTGCAACACCCCCACTGTGAAACACATGCAAACTCCGCCCACAAGAGACCCACATGATCTAGAAGCTTTTTGCTTTAATCCTGATCATTTGTAAACAAAACAAAACAGCGGAAGACAGTTTTGATAGTAAAATTAAGTTATAGCATTTCCAGAACCAATACTAAAGACCCCCCTCACCCTTCTCGTCACCCATAACTGAGCTATCGGTTTTCACTTTCTGTCCCGCTAACTTACAGCGTCCCACAACCCAAACCTATCATTACCGGTGCAACAAAAGGGCAAACAATAGTGGAGCTATCTAGACATACAGTTTTGTACCAGATGTCAGCTCCAAAAAAAGGACGTACATAGATCTATATGCAGATGCGTTTTCTCCTATAGGCAATGTAGGTGGTTGCCCAGGGCGCAATCAAGTAGAGGGCACCAAAAAAAAATGTCTTCTAGACTGACCCCCACCCCCACCCACTCACCCCATTTAAAAGTAATGAAATTTGCGCTAGGACGCCCCTACTATCCTGTCAACCTGCTGCTATAATTACACTATTTTGCGCTCTCTCGATAGAATATGCTGCAGAGGATGTGAACAGCTAGAGAACAAGCAGGTAGAGAGGCAGGGGAGGGGCTTAGACTCAGTTTATTATTCCAGACCCCGCAACAAACTTCTTAACCCTGGTGCTATATGACCCCACCCTTACATTGATGTATTCTCCCTACCATGACAAAGGTGGATAAAGATGTGAAAAGATTTCATGTAATCTATGGACACCAGTGAAGATCACAAACCATTGAAGAAAGCAGGTTCAGTGCACTGTCTAGTGGGGTCTAGATGACCCAACTCCCAATGTTAAAGTGCCTAGGATAGCACAAGGGTTAATAAATAAATGTATAAATACATAGTTTTTATACTTTCTTGGATTTACTGGATTTTTTGAAAAGTGAAAGAAAAAAAATAGGAACAAGTCTCCATGAAAGTGAATTTATTTCCATCTTCTCACTCATCTTAACTGTGGGTGTTTGACAGACAGAAAAGTCTATTCAAGGTTGTGAAAAATGAACAATAGATCAAAGGAAAGATCAGGTGTCCAGTTCAGAAACAAAAGAAGAAAAGAGGGAGAAAAACACTCCAAGGATAAAGGAACGCACACAGTATTCAAAATTAAGACTTGCTAGTTGCCAAATGTACTATTTGAGGAGTAAAATTTAGAGCAACATTTGGCTTATGAAGGTTTACACTTAATTAGACTAGTCTTGCTAATTGGCTTATTGGTGGATCTGACCTAGGCTCTTCTGCCGTTTTCATATACAGTCAATGCTTCAGATGCAATGTACACAATCATTTGTCTTTCTTAATTCAGTTTTATGTGACACTTAAGTACAAAACACAGAAGAATATTGTTGTTAAGTTTCAATTGATGTTCATTCATGACGTCAGCGGAAATGACTGGAATTAATTAATTCATAAATCATGTCAGGGTTGTATTTAGCTCAAGAAAAATACAACAGAAAAATGTGGCAATTTTAACCAGAACCAGCCAGCCTTCAAAACAAATACACAAACTGATGTGTTTTAAGTGTGAACTAACTTTTATACTATATCTTAATTGTGAATTCAACTATTCAAGTATATTTTACTTGAATCACATACATGATTAACAAAGTTGAATATACAATATATTTTGTTCTTGTGTTTGTTTGTATGTGTGCAGGCTTTGAGTTATTGGGGGCATGGCTGCAAAGGGGCGTGCAGGTGGGTGGGGGGGGTGTCCAGTGTTTCGCCCCAAGGTGTCAAACTGGCCAGGACCACCTCTGTCTTTATGTCTGCAAGTGGATGCATCAGAATGGAGCAGAGCAGGGAGCTTGTGTCCTGCCCAGTGTGTTTTCTACGTAAAAAACAAGCTCTTTCTCAAACTGCGTTTTATCGTCTGCTCCTGATTTACTGTGATTTTATAAGAAATACTCAGAAATATTATTTTGAGCTTAATATTCCTTATATATGTCCTCCATCATCAGAAAAATGCTACAAGAACCTGGTAAAAACAGTGAAAATATAATTTTCCTCAAAGTGGGACTACAGACCATTTTAGTCCTAAAGCATCACATACATGTCAGTGTAGTATGAAGTGATTTGTTAAGTGTGTGTGTTTGTTTAATTCAACAAAAAATTCAGTTAAACCTGAACACAATCAGAAATGTAGATTCCTACAGGAAGTGGGTAACAACTGGTTTCATAGAAGTTGTTCTTAAGCAAACAGGAAACTCTTCATTACCGCCCTCCAAAGAATCTGCAGATAGCCTGAAAATGCTCCACCACAAAACTTTTCTCCTTCATGAGAAAGTACATTTATGACGACATCAAGAAGACACTGAGAAGAGCGGTTCTTATTGCACCCGTAGAAACGCCGGTGGGGTTGCTGTGATGTAAAAGACGTGTGATTTCCTCTGCATTGTGGCAAATGTTGTCTGAGATTTTACAGCGCGGCATGAAAACTGGATTTATTCTGTTTTATTGGATTTGTCCCGTTCTTTTAAAGGGATGTTGCATTAGAAAACACCAAAAGCAAATGAAAGGTATTTAAAATATTTATCCTGTTTCATAATCACAATTTTTTTTACTGTTTTATCTATATTGCACAGACATATGTAAAATATGTGAGAATGCAAAAATGAGGTGTGACTTAGTTTCATCAGATTGTAAACAAACAAAAGGAAACGTGTTAGAGTAAGGTTGAATTAATGCTTCTGCTTAGGTGTTCAGCAGAATACAAAAAATCAGCACTTCAGAGCCGTGGAGGGGGAACTCTTTATGATGCCATGCATTAAATCTTTGGAGCAGCCTGCGAGGACCGTGTGGTCCAGAAGTGGAGAAGATAAAAAAGGAAATAAAGACCTGACCTTTGACTGTGGGGTGAAGTTTGTAGCTAGAGTGAACCATTCTGGAAAGTACACAAGCCTCTCTGCGTAAGTACCACTTTTAATCTCACTGATTAATCTAGATAAAAGCAGTTCAAAATAAAATGTTTATCTAAATTTTAAATTATGGCTTAGTATTGTGTCACTTTGGGAAACAACGGTAGAAGTGATCCAAACAAGTGATTTTCTCAATTACCGGTAGTTTGAATGATTAACAGTTTTGCCTTAAAGCGTAGCTTGAAGGTTTACATAGGAAACCTTAGTTTCAGTCATGATCATTTCTATACTGAGCACAAAAAAAAAAAAACTTTCCATTCACCAACTGTTTCTGATGTTTGCAGCTCCGTAAAACAATGGCTCTTCAATATTTTCAGGTTTCAAAGGGCCAGCTATGACTATATTTTCCTCCAGACACAGACTGCAATGAGGGGCGTAGTCACATTAGCATATTGCCCAAACATTTAAAGTCAACATTTGTATTTGATATTTAAACTGAACCTTTAGATTTACATTTGAATTAAGCACTTAGACTTGCACTCACCTGATATACTACTGAGAACACCTGTCCAACTGCTCGTTAATGGAAACTTTTAATCAGCCAATCACATGGCAGCAACTCATTGCATTTAGGCATGTAGACATGGTCAAGACGATCTACTGCAGTTCAACCCATGACAAAAAAGAAAGAAAAAACCATGGAAAAGAAAGGTGATTGAAGTGAAATTCTAACTAGGGTCTGAATTTAGTATCAAGAACATGAATGCATGGATCCATCTTACCTTGGATCAATGGTTCAGGCAAGTGGTGGTGGTGTAATGGTGTGGGGTATATTTTCTTGGCACACTTTTGGCCCCTTATAAACAACTGAGACTCGTTTCTTGAACTTGACAATGAGTTTACTGGACTCAAATGGTCTTCACAGTCACCAGATCTCAACCCAATAGAAAACCTTTGGGATGTGGTAGAATGGGAGATTGACATCATGGATGTTCAGTTGACAAATCTGCAGCAACTGTGTGATGCTGTCATGTCAATATTGACCAAAGCCTCTGAGAAATGTTTCCAGAACCTTGTTGAATGTCTACGCCACCAAAGATTAGGGCAGTTCTGAAGGCAAAAGGAGTCCAACCCGGTACTAGCAAGGTGGACCTAATAAAGTGGCTGGAGAGTGTATGGCTCTTTAGATTTAACGTTTACATTTAAATTTAATATTTAGTTTTGCATTTAGATATCAGGTTTACATTTAATATCTACATTTGTGTTTAACATTTATATTTGATGTTAACATTTAGATTCAATGTTTATATTTAGGATTGAGATATATGTTTAGACTTAACGCTTACTTTTATTATTTACATTTATATTTATATTTAAAATAAATGTTTTTCCTTAAGATTGGTGTTGTTTTGATTTACCTTAAAGTATAAAACCCTCAAGTCCTAGATATGGCTTTTATTTGCAATATAAAATGTGACATAAATGCTGCACATAGAAATCTCTAAATGCGGTAACATTTTCACAAAATTTTTGATGAGGTGAATTTTTACATTTGGCAGCCCATATGACTGTGCCTTAACAGATCAAACACACTCCAGCTTCCTCTCACAGTCCAAACTCATGCTTCCATGTAAATAAAGGTTTAAATTAAAGGAAAAAACTTTTGTTAAAACGGAGGTATTTGCCTTTCAGTGGCAGCAGATCCATCATCATTCTGCAGGTAGTGGAAAGCATCACTCTGGGATGTTATCAGCCCAGCGAAGCCAAGGTAACACTCAGGGTGCGTAGAGGGGGGGTGATCTACTGTCCCGGCCACCGCTGTAGTAACAACACGGGCACCATCTGGTTCAAGGTAAAGTATAGGGACAGGCTTTCTAACATAATCAAGCTTTTTGTAATTAACCGCACATTGCTACAGATTTTTGATTTTTGCCACATAAGAACCTCTAAAATAATTACAAAGTCTCTCCTCCATGTGGTTCGTTGCAGGGTAACAAAGCTGTGTCTGAGCAGCGCAGATCCTCCTGCAATGAGGACGGCTTGTTACGACTCTGTGAAGTCTACGAAGAGGACACCGGTTTATATTTCTGTGACCGCCAGCTGATGGAAGAAGGAATCCAGTGGACCTACAGAAGGGCTGTTGATGCAACAGTCATATGTAAGTTTTTGTGTCAATATTGTCAATTGTCATGGAGCAACATGTTCACTATTCCCCTCTCAATGCAAACACATACTGTACTAAAGACACACAGAGAACCCTTTTGGCTGCTATCTTTTTGTTTACATTGCCTGCCTGTGTATAATAGACTAAGCTTGCATGTTATTATAAATGTTCATAAAAAAGATGCAGAAATATTCCATATTCCCCCTAGAAACCAGGGCTGGATCTAGTCAGCCCCTGTTGGGGATGCATAGAGGTTGGGGGTGTAAAATTCTCCTAAACCCCTAAAATGCATGGAAAAAAAAACTATGCTAACTGTGCCATAACTATTGTCTCCTGGGATCTACTTGACTTTTCGTCAAGGCTTTATGTAGGATGCCATTCCTGACACTACCCTCTGCATTTACCCGGCCTTGGGACGGCACAACTGTGACATGTTGAGGCTATTTTTTTTAACATATTTATTTTGAGTGAGTGAGTGAGTGAGTGAGTGAGTGAGTGAGTGAGTGAGTGAGTGAGTGAGTGAGTGAGTGAGTGAGTGAGTGAGTGAGTGAGTGAGTGAGTGAGTGAGTGAGTGAGTTTATTCATCTCTGTTTCGTATTTTATTTTTTAAAATCGTATTTATTAATTTATTACATACTTTATGTCACTTTTATTTATCTATGTTTAAGTTTATCTTTGGCTTAATGTTTTTGTCTTTTTCATTTATTTTTATGTTTTTTATGTCACTTTTTTTAAGCTTATTTTAAATTTTTTCTATCTGTTTAGCTATGTATTCTTTTGAGGGTTTTTTGTCCTTGAATTATTTTTATGATTAGTTCTTTTTTTTTTTTTAAGTTGAAGGAGGTAAGAAGAAGGGGTTGGGTCATCTTTTTTTTTTAGTTTCATTTAGTTCTGAACACACAGCATGGCTCATATCAGTCATTACAGCATTAGTGGTCTGTTTTTTGTGCCAAAGTCAACAACAAATGAGTCCATATCCAGGCTTCTTGTTATGGCCTTCTCATTAGCTAAAATAATTACATTTTGTTTACTTTCATGTAGAATGGTGCAGTAGAAGGGGGGTAAGAACCCGTGACAAAATAGAGTGAGAGCTTTCACATGATGCAGATGATACACCAATCACAATGGAGGTCACATACATACGATGGAGCTGAGGAAAGGCATTAATAATAATTGATTCAATTTATTTATCTGTGCTTTTTCAGGTCAGCAAACTGTCTTGTTTCAGGAGCTTTAAAAAAATATGATTCACGAAAGAGTTTACAAGCTAAACTCTACCGCCTTCCAATGTGATCCTGCAAGTGCAGTAAAAATTCAACTCTATACCTGAAGCAGCAAAACCCCCCAACATTTAAAAATGGCTAAAAACTGACCTTTTAAGTTGCCCAGCACTATCTGTCTATCTTCTTTGTCATTTTACCTCCTTGGTATTCAAAATGAACTGAAATAAAGATGATAATGTTTAAATTCAAACCTCAGAACAACAAATTAGAGCAAAATATGTCAAGAGAAATGTGTTTTGGAGCATTTCGGGCAGTTTCCTCACAAAATGGTTTTGTTCAATGTATTTTTTGCATTTAATGTGACTTATGGAAGTCTGTAGATTTCCAGGCATTTTCATGTTGCATTTATGAGGTCAACAATTCATCTCAAAGATTGTAAAAGACAGTTTTCACAAATACAACTGCACCAACCACAACAAAAGGATCCTTTCTTATCTCTTCATTGGGTTTATCCTTTTAGTTTCTGTACAGTAAGTGTCAGTGTTTGAAAAAACACAGTTTGATAATTATCAGTCATTGTTGTGACAGTTCACCCCCTCCTCAGAAGTTGGTTTTACTAAACTGTGCCAGTCGCACAGAAATCCTCCTGTCTTGCTAGAAAAGAGCCAGAAGAGCAGTGAATGACTCTGCCATAAAAAAGGCTTTTTCAAATACACACAGAATTTTTGCCTAGAAAATGTATGTATATTTCTTAAATGCTCTCATGCTTTCATTTGTTGTTAGTGCAAGAGTTAATACCCTCCAAGCTTTGCTGAGACATTTATCTATGTTTTATTTATCGTCTTGACACTTCGAATAACGAAATTGTCTTAACTCTCAGCAGTGTAAGGTACAGCACTTTTAGATACCAGTCCCCTATTTGGAGGTTTTGGTATGGTCGCCTTTTTTAAACTTTTAGGTTTTTTAATCATCAAAGGTTTTAGTCTTATTTATTTTACTTTATGACAATTGATAATTTTAAGTCACTGTTTTTACACTTGTACTATCATGAATGCTTTTTTTCTTATTCTTAAGTCTTGTATTAGTTTTGTTTGCATTGTGGCAAATGGACCTTGAGTCTGTAATAATAAACATTCTTCATTTGATTTTGATTTTTTTTATATTTTTGTTTTTTACCAAACAGGGTTGTAATGCATTTTAACCCGTGAGGAACACTTAGTGCCAAAGTGTGCAACACATAACATTTTAATTTAAACCCTTTAAATGTTTTCAACAACCTAATTGTATTAATAAATTATACTTTTGCATACTTTCTCATTATTTCATGCATGAGATAATGTAGGGGATACACTAACATGAAGGCAGATCATGAAGAGGTGAACACTCACAATGAAAAGAAGAAAATCAAATGAAGAAGTGTTCAGACATGACAAAGGAAACAGGGGTCTTTTGTGTGAAGTAGAGTGCACAGGATATCCTCACTTCTTGAGGTTTTTGGGTAAACATGTCATTCTCTGCTGCCTCTTCCTCCTTTTTTTCTTCCTCCCATACTCTTCTGACCTGCAGACCTCTGTGGCTGTAAGATCATTCTGATTCTCCTGTGGCTCTCAAGTGAACCTTTACTGCTGGGGACCTCCTCATCTTTAGAATTAACCCATGTAACTGGTGATAAAAGACTAAAAGTCTTAAAAAGAAAATCTTCTTATTTCTGCTTTATTTAATAGTTGGTTGCTGAAGACACAAACAGCCAGAAAAGATGGAAAATCTTGCTTTGGTTTCTCCTCATGAAAATCATCTGTAGATCTGATAGGGATGTGAAGGCTTGATCAATAAAAACAAAAAAATAATTTCATTATTCGAGTGAATAAATTATTCAGTTATATAATTAAATAAAAATTATAAGTGTATCCTCTTACACACATAGAGGCAACACTGATTCTAACCACATTTACATCAGCCCTTAATATTGGAAGTGATGGAAGATATTTTTGCAATGCTTTTTTTTGTTGTCTTAAAAAAAACAAGATTTTTTAAACTTTCATTCAAAGTTCTGCTGCCCTCCTTGTTATTTTTTTCATAAAGAAAAGGATGCACTTGAAAAGGTTATAGAAGCTTAACCATGGCTTGACCATAGAATTTCATGTTGCGTTGGAAATGAGCTTAAATAACATATTTTCTGTTACAGTAGTCAATTAATTTAAGTGAATGATTTATTTTGACATACTGATGCAGAGCTTGTAGCATTTTTTTCATGTTTCTTCTTCTATAAATTCTGTCTCATAAGATGTACTTGCATGACTTTATTTCTCATTCCCACACAGCACATCTAGAGCCATCCAGGTGTCCTAGGATTAGATATCCTGCTGCTAACATGACAGAGGAAGTGGAGCTTGGTAAGTGCTTTGAAATGTACCATCTGATACTGAGAGTTTTGTTTGAATCAACAATTGAGTGAATGATAGCTTGTTCTGACGAAGCCTTTGAAACCCACCTGATCTGTTCTCTACTTATCACTCCTGTGGTTTCCTTCTGCTGCGGCTTACATTTGTGTTGTCTTAATTAACATAAAGGGGAAAACTTGAAAGTCTATTTTCTTAAGACATAAAAGAACAAATGTAGGACATAATGCGGTTCTTCTCCCTCTGAGGTTGGCTGTATTCAACTTTTGACCTCTTTCAGGTCATCCGCATACTCTCACATGCGAGGTGTTCTTTGATTTTGAAGTAGACTTCCTACCAAAGGTGCAGTGGTTCATGAATTATGGCCACAACATGGAGATTATGACTCCTCTGCACATGGAAGCACCACAGTGAGTGACTTTGTACATTCACATTCAGTGCATGTTATTTCAATTGACTCCATGCTGGAGTTTAAGGACTCTGTACACGCTGCCTTGCTTGTGGGTAAAATCCCTTCTGTGATTTAGACAGAAGCAAGAAACACTGGAAGTATTTGAAGTCATCCAGACAGCCGCCATATCAGAAGTGATGCCACAGCACTTGAAGCACACCTTTACCTGCTTCGCCACCAATTCAGTGGGAAACAGCAGCGTTACAATCAAGCTTAAGCAAAAAATTAAAGGTATGTTTCAATCCTTTTCCTACCTGATGTTTTCTCAAAGTAAAAAAATGGTTGTCAAGCACATCAAAATCTTGTTACAATCAAAGTCAGACACAATTTGATCTAATAGAATGATTAAAAAAAAAAAAAAGAGTGAAAAGAGTCAATTTAGTGCATCCTTTATTCAAGAAAATCTGCTCTATCAAGCAAAAAATATTTATTTGAAAAGAGTAAAATACCAAACTAGCAGTTACTTATGCAAAATGAAACCAAATGACTGATGTTTTCTCTCTTAACCTTAAAATTCTCTGATTTTAAGGCTACACTGCTAATTTTGGAGCAGAAGTAAATGTTAAAGATGCATTTAAAAAAAACTGTGCTCCCTCTTAAATAAATATTATTGGGAAACGAATTGGAAATCTGAATTTTATAATTTACTATTTTACACTTTAGTAAACAAACAAAAATTATATTTTAAAGGATTTCTTAAGATGTAACTTTTAAGCCTTTAAAGTTTCCTTTAATTAAAGGAACGTTTCTGTCATAAAACTTGTCAAGTGAGCCATTGGATATAAGTCGTTCATGTAAGAATATAAAATATGATGACCTGGGTGACATAAGTTAAAAACAAATTTGCAGATCATTCAAGATTAACATTAAAACAGCCTATAAATTCATTAATGCTTTAATTATGAACAATTCATTTTACTTTTGAAGACAATATTAATAGGTCCATGAGTGACATGAATACTGAAATTAAGTTTGATCCTATTTTCCACATGCAAGTACAATGAGAACAGAGTTGGCCCTAGTTTTGAACCCTGTGGAACATCTGTGCTGAATTTGCCTGCGGTACAGCTTGAAATATTTATACATGGAAAAAATAATCAGTGTCTGCCAATTCATGCCAGAGTTGTATGTGTGTTCTCAGTAAACTGGCCACCACTGGTTGGATATCCCTTTGCTGCTTTCCTGCTGGCAGTTTGGCTGGGAATCCTCCTGCGTGTGAAATGGTTGGAAATCCAGCTCATGTACAGATCCCACTTCCAACATGGACGACATGATGGGGGTAAGAATGCGCCATTGGCTGTACATGAGAACTGAACTGAGTTACTCCTCCTCCCGTGTTCCAAATAGGAAGCACCCACCAGTTCCAAGAGTTCTATTAAGAATAAACAGCTGTTGCTCAGTCATTCTGTTTGTCAGAATAACCATTCTTGCTCTGCTACATGTTTTTAGTATGTTCTTGCTAATCCTAGTTTTTTTCATGATATTGACTTCATTTGTTTGGAGCCAGAAGTAATCCATTTTCTGTGGGTGGTGTCACACTTACTTGGTCCAGTTCTCATATACAGTCAATGAAACACAACCATGCAAGTTTTCCATATGCAGACTCTGGAACCTAAACTGAAGCTTCAGGCTTTAACAAACAAACTGAAGCTAATGTCAGGGCAGTGTGACCACAGCTGCTCATGGTTTTGATATTTCATTTCATTATAATTTCTTCTTTATTCAGAGAAGGAGTATGATGTGTTTCTGTCGTTTGTTTGGAGCCCTTTGTCAGCGGAAGGGACTCAAGGACTAACCCTTCCATCCAGATCAGGGTGTGACTGTAATGAGGAAGGTGAATCCACACATTGGATTTGATCTTAAACATTCTACACCAACAAACCCACTCATCTCCCTTTTTTGTTGGTTGATTTGTGATGCCAGAACATCTTTCGAATGAGAAGCTGATGAGTTGCAAGGAAAGTAAATCCAGCCAGAAACCATTAGAGGTGCTGCTCCCTCATGTGCTGGAGGTCCACTGGGGTTATCGCCTGTGTTTACCGGAAAGGGACCTTCTTCCTGGAGGAGGTCAGATCAACCAGCAACCATCAAATCCATCTGGGGCCACTATCATTTTCTCACAGTGTTTTGCTTTGTTTTCCAGCGTATACAAATGATGTGGTTCTTGGAATTAAGAGAAGCAGAATGCTTGTGTGTGTCCTCTCAGCTGACTACCTGGCTGACAGCAGCGCGGTGTTTGTGCTGGAGTCAGGCATTCAGGTTGGTCAACATGAATCTTCACAGGGTGAATTAACAGTGATTTTACTTACCAGGGCGACTTTTTATGTATTTTTCAACTTTTTTAATTATGAAAATGGTGCCAGAAGTTAGAAAGCAAAGATTGCATATTTGATATTTAATTATTTGTGTATTTTACATAATCATGTAAAACACACAAAGAGGCTTGTTTGGGTTATCAGTTAATGGCTGTATGTAAATTATGCTAACTTTGTAAATATTTTTTTAAATATTAAATGTATAATTTTTATCTTAGATATGACAATGCAATAAACTTTCTTATATAGAGGGGAAAATGTCTCAATAATTTAGCGGGAAATAGTTTAAAAAGTGTTTCTGGACTCCGTTTTTTAAGTTGAAGCATCTTAAAGAAAAAAAAAACTAAGTTCAGACGAACTTTTTAAAACAATTTTCTGCAATGAAACCAACCTGAGTGAATACATTTTCACAGACAATAAGATGTGCTTTTGTGCTAAATTAAATTCCCAAATTTTAATAAGCCCCATTGTCATCCTCTACATGCAGCTGCTGGTTGCAGCAGTTGATCTCATTCACTGTTTGTCATAAAAACGTATTTAACTTTTTACTGATCTGCTGCTTTTTCCATATTCCAGGCTTTGCTGCAAAAGTCTTCCCTTAAACTTTTGTTAATACGGACAAGCGAAGCCTCAGCGTCTCTGACTCTGTCAGACCCGCCGCTGCCGCAACTCGTCCAAACGGCCATGAAGGTGTTGCCTCGACTGAATTACAGCTCAAAAACATCTTTAAGGGCTGTTGACAACTTCTGGAGATCTTTGAGAAAAGCCATGCCCCAAAGCAGAAAGAGACAGGTTGCAACCATGGAGTGCTGACTTAAAGGATTGGGATGAGATTTTCTGCAACAAAAGACAGCTGAGTCCTTTTTCTATTCAGCAAGGACTGCATTCACTGTTTATACAGGTTATATTGGACAATAATGTATAAGAAAACTTACATTTTGGGGGGAAATTGTAATGTGTAATTTTTACTTGTCTGATCATGGAAGCTGTAAGCAGAGGTTGGATCTTATACAGTCCAGGAAATAAGCATTTGATCCCTTGCTGATGTTGTAGGTTTGCCCACCTAAAAAGGAGCTGTCTGTCAACTTAATGGTAGATTCATGTGAACTGTGAAAGATTAAATATCTAGATATCAACTTTGAAGAATGTATTTAAATGTATCTGGATTTCGTTGAGGTAATTAATATTTGATCCCTTTGTAACCATTACGAGTTCTGCTTCACACAGTCCAGTTAGACTCTCCTAATCAACCTGACACTTGAACTGAAGACACCTGTTGGAACTAAGCCCCTGTAGAAAAAACACCTGTCCACGGAATCAGTCAGACTCCAAACTCTTCAACGTGAGAAGAGCTTTTAATGGATTTAAGGGAAAAGATTGTAGACATGCAGAAGATTGTGATGGACTACAAAACCATCAGGAAGAAGCTGGGGGTTAAGATGACAAATGTTGGTGCAATTGTTACAACATGACCATCAATCCATCTATAGGTCTGGGACTCCAAACAAGATCTCACCTGGCTGGGTTTCCATGATCATGAGAACACGGTAGGGGTTAGTTGATGACCTCAAAGCAGATAGGAACACAGTCCCTAAGAAAACCATTGCTGATACTTTACACCGCAATGGTTAACATCTTGCAGTGCTCTCAAAGCAGCCGTGAAGGCACATGCACATGCCTGCTGGAAGTATGCTAATGAACACCTTTATGATTTAGTGACTGGGAGAAGGTGCTGTGGTCAGACAAGAACAAAATTGAGGCCTTTGGCATCAACTCCACTTGCCGTGTTTGGAGGAAGAGAAAGGTTGCCTATGACCCCAAAAACACCACCCCCACTGTCAAGCATGGAGGTGGAAACATTATGCTTTGGTGGTGTTTTTCTTCACAGGGCTACTTCACCGTGTTGTTGGGAGGATGGGTGGAGTCACGCACTATCAAATCCTAAGTGAGACCTCCTTCCCTCCTTAAGCCCGTAGGCTTATGAAAAGGTCTTCCAACAGAATAATGAGCCAAAACATACAGCAAGGGCAACCAAGGAATGGCTGAAGGAGCATCTCAAGGTCATGGAGAGGTCCATGTTTTCTCTCGACTTCAATCCTATAGAAAACCTAAGCAGAGAGCTGAAACTCAGGGTTACCAAGCAACAGCCACCAAATCTACGGTTTATGTTTTAGAAATCAAGTTTGCTTTGGCGACCACTGAAGGGAGTAGCATGTTTTTGACGAAAATATTACAAGTGATGTTTCTGATATTTATTTGGAGATGACTGCACAACATTTAGGTAAACCACAAAGATGTACAAAGACCAGATTTTGTTTGAAGGGGAATCGGTGAGCTTTAGGCACATTACAAGTCAATGCGGTTGGACATTTACCCAAAATAAAAGGACTGAATACATAGCAAAGTAGCAATAAAGAGCATATGAAAGCACTTACTTGTTGCTTAACATAAGAAACTAAAAAGGAAGTGTTTAATAGTGTCTACAAGCAAAATTGTATTGATTTATTAGCTGACTGAATGAGCTAACAGCTGGGGAAAAAATGTCAGAAATATAATTTTTAGCAAAGGTTTCCCAATTTGGAACAACATAAGAGAATATGAAATTGCTAAAAAAAAAACATACCAGTACCAAGACCTTATCAAGCTAACACAAGGCAAGAATTACAAAGTGTCTTTTAGAGCAAAACAGGCAAAAACAAGTTGTACATAGACGTTCTTACACAAACTAAAGGGTGCATAATGTTTCTTGTCTAGTCGCATAACATTTAAGCTTTACATGACACACTCCCCATTTGTAATTTCAAAAATAAAACATTGTCACAACCTTATGTACATTTTATACACAAACAGAAAACATGCAGCGAAGTTGGACTAGCTCCAGATGAGAACAATTATTTCAAAGGAAAAAAAACACAACAACAAAGCATTGTTTGGTATGAGATCTTTTCACCGAGTCAATTGAAAGAAATTGTGGTAAACAGTTGAAAACATTGTGGCTCTTGTTGTTTCCCCCAGAAGTGGGTTACACTGTCTTGACAGAGGGGTTTGGCAATTCTCTAGTTTCCGATTACCTTTCAGCATTACTGTTCAGGAGCACAAATTTAACCACAACCACAGAAAACAAAATGTATTCTTGTAGCGTCTCGATAAGAGATGACGAGGTACAAAAACCAAGTCAGAAAACATTTACTCTTCATGGATGTAAAGTAACCCGTTGGTGAGTATGTGTGGTTTTGATTTACAGTTTGTCTCCTTGAGCTTTTATTTTTCGCTCCCAAAGTTTTTGATGATCAGAGAAGCCCTGCTTGCCCTTGTTGAAGGAATTCGGTCCTGCAGATGTTGGTGTCTCCCTAAAAAAAAAACAGTAGCTTATTTATCTAAAATGTCATAAATAGTAGTAGTAGCAGTAAATAGAGTGGGGGGGGCAGGCAAAGGCAGGACATTTTCAAGTTACATTTTCTACCTTCCAATGTTCTTCATCCTCATTTTTGCTTCTGGGGGCATCTCTTCTGGTTCACTCTGTTTGACAGAAACGATATTAACTTTGAACGGGGAGGTTTCATGTGTGAGGCGTGTGTCAACTTACATCATCGCTGTCGTTAAAGACAGATGCCAATGCTGGCTTCTTTGGTGGAAGTGATGGGACAGCCTCTTTGGGCTTCTAAAAACACAAAAACCTTTTTTTTAAGAGAAAAAGACAACAACATACAAACAACAAATTGGAGGGGAAAATTCCAAGTATGGATGTGGATTTCCAACACAAAAAAAATTTTCCTTCTCACCGTTGCTCCAAGTTTGATAGATATGGCGTTTGATTTGGTTGCCGCCTGACTGCTCATGCTAAAGCCCATTTTGGAGACTTTGCGAGGTGCCTCTGAAGACTCGTCCTCCTCTTCAGCAGAGAGGTGCTGGGATGTACGTTTGTAAGCGGTCCCATCGCCTCCCACAGTACTACAAGAGACAGGCTTAGTTTTCACTCTGTCTCCCTCCTCCTCCGGCCCTGCTTGAGGCGAGACAACTCAACAGGGTGAACAAATGTTATCCGGGACTTCAAAATTATTCATTTATGTCTACCTGTGTGTGGCGTTTATGAAAACACAAACAAAGCGACGGAGAAAAACAATTAACGCCACTACGAGTGCTGACTAGCTTTAGCCTGGCTAATTGAAATTAGCTTGGCTAACGTTTGATTAGCATGCTCACAATTTAAAAAAAAGAGAGAGCGAGAGCTGACACGTTGGACCGAGCAAATGTTTACTATGTTACGTACTAGCTAGCTGAAACACAACAGGATAACATGACTGACGTCTAACTTAGGGATTACATTTCTTGCACAAGCTACCTAAAGCTAGTAGCATTAAGTTGTTTCGTTAAAACTCTACGAACGCATCCATGTCGTTTTAATCAACAAATGGCAAATAAATTAAACAATTGCTAAACAATTTGAAATGTTCCACCATTTTTAAAACCATTGCAACTGCACAAATATCACCTCCGTCGTCGGTGTAACTTCTCCTGTTATGCTTGCTATCCGCCATCGTCGCTTCTATCAATTTTTCCGGGTCACGCCGCTGGGTGGCGCTGTGGGTTAAACCAGCACGTAACCAGTGCAGGAAGAGGAAGAACGGCAAGATGACACCAAGCTAACTTGACGAAAATGTAAAATGGTGAGACTAAAGGAAGTATTTGCGTAAATCTGCTCGTTTTATCAGGGATTTTGTCACAATATAACGTGCTACATTTCAGTTATATTTACTGTGTGAACGTGTTTCTATGTGTTCTGCCTTGTTGTTAGTTTATTCACCGTTTTCGCAATGGTTGTACTTTAAAAAATTTTTTTTACCAAACTAGTAAGTAATGTCACATTAAATGTTATTGACCGTCGCTACCGTTGTTATTTCTTCTAGATCAACCGAGGTTGGAGTTAAAGAATGTAGCAAACGAGATGGGGCAAACGTTGTGTGTGTGTTCCCGTGGCTCCATCACCATTGACAACAAAAAATATTATTTTGTTCAGAAACTTGATGAAGGGTGAGTGTTGATGTACGTTTTAAGTCCCTACTGACATGTTCTATCTGTAATTAAACTCTTTTATGGGCATATGAACAAGTTGTTAAGTTTATCTAACCGGAATCATGTCACATGTTCGTCAGTCTTATTCACAGCATCCTTTGCATCACATTAAAGCTCTTTGAGTTCATTTCCATCTCCAGTCTTAAAAACAATTATAAAAATAAATTTAAAAATGTGATTTATTTATTTATAAAAAAATATTAGTTCTGTGATGCAAAAACATTAGATGACTCCTATTTTTAATATTTGTAGGATAACGCAACTCTGTCTGAAATGCTGACAAGTTTTTAAGAAATGTTATTTTTCAAATTCTATGCCACCTTTTTGAAATCTTTGCCTAATCTTACTTTGGTGGGGATTTCACAGATTAAGCCACATTGCGTAGGAATAATCAGACCAAATATAACTCATTGAATCAGAGAGTTTACCTTGACTTTATCCAACATTCCTCTACTCGGGCAAGAGGTGGTGATTTATGAGGTAAATGAACAACGCCTGCAGATATGTGGCTCCTCCCAAACAGGAAATCATGTCATTTAAGAAAACTGAAAGCTTAACAATAACAACTAACTAGCCTTACACATCACCAGATGATGAAGCTTAAAAAATAAAAGTATCTTCACTTGACAATTTAATGTTTAATTCCAGTGTTTGTTTGTTTTTTAGTTAAATGTAAGAATTTTTTTTTTTTTTTGCTTATTATTCTGTTTTTGTTACCTTTAACCCTCAAAACATCTCCTTCTTCTGATTTATTCTCTTTTTTTCACCCACAGAGGCTTCAGCTATGTTGACCTGGTTGAAGGGGCAAAAGATGGGCGTTTCTACGCCCTAAAGAGAATCTTGTGTCATGACCGAGAAGGTCGCAAGGAGGCTCAGACCGAAGTGGAAATGCATCAGATGTTCAGTCATCCCAACATCCTAAGCTTGGTGTCGTACACTTTTGTTGATGCTGGAGGCAAGACGGAAGCCTGGCTCCTTTTGCCGTATATGAGTGTGAGTTGTACAAGCATCTTCCAGAATGACTACAACCTTGTATAAAGTGATTTAATTCCCATTTCTTTACATGTAAACAGAAAGGAAGTCTGTGGTCTGTTCTGGAGAAACTAAGAGACAAAGGGAGCTCAATGCCGGAAAAACAGATTTTGCAAATCTTCCGTGGAATTTGTTCTGGATTGAAGGCTATTCATGAAAAAGGCTACGCACACAGGTAATTTATCTCCAGACGCAGCTTCATCTAAAGTTAATTCAATAACTTTATAAGGAAGGCAAACATTGCTCCTAAATGTTTGGATTGAAGTTCTGGACTTGGTGTGATCGAGTTAGCTTCTGAGAATGTATAAAAGCTCCAACTGTGTGAGCACACGAACACATGCAATGTTCTGGGATTTGACAGAGATCTGAAGCCCACAAATGTGCTTCTGGATGAGAACAACAAACCGTTACTGATGGATCTGGGCTCCATGAACCGTGCAAGAATTGAGGTGAGCGTGTAAAAAGATTAAACACATGTAGCCAACTACATTAAAAATACACATATACAGTACATACTGTTATTAAAATGACAAAAACAGTTAAAAGAACTGTTAGTAAACTGTCATTATTGAGTTATTCTTCCTAGAAAACAATAGGTTTTCAGAGGAATTGCAAAAAGTGCTTTAATGGTTGACATTGTTCTCCCTCTGGATGTGAATATATATATATATATATATATATATATATATATTTTTTTTTCTTTTTTTTTAGTATTTCTTAGCAAACCTGCTTTTAATGTCAGCTATTTGTTTAAAAACTAACTTCCTTCTAAACCTTTACATCTTTAAATGAACCTTTAATTTTAATGACCTATTTTTCCTTCCTAGGTGAAAGGATCCAGAGAGGCCATGACCCTACAGGACTGGGCGGCCCAGCGCTGCACCATTTCCTACAGAGCTCCTGAGCTCTTCCATGTAGAGAGCCACTGCATCATAGATGAGCGCACTGATATCTGGGTAACACTGCAAGTCCACTGTCTTCAAGGGCTCGTGCCTGCTTTTTTCTGGAGCAACTTTATCTGAAACCTCTGGAGAAAATGATTGAAGCCAGCCTCTCATTTGATTCTGCTTTTCCTTCAGTCGCTCGGCTGTGTGCTGTACTGCATGATGATGTTGGAGGGACCGTATGATCTGGTGTTTCAGAAGGGCGACAGCGTTGCTCTGGCCGTCCAGAATCCAGTCAGCATTCCGCCATCTTGCAGGTCATTATTGGAGGGTTTTGTCGATCTGTTAACCTCCTTTATTTGCTTTTATATCAATGAAAATTGTGTTTTCCTTTCAAAAGTTTAAGAAAATAAAAAATATTTTGCTGACGTTTTTAATGCTTGTTAAAAAAATCCCCAAAAATCAAAAGACTTTGGATTTATTTTGGAACCAAAACTTGCAAGAAATGTCTTATTTTGACTATAAAATGAGGGTTTCTTGTCATCTAATCAAACTTTATAAAACTTTATTTATAAAATAGTGGCATCAGTGGCATTTAAATCCTGCTGTCACTAAGCAGAGTACACCCAAGCTAAAGTTAATCCCCTAACATGCTGGGTTTTTGTGATTGGAGGATGTGTTAGCTGATATTCTCTTGACCTGTCCACAGGTATTCATCAGGTCTGCAGGTGCTGCTGAGCTCCATAATGGTCTCAAATCCCCAAGAGCGACCGAACATCAGTTGGGTGCTTGACCAGGTTCAAGACCTGCAAAGTCGCAGTCCGAACACCGAAACCAACATGGTCTGATCGGATCCACTGTATGCAGAGACCAAACCTTTACACACCTCAGTGAAGATCTCTTTTTTGTTTGTTTTAAGAATTAAATCTAAAAAGCTGATTTTCCATGGGATGGTTGGAAACAAAAGCCTCATCCTCCACTTTATCTGATCAAAGCTTTCTTTTAGCCTTTTTTTTTAAACTCACTAAATTATTTGAAGAATGTTAAATGCCTTAAATCTATAAATATTTTCTACAGTGCAATTATTTCTGGTGATGTTAGAAAAAAATGCAGGGGTTTTTTTGCAACTTTTATTTTGAAAAATCTGTATTTGTTCTTGCTGAGACCTAAATGAGGTGCTGCTCATGTGTCTGCTGGCTCCATGGGTTTTGGATCCACCTCCCTTTTACTTTAAAGCAAAAAGCAAGAAAATCCACTGCAAGCATATTTATGTGGTTGTTTTGTTTTGGTTATGGTAATTCCGTGGAGAAAAGTGAAGAAATAATTCAGTAAATGCAAGAAACTGCAACTATTTTTGTCCCCCAGATGGAGCAAGGCTCACTCTTAAACTTTTTATAAGTTCTTTTAAGTTGACATCTACCCTCTAGTGGCAGCAGCTTTAACAACTATTCTTCTAAACATTTATAAACTTTCTTTAAAGTAGTATTTTTAGATTTTGATATGAAACGAGTACACATTAAAGCTCTGCTTTGGATTTCAGATTACTTTCACTTTGTAATAAAAGTGAATGTTTAGTGTAGTAAATATCATGATTCTTTGTATTTGAGGGCATTTTTGGGCTCATTTAATTCAATTCTGTTTTATTTATTTAGCCCACCATTACAACACGGTTGTCTCAATGAGATTTACTAATTGTTCATAACATAAAATCAGTTTTAAAATACAATAGCTGATTGTTCATTTAGTCCTTTAGGGATTGATTTTAGGAGTTAGATGCTGCTCACTTTGTCTTTTATATTTCAGGAAGCTTCTATGTTCATTCCAGTGACAGTTCATGTTCTGTCTAGAGGAGCACCATGTTCATTCTTTGATATAAAGTAAAAAGAAAACCCAAGGCTGCCCTTCGATCACAATTGTTACAAACTGTAACATCGGTTTATTTTAAGTTGGAAATAATTGAGGGAATTTATTTTTCTGTCACTTTACTTTTTATTGTGTTTTTAAACGGTCTTTTCCATTCCACTGATTCCTGTGTTTTATTCTTGTTTTCTTTATAATAATCAGACTTGTGTTCTCTCAGGGTTCTCCCACAATCCTCGGGCTTTCTTTTCTGAACCTAAGCTCTACCTTTAAAATGTCTTGACAGTAAAAACCTTTTGGGCATTTAAGTTGAATGCTTTTTTGTGACTGTAATGCAGTGATTTAGGACTGTTTGACAGCCTTTAAAATATTCTGCTCAGTTAGCTTATAGACATCATATTTTAACCGTATTTTGGGAGTACTATACAATGTTTGAGGATACAATGTGTTATTGCAAAGTTTGGATTTAGCCAGTATAATGAACTGTTGTGTTGTTGTAAACCGTAAATTGAAAAAGGGTTTGATGCTGCATCCAGAAGACAAAAAGTTCTATGCGTATTGGTAAAGGTACCAGATATTATTGTGTGCTTTTGATGATGATGATGAAAAGTCCTTTATTCATATTTTAAAAAACACTAATAAAGAGGAAATATGTAAACTCCTGGTGTGAGTGGATATTTAAATATGATTGTGCTTTTAAAACCTTTTAAGTAAAGCAAAGTAAAGCTTTAAACAGTTTGTCGAATATATAAACTACAGTACAAATGATAAAAATTATTGTATTTAAGATTTGAGGGACTCGTAGATTCACCTGCATTTTCTAAGCAGTAGTATCCAGCTGGAGAGAGTTGCTGCCACAAGTTAGTGCTGCTGCTGCAAAGGCCTCTGGGATTAAAATGAAAGCAGCATCCACACAAAAACCTTGACCTTAACATTTCCGCTGTTTGCTCTCACACATCCTTATAACAGGATGTTAGCTGAATTACCTGCTTCTTTTTTATTGTAGCAGCTGATTGTTGGATTCTCCTCGGTCTACAGATTTTGAGAGAATCTAAAGCAACCACTGACTTAACAAAATTTATAATTGACTAATATGTCGCACAATTGTCAGGGTTACTCATTTTAATTCATTCTTGGACTACGGTATTTATGTAGTTGGTTTGTTGGGGTTTGTTGGTATCTTGGGGGGTTGCTTTATCGAGTAAATTGTTGCCCACAACACAGTATCCCTCCTGATTTAAATATGACTGTTCTTTCTACATAAACTTTGAATAAACATGTTGTGTTTATTTTCCTGGAGCTTTTTTAGTTCCCATTTTGGGTTCTTTAATGAACCCAAAATGGGATCATTTTGGGTGCATCAGTCTTTTGAAATAGTTTAGTCATAAAAAATAGGTGAAATATTTTTGATTTGAAAAACTGCTTATTAACAATGAGTACTTTGTCTTTGTAAATAACATCAAGAAGTGTCCATTTTATCTTTGCAGTTGATATAATATACCTTACCAGATACGTACACTGCCCCAAACACCCTTAACATATTTTCATTTGAAAAATTATCTGGAATCTGATTCCATTT
The DNA here is from genome assembly GCA_023969325.1 of Oryzias curvinotus. NCBI lineage: Eukaryota > Metazoa > Chordata > Actinopteri > Beloniformes > Adrianichthyidae > Oryzias > Oryzias curvinotus. Next base: position 4,615,391 of record CM043708.1, read on the forward strand.
TCCAAAAGATTCCTGATTCAGGTCATCCGGATGCAGTCAAGGCTGCTGAGGCATTAGCCAAAAATCCCAAACCAAGATAACAAAGACCAATTCATCTAGATTTTTGCTTCATTTCAGGTCCTTTTCCAGACATTTGTATAAAATGGGTTTGGATCTGTATGCAAACCAAATCATCTTCAAATAAATATACATTGAAGGTCTCAAAGCGTTCAACAGATGAAGTATTTATATATGAGGTGATGTGTCAAGTTGTGAATCCTTTAATGATCAGGTTGCTCCTGGTGCTGTTAAATAAATCGTGTTGGATATCTTCAATGTACAGAAAGAAGAGAAAGATTTTGTCAGCCAGAAGATCCTTGAATATGGTAAACATTAGTGGAAGGAGATGTTTTCCTGTCAGTTTATGTGACTCAGAACTTCTGCCGTCACTCAAGGCCAAACTAGTCTTGGCTGCAGCTGACAGAGAAATATAGGCACTGCCATCCACCCTTCTGAGCAGATGAGTTATGACTTTGCTTGTTATCAGGGCGTTCTTTCTACACAGGAGCTTTCTGTGCGCCCATTAATTCATGGGAGTGTTTGGGTTAAAATGCATAATGAGTTCATTAGGGGGGATTGGTGTAATCACAAAAGGTATTGCCTTAATTACTGGCGTATAGCCAGACCTATTCGTTCTCTGTGAAATCAGCCACCCTCCCTGTCCACAGAGCTTGCTAATTTAATTAAGTGTACAAAAAGCTACACCCTAACGTCACCCTCAGGGGCAATTATGGCTCCAGAGATTGAAAGATCTCCGCTGGGGGTATTTTTACTCCCTGGCAGGAGATTGCTTGTGTCAGTTAGCTGATTGCATTGATTATATTGATTTGTAACAGCTTTTCGGGTAATTTCATCTTCAAAGGTGAAAGCAATATGGTGGCCCAGGAACTTTTTTTATTTATTCTTTTTTTATTTAGATGCTGCAAGACTCTCTTGCCAAGTGATTAGATGAAATGGAGTTCCACAATAAGTCTTTTAACATCAGAGTTGGGGGCAGGGGGGGGGGGGGGTGTTGATGGTTTTTACTTCCCATATAAGGTCAAGACAGGTTGAAAGTTGTGAATTCTTTCAAAGGCATCACAACCCTTTTAATGGTGGTGGATTGTGCTTTGGTTGTGATGAAGAGGCAAAAAAAAGGCTTGAAGTGATTGAGAGAAAAGAGACACAGCTTCAAAAAAAGATTAGACTTTCCAAAGATACTAGCTTTAATCTCTGTATGTTAATGTGGTCTGTCATCTTTATTTCTTCCACTAGAAGTCATGACTTTTGGTTGGGGGGTCTCCAGGAATGTATAGGTGGCTCTTTATTAGTGGTGGAACAATTCATTTTAACAACAATTCGATTCATGTAATAATTTGCTGTTGATGAAACGATTCATAGTTGATATTGGTTCATTTTGAACAATTTGATCTGATTCACTGACCTAAATCCAGGATGTTTTTAGCCAAAAATTCAAACAGTGTGACTCAGTGACAAATACCTGACAAATACATTGACTGTATTCAGCCTCATTTCCACTGAGCAGTACAGTCCGGTCCGGTATTTTGAGCATTTCTATTATAAAATTGACCAATCAAACTGTATCGAATCATACCATTCTTGGGCCCCCATTGGTTGTAGGTTCATAGAAAAACAGAACAAAACAGTTTGGGCGGAGCTACAGTCTTCACACAATGAAACCCAGTCGTAACGTCATTGCGACATGAGAAAGCACAAAACCAGTGCTAACGTTTCGGCTGTATTTTTATTTCTTCACCACCGGCAATCTTCTAACAAACAACAATAAATGACTTGTATGTACGAAGCACCAAAAGCCAAGTGGGAAAAAGAGCTGCTGGAAGACCTCCACTGTCGTTGTGGATCGCTTTGCTTTTGTTGTAGTAGAACTACTATGATGTCAAAATACGCAATCACTCTGTATGAGCCGTGGTGGTCCAACTTTGAGTGGAAATGCTCCCCTGAGTTGCCTGGACCAATCTACATTAGATCAATCCAGACCATACCGTTGAGCGGAAATGAGGCTAAAGAGAACTTGACAGAGTGCATGTTGCATCACCCATTCAATTCAATAGCCATTTTTCCGCGATACAGAAAGCAACGATTGGTCAGATTCGGTCTGCGTCAACGTTTCTATGGCAACTACCGTCACCAATCAGGAGTGAGCTTGTTTGATTAACATTTGCCTTAGACGGATTGGTCTGGTTGGATTATTGGATTCATCGAATAAGGCGATAATTTTTACACCCTTGCTCTTCCAGCTACTGTCAGTCACCTTTTTGTTGCATGATAACCATTGTGAAGTATAAAAATATGAAATGTAAACATTTCATTTCAAAATTCCATGAAAAAAGTATAACTTTAAAGTAAACAGGTTTTACATTTTGACCTGTTTGCAGAGCAAACAAATTTATTGCAGGCGTAGTTCAGCTTTTCAGGTTCCCACATTAGAACCAGCACAGAAGCTGAGTCTGTGAATCAATAACCACGTGAAACTGCATGACAGTGTGTGCCATCGCCCTTTTGAGGCAGGTTTGTGCCGCTCTGTGCTTGTCACCATGTTTGTAGGACGTTGCAGCATTACACTTTTATTAAGAAAAAGGGCAAATGTGGGACGAAAACAAATTTGCCAGTTGTTGGAGCGTGCCCAATCAAGCTATTGTGAGGCAGAGGATTCAAGATTCAATGGTCAACTCTTGTAAAAAAAAAAGCCACATTTTTTTAAATTATACCTTTTGTCAATATAGAAACTCTACAGATACAGCATCTGTTTTCCCAGTTAAGGAGACAGATGTGGCCCAACAAATTAGCTTTAATTGCAGGCCTGTAACCTTTGCTAAGCATGGCACAGAAAAAGAGGGGCTAATAGTTTGATGAGCAGTTCATCAGCGCTGATTAAGAGGATGGGATGACATGATAATCCAGAGGTGGTGTGGTCATTAAAGGTGGCCAAGGAGATCAAATTAGCTGATTAAACAAGCTGCCACCCCGCAAATGTCGAATGGGCAGAAGGGCTGGCCCCGAGGAGTGATGGATGAGGAGGCGTGGAGGAGGCATTTATGTCCCTTGCGCGTACGAATGAAGTGTCTTCATCACTTTGGGGCCATTATCATGTCAAAAGGCGAGAATGGTGCTTTAGGGAGGGGAACAAGTGGAGGGAGGAGAGGCAGAAAGCCAATCTGCATTCTTGAGGTTTATTCATTTTCTCACACACACACGTACATAATCCCCACTCCCTCTGCCCCTCCTCTCGGGCTGCTCAGTTTACCGTAAGGCCATTTAATTTTCCTGAAATAGGGATGTGACAGCTGTGTCATGCTGATGAGAAGAGTGGCAGTTTGTCACATGCCATCTATCTTAGCTGTGATTCTGCAGAACTCCCTTCTCCTCTTCTGATCCTGACAGTTCTTCGCGTCTCTTCACAGTTTCTGATGTGCCAAACTTTTTTTTCCAAGTCTGTTAAAGGCAAAAAAAAAAAAGTGAGTGGGGGGGCTGCCATAGGAATGAGACAGCCAGTCAGAAGCTGTTTTCCAATTTCCCCTCGATTGTTGTAGGTCTCTTTACTATCTGACCTGACTCAATTATGCCAATTGGATGTCACCGTGACACCATGTGGTGTCAGTTTAATGAAACCCAGAAAACAGGTTTAAATGTGTGTGAAAGTTTTTAAAAGGGGGAGTAAAAACATGGAGGAGGGAAACAGCTTGTTGGTGGAATCTGTATCACTCAGCATAGATTACCTTGCAGAGCAAAGGACAATTTAAATGTTGGTGATGTAATTTCCACCTGTCAGTTCTGTCAGGGTGCGATAAATGTGGAGCCATTACATAAATGAGATGTAAACCCCCACCATGCATGCATAACATGGCCTTATCTATTGAATTTTGTCAAAAGAGAACACAAATTACACTAACTAAAAACTTGATCAGATTTGAAAACACTGCAAAGGGATTATTCTTACTAAGGGCCGTCTGTCTCTGTAAAACTGCAGCAGAAGCTTGGTTTGAATTGATGAGCCTGTAAGTTAAGCCTGCTCCATGTGCATGTTGGCATGGAAGTCATTTGTTACCAATTTTGTTCATAATCTATATTTTGAGAAAAACATCAGTCCAGCCACTGGGCTGCTTTGGGTGACAGCAGCATTTCATTTGAGCTTTTTGCAGATTATGTTGTTCTGCTGGTTTAATCAAACCACTGGAGTGGTTTGCAGTCGGGTATGAAGAAGCTGGAAAGTGATGTGTGACCTACAAATCTCTGGTTTTCAACCGGAAAAAGATGGCTTTGAGTTGGTGGAGGTCTGCTGCCTCTGATAAAGTAGTTTAAGTTTTTTGGGGTCTTGTTCATGAGTGATAGATGCATAAAGCCTGAAATTCATAGGCGGATTGCTGGAACAGTTGAAGTAATTTGGTTGCTGTTTGATCCATGGTAGTTAGGAAGGAGCTGAGCCAAAAGGCAAAGCTCTCGATTCACTGGACAGTCTGCATTCCTACCTTCACTCACGTGTCTGTGTCAATTCTCCATCAGTCCGGTAGATTCCATTAACATAGTAGGTTAAAAAAGCACTCAACTGGACTTGGTATATCTTTTATTGCAAATGTAGGCAGGCATGTTTCTCTAGGAGGAGGCCTCAGGATATGCTGGAAAGACTAAGATCTGGGAGCGCCGAGGGATATCACTGCCAGAATTAAAACACATGACTGTATTGTTTTGAGAAGAGCAAACATTTTCATGGAATACGTTTTCAAATTTGATTCTGTCAGAATCATAAATCTTACATAAATCTTTATCACAGAATCATTCTGAGATCAAGATTTATGCATCATGAGATGCCACTAGGGCTAAGAAGTCAATTTTAAATCAACAGGCTGCAAAATCCAACATGCAATTAACTATATACCAAAAAAAATTCTACACAGGTTTATTAAAAGACACTATTTTAGCTATTTTATGTTTGTAAAGTTTAACACAGCAGCACTGCACTGCAATTACATATTTCTCTTTTACCTGATTCATGATAGGGCTTACATTTATCTCAAATGTTCCTATTTTAGACAGAATGATGGTCTTACAAAATCAATCAAGGGAGATGTTGTGTGGTGTGGATAATTTGTAGCCAAACACATATAGATTATTCATTCCAATAACGCAAAAAAAATATTGCAGGGCCACACAATCACACACATGCACACCTAGAGACAATTTAGGAAGACCAACTAACCTATGAGGCATGTTTTTGGCGCTAACTACTACGCCACAGCACAGCCCAACTCATGCATTTAAAATTTTGAGGTATTTTGTCATACCAAAAAATTTATCTTTCTCATTATTTTGAGAAGACAACCAATAGTGAGTCGCATATTCCTCTCACGTGTTGCATATTTGTATGCAACCTCTAGTGCAAGTAGCTTTACATTCAAGCTGACCCACAAGTTCATGTGTAACCTCTACAAACAGTGGATGAGGTGGCTGTGACTACGCCTCAGTCACTGTAAATGGTACCAGTTGCTTTGATGCTGTCATTCAGACAGATTGCGCTGTTCTTAACCTGTTTTTGAACCCGGTGTGCAACACAAAAGCCAGCTGTACACCATCATACCAGTGCAAACATGTCTTCACATTAATGCCACTTTATTCATCGTTGTTACCTCATAAGTGGAGGAAGGACACATTCATTTTGAGTCAGCAGAAGGATCATGTGTCACACTGAAAACAGGCTGGATTAGAAAAGGTCAACAGTGCACCAAAGGCCGACATGGCTGGAAAGCCTCATCATTGGCTGAACTGCCAAACAGTCCTGGGAAAGCAAACATTATTTTTCCAGATAAACATTTTTATGGATCGATATGAGAGGACAATTAAATTCTGTTTTTCAGACCATCCAAATCAAGTAATTTGAGTCTGTTTTTTAGTTCAATCTCCCTCAGAATTCATTATGATGTCACAAAATTTAGTTTATTCATTTTGACTGACTTTGAAAAATACTACTTGTGTTTTATGACTGAGATATTAACCACAGGTTTTCTTTTTTTGTTTCTATTTTATAATTAAAGACGAATCACAGAACTTCAGTAATGCAGATCAGCATGAAACAGTTAGAGCTTGTAGATCTGAACGATAAGCAGCAGGGAAAGGGAGGAGGGGAAGGTCAGGGTTTCTCTTGCTGTAAGGAGGGGGAGGTATAGTCATAGGTGTTGGTGGGTAGACAGAGGGGGGATTTAATTAGAGCGAGTGCCTGCATTTCCCTCTGGCATCCTGTTCCAAATTACTATTTGCTGCCAAGGGTTAACTGACCTGATAAATGGGATCAACCGCCCTTGGATACACAAACGCACACAAACAGGTGTTGCAAAGAAGAAACTAAACAACTTAGTTTTATTACTCAATTAAAATGCTTTAATATGTAGGTTTTAAGGCAATACACAGCATATTTTAATACACTGCACCAAAACTCTGCACTCTTTACTGTTTAGAAAAAGCAAAAACAAAAGACGTTTTTTTTTAAGTCTGTTTTCTTTGGGGCCTTTCAAACTCACTCAGAGAATCACACTCAGAAACAAAACACGTATTTTGAGTGTTTATAATTGAAGGTTTATAATTGAAGGTATGAGTTTGGTCATATCTAAAGCATCTGTGGTCGTAGAAAGCCAGCACTGAGCGTTTTTTTTTTTTTTAATGAAACACAAAGCAAAGGCCATGGTAAATCGTACTGCTGGCCAAATGGAAAAGCACAATGCACCCCATGTGTTGAGGTTCTGTTGGACATATCTCCCCCAGGTGTCATGGTTTGGGTTTCTTTGTATTGGTTTTTGCTTTCTGTCATGTTCTGTCATGGTTGAGTTCTGTTTCCTGCTTTATTTTGAAAGGTTTCCTGTCTTGTCATGTTTGAGTTTTACTTCCTTTGTCCCAATCTGTCCTGATCCTGTTCACCTGTGTCTTGTCTGCCCTGTCTGTATTTAAGTCTTGTCTCTGCCTTCCTCTTGTGCTGCTCCATTAACGTCATTAATGTGTTAAAGTGTGGATGCCATGCTTTGAACAACTTTGTCAAATAAAAAAGCCCTTTAAACGCTGATTCTATTGATACCAATAGTTAGCGTCGAAAAAAATCCGAAGCATATGAATAATAGACATCGTTCGAAGGAATCAGAGATTTGAATTTGCCGCTAAGAGCGCAGGCTGGAAGTGACCCAGATATGACCTGTGACGTCACGAAAGGCATTGACTTTCGTAGTTCCGCTTCGGACAGCAGGTAAACAAAACAGGTAGTCTTCGTTTCTCTCGTGTTTAAATCTGTTAATCATCAACATGCCAAGTCGTTGTGTGGCAGCTGGATGTAGCAATACATCTAGTGAAAGTGTATCTGTGTATAAATTCCCAAAACAAGAAACGCTGCTGAAACAATGGACAAAACAAGTTCAGCGAACGAGGGCGAATTGGGTGCCAACTAGAGGTAAGATCTTAAGCCCGAGCTCGAGTCCGAGCCCGACCGGACCCGAAAACTTTCTAAATGACAGTCATTACGTTCGGGTCGGTTCGGGCCGGGCTTCTCTCTCGCTGACTTTTTTAATAAATATATTGTAATGTCTGCAAAGAAGCTCCTTAGGCGGCGGTTGTCAAACAGCTCTTTATTAATCCTGTACGTCAGAACGGTTACCGCACGAACCGAAAGGCACAGCCAGCTTCTTCTTACTCAGAGGGAGAACGTTCCCTTAGCGCACACACCCACACCACACACACACACGAAACTGAAAAGGCAAACGCGCACCGCCGCGGCTGCAGTATTTCTCCGCGTAATGAAGCGAGTGCGCATCCAGATCTCTCTGTCACTCTCTCTGTCTGGCCTCTTATTCTGTGTTCCAGCGTTATTTCATTGATCAAATGCATTTGTCATGGAGGGAGGAACCTATGCGCAGCGCTTCCAGCGGAACTCTATGCCACAACAGCAGCTTATACGCTTATAAGTGACTCATCATCATGATAATCTCCGCAACTTTCCTCTTCATCTTTCTGTTCAGCTAGCCATGTTGTCTGCCTTTCGTTACGTCACAAACAGGGCGGCGCGAATTCGGCGGAATGCGTGAAGCCGGCGGCCGTCCTCGTTGTTTATATCGCGTTTTTCGCTATTTATTCTTTTTCGAAAAATATTAAAAACAATCGCAACATGAAATAGAGACTATTTACTATATTTTGGCTTATTAAAATAGGCCATGTCACCCACACTTTAACGTCTCTCATGTAACGTATCTATGTAACGTCTCTTCCTTCTGCCATGTTCCTGTTTTACCACAGTGAGTTTAGTTTTTGTTTCCCTGCTTAGCAGCGCTTTTTGTTAAGTTAATAAATCCCTTGGCCTGGAACCGTGTGCCTCCCTGCCTCTGCGTTTTGGGTCCTTCCTGCTCGCCTGCCCCTCCCCACATGACACCAGGGGCAAAACAACTGCTGCTCATTCCCACAATCAGCACCTCCACACCTGCTGGCCATCAAGGGCACTATTTATTTCTGAGGAGGACCTCCAGCCAGTGGCAGATTATTGTTCACCTTGTGGTAACAGTGTTCGGCTTCTAACACTTAGTTGCATCAAAGGGCTGCTAAAATCACACTTTTGCACAATCCCTTTCAGAAAGTCCATCCTATTAGCCCGTCTGCCTGCCCAGTCTACACGCTTGTCTGTTTGACCACCTGCAAGTCCCTCTGCCAGCCGTGTCTCATCCTCTCTCCAGCCAAGACATACTAAATCAATTCACTTCTACCAGTTAGTGTCCTCACTTGGATTCAGTCATCCACCACCTTCTCCTAACACAATGAAGCTATGTATTTATGTAATGCTGCATTGTCTGGACACACCCTCTGTATTTATGAACACATAGTAAAGTCCTGCAAAAATTGCCACGTTGGGCATTTGAATTTATATTTTGCTAATCCTAAATCTTATATTTTATATTCCCAAATCCTTACATATTTTCACCTTTAAAATTTTTGTAAATATTTTGTTTGCTGTTGTATCTGAATGGCAGCCTTGCTTTAAATCTTATTACACTGTACTAACGTTACAGCAAAGTCTCCCTTCAATAAGATTCTTGCCATGCTGTGCATGTTTCTAATGCAGGGCAGTATTTTCATGGAGCTGCAGGGACATTGATGTGTGTTTGCACTGATCCCAAGCATCTGTTCATGAGCCTCATGTTAGTTTAAGGACCTGCTTTTTGCAGGCCGATTCATCTTCATGACTCAGAGCTTTTGTGTTTCATAAAAGAAAGACTCTAATTTTAGACCCTCAGAAGGTTCAGCCTCGTTCACCTGGAGGTCAAATGTAACTGCATAGGTATAACTGTGTTTTTTATGGTATTTATTTGTGTTCAGTCTATTTGTGTATTTAGTCTAAAGGACAGTATAGAACAGACTTAAAATTCCTAAAGGACTCCAAATACATGTGTTTGTATTCAGGTAAGTCTTACCAGATGCAACATTTAACAGAAATATTTATAAACCAAAACCTTTTTATTTCTTTGGCAACTGGCTTTTAATTGCAGCCCCTACCTGAGGTGGGTTTGATTCGAGTGCTTTTTCCTGTTTCCACTCATCTTTTCTACACTCGCTGTTCATTATTTCTGCTGTATTTACAGCCACAGGGCTAGACAGGTCAGGGAGCTCATCCCTCTCTGTCAGCATGCTAATTGGTTTGAATGGAAAACCCCACCTCCCAATAAAGCACGCATACTTCATTCCTTAAGGTCTAAATCATTCTTGGTCAGCTTGCCACAAATAACACTAGAAGGACACATTTTCCAGCATTCATGGCGTTAAAAAAAGTACTTTATTGATGTCACAGTTTGCTAAGAATCTGCTTGTCTTCAATGATTCCTCTGCTTGAATGATAGAGTCCAAGAAAAGAGATTTTTCAGATACAAACAAAAACTTCAGGTATTTTCCAATGTTATATTTACCTTGTAGATTTTCTTAAATCTATTAAGCAGCTGTAACTTGGATTTAGAAGGTTCTTTAAATAAAGCAAGCATTGTTGTCGAGGTCATTACAGTTTTCTGTTCTCCGTCTTTTGACCTGGATTAATTGTGTTTCTATGTCTGAATTGTTATTTTCCTGGTGAATAAACTGTAATACTCTCAAATAATGTCCTTTTTATCCTTTCCCTTCAATCTTTTCATCCTTTTAAGTTTTGTCCTGTAGTGTTTTTTTTTTTTTTAATCTCCCACACCTACCATAATTGCACTTATGCTCTCTTTATTGACATTCAATTTGTACTAATATTCTTTTGAGATCATGACTGTTTTTGATACCATGTTTGCTCTTGGGTTCACTGACGTGTTACATTTTGGGAACCTTCCAGATGAACCAGGTTGGGACTGGCTCTGAGGAATTAGTGATTCAGAATGTGTCAGAGGCATCAACAAACTGGAATGAAACGCTTACCAGGAGATTAGTCCTGTGTTCAACTCACAACTTCAGTCACTATTTTAAATGTGTGTGTTGTCTTGTTTAGCTCATTCACTCACACTTGTACAGACATGTCAAAAAAATGTCTACTAATGAGATCTGTAAAGTTGTGATAAGAAATCATTGGTTTGGATCAAAAGGAGAACAGATCCGTCTGCGGACGCTTTCATCCTTTTCACAGAAATACTCCCCATTGGAAAGCGGAACGACCCCATTTCAACAATGTTTTTCTTCCACTTGTTTGTCCTTCTTCTCCAAGTAACCTTTGCGTTGTGTCAACAGATAAATAGGGCAATAAGGAGATATTACTTGAGTGCTAACAGCAGTAAATAAATTCCTCCAAGCGGAAAGCATGCCAGAAGACCAGCAATGACCTGTGTCATTGCATTGTACAGCAATGAATATCTGAATACCATTTTAGAAAATAAATGTTTGACAAGAAGTGATGGGAAGGAGATGGGGTTGAAAATAAGCTGTTGGGATGAAACCGAGTTTATATGCAGGAGAAACTGAGAGAGTACAGTAAACAGCTTGAGGACGGAGATCTTCAAAGCTCTTGATGACTCTCAACATCCTCATAAATGGGCAGATAATGCATTGCAGAGAGGCACGGCGAGATAGCAGGGTGAAAGTAATTATGCTTTTTTGTGACTGACGGACCGCATTTATCTCTTATCATACAATGGGACCCTTGTATGGGGGACCATAAAACACAGGCTGTTAGATAGAGAGACCGATTAAATGGTCATAAAAGCGCGGCGTTGGAATGGATCAGGTTCAAAAGAAGCTTTTGTTTCCATGGTGTTAACAAAATAAGAAGCAGGTGAGTTGGGAAGCAGATCGGAGAGTCACAGGGTTGGAATTCCCCAATCTAGACTGAACCTGGGCTGTTTTATGTGGACGACGTCCTTTACAGTTTATCCCATGTCAGAAATGTTCTTAAGCTGCCTTGAAAGCGCTCAGATCAAACATGAGAGAACCAATAGAGCCATTCCGATTCAGCACAACCTTTCTGAAACAACAGTGAAATTCAACACCATTAACAAGGTGAACAAACTTACACCTATTTATATTCAGGGTAAACTATCTTGCATTCAGCTTGCCTCTTTTAATGATCCAATCACTTTCACTGTTACTCAAATGTTCCTCAAGATTCTAAAACACTCAGAATAAAAAATAAACATTAAAACAAAGCTGGATTTCTACAACTAATATTATTCATACAATTTTTAGTCCAACTTTTTCAGCTTTGAAAAAATGACTTGTAACCAGGAAAATGTTTTTTTTTATATAGATTAGAATTTTTATGTTTACATAGAAGTGATTATTTTACTATCAGCTCTACTGCCCATCAGTCTGGAGGCTGTAAAAACAGTTGGGTTTGTCAGAGCGAAGGACGAAGCACGATTTATGTTTACAAAGTCTTGTTTAAATAGAACATGAGAATTGAAACAAGCATGGCCATAGTGCACGTGTTTGACCATGAGGCCGTGTTGTTTTTGTCAAAAACCACACAGCACGGCAGCACAAACACGTCTGACAGGCTGAGGAGGTGGAAAATCGTTCACACTGAAGGCTCTAAAGCTTTTCTGACAAATATTTATTTCTTCAGCAAACTTTTTCCAAACTGGATGCATTCAAAGCTGGGTTGTTTCAGAGTTTGTGATTTTGGTTACGGTAGTTCTTTTGGGCAGGCGAGAAACTCGTCCAAACTTTAGAGCAAAACACACAAGCTAACTGGTCTGCCAGAAAATCACGGTTCTTGTTTTGCTTTCTTGTGTGATTTCACTAAAGCCTAAACGCAGATAGATGTCAGCTCATAAAGCAAAGACGAGCAAATAAGGATGTGTTATGGGCAGATATGGAGCATGAAATATCGAGGCAGCAGCCTTCTTTTTTTTTCTTCTCAGAAACCACAGCATCATATTCTGGTCCAGTTATTTAAATCAAACTCCTTTTGAGAACAGTTGGGGCAGATTGAGTTCCTTTTTACACTAAAGTCATGTCAATAGTTTTTCATAGCATCTCAGCATCTTGTCATTTGGTTTAAAAAAGTATTTATTCTTCTCTTCTCAAGTTCTTCTCCCTTCCTGCTGAACCAAACGATCCTAAATCACTTGATGGGCATCCCTTCTACTTACAGGAGGTTAGAATCTCTTGTAATGTCACTCAGCATTGCACCACACAACATGCATTCGTCTCCTGTTCCTGCTTGGTTCTGGTTGGGCCACAGGGGTTGCTGTATCTGCTATTTCTAGAGCAAGCGACAAGCTTTGACCCAACCACATTTTATGAGTCAATATTGGTATCATTACTGAAAAAGATTTAGAGATCCTCGATACAAACTTCTTCCAGCATTGTATGCTTTTAAATGAAATCTTGAGCCCCTCATATAATGTGGTCAACCCCTGTACTGTAAATGACCCCCCCCCATCTTTGCTACCACTCTGCTGTCCCCATTTGCCACCCTTCCAAAGTCCCCCCCCACACACACACACAAAATGTTCTGCCTGCTCCACTGGTGAGAGAGAACCAGAATGGGAGAACATGGAAAGTGTACACAGAAAGACCACAGTCTCCTTTGCTGTGAGGTGCGTGTTAACCACCACACCAGTGTGTAACAAGACACATTGACAATGTCCAGGCTCTTTGCAAAACAACCTAAAACAAGTGAAAGTGTTAAAACTGTTCCTCACTTTCATCCAAAATCCCACTGTATCCATGTCCAAACATGCCCTTCATGTGGCTTTTACCTGCTGTTTGCTTTGCCTTCATCCATCTATTCTGTTTATATTTAGAAAGTAATGGCTAGTTTTCTACCTTCCATGAAATATTGTCTTCCCTGATGTGTGCATTAGTTTTCATTAGCTCTCACATGATGAAGGGGGAAAAAATGCAGTTGGGAAGGGCCAAAGTAGCAAAGGCAGACAGAAGGAGATTCATGTCCAGTGGACTAGATGTCATATGGTAAAGCTCAATATCGGTTAATAAATGATGGGGACGGGGTACGAGGACTCAGAGGAGAAGTAGAACTCTAATAAATTACCTTTATCTCCATAATGAGACAGCATTAATTTTGGTCTCAAGGTCTGGCAAAAAGCACGCTGATTTATCATGTGCATTTAACGTTGTGGGAATTAGTCTAATTACCAGGGACACAGGGATCTGATTTTCACTTCACAGAAAGCCCATTGTGCGGCCGGATCATTTATCACAACCGTGGCGTGGACGCCGTGCTCGGGACCTTGGAAAGGTGATGTCTTCGACAGCCGCCCTGAAAGCTTTGTGTGGCACAAACAGAGACATGCATTCTCAACGTGATCAATCTTGGAATAAATCAGTGACAATAAACCAAACAGTCCGTAGTGTTTTCTTACAATCATTTCACTCTGAAAGGTTGAGAAATGTTGCTTCATATCAGCTCCTGTTTTTCTTTCAGTCTCCTCTGAGTGAATTCTCTTATCAACAGGTGGAGTAGGGCAGTGGGAAGCTGTGACCCAGTGGAAGTGACCGGCGCTCCGGCTGGGCCTTCACACAGAGAGCACAAGAGTAAACTTTGATTGGTTTAAGGACAGGGCAGGCTGTCTCAGAGTTGTGGTAATGATTGAAAATTATGCCTGTAATTACTGATAAGCTCTTTGATGTTTCCGTAAACTCCTGATGGCCACAAAGTTAACCACCGCTTAACTTATCAATAAAACTTCAGCTTTGTAGTCAAGGGCTGGCGGCCTCTTTGAAGCAGCTTTTTTCTCATGGTAAGGAAGGTGAATGCTGCATTTGGAGAGCTCAGGAAGGTCCAAGAGGACAATTGTTTGCAAAGAAATATGATGGAGAACAATGAGTATTTATCAGAGACTAGAATAAAAACCAGTCCAAACTTTAACAGTTAACAGGTATGCCTTTGAAACAAGAAAAGGAAACCAAGTGAATAATTTGCCGATCCTCTTTGACAAACAATTGGTGGCGCTGCTGTTTGAAGTACAGTAGATATTTTGCCTAATGAATGATAGAAATGAGATGAAAAACAGCAGCTAAAACACTGTGATCCTGACCAAACTCAAGCTGCAAGGTCACATATCAACTTTTTATTTCATTACAACAGATCTATTTTTAATCACAGTATCATAAACTATTGGATTATTTCCTTATTATTACACATTTAAAATGGACACAATTTAGCTGCAAGTTGGAGGTTAGATTTTATTTTGTAACATTGTCATAAAGTGTTTTTAATAGGATATGTTTTTCTAGTTTTTACTCAGTTTTTACTTTTTCAGGACAGCAATTTGACAAATAATTAGAATTTCTTTTTCCATACATACACCAGCCTTTGCTTTGATTGGGCAAGAGGGATGCAGTTGATGGAGGAGGAAAGCATCTCAGACGCAGCTTCAATTTATTCTGAAGCCTTTACTTAAATGTTCAAATTACACTCGAAAGAAAATGAAGAGGTTAAGGGAAACAATCAGGGTGCATGCGCAGATTTGTTTTGGGTTTTTATCCTAGAGGTCATCAACGCATGAAAACAGGCCGCAATCTGAGGAGGAGAGGAGATGATGGGAGGAGGACCTTTCATTTTCTGGAGGTCAGCTTCACGCGGCAGCCCAATCACAAAGTAGGACTCTGATTTGGAAAAAGCAGAAGGGATTTCAATTTGCGGCGGATGGTTTGGCTCGAGCGCAGGCGCGTGTTTATTGCAGGGCATCAAGGTGACGATTTAAATTTAAGCTAAAACTGCCATTTGGCCGACGACAGACATCCATGAAACATGTCAATCGGACAAACTATGCAAACCACGGAAATGTGTCTGTCTGCTGAAACGAAAGATAAAGGAAAACCACAATCACTATTTTACACTTCCAAAACACTTTACAAACATTTTACATTTTTCCGTTGAATTTATTTTTCAAAAACGTCACCGGAAAGGCAAGATAATTTAAAATCAATTCACCTGCAGTGTCTTTTGACCTAAATCCCCTCTAATTTAGTTCAATTTAATTTTATTTCGGTCCTAAAACAAAACAATTTGTCTAAAAACACGATCACATTCCTTTACATTACATTTTAAAAATAAAATGCAGGATCAAATGTTTTTATTGAGCTCAAGAGATTTTTCTTAACTGTCATAAAACAAATTGTTAACACAGCCAAAACGAATTATTTTGCGTAAAATGACACAGTTTCATCTGTTTGTGTTTGGTTGCGACGCTTCTTTTTCTGAAATTTCTCTTGGGATTTCGTTCTCCTGCAAGATGTGCCCGCTGCTGCGCCACGACCTTGCGGTGCGGTGCGGATTCAATAGCCGCAGCAGCCCGGCCTTTTTCAGGTCTTAAAAGGGGAATTAGCTCACATTAAGCAACAGGCCAATTAACTTATTGCCTCCTCTGCCAAGTCATTACGCTTTTATATGGTTTGTGTGCAATACTTGATCGTAAACTTTTATGGCCCTAGTATGGCCTTTGTGTGCGCCATTCTTCAGATTCAAACCCAGTTTTGTGAACATCCCATAATCACAGACATTGGTTTTCTGGTGCATTGACCCTTTAGTGCAGTAATGTATATCTGTGTGTTGTTTGTTTGTGGCAGCAGGAACAGTTCTAGTGTACCTCCGCGCTTCGACGCAGTTGGAGGCGTTTGCAGACGGGACAGGGGTTGGACATTACCTCACTCTGAGCGCTTTCTGGGGGGGCAGAAACGAGCGAGTAATTAGCTGATTAGAGGCCAGTCAGAGCAGCTCAGCCTCCAGCCAATCCGAGCGCGCACCTGCCTTCAGTGGCGTTGGTGGGATGGCTGATGGAGCGATCCCTCTGTGGTTTGTGAAGGTAGCAGAGTTACACGTGAAGGTGCAACTTGAAGACTAATGGAGGAGCGCGAGCGCAGGTGCCTCTAACTCAAACTGCTTTCCATGAACTCTGCTTGAAGCAGATGCGTTTTGGAGCACCGCTTTTTTTTCATGATAAACGGAGGAAGGAGCGAGGTGGTGGCTGCAGAGGCTGCACCGTCTGCGCGCTGACGCACGCACAGCACAGGTGCGCGCCCCAAATCTGAACGCTTTTCCTAAGGACTCTGCTGTTCAGCCCGCCATGGAAAAATCCAAAAACTTCAGAATTGACGCGCTGCTGGCAGACGAGGCCAACCGCTGCAGCCAGGACCTGAGTGCCGACAGCCCGGTGGAAAGCCAGGTGTCCTGCCGCCGCGCGGGCACGCCCTCCCCGAGGGCAACTCAACTTCAGACGGGGATCATTCCCAAACCGAGCGTCCTGGGTCTTCCTCATCCGGGAATAGCTGCCATGTCCCAAAGTGCTATTCCCGGCATCTACCACGCACCCATTTATCCGTTATCGGCCTTGGGCGGGCAGCACCCCGCGCTGGCATACACCGGCTTCACGCAGCTCACGCAGACCTACCCAGAGCACCTGAAGGCGGCCGCCATGGCTGCGCCTCTGCCCCTGGAGCACTGGATCCGCGCCGGGATCATGATGCCGCGGATGCCGGACTACAGCTGTAAGTATGATCACGGAAGATCCGTCTAGTCAGCCTCACTTCAGAGCTTCAGCACCCACTCAGCAAACAGGAAATTGTGCTTTTTAGTCTGGAACAATTGTATTTTTAAGACATTCGAAAACACATAAATAATCTATTTAGAATTAAGGTGCAGATTGTTTTTTATCAGTTTAAAAAAAGATATTTGCAGTTGTGAATAAGCAAATGCCTTATATAAATATCTCTATTAATTAATCATCATTATTTATACTTTAAGTATGTTTTTATTTTTTATGTTCTTTGTGTTTTAATTATATTTTTCTATCTACTAAATATTTATATAATATTTAATAAATAAACGTGGCCTATGCGTTTTCCCTTTTTAAAATGTAAATGTCAAACAGAAAAAAGCAGCTTTTGAGATTAATTGTTTTCCTTTAAGTCCCCTCCCGCCCCCATTAGATTTAGTATTGTAATTTACAGTCTATTTTCAGCTATGCTCTCATAATATTTCATTCACTGTATAGTCGGAGTCCTTCATGCGGGCTATATTAATAAGTCATCTAGTTGACAGTGGCCCACAGTCTCCAAGTCTGCGTCATAAATATTTTTCATTTTGGCCACATTTATATCTCTATAAACGCCAGCAAGATGACAATTGTCTTTGTGGGACGAAGGAACTATAAACAAACACCTAAAACGTTCTGTAGTTTTGTCAATAAAAGCCCAAAAGCCTCCATTGAATTTTCATTACGTTAATGGCATGCCTGTGTTTTTATGGCCTGTGCGGCTGCTTCTGTTGTGTCTCAACAATAAACTAGAGTAAAGCCATTACAGTTAATGATGGCCGCAGAGTGCTGGCATAGGTGTGCCTTCTGCTACCAACAGCTTCACTGTGAACTTGTCACGTCCTTGATGATCAAGATGTGACTCCAAATATTCTAGACATCCAAAGCAAAATGAATCCCTGTGTTAAAACAGCAGAATACTGATGAAGTACCTCTCAGAGCAAAATCACACGTTGTAGTCAGTAAATTTGTGTTGAAGTTTTATTAACTCTGTCAGACAGATAATTTGCCTTTCCTCTCTCAGCAGGCCCCCAGTCTGGCCTGTTGGGGAAATGCCGAAGGCCCCGCACCGCCTTCACCAGCCAGCAGCTGCTGGAGCTGGAGAACCAGTTCAAGCTAAACAAATACCTCTCCAGGCCCAAGCGCTTCGAAGTGGCCACCTCACTGATGCTGACAGAGACACAGGTAAGAAGGCAGACACTGAGCTTTTAATGTGAACTCAAAGATTCACAATTTTTAGGCCTTCATCAGCAAACTTTGGGAGGAAAGCAACATGAAGAGAAACATTTAATTTAGAAAGGAACGGAAAGCTAAACTTTTGAATAAAGAAATATTTAACTGACAGCTAGAAATAAAGCAGTCATTTTCAAAATGAAAATAATTGTAAAAACAAAAAAGGTATAAATTAACTTTGGTGAAACAATATATTCACATTCATAATGTGTTTTTTAGCCCAAAATAACTGTTTTCATATTTATCTTTTATAAATTCAAAGTAGGCTTTTTTTTTTTTTTTTTACAAATTTGAACTTGTATTTCAAAATTCTGTCGATCAGATCTATCAGATCTACTGGTTAATTCAATCCATATTTTGATGATAATAAAATCATCTAAAAGATTATAGAATAACATCTTCTTTCTCTAAATTATTTTAAAATAGTTTTTTCGACTGTGAAATAACAACAAAAACGAGCAAAAAAATGAATACATTTTATAAAACGAATAATTCTGTGTGTGTGTAGAATAATTCTTTTATTTCTTTGTAGGTTAAAATCTGGTTCCAAAACCGGAGGATGAAGTGGAAGCGCAGCAGAAAGGCGAAGGAGCAGGCCGCTGCATCCAACCAGGTGGAGTCCGAGCGACTGCGTGGTGGGGAAAAGACTGTCAACAGCAAATCTGAGGCAAGAGGACGATCTCTTCACTCAAAGGACAGAGGAATCGATCTCAGCTATGAGGAGAGAGAGGAGGTAGAAGAAGAGGATGCGGGGGACGAAGATGAAGAAGATGAAGAAGAGAGGAAAGCCATCATGGGTACCCTGTTGCTTTGGGTGCCAGAGGGGCCATTCCTCGATCCACAGACTTCTTGCAGAGCAGCAACAGCTATGATCCTCACAGCCCGTTCTCTGAGGAGGAGCTGGAAGGAGTGCAGGTGGGAGGAGGAGACAGGAAGATCGGAGCAGGGCTGTAAGAAGATTCCAGATCCCCCTCGGGAAACCCTGAGTGTCACACAGAGGCTCCTTTGGAAAATATCCCTGAAGGTCTGTGTTCAGCTACTTGAAAAACATACTCCAAAAACCTTTCAGTTTCAACCCAGGGACCATTTTTGGGACCTTTTGTGAATTCTAAGACAAACAAACACACACAGAACAATAAGGGTGTATCCATGGGTGAACAAACAAAGTACTGTACATTTTGTAGCATGCATTAAATCACACTGTTCCAATGAAAGTACCATCATGGTCCTGATGCGGTTCATCTCATTTTCATATTTGCACATCTTCTTCTCTCCTCGCATTTGCAGAAACAAGACAAACACACTTGAGGAAAAATGTAATTTAACAAAATAAAACATCTTTGTGTTGGAACCTGCAGACTTTTCCTGCTGTTGTTTTGCTGAGGAGAGTTTTCACAGGCAGCGGACTTGAGAGACGAGAGAAAAGAGACACATGAGATGAGCTGAGCTCCCCAGTCTGAATACAAATTCTGCCAAAAGATGGAAAGGAAAGGTGGAATTTAAGTGGCTTAAGCAAAAAGAGAAAAGAGAAAAAAGACAAAAACTCACTTTTTTCGCCAAACGTATATAAACTTTTTGTGAAACATCAGTTGTTTTTTTTTAGTTTTGTGAATTTTATGTGAATAGCATTTCTCTTGATGATGTCTGTCATTTTTGTGTCCCTTAGATGAAATGAGGATGAACCTAATTTATTTGAATGACTGCAAATGGTGGCATCATACCTGTATTTATCTACGACTTGCTTGTGCTGTTATTATAAAGTTTAAAACATTTTAAAAGCATTAAAAAATAAAAATCACTTTTTTGTTTGAGCTTATTATTACTGTTTTTTTCCCAACGGTTTACGGATACGCACAAATCAACAGCTTTAAGCCTTAATTTACAATAAAAAAATACATGTTGAACTTCAACCAGCAATGAAGCTATAAAATCTGGATTATTTCCATTAAAACCTTTCCAGAGATGAGGAAAGCTTGATTTAAAGAAAACTGTGCAAATTCCCCTAAAAATGATACAACCTTACATTTTTGTCACTAACCTAAAAAGCACATTTTTATTTAATTTATAAAAGCTCTATTACATAAACAAAGAAATTACAACATGTATATACAGCATATATAGTTTTTTGTTAGGAACAGGAAAATTTTTTCTTGGGACTGGCCTCTTCATTGTATCACTGGTTCTTCAGCAAAGCAAATTATGGCTTTAATTTATTGCAAAGCCTTTTAGATATTAATTACTTGGTGGGGTTTACTGATAGTCAAATGATTAAGTTAATGAATAGTAGGTAAAACCATAAAAAGCCTGATGGTGAGTGGTCACACGGGCCCATTTTAATTACAAAGAGCACCAGCAGGATAAGTGTGTGCGGTTGCAGCTGGACGCAGCGCTGGAGGCTCGTGTGTGGAGGCGTGATGAAGGAGAGGAGTGGAGGTGGCATGGAGCAGCATCCCAGACCACACACACACAGAGAACCACACACACACACAGAACCACACACAGAACCACACACAGACTTACATGGTAATTAAATGCACTTTTATCAGCCTGAAAAAATGTCTCTCTTTTTACTTTTTAAAAAGGACTTTAAATATTGATGGAGATAATTATTAAATGGCAAATGGCGTATACTTATACAGCTTTACTACATTTTTAGAAGGTCCAAAGCGTTTTACAGTCCAATTCATCCATGCACACACACACATTCACACACTGATGGCGGCTGTGCTGCCAAACACTCGCTCCAACCTAACACCAGCATGGGGTTCAGTGCAGTCATTTAACTACTGTCTGTGGGGGTGGAATTACTGCTTCTCAAGTTAAAGCAAATTGTGTTATTTTAATATTAAATATAAATGTATGACAAGATGAATCAGAAAATGTGAAAAATAATCATAAAATGTAAAATGTGTCGACTGTTTTAGGTACTAATGCAATTGAGCAAATTTTTAAATGCTTTTTGTCAGTAAACAATGAAAGTATTCCATTTGGTTCAATAAATCTCTCATGTGGAATCTAAATCTAAAATACATTTTATTTTATTTAGGGGCAAATTGTAAATAATTCTCTGCCACACTGCAACTTTTTCAGTGAAGTGACCTTTCAGCTAAGACTGGATCAAACCCAAATCCTAAATTCTTTCATTTTTTCTGCTTTGATGTGGATCTGTTGACATGCATCATTTCTTTGCCAACCATTATGTATGAAAAAAACTTGTAGTTTCAGGAAAAGAAGACTACAAAAAAAGCATCAATTAAAGTAAAATGATCAACAAAAATTATACATGAATGAATATCTTGTTGAGGAAGTGAGGCATCATTTTAAAGAATTATGTGTGAAGACTCTTTGGAAAAAAATGAGCAAATGTACAGGCTGGTTTAAACAGCAATAATGATAATCCCCAAAATGAGCAACCAAAAGGCAACAGTGGGGAGGACACTCTAAATTAGGATATGAATGAATGAATGAATGAATGAATGAATGAATGAATGAATGAATGAATGAATGAATGAATGCCACTGTGGGGGAGGAACAAATCAAATAAACAAGACAATATTTAAACTGGGGTGTCATGCAGTTTAGTTTGTATTTATTCAAGTTTAGAAAGGATTTCTTCATATTTAGTACAATTACTTGAAATAATAGCGAGGGAATGTAAGACTGTCGTATCATGTAATAAAGAATTTTGATGTGAAGTGAACATAGGCTTGGATTAAATAGGCTTAAGTCTGAATATACATTTGGTAACAGCTAAAGTAAAACTAGGAAATTATAAAAGAATTACATAATGACTGAAAGTGGATTTGACCTCTGATCTTGAAGGTCAGAGGTCAGAATGTTTGTGAGTCTTTTTTTATTTCAAATTGTCCAGATAACATGTTACAACTTTTACAACGGTTTCTTTTTGTAAAAACACAAAAAGGAAACAAAGGAATTTACCGAGGGAAGTTTGAGTCAAGGTGATGCTGTTCCTGAAGGTCAAATAGATGGAAATAAAACGATTGGCGTAAAAATACATTCTGCACTGAAAAAACAGGCCCCTTAGAAATTCAAGTCAAAAATTTTACCACATTGGCAGATTTTCTTTAAAGTTCCACTCCGATCATCTTTTGATCTATTTTCTAAAGTGGACCCAGTGTTTTTCTTTTATTTTAATTATGCTCTTTTTAGCCAAATAAAAAAAAACCTGTGTTGTTTACTAGGACACAGTTTCCTAGAGCCAGATGCCAGCTCAGACGAGGAAAATGCAGATGTTAATGGAGCTATTTGTCTAAACGTGGATGCATCAGAATGGAGTGGAGCAGGGAGTCAACTGCATATTTTTGTCTACTCCTGATTCACAATGATTTTAATAAAGAAATACTCTGAAATGCCGTTTTAATCCTAGTTTTCATTATATATGTTCTCCATCACTAGAAAAATGACACAAGAACATGTTAAAACCCCCAAAATAAAATAGTCATTCTAGTGAGTATTCACATATGTATCAAAAATTGCCAATGGGGTAAACAAAATGGTCCTAACAAGAATTTTTATTTTTAAGAGAAAAAATCTTATCACTGGATAAGATGGCTTTTTTTTGCAAGACAGAAAATAAGACAAATGTTCTTGAAAAGTTTATTTCCTTTTTTAAGAATCAGTTTTCGCAGATCAGCTAGAAAACTTGTAGTCAAACGTCATACTTATCGTAAATGTTTCAAATCACACGTCACGTAACCTAAACAGTTGTCAAAGCGATAGCAATTAGCAATTAGACAATAAAAGAAACAAATTTTGCAAACATGAAATCTCGCAGAGCTCATTTACTTATGACAGTTGCAATATCACAGCGGTATTTGGAGGACACTGATTCCATTTCTGTTCTGAAATCATCTCAAGCAGCTGTCCTAGAATAAATAATTTGCTGTTATTTCTAAAAAGGAAATGCACTTTTTAACAGTGCTCTAAAAAAGTGCTGACAGACTTCCTGCTTTCTTCATTTTTTGAACCAATAATGGATAGTGAGCCTGTGTCTTCCATAAAACCGCTTCAGTGTCCATTGAATCACTCAAGCCTCCGCTGAGATGTCAGAGCGGTTACCAGAAACCCCCAGTTTCATAGTTACACAAAGAAATTGGTCCCTTTTTTTTTTTGCTTTGTTGCTTTATAAATCAAGCTCCCCTTAAAATATTTACACCCTGTAGTTTAATCAATCAGCGAAACGTCTGAGTCATTACCCATATATGAACAGATTGTGTGATCTTTTAACATAATCACACATATTGCTGCATCTCGCTGGGCCCCGTCCTGTCATTTAACTAATGGACAAGTAAGGTGAGTGGCGGGGCCCAATAAATTTACGTCTGTCCGACCTAAAACGCTGTTCTAAAGCGTGAAAAAGGCCGTATTTTGCCAGTAAAGTTTATTGAAAAGGCTTGTTTGGGGTGAATGTATTCATGAGCATCGTTTATTGTAGCAGGAAAGTGTTTTGCCATTTACATGGCTCTGCATCAGAGTAACCTTCGGGTTTATGTGGATCAAAATAATGAATCTGACCTGCAACAAAGCACAGAAAAGGTAAAACAATATGTGGGCATTTCTTTATGTCTAGGCAAAAGCTGGGTAACAGGTTGCTGTTGAGAAGTTTACTTTTCTTTTGTATTCTTGTTCAAACTATTGTGAAAAGAAACCCAAATATGTTGAAAAAGATTTTAAATTGGATTCCTTCACTGCAAAATGCCAAACATTATATTCAAACAACAAGAAAGATGAATCCACAGAAAACTACCACATTTACACATGCACTCTTTCAAGAGGCAGCAAAGCAGCTCACTTTTGCCCTCTGGTGCTCCAAAAGCAGAAGGCATCATTTACTTGCTAAACTCAGATGCACCCCGCCTTCCTGTTGTTCAAATGAAGATGAATTTATAGAAGAAGTTTAACAAAATAACTTTTTACTAAAAAAGAATTAACAAAAAGGAAGAAGGAAAAATATTATGGGAGACTTCCCTATTGTTTGCATGTTTGATCAGTGGAACCCAGAAAACATTGTTAGTCCCTCTCCAAACACCTTTTGATCTATTGTTGAAGCGTTGGGATGCACAGTGGTGTAGCGGTTAGCACTTTTACCTCAAGGTGAAAAGGCCTCAGTTCAATCCCAGCTGGGTCCATTCTGTGTGGAGTTTGCATGTTCTCCCAGTGGATGTGTGGGTTTTCTCCAGGCACTCCGGCTTCATAGGTTGAGTACTCCAAATTGATCCTAGGTGTGAGTGTGTATGGATGTGTGAGTGTGTGGCCCTGCTTCAGGCTGGCGACCTGTCAAGGGACTGTTGGTGCAGAGTGAGTCCGCCTTCATTTCCCATCAACCATATGTTTGTACTCTCTCCTGCTAGCTCACAGCCCCTCACAACCTCAACCTAACATCACTGGTGCAACAAAAATGGCAAGCAATTTTGAAGCTAACCAGTTGTACAGTTTTGAGCCAGATGACAGCTTGGAAAAGGAAAACAAAAACTTATATGGATCTAGTCATTTACAACTGGAATGAAGCTGAGCAGGGAGCTTGTGGCCTGCCGATTGTGGACTGCATGTGACTACAAGGCTGTTCAAAGGTTCTTTATCATCTCCCCTGGCTGACCACAATTTAGATAAATACTCAAAAATGCTATTTTTATCTTAATTTTCTTTATATGTCCTCCATCATCAGAAAAATACTAGAAGAACATGTTAAAAAAAACACGATTGTCATTGGCTGGGTTTTTAAGGATCATTATGGTGATGACTTTTCATCTATAGATACTGCACCATTTGGCAGCAAAATCCAATATCTATTAGTTTTCGAAAGAAAATTAAAAACTCCCTAAATGACTTCTGAGAGTTACCAAAATTGGTACACATAATCTGCAAGAGAGTTGACTGAACAAAAGTGGTTTCCATTGACCTTTGACCTCATTAAAGTGCAGCCATCACTTATATGATGCACAATGACCATTTAAATCCATTTTTAACTTGCCATAAGGTTCAATATTTTTGGACATTTTGACAAAAGTTAGATCAGTTGTCCAAAAAAGAATTGTTTTTTTTTTTTTTTGTTGGATGGCTCTGCAATGGCAAAAAGAAGTTTGGGTAAATAAATCATGCATTAGAAATGAAATGATCATTAAGTGCACGGTGGCGCAGTGGTTAGCGCTCTTGCCTCACAGCAAGAAAGCTCCTGGTTCAAGTCCCGGCTGGGGGACATGAAAAACAACATCAATGGGGGACCTTGCATGTTCTCCCCGTGCATGCGTGGGTTTTCTCCGGGGACTCCGGCTTCCTCCCACTGGGCTTCATAGGTTAATTCTCCATAGGTGTGAGTGTGTTATTGAGGACATTCTGCGACAGACTGGCGACCTGTCCAGGGCATCCCCTGCCTTCGCCCAAGCGGCCGGGATTGGCCCCGGCAGCCCCCTGACCCCGAAAGGGAATAAAAAAAAAGGGTTTAGAAAATGAATGAAGGATAATTAAGTGTGAAGCATGGATACAAACTGAAACATGGATCCCATCTAAATAAAATGACGTCCCCACGCATATTTGTATAGAAAAAAAGCTAATTTGCGCTCATAAAACACTCGTTTTTTTTACTTAAAGTACTAATATGTGGCCCGTAGTCCGACCTACTAGACAAAATCATGATAAGAATGAAGCTGTGCATTTTAAAGTCTTGCTTTCTGCACAGACATGTTTGGGATTCAGTTCGTGCCGAAGACATGAACGTGGACGCCAAAACATGTTTTTGGCATAAACGGAACTCCGTAGACAGGAGCAGTTAGTGCATGTTCCGCTTCATTTTGGGAGCGCTGAGGCCGGAGGGGCGGGGCTGATTCTGCTCCTTTCTTGTTTTTGGATGAATGGGCAGCTCGACTCCTTCACTTTGCTCTGCAGGCTTTGCTGTCAGGTCGTCCACGCTAACCTCATACCAACACGGAGACAGTCGCCATGACCTCATCTGAACTAGGTAGGAGACTTTCTTCATCTTCTGTTCGACTTTTTCGGTCTTTTAAAGTTTTTTTTTTCCCTGCGACATGCGTGTAGAGTTAGCAAGTTGGCTAACCGTCCTTAGCCAACGTGGGCAGCTTTTCGTATGACTTTGTGAGACTTACCTTCACCTGTGTCGCAGCTCTTCTGAGCGTGTCGGATAAAACGGGCCTCGTGGACTTCTCCAGGAGGCTGGTGAACGTGGGGCTGTCTCTGGTGGCCTCCGGAGGCACCGCCAAGGCGCTGCGCGAGGCTGGGCTGGCCGTCAGGTTAGTCAATGCTAGTCAGGGTGGCTGGGGTTCAACAAGTGAAGGTGTGCAGCTTCTCTAACAATACATCTGTGCTGTGGGACAGGGATGTGTCCGAGCTGACTGGACATCCAGAGATGCTGGGAGGAAGAGTGAAGACTCTTCATCCTGCTGTGCACGGAGGCATTCTGGCCAGAAGAACCCCCTCAGACACAGCGGACATGGACAAGCTGGGCTACAGCTTGGTCAGGTGAGAAGAGATGGCTTTCCCCTCCAGTCTTTTACAAACACTTTCGGAACTTCTAGAAGGACACGCAGGATGCCCAAAACCACTCTAATTCCAAACAACAAAGTCTGTGTGATATGAGGTTTTCCAGCAGATCACAAGCTCCTGT
This sequence comes from Oryzias curvinotus, assembly GCA_023969325.1. Classification (NCBI taxonomy): domain Eukaryota; kingdom Metazoa; phylum Chordata; class Actinopteri; order Beloniformes; family Adrianichthyidae; genus Oryzias; species Oryzias curvinotus. The sequence continues at coordinate 4,642,298 of CM043708.1, forward strand.
GGTTTGAGTCCGGGCTGGACGCACGTGCGGCTGGTTTGACTGCTGGGTAATTGGAGATTGGTGGCTGAACTCGTGACTCTCGTTTGCAGAGAATCCGATTAGATCCGCTGTGCTGACAGACTAATCAAAGCCCCTGAGTCCAGCAGATCGATCCTGAGAAGTTAAATTCCTGCATTTGATTGAAAAGTCAATACGTCTTGAGTCTGTACTCTGCTGAAATGCAACGTTTATTTGGTGTATTCTGTTTGTTAATTCCTTGTAAATAAAGGAAAAAGTGTCTCAAACAGCTATTACTTTTCGCACTACTGCCTAATGTAGCCACGGGGGAGCCCATGTCTGGGTCTCCCTGTGCCGGTCCCTAGCCCGAATGTGTCAGGAAGGGCTCCGGCATAAAATCTCTGCCAAAACACTTGTGTGAATCGGTGAAACCTGATTTGCTGTAGCGTCCCCTGAAGGGATATGCGGAAAGGCGAACAACAACATTTAAAAAGCTTACATAGTAGATGTCATGTTAGGTAAATAAAAGTATATTTTTAGGCCTTTTCCTTTAAAAAAATATGGTTAATTGGGTTACAGATTCAGCACTTTTTCTGTTTTCCTGTCTTCCAGAGTAGTGGTGTGCAACCTGTACCCATTTGTTAAAACCGTCTCTAGCCCAAATGTTACAGTGGAAGATGCTGTGGAGCAGATTGATATTGGTGAGTTGGCATGTGCTTTAGGTGAAGCTTCTGATGAATCTAAACCCTTATCTTCTGTTGTTCTTGTACATATGTAATGTTGTGTGTTCAGGTGGTGTAACTCTGCTGAGAGCAGCAGCCAAGAACCATGCTCGGGTCACCATTGTGTGCAATCCAGATGACTATTCACTGGTTGCCAAGGAGATGGAGAGTTCCAGTGACAAAGACACAACCCTGGAAACACGCAAGACCCTGGCTCTTAAAGTGGGTCAAAGATTTCAATGTAGTTCAGTAAAAGTGTACATTTAGATTTGGTTTAATGGAAAAGCTTTTCTTACTTTTTCACAGCAACTTTCCTAGTTTTACTTCTCTTTATACATTTGATCGTTGCGATTCCTGTCGGTGTTATGTTGTTGTGTACATTAAGGATGAAGAGGAGAGATCCATCCAATTTTTTTGATGAAATAATGATCACTCTTTTGTTTTTCATAAAAGCACATCTAAATAACCACCTTAAATGGAATATTTATAGCATTTTCCCTAATTTACTGAGCAGTTTTCTGTAGGTTTAGGTTAAAAAAATCAAAACTTTTGGTTAAAGTCTTGAATGACAGACTTTCTGTGTTGTTGTCTTTTCTCTAAAGAATATTTAGCAATAATCTATCAATTATTAGTCTAATGTGATTCATATTACCTCTAAGAATGATTTTTAGAACTTATTTATTTCAGTTTATGTATGCTTTTGGTTATTGTTTGCAGGGGATGAGGTCAGAGCTCAGCATTGACTTTTTGGCCCTAAATGTTGAAACCAATCTTCCAGTCAAAGTTTAAACTCTACTTCTAAAAGTAGCGCACAACAAAACCTTCTTGAGTTGCAGATGATGACATCCAAAGCGTTGCTGGAGGTGCTTCTGTGCTCATCGCCTCTTCCCTCTTTCCTCTCCGCCTCAGGCCTTCACTCATACGGCTCAGTATGACGAGGCCATCTCAGACTATTTCCGTGGTCAGTACAGTCGCGGCGTCTCTCAGCTGCCTCTGCGTTATGGTATGAACCCCCACCAAGCACCCGCCCAACTCTACACCCTGCGTCCAGAGCTGCCGCTCAAAGGTACAACTTTTCCTCCGTGCTTAAAGACTAGTTCCCTTCAAAATAAAAGTTTTCCTAAAATATGAACTGCAAGTTAATTTTTTTCTTTGATAATCCAGTCTAATGAGGCATGTTTCTTATAAAAATAATCAAAGTCTAGTTTGTTTTTCATGTTGGATTCAGAATAAATTCCAAACAAAATGCATCGTCACCAGGATAACAAAATAAGTAATTTATTAAAAGGCAGCCAAACCTATAAAATTTACATTTTTTTTCTTTCAGTGATCAATGGCGCTCCAGGTTTTATCAACCTCTGTGATGCTCTGAACGCTTGGCAGCTGGTCAGAGAGCTAAAAAGTGCCCTTGGCATGGCGGCCGCCACCTCCTTCAAGCATGTCAGCCCTGCAGGTGAAATTCTGTCACACATGACTCAGTGGAATGATGGATGCCTTTTAAAAGTGATCATTGTTTCCGATTTGATACTCTGCAGGAGCTGCAGTTGGAGTTCCTCTGACTGAAGAGGAAGCCAAAGTGTGCATGGTGCACGACATGCTGAGCGACCTCACCCCGCTGGCCACCGCTTACGCCAGAGCAAGAGGTCAGAGCCTCTGCATGAAGCCCATCAGCTCACAAGCTCTGCACTGTTTAACTTGACTCTGCATCTCCAGGTTCCGACAGAATGTCGTCTTTTGGAGATTTCATTGCCTTGTCTGATGTATGTGACGTTCCTACAGCTAAGATTATATCCAGAGAGGTAAAGAGCAACACAAGAGTTTGTAGTGCTTCAATCTGATGTCACGTAAACTCATAACTTGGTCGTCCTCAGGTGTCGGACGGCATCATTTCTCCTGGTTATGAGGAGGAGGCGCTTAAAATCCTCTCCAAAAAGAAAAATGGCAACTATTGTGTGCTCCAGGTGAGGAAAAGCGACAGGAGTGAAGGCAACCTCCATTTGTTTCAATTAAGAGTATTATTTAAAAGTTTAAATAAGTCAACTGTGATATGGATTAAGGGTTTAAAACTACAAACTTAACATTTAGTCACTGGAAGCCTTACAAACAAAATCAGTTCTCATTTCAAAAATAGCATAAAATGCATCTGTTAAAGTCAGGATTTAGAAATGGTCTTTTGTGATGAAGCTCACGTCATCTTTCCAGATGGATTCAGACTACGAGCCTGACGACACTGAAGTGAGGGTTCTGTTTGGACTCTATCTGAAACAAAAGAGAAACGGGGCTCTCATCAACAAGGATTTCTTCACTAATGTTGTTTCCAAGGGCTCTGTGAGTCACCCTGCTTTTAATCATGTTTGATTTAAAATATAATAATAATTGAATGCCCCTTTTTTCTTTTTTTTTTTTTTTTTGCACTTCCAAAAGTTGTCTGATGAAGCTGTGCGCGACCTGACTGTGGCCACCATCGCTGTCAAGTACACCCAGTCCAACTCTGTCTGCTACGCTAAAGATGGCCAGGTGAGAAGGAGAAAGCTGAACCCATCCAGCAGCTTTTGTTCCTCTCTCACAGCTTCTGTTTTGCAGGTCATTGGCATTGGTGCCGGGCAGCAGTCCCGGATCCACTGCACTCGTCTGGCAGGAGACAAAGCTGATAACTGGTGGCTGAGGCACCACCCCCGTGTGCTGAGCATGAACTTCCGCAGTGGAGTGAAGCGAGCAGAGATGGCCAACTGCATCGACCAGTATGTCAGCAACACCATTGGAGAGGTGAGGCAGCAGTTACACTCATTTGAACATTTCCCACCACATCAAACCCAATATCACTTGAGCTTTAAAGTGTCACTCCAATCATATTTTGATTTATTTTCACAGCTTTCCCAGTGGTCTTTTAATTATGATTATGACATTTTTAGCCAAAATAAAAAAAAACTGTCTTTTCTAGGACATAGTTTCTGCAGAGCAGCAGAAGTTCATTAGAAATTTGCCTCTAAGCTGTGGGCGGAAGTAAGCTTTCGCTGATGTCCCATCATCCCTTTGTCTACACTCACTAGCTTACAGTCCCTCACAAACCCAACCTAACATTACCGGTACAACAAAAACGGCGAGCAAAGTTGGAGCTATCCAGATGTACAGTTTAGAGCCAGATACCAGTTCTGATGAGGAAAATGAAGACATTAATGGATCTGTTTGTCTGCAAGTGGATGCATCAGAATGGAGCAGAGCCGGGTGCCTTTGGCCCGCAAATTTCTTTTGCTACTTCACAGCCAAGATCTTTTTCAAACAGCAGGTTTTTATCTGCTCCTGATTCACCACAATATGAATTACGAAATACTCAGAAATACAGTTTTAAACTTAAATTTTTTTATATTTGTGTTCTCCACCATGAGGACAAGGGCTACAAGAATGTGTCCAAAACACAATTTTCATCTGCGTGGGTCTTTAAATATGTTTTATTTTAAGCAGTTTATTGTTCTTTTCAAATAGATGACCTAACAGTTCTCCTCGATCTCTTCTTTTTGTTTTAGCCTCTAATGGTGACTTGTGTAAGTTATAGACTGTGCTATTATGTCTGTTTTAGGGTCCAGACTTGGCCGTGTGGAAATCCAAGTATGAAGAGGTTCCGGAGCCTCTGTCCGACACAGAGAAGAAGAACTGGATCAGCTCTCTGAAGGCCGTCGCTGTCAGCTCTGACGCTTTCTTTCCCTTCAGAGATAACATCGATCGAGCCAAACAGGTAACCAGTGGCGGCTCTTTGGAGTCTTTGCGTGCTGCGGTGTTTAACAGCTGTCTGTCTCCTGTGTGCAGAGCGGCGTGGAGTACATCGCCGCTCCAGCGGGCTCTGCTGCAGACCAGGTGGTCATCAATGCCTGTAACGAGCAAGGCATCACTCTGGTGCACACCAACCTACGACTCTTTCACCACTGAGCAACACTACAAAGGAAAAAGACGTTTCCCGCTCCCATTCCCAACACAGACATTCCTGCTGCTGAAGTTTTCCATTTCTGTTACTCATTCAGTGCTTTTCTCGTTTATGATTCCAACGGCTGAGTGTTTGAGTGAACCTTCATGTTTGTTGTGGGTCGGTCAAGTGTGGAAACGAAATAAACTGCTGATGGCTTTATAACCACCGTCTGCTTTCACTGTTCTTCAGTTTAAGAATATGGTTCGGTTTTTATAAATTTGTCCAAAATCAAAACTACGAATTAATTAAAATTTGACACTTTTCATTGGGTTTGCAACCTTTAACACTTAAGACTCATTCGATTTCTCACTGACAACAACCCAGTAGGATTTGAAGTCTTACACAACCCCTGAGAGTGAAAAGATGCTGATAATTTTTCATGCTATTGTTACTGTTATGATAAATATAAATGATCTGTTATTTTTGTCATAAATAAAGCAATCATAAAGAGAAAATTCCCTTATTTAAAAATATAAAATAGTTTACAAGTTTTAACAGGTTTACTTGACTTACTTTTAAAATAAGACACTGTATCACAGGAGGATTTCACTGAAGTTAATGTAGTAGAGGTGTAATGTCTGCAGTAATTTTAAAATAAAATTTATTTTACTGCTTGAGGGGCACCTCAGCCAAAGATGTAAAAGTCTAACAAAAATGAAAACAGAACTAATTAGGTGACCCTTGGTGTATTTTTTGAACCATAAGGTGCACCTTAGATCACTTAATTGTTCAAAAATACATTTAAAAAAAGTTGGCCTTATCTAAATTCTGGTTGTTAGTGACCTTCAGTATATTTTCAGTGGAACATAGTGCTAAAAAAAATCTGTCCATTTTAGCACAGAATATTTCCTCCTGGACTTTGTTTCAGCTTGAGAGATAGCAGAAGCTCAAGAAAAAACCTCTAGCATGACAAAAAAAAAAAACACGAAGGAGAAGAAATGTAGACCCTAAAAAAGTTTTTTTTTTTTTTTAAATATAAACCTGCGTTGACAACATGAATTAAAAATGACATGTTGGTTTATCAGTTGATGCTATGATGCTATAGTGTGAATCAGAAACTAAAGAATTTTCTAAAGGGTGAAGATGCAGTGATTTTTACAAAGCTCTAACCTCAGCTTTATAGAACAAAAATAACATGTCATTAGGCACGACTTTCAATTTTTTCCCAGGTTAAAACTAAAAAAAGCTAAACTAAACATTTAAAAATAATGAAAGAAATGCTTCGATTCTGAAAAGTAACAATGTACAATGTAAAACTCAAGCAGCTCCTACAAAATAAGACACACAGATTCAATTTAGGATGTCTCCAGCTTTATTGAAACAAGGGACTTTTTTTTCTTGTCAGGAAAACAGTTTGGCACCAACAAAGTACAAAAATAGAACAGTTCACATTCACAAGCTGGAATTAATGAGATAAATTAGTAAAAAGAGATCAGAATTTCAATCACAAGTAGTGCATCCATTCAGGAATTAAAGAGTTTCAACAAAGAAAAGCAAAAGTTTCTATGGACAGTAGGGGGGGGAAACAGCAACATTCTTTGGCACTATGCTTACATCCTTGGTTAAAGAAAGAGTAAACCCCATTTGAGTGAGAAACATGTGAAAACTGTGGTGCTGAGAGTCACAGTGAAAAGACCGGCTTTCAAAAACGACCGAGATTGATCCGACAGCAGGCAGAGGTGCATATAAGAACTTTGATCAGTTGAACGGGTGTCTACAAAGTGATGCAGTGCAGTAACTAGACGGTGAGAGGAGAGCGGACGGCGAACTGGTGGCGCCTCATTTCTTAGTTTGGAGGAGCATGTGCGTCTGCCAGCAGGTCAGGTCGGAGGCATTCAATGGGGCAGTGGATTTTCTGAAAATCAGTGAGATTTTAGACGTTGAATTTTTTCATATGATGAACGTAACCCTTGTGCTATCCTAGGCACTTTGACATTAGGAGTTGGGTCATCTAGACCCCACAAGACAGCTTTTTTTTCTTCAATGATTTGTGATCTTCACTGGTTTTAATGGATTACATGAAATCCTCTCTTACTTTATCCACCTTTGTCATGGTAGGGAGAACACGTCAATGGTCATCTTGACCCCATAGGATAGCACAAGGGTTAAGAACAATTATCAGAACCAATAGCGTCCCACTCACTTTAAGCAGGGCGTTGTCTCCATGTCTAACTGGCTGCAGAGGAATGGCATCCACCTCACCGCCTGGTCTGCGACAGTTCTCACATCTCCATCCCTAATGAGAAAATTGTTACACAAGGTTGAAATACAGTTTCCCGGCTAAATACTCTCTTAGCATCAAATCCAAAAAATATTTCACCTGTTGTCCTCCAAAGCAGGTGCAGGTGCAGATCGCACCCAGGTACTCCTTCTGCCACTGGTTGCCCACCTGGTAGGTTTTGCCAGCGTCATAACACACTGATTTATCTGTTTGGATTGGATTACATATTAAAAGTCACATGTGGCTCCTAAACATCGCGAGGCAGTCACATAATATTTTTCTGGTTATTTAAGGAGGCCTTACGCGGTTCACACTTGAACTCTCCCTTGCCGTTTCCCAGACAAGTGCAGCTCATCAAGTGGCCGTTCTCTGCCTGACGGTCCCACTGCTCTCCGATTTGATAGTTGACCCCATTGTCATGGCACCATTCTGTTTGCAGAAGATCACAACATTAGGCATGAATAGAAAATCACAAATGTGAATAATCATGTTTGTTTTATGGCACTTACTAGATGAGTCACATCTGAAGTGGCCGCTGCCCATGCCCAAGCACTTGCACCACAGCTTGAAGCCAGTCTCGGACATCCTCTCCCACTCTGCACCGACATCGTAGTAGGTGGCAGTAAAGGTGTCGTAGCAAGAGTCACTGGTGGAAGGAACTCCATTTTGGACTGAGAGAAGAAGAACAAGAGGGGCGTTAAAGTGTTTCCCTGCATTTGAAACGTTTCTCAGTGACCTGGGGAATTTTTCGCCATGCAGTTTGGGCTGCAGTCAAATGAAAAACGCACAATAGTGATGTGTCAGTTTCATCTCTTAAAATAATCATGCAGTACATATGGTCACACTCTGGGTACAGTCCTGGTGTAGATCTTGTGACTATTATAGAGCAGGTTCTGCTTTGCTCTGAGGTGTTGCTTACTGTTGTTTCCGGCAGTCACAACTTGCTCCAGAATTTTGTGCTTGAGTGCCCCCAGCAGTGCCTCCACAATCACATTGTAGTTTGCCCCAGGTGTGAGTCCGATCAGGGTAGCGGTGGTGGCTGTTCCTGGCAGGCGGATCTGCGTAGGAACACAGTTTAGGAATCCGTCTAAAACAGAACACAGCATGAATGGGAATCATCATCAGCTCTTCTCTTACCTGGAACATCTTCTCATTGATGCTTGTGAGAGGATAGCAGGACACCAGGTAGGCACTGCTCTGCCTGTAGGGCTTCCAGGAGATGCTGGTCTGAGTTTGAGCTTCAAGCGGCACTCTTGATTCGTTAAAGAGGATGGATCCAATGGGAACGTTCAGTTTTAGATCAGGCACCCTGCGACCTTCTGCATCAGGGTGGGAGACATAGACCAGAGGCTCACGAACTTGCCCGTAGGGCGACTGTGGGTTTCCGCTGCTGTCTTCCCTATTGTTGTACTCTATGTACTCCACATGCTGGCCCTGACCGCCAAAGTCAGTTTCGGGCACATCCAGCGGGCTGACACCACTAGGGTGGTGGGGCTGAGGCAGAAGCGAGATCTCCGGCTCTGCGCGGGAAAGATACGGTTAAGAAGCAAGCAGGTTAGATGAAATTAAAGCTGAGCTACCCTGCAAATTAATGGCCAGCAGGGGGCGTCAAATATGCAGCATTTACAGGGCAACATTAATGTCACTGATTTTCTGAACACCTGCTGATATTTTGCATTAGAAGCAATCCAAAAACAAGCCAAGCTCTGAGGGATTTTCACAACACATCTTTAGAGCCATTAAAAGCAGAAAACTAAAACTAACATCGAACATTATCGTTCTCATCTTTCTGTTTCAAGGAATGTCCTAATAAAGTATAAATTTAGGAAAAAACTCACTAGTCCTGATTTCGCCTTCCAGGGGCTTGCTCCTCTGTGTGTTTTGAATGGCAATGATTCTGATAATGTACTTTGTGTTTGGCTTCAGGCCTAAGGAGAACAGAAGATATACAGTAAGTGAAGCTGCAACAGATGTCAACCCGGTTTAATCATTGTGAATTCTGAACAATCAAAGCAAAAATGGAGTGGGTGGCGTGCATACCCGTTATGGTGGCGTAGGTTTGGCCTGAGTGCGGCTGGGGTATGAGCTGCTGAGGGGATCGTCCCAGCTCCTCGTAGGTGACGTAGTATCCTGAGACGTGTGAGGCAGGAGGCTGCCAGGTGAACAAGATCGAGGTGGGGGTCACAGATGTAAATCTGAGGTTGGTGGGAGGCTGAACCACAGGTCCGGCTGTGAAGAAAAGCATCTGTTTGTATTCTTCATGGCATTTTATGTTTATTTTGTTGGGAAAAAAGCAGATTTATGTAAACAAGTACTTTTTTTTTCATGGTGCTTTGATCACCATTTTACAGATTTGCTTCATACCTGTTTCAATCCCTAAAAATACCGGGGCGCTCCTGCTGTTGCCGTTCAGACTGTACAAGTTAACCGAGTATGTGGTTCCTGGCTGAAGACCTGAGGCACAAACCGATCTTTGAGTGAGACTGATCCTACGTTAAACAACAGGACAAACATGGGAGCGGGGCGCACCTGTGACAGTGTAGGAGGTCGCATCTCCTGGGATGGTTTTTCTAATGGTGGGCAGTGATCCAGAGGTGGGTGTGATTTCAATAAGGATACCGGTGAGAGTTCTTGCCCTGTTACGCCACTGTAATGTAAAAGAAGTGTCCTTGACATCATACTGGTGCACGCGCCATGGAGGACTCAAGTCTGCATGGAATAAAAAACAGCAAAAGATAAGTTGACACAAAAAAATGGAGATTGGTCAGTTGATAAGGAAGCCTGTTACCTTCTAGTGTGGTTGCATGTCCCTCCAGAGGTCGGCTGGAGACGGAGTTCTTTAGAGCATAGACTTGTATCTGGTATTTTGTTGCTGCCTGCAGACGGCATACATGAGGCACATCATTGTCTCATGGAAGTGATATGAATTTAAACATGAGGAGCTGAGCTTACCATCAGTTGAGGAACTACAACACTGGTGGTGTCTGGTGAAACACTCATTTCTCTGCTTGGGCTGTTGATGTTCTTGGGTGTGATAACCACCCGGTAGCCTGTCAGGCGAGCATTTGGAGCCTGCCATGACACCGTGAACGAGGACAGTCCAACATCGGAGATGACCATGTTGGTTGGTGCATTGATAACTGAAGTAGAGAAACACAATTCAAAGCTGTGATAAAAAAAAAAAACACTTCATAAAGTGTTTTTGTTCATCGTTCCGGTCTACCTGTGGCTTGGGTTCCCACTAATGGCGTGCTTGGTGTTTGGCCGTTCAGGGCGATGACTTTAACGGTGTATTCAGTGCCGGGCCGGAGACCTCTCAGTACTGCACTGTTCTGACTGCCTCTAGGGGCGGGTCGCAGCTCTCTCTCCTCCTCCTCTGAGCTGGAGTACAAGATCCTGTATGATGTGACGCTGCCGTCCGGGCTGTCCCAGGTGATGCGCATGGAAGTGGAGTCGATGTTAGAAAAGGTCAGCTCCTTGGGACCGTCCATTGCTAAAAGGAATGAAGCACATTTTTCCTTAAGGCTGAACCAAAACCCCCACGTCTGCTATATCTAAAGGCCTCCCTATATATACAGACTCTTTCCAAAATCATGTTTTTGTGGGTTTTATGAGCTGGAACCCAAATCTACTGTAAACATAACCAAATAAATTATTGGAATCAGTTAAACAGAGGGCACTGCATCTATATTTTACAAAAGTATGTATTTTTTTAATGGAATAATGGAAATGAACACACTTTTCCATGATGTTCACATTTTTGGAAAGGGTCAGTAAATACATAATATACTGTATATGTATTAGCTTCTTTTAATGGTTTCAACAATTGAATCAAACCAACCGGTGATGGCGTTCTCCACCCTGGGGGTTGATGGCTGTCCGTTATTTCCCAGAGCATAAACACTGACAACATACTCGACTGTAGGCATCAGGCCTGTGATTGTCATCTCAGTCTGATCTGCATCAGAAGAGCAGGAACTGATGAAACTTGGTGTTAAATGGTAAAGAAAAGGCAAAATATTTGATCTTTATATATTTGTTTACAGCTGGTCTTTTAATAATTACCTGGAGACACCAATTCAGAGTAGGAGGGTCCCAAACCATTTTTGGGTATACTTGTGACTCGGTAGCCTTGGATTGGTCCCTGAGCCGGACTCCAGCGCACTTTGATGGCATTGTCACTCACATCCATGACTTTCATACTAGTCGGGGGCAGAGTATCTATAATCCAGGACCAAAAGATCAATTTTGAATTTCAAATGTATAAAAACATGTAACCAATTTCATTTTTTTAGGTAATTATTACAGGAAGTGTACCAGTTCGGTGAGTTATAGTAGCATGGGTATTGGAGGCGGGGGTGTCTCCTCTTATTGAAACAGCATAGACTGAGATAGTGTAGTCAGTACCAGGCTCCAGGTCAGTGAGGGTGTAGGTGTTCTGGGTCCCTGGGATCATTCTCTCCACAGGAGATTCTCCACCTATAGGAGAACAAAGAGAGATCACTTATAAAGCTAAGTCTTTTGTAAAAGAAAAGAAGCTGGAAAATAATCCCAGGTACAGACTTGTCCCTCCATAAGTGATCCTGTAGCTATTCGGTGAGGCAGATGGGGCTTCCCACCGAATGGTGATACTGTTGTGGGTGGAGGATGTGACCTCCAGGTCAGTAAGTGCATCAGAGGCTGAGTGTTTGACGTGGAAAGTGGAGAAAAAGAACACATTTGATTTAAAAATCACACAGGTTTGCTTTATTCATTTAATGTCATTAAGAAACTAAAACTTACTGGTAGCCTGAGTGCCAGTCAGGGGCTGACTTTCCTGATTGCGACTGACAGCATACACATAGATCATGTACTCCGTATCAGGTTCCAGACCAGTCAAAGTGAAATGGGTCCTGGTAGGGGGAACCCTCACATCCTTGCCTCTTCCACCGCTCGTCTTTTGGTAATGGATTCTGTAGCCGGTGATGGAAGCAATTGGAGGCAGCCAGCGGAAGGTGAAGGAGTTGGTCCGGATGTCAGAGAAGTCCAGGCCGGTTGGAGAATCGAGAGCTAAAAACATACAATATCAATTTTAGCCTCATTTCAGAACTATGACTAAAACACTTAGATGTTATTGGTGAGCTCGCATAAATATGTGGTTTATGAAATAAATAAATACAAATAATTATAACCACGATTTAATCTGAATAATTATCATCTTTTTATGCAATGGTTTAAAACATTGATTGTACGTCTGTTTCTTTTTTTGACAGATGATTGTAAATTGTAGCAATTTTCTAAAATGGACCAAATAAAGTAAAAATAAAACAATAACTTTGAATCCACATTTGTCCACCCAAAGTTGAAATCAGACATACTCACTCGTTCTCTGAATTCCTGTTATTGGAGCACTTTCTCGTTCACCGTAGACACACACAACACTGATGTGGTACTCTGTGTTCGGTTGCAGGTCTTTATGAAAGAAGGAAGATGTGCAGTTAGATACCGGACTCACAAATCAGTACTGAGGAAACTGTAGGATTTATTGAAAAGTTTCAAAAGTTTTGATCCCTAAAGACACTCAGAGTGCAGGAGCCCTTACTGTTCAGCAGGTATGTGCTGGTGGCTCCCCCAACATTGACCTCCTTGATGTCATCGTCTGTAGCTGTGGGGTGGTAACGGATCACAAATCGAGAGATGTCGCTCGGAGAGGCAATATTGGGGATTGTCCATGTAATTCTGATGTAGTCAGGTCCCACACTTCCAAACTGCAGGTAGAGGGGGGGCGGCATGGCTGCAAGGATAAATGGGGAGGGATTTCTCTTTCAGTTTTAAAGACTTAAAGAAAGCAATTCTTTTTTAAATTGTGTGAATGCAAACATTAAAAACGTGTGTTTATTGAAGTATTAGCAAAACTAACTAATCTGCATTTTGTTTTGCAGATCCTAAATCGGTTGTTATTTTTTTATTGTTAAGCCTGATGACAGACCTAACTCTGAGGTGTCTAAACTAATTAGGATTCCAATTTCATATTTTACCATTTTTAAAGGCAAAATAACTATCGATCAGAATCTACACAGATTTGTAAACATAAGGTTCTTACTTTAAAACAAACTGATTTTAAAACTGACAAAAGATTCCCCCCCCCTTATTTTTAATAACTTTGTAAACAGAAAAAGACATGCTGCAGTATTCATTTGTGCAAAAAAAAGCGTAACCTTCAGGAAATAACCTAATAGTTTCAAAAACTTGAATAATCAATTACGTTTCTATTTATCTGTAATAGAGCTCAGAAAATATGCAAATCTTTAACATAACATCTAACTGAAGTTAGCATGAGAAAAGAAGTAAAAACCTAACACAGAATATTGACTTTACTTTTACTTTTTTTTTAAAGAGTTCTGACATTTTATGGTAATGAATTCATGCATAACCAAAGCCCTCTCATTAAGGACTACAGGAGACAATCACCCGCATGCGTCTGCTTTGTGTGTGTGGCCGCCTTGCTTTCCCCCGTCTCTGTAACCGTGGTGATACTGATGTCATAGTCCACGCCAGGCTCCAAACCATGAATGGTGTAATAACCAGCTGACACCTCCACCAAATCTTGGAATATTGGCAAGCTCTCGCCTGTTGTTACCACCGTTATCCGGTAAGCGGTTATGGTGTTGGAGTTCAGAGGAGTCCAGCGCAGGCCAATGGTGGTGTCAGTTATGTTGACAAAGTCAATGTGACTCGGTTTGGGAATTTCTGAAAGGGTTAGGCCAGTGATAAAGCGCAGGCAAATTTAGAGAAAACATAAACAATAAGCATTCAAGTCCTTTCTGCAAAGAACAGAAACCAACAGCAGCCATGCTACACAATTACAGAAACATACATCATGCTATTTTGGGTCATGCTCAAAGGAAAATTAAATTAAAAGGGAATTACGATAATCTTCATGCAGGTGACAGAGGAGAAAATGGGTTTTTTTGTTGTTAATGAAACATGATGAAAAGCTCTACAGCGCCTTCATCTATTTTTTTTAATTGAAAAATAGAAGCTTACAGCACATGTCAGTCATGTTTGTTCCAAATTTCTGTTTGCATAAACTTCCTGTTTGTGCAGGGTCATGGGGTTGTTGGAGCCAATCCCAGCTAATTTAGGGTAAAAAAAAGACGGGAACACCATTGACAGTCCATTGCAGGACCACACACAGACAGACATCCTCACTCCTAAGAGACAAATGAAAGTCCCCAATCAATCTATAAAACGTGTTTTTAGACTGCGGGAGTAACTGCACCCCCAAACTCCACACAGAGAAGGATTAAAACTTTTCACTGTGAGGTGACAATGCTAACCACCAACTGCTGTGAAGCCCCAGGTAAAGCATAAATAGGATTTTTTGTGTGTGTAGACCATGAATGCAGCAAAAAAGTTACGTTGCTATTTGTTACGTAGAATTATCTTTTCTCCTAAGAGTTTGCAGAGATTCTGGATAATTAAACAGACAATAAATCCCGCTTACATTTCCACGGACTAAATCTAAAAGCAAAAGTTGTGATGGCTGAAACTATCATTTCTGAGTTTCTGAAAAGTACATTTCCATTGGCAGGTATTTAGAATCTGACACATTCAAGTGAATCCTGGTGCAATCCATTCTCTTTGTTAATGCAAATAATTTCATAGCCAACTAAAAGGAAAAAGTTTAAGGGACTGTAAAAAAAAGCAAATTTATAAAATGCAGATCAAGGAAAAGTTGGAAAATGTTTCTTTTGTGACATTGATGCCCTAAAACTAGCATTACTAGTCCAGTTCTTTCAGTTTAGTTTTCTTTTTTTATTATTGCCACCAATGAAAGCAGCTGTAGTAACTGCATAATGTGTGCAGAAAATTTGGTCTGTTCTCCAGAATGCAAAATAAATAGAAAGAACATTTAAAGCACAACTAATCAAACTGACTCTCCAAGGATTGATTTTATCCTCTTCCAATCCAGTTTATCCAAACGCCACCCATAAAAAGCCAAACTGGCTCTGACATGTAAGTTTTTTTGCATAAGTTTAAGGCCAACAGATGCCTTCTTGGAGACTCATACCTGGTGTGACAATAGTGGACAATGGCACACTTTCCACCTCTCCTTTGGTACTGAACACACTGATGTTGTACTCCACACCAAGATTAAGGTTCTCTAGTTGGCAGTAGGTCTGACCTACTGGGACAAACTCGTCCAAAGAGTTTCCTCTCTGGTCATTCGTTGGTGTGCTTGTCACTCTGTACGCTGTTATTCCTGCAGAGGGTTGCGGGGTAAAGATGAATCAATATCAAATCAATATGTAGAAGAAAAAAGGCAGTTCAAAGCCCAAAGTATGGATGGGACATGATCCAGTTGTAGGCTGAAGAGTCAATATTTACCTGGTGTTTTGGAGGCTGTCCAGTAGGCTGTGAGATCCCCTGTGTTTGGGTTAGGCACCACTCTGAGATCAGTGGGAGGGGACAAAGCTGCACATAGGAAAGATAAAGGTTGATGCTCAAATTGGCTCAATAGCTAAAGCAGTGTAACCAGCAAACAGATGACATTTGATGAGTCTTTGTCGTCACTTCTTCTTTAGCATAAAATACGCACATGTAACTACATTGCGGGTGATGGGGTTTCCACGATTGCGGCCATTGAAAATGGGCTGGACGCTGTAGGAGTACGTGTTTCCAGGAATCAAATCGACAATGGAGATACGCCCAGAATCAGAGGTCTCTTCTTTGGGAGACTCGCCTTCCTGGCTGGGTAGAATAGACAACTACAAAGAGGAGGCAAAAATGGGAATATTATAAGCCACTAAAACACTTAAAACAAGGGGCGGGGCCTAATATCTACTGTAAACACTTAAATTAGCATCTGAGACTTTTTAGGAAAACAAAGGAGAAAAATTTCTGGTACTTAAAGAAGACTTTTTTTTTTTTATGAAGATATGAAGATCCAGAGGTTGGTCTCTACCTTGTAGCTGAACCTACGAACAGGTATCCAGGTGATAATGATGGAGGTGTCAGTGACATCAGTGCTAAAAGGAGGAGCATTTCCCAACTGGGGAGCTGAAAGAGACATCACAGGTTTTAAAAAAGTGAAAATGGATACAGGGTTTTTTTTTCCACTTTGGTACATTTCCTGTCTCTAATAAACAGACCTGTGGTGAAATAGTTGGTAACTGCTTCACTGAGCTCATTGTCCAGCTCAGAGTGCAGGGTGGCTGTGTACTGGGTGTCTGGTCGTAGGTTTTTCAAAGGGTATTGAGTGGTTCTGCCGGGGATCCTCTTCTCTATGGGGTTTGAGCCATCAATGCTCAGGAAGAGGCGGAAGCCGGTGACGACGGCGCGGGGAGCCTCCCAGATGACCAGCGCACTGTCGGGGCCAACGTCAGTGAAACGCACATTTGTGGGTGAGTCAGGTCCTGCACAGAGGGAAAAAAATGAAAAGAAAACATTAAAAAAATGTGATTTTTAAAAATGATTCCAGTTCTGTTTGGGAATATTCATGATGGCACTCACTAGTGGACTTTTCTCCTACTAACGGCTTGCTCTCTGTGCCGCTGCTGATAGCGTAGATGTAGAAGCGGTAGAGCGTGCCGGGCTGCAGGTGGCTGAGCTCAGCATAGGCGTTGGAAGAGATCGGCAGCTGCAGTGGTCGGAGCTCGTTGCCGTCCCGGTCCATTGGAGTGTAGGTCACTCTATATCCCGTCACATCTCTGGGGGGACCAGTCCAGGTGATGATGATCTTCACATCTGAGACCTCATAGAACTGCAGGTTTGAGGGAGCTGGAACCTCCTCTGTAAACAGGGATCTTTTTAGAAGAGTCAAGCTTTGTGTTGAAATTAAGTTCAAATTAAGTCAACGGGGATTGAAGCATTTTGCATTCTTGCAAATGCATTAAATTTATTTTTAAATGCATTTTATTTTCTCAAGACTCAAAGCGTATTTAACGATTTTTCTACGTATTCAGTAACAGGTAAGCTCTTTCTTCACAAACTCAAAAATGATAATAATACTTTTGGACACTTGCAGAGTTAAGAAGACACAAATCCCTGTTTTTGGAAAACTTAAAGCAAATTTTAGATAATCATCTTTAAATTCAAACATGTCAGGAAGTCATTTTATTCTGTCCGCCAATAGAACTTTTTGAAAATTGTTTTAAAGACTGGATATGCTATTATTTTAACAAAAAAGGAAAATTTCACTCCCTAAAAGTGAGACTGCAGTATGATAAAGTATAAAAGAAGCATATTATCTTGTTTATTTTTATCTTAATTTGATTTATGTGTTTATTGTAAGAATTGATAGTAGACAATACAAAGAGAATTCCCACAAATATATTAAAGTTGTTTCAGAAATAAAGTATTACATAGATTAAAAAGCTAACAAAATAAACATAGGTGTAGGAAAATGATGCTATCTTCTTAGTAGTGTAATAACTCATTATCATGGATAGTGATTTTTGCAGAAATGCATACAATACAAACATGTCACATTAGATTAATTAAATATAGTGATTATTAACTACAGTAAAGTACAATTTCATTTATTGCTTAAAAGGAGTAGTAAGTAGCAATTTCATGTAATCTCATCCCTATGGAGTAATTTCATTATATATTTTTTTGCATAAATGTCATAATCCAGTTCAAGTGCAGATTTAACAAAAGTAACACAGTTTCTTAATGATTATTTATCATATAATCTTTATGCTCTGAATCAAAATTTACACTTAAAAAAGCTGTTGTTGTGAGTAAATCATAAGGCCCAAAATATGTTGGCTTTTTGTTTTGATGGATTTTAATTTAGAATTAAATTCCAAACATTAAACACACCAGCTGGATGTGGAACAGCTTATATTTACATCCAAGGAAATGTGTGAGATCTCACCATAAAGAAATATGCTTTTAGGTAGGGACTATGGCGTATATTTACTATCTTGTGTGATTTGTATGGATGTGTGGAAGTCACTGAACTGAATAGATAGATAGATAGATAGATAGATAGATAGATAGATAGATAGATAGATAGATAGATAGATAGATAGATAGATAGATAGATAGATAGATAGATAGATAGATAGATAGATAGATAGATAGATAGATAGATAGATAGATAGATAGATAGATAGATAGATAGATAGATAGATAGATAGATAGATAGATAGATAGATAGATAGATAGATAGATAGATAGATAGATAGATAGATAGATAGATAGATAGATAGATAGATAGATAGATAAATAGATAGATAGATAGATAGATAGATGCCTGGAATGAGCTAATTAAAGACAAACCTCTGATCAGCTCTGGTGCTGTGTTTTTACCTTGTCTGGGAGAACCAGCTGTGGTGACCTGCACAAAAACCGGCTCGCTCTCCAGCTGGTCCTCCACAGCATAGATGGTGATGTTGTACAGTAGACCAGGATGAAGGTCCACCAGGGTCACAGAGTTTTCAGAGTGTGGGAGGGTCAGCTCAGTGCTGCTGCCCTCCTCTGACGGAGTGTACACAACTCTGTAACCTGCAGACACAAGCATGCAGCCGCATTCAAACAGAGGCAAAAAACAAAAACACTTGACATGTCAACTTTAAGGTTTTTTGTCTACCTGTAATAGGAGCCTGAGGTCTGGTCCAGCTGACTCTAATAGAAGCTTCCCCAACCTCATCAACAGCAGGTAGAGTTGGTGTGTCTGGAGCTGGTGGAGCACCATTTAGAGAACAAACAAATGGGTTTAGATCGTCAAAGTTTCCACTCATCTAGATGTAAAGCCATGAGATTGCTGCTCCACCTGTGATCTGTGAGGTGGTTAAAATGAGGTTGGGCTCTCCCTGCTCCGGCAGCTCATAGACACTGACGTTGTATCTGCGTCCGGGCAGAAGTTGATCGATGGTGACAGAGGTAGTGGTGCGAGGAAGATCTGGAGTTGCACACAAAAGGTTACTTAACATGTGCATTTAATAATGAAACATACATGCAAAGGTCAGAGTTTGATGCCCGGTTAATCTATCAAACATTTCTGACAAACAGAGGCTGTAATAAGAAATGCTGAGTATAAATAGGTAGTACATAGGTGAGCTCAAACATTTAGATGATATGAGAAAGAGTTGCATCAGTAGAAGTTAAATGTGGGTTTGAAAGTTCGATTACTTGTCAACAAGAGATTCAGCACAGAGGAATACCTTTCTAGAAACGACATATTAAAGCTTGAGTGATGGTTAAAGTGTCTCACCCAAGACGTTGGTCTTTGCTCCCTCCTCACTGAGCTCATACTCCACTCTGAAGCCAGAGATGGTGGCAGAAGCTGAGGACCAGGACACAACGAAGCTGTTGGAGGTGATTTCCGTCACCGACTCCGAAGTGTCCACCAACGGAGGGGGGGCAGCCGTCTCCCCCTCTGAGGTCTCCACTGAGGAGATGAGATGAACACCGGCGTTCTTTCAGATGTTCCCGTGGAGCCGCAGCATTCAAATCTTTGTTTTACTCACAGGAGCCGTGATTGGTTGTGAAGTCGAAGCGTGTGATCTCGCGGCCTCCGTAGCGCAGATTGCTGATCAGCTGACCCTCATAGACCACGCTAGGGCGCAACCCGCTGATGGTGTAGGAGTTGATGTGGCCGGGGATGCTGACCTCTCTCCAGGGGGTACCTCTATTTTTCTAATGTGAGAGGAAAAACAAAACAAAAACAAACTTAGAAAAGCTGCAGCTGCAAAAGTTAATGAGTATTTTTTCCTGAAGATAACAGAGTTATCTCAGTTTACATTCTTCATGTCAAGTGTAAATCTTCAGAAAATTATAATTGTGTTTTTGATAAAACAAAGTTTTTATAGGGGACTTAATTAAATCGAGTTTGGAATGAGACTGGCTCACACCCATTTACTGCCTCATCCTGTTTTATGAGTATTCAGACAGCTTTAAAGCCCCAAGACTCGGTGCAGGGTGGCCAAATAAGCACTCGGAATATATTCACTGTGGGAAACATAAAACAAAAACTTCTTAGGAGGAAATCAGGAGACTTCAACTCATTTTGATGAAAATTTTAACCTTTCGATCACATCAAAGTGAAGACATTTGGAGAAAACAAAAAATTGCAGAGGAGGGAAATTTATCTTGGAATCGGTCCGACTGAGACTGTTTATTTATGCAGGCTGTAACAGAGAGTTCATGTGCCTTTAATCACTTTGTTAATATTTAAAGTTCAGGAAACATAAGTAAAAGCTCCACATTTCACACATCACTCCAAAAAAAACATTTCACAGTTAAAGGATTGTGTAAGGCAAGTCTCGGTTCATGGACTCACGATTCTCCACTTGAGGATGTACTGCGTGATGTGGGCAGAAGACGGAGGGTTCCACTGGATGGGGGTGGAGTCTGGCTGTTTTCCTGCCTCTGTGATAAAGACCTGCACAGGTCTGCGGCCGCCTATGGGGTTTAAAAGACGGGTGTCAGGAAAGCAGAGGAGGAGAGCAGAGGTGGGGTTAGCTGTGAGAAGGAGCGAAACTCCCACAATAAGACAGTGTTACCTGTGGCGAGCGTAGGTGAAAGTTGGCAAATTTTTGCTGAGCTACATCCAAAGGATTCATCATTTTTTGAGGAGTAAGCAAACCTCCAGACGGTGTTAAACCAGCTCAACGCCCACAGAAATCTTACAGTGCGGTATAACACTAAAGGTCCATTTTCATCACAGATTTTCCAGCCTCTGTTCTTTCAAGAACCCTAACAGTTTCACACATCTCTAAGCCGTGACCTCTGTTGAGTCTAAGGTAAACGTTTCAACTGTGACTTCCTCCCGCCAGGACCCACCCAGCGTTAAAGTACAAAGGGCCAAATTAGGCAACCTTTATCCAAACAGCTGCAGGAAGTCACGGCCTTTGATTCTCTCTGTGGCAGCTCAGCAAAATGTCTCAGAATGCCCAACGGGGGTGAAGAAATCTTTCCAACTACATCTGATGGGGGAAGATTTGATGACTTGACACTTCTCCATTTGTCCAACATCAAAGTCAATAAACAACACAAAAAAACAGTTTTCCAGCTCAAACATGGCAAATGAGTCTGGATTTTTTTGGCAGCGTGGGATACAAGGTTGGGGTTTCAAAAGAAGCACTGAGATGCTGTGGAAGAGTTCAAGACTGCAGTGAGTGCCTCTAAACTACTCTAAATGGGAACTTTGGCAGCAGAAATCTTTTTAAAAGTTTTACTAAAGATAGAAATCCTCATTTTCAATCTAATCCAGGGGTGTCAGAATCCAGGCCTCGGGGGCTGATGTCCCACAAGTTTTCCAACCAACCTGCCATTGAAGCTCCTTATTGGCTAAACACACCTGATCCAGTTAATCAGCACCAGATAAGGCAGGATTTCTGGAAAACCAGAAGGAGGCTGACCCTCAAGGTCTGGAGTTTGACACCCCTGCTCCAAACTGAACTATAGTTTTGTTTTTCCATGCTTGCAGAGCTGCATTTCTTCACAACACAGCTTTTATTTAAAAAAAGAGAGATGCATCCCAATGAAAATACATTTATTTTACAAAGAAGATACTGGCATGAATGCTTTTCTTTTACCTGGATAAGTCTGCTGAGGTTCACAGCTCATTTCTCCAATCCCATTTCCATAGCAATAGCAGCGGTACTGAACGCCATGGATGACCTTGTCCCATTGCTCTCCAATCTGATAGAAAACCCTGTTCTGCGGCTCCTGACACTGATCTGATGTACAAAACAACAGAAAGACATAGGAGGGCAGGAGAAATGTGGGACTGATTTTAATTCTTTGTGTTTAAATCTCTGATGACTGAGCCAGAAACGCACCAATAGCATCACACTTCCACCAGCCGCGCCCCTGTCCAAAGCAGGTGCAGTTCATCATGTGGCCCTCCGCATGGCGCTTGGAGAACTCTTGGTTGACTTCATAAGTCGCTCCATCAACAATGCACTGATCTAGATTCAGAAAGGGAATATCGATCTTTTGGTTTTCAATTTTCCATACAACGTTTTTGTTTATTTTTATTTCATACATTTCTTTCTGAGTAAAAAAACAACAACTTTCTGACCTCGCAGCTGTGAGTAAGCAACACAGTTCCACTCCCCGCGCCCGTTGCCCAGGCATGTGCACTCCATCAGGTGACCCATGACTTCATGTCGTTTGTCCCACTTGTCCCCCACTCGGTGCATCACTCCATCATTAGTGGTACACACTTCCTCGTGTGCTGGTTAGAAAAACACAATATAAAGACTGAAACCTGCTCTTTTGACCTGCACCTTCTGTTTGTAGACAATTCCCTGCAAAAGTGGTAGCCTTCAAATGGAAAAAGAACACTGATCTTAAGAAGAGAATGACCAGAAAGTCGTAAAGTGATCGGTCCATGCAAGTCATTTTCACTGAACAAGAAATCTTATAATAAGATATCAAAATCTTGAAACAGGTAGTTCCACACAACTATTCAAAAATAGAGAAATTAGCTAAAAAAGCTATTTGTTACACAGAATTTCTTCAAATTGAATGTATACAGCAAAATTATAAGTATTTTTGCTAGTTCAAAGCAATTTTTTTTTTTAGTTTTATATAGCTTTTTGTAGTTCGTTTTTATCATAATGACAAAAAACGAGTGTAATAAGTGGAAATGACTAATTTTAGAACCAAATGTGAACAAAATGAGAATTTGATCATTGTACAAGTTGGTCAATCTTAATAAATTCTCATAAAATCTAAAACTACTGCTCATTATTAGAACAAAAATTAACTTTTCTTTTTCTAATAAAAGCCAGTTTAACTAGTCAACATTTTTTTTAACTTTAAAATAAAATCCTTAAAACCTTAAAAGAATTATAGTGAAAATTGAGGGTTTGTTGTCTTAAGTCAAGTTTTTCTATTGTCAAGCGATTAGTGCATTAGGATTTTGACTCATTTTAATAATAATTTCCTTATATCTAGATCCAAGCTCTCAATGACACAAAAAACATGACTGTGCTGATTCTGGGAAAAGCTTGGAAAGGTGTAGAGCAAAGAGAAGTTAAAAAAACCTAAAAGGCTGATAAAAGATTTAAAATCTTTGCAAGTATATTAGTAGTAGTTAGCAGTGTTCAAGCATAGAGCTTTCCTTTAGTCCCTGGAGAGTAGCGGTCGTAACCTCAACTATTTTCCTTTCAGTTCTCTCATGCAACCTTCTCCCTTGATCCACACTGCGATCCATGTAAGGAGTTTTCAGTCCAGCTTTCGGGACCTGCAGCCAACCTCTGTTGAGCCGGTTTGGAGCCAGTTATTGAAATAATCATGCATTTTTTGGTACAAGCACCAAATTTGCCATGGATGCACTTTAGGATTCCCTCTTACAGAAAGCGTGTTATCCACAAGAAAATCCAAGATTTTTAAATATATATAATGCATTTAATATACATTTTATAGTATTTTGTAGGGACTTCTCAAGTATAAAGGCTGAATTTTCTGTATGAACAGCCCATAATGTTGAGACTGAGACAAGCAGACATTGAATATTTTTGTAACCATTGAGTGTATAGGATTTGGGATTTTTCTTGTGGCTAACAAGCTTTTCTGAAAAAGGCAATCCTACTGTACATCCCATGCCAAATTTGATGCTTGTACCTACAAACGCACAATTTTTCTGAAATATCAACTTAACTCTGGTAATAATCCTCCAGTGTGTGAATGATGGCATCATCAAATGTATGCATTGGTCTGTTGTGTTAGTTTCACATTTAACTGAATGAAACTCTGAGCAGTGAGGAACTAACAAAGTAGCACATACTCACCGGCCATGGGGCAAAACCCGAAGAGCTGATCACTGTCATAGTAGTGGGTGGTACCACACCACCTCATGCCGTCACGCCGCCCATCTGAGGTGCAGTCCGTGTAGTTAAGGCCACTGTAGAGGAAGGGGAAGTGGCAGAGAGCCCCGTTGGAGTTTCCACCCAGCGTTGCCACAATGGCTAGGATTAAAGCCAGACAAGTCAGTCTAATCCTCTGAATTAGATTAAAATGTTGTTTAATCTGTCCTGTATCAATAAAACTGGTAGCAGCAACAAAACACAACAACACAACCTTTATACAAGTTCTGTTTTTGGACATTCTTACCATTTTTTTCTGTACAGAAAGAGTACTGCTGGTCTCTCTCATAGTTTGAGGTGGTGGAGCACCAGAGCTGCCCATCTGTGCGCCCTTTGGAAGTGCACGAGTAGTATGTTTGTCCCATAAAGATGAAGGGAAACACACATGGCTGCCCATTAGAGTTACCGCCATACACCTGATTCCTGGTTTCTATCCAGACAGACAAGAGAAAAAATATTATTATTATTATTTCCTATGTTAAGGAATACACTTAGAATCCAAAAGAGGCATATAAACAATAAAATACCCCCACTTCTCTTACCCAACTCCTGACAGCTGGCTCCACTGCCCAGACAGGTGCACAGCATCTGTTTGCTGCCCTGAGTCTGGATCCAGCGCTGTCCTTCGTGGTAGGAGTTCCCAGAATCTGTGCGGCATGTTCCCTCTCTGTTGGATTGAAACCTGGATCGCTCTGGGGCGTACACCACAGTCCCCTCGCCTGTATCCCACCAAACCAGATTGGAATGTGTGAATACAATGCTCGTAAATCCCCAAATGATGAGTTTTATTAAAGGTTTTCAGCAAATACTTACTGTGGGCTCCACCCTCCCTGTCACATTTCCACTCTCCACGGCCATTTCCTAAGCAAAGACACTGCACACGATGTCCACTCAGGTCAGTTTTCATCCAGGTCTCGCCGATGCGGAAAGACTTCTTGACGGTGTTGTCATTGCAGCGGTCTGCATTGGGGAAGAGCGTGGTGGTCAGCTGATGCATCTGAACTAAGAGCGTGTGTTGGTGCACTCATTCTGCGCTTACTTCTGGAGGTGCATTGGATTTTTCCGTGTCCCTCTCCCAGGCAGGTGCAGTCCAGCATCATCCAGCCTTGGTACTGCTTCTCCCAAGTCTCCCCAACAGCATATGATGACGATGCACTGTTGTCATAGCAATGCTGAGCTGCACAGAAACACAGATGTGTTTTTAAGATTTGCCATCTCACAGAAATGTGGGGAGGGAGCTGAGGTAAGTCAAATGCGAAAAAAAATCATGTAGTTTCTTTCAAAATAATTTGAAAATGCAAACATTCCACATCAGGCAGAAAAGGTTATTCAAGTTATTTAACAGAAAGCAATTTGGCAGAAATAACACCTTGTGAACATTTCTAGTTATATTTCTGTTCAGTCCTGCACTACAACCTGTTGGAGCACATCTGTCATTTTTAAGATAAACCAAGCATAGACTCATAATTTAACACATGAAGATTTCGGCTGTTTCAAACACTAATATGATATCTCAGTTGAGATGGATGCAAACCCTTTAGAAGGCGACCTAGAATTTGGAAAAGTATGACACTCACCCACAGGTTTACAGGTCCACTCTCCTTTGCCATTTCCAAGACACACACACTCTAGCATGTAATCAGCTGTGTCATGAGGCCTCTGCCAGGTGTCCCCAATTTTGTATGACCTCCCGCCTTCATGGCATCGATCTGTAGATGAGACAATGGCAAAAGTTTGATTGAAAAAGATCCTCTAAACTCCAGTTTTAGTGCTGAATTTGGTGAGTCTCCATCGACTCATCCATTTTCTTAACCCACTATATCCCTTTTGGGGTCACAAGGATGCCAGAGCCTGTTCCGTGTACTGTTGGGCGTAGGCGGGGTACACCCTGGACAGGTCAAAGGGCACACAGCCGGAGTGCCCAGAGAAAACTCATGCATACACGGGGAGAATAAACTCCACAAAGAAAAGTGTCAGTAACTATAATAATAATAATAATAATAATAATAATAATAATAATAATAATTAATAAACATTCATCCCAAAGCCAAAAAAAACCCATTTAATATTATTTTCTGTTTAAATTTGTGTTCCGAGTCAGAGCTCAAAGAATTTTTCTATTTAAAACTTCACCTTTAGAACAGAGTTTCACATCCAACATTAAAAATCCAATAGATTGTTGAGTAAAAACAAACTTTGTCCTATGACTTTTAAACTGGTGTCACTCACTTGCGATGGTGCAACTGATCTTTCCTCTACCAGAACCGATGCAGGTGCAGTCCCATATCATCCCGTCTCTTGGTCTCTCGTAGGTGTCACCAATCCTGTATGTTTTCCCGTTGTATTTATCATGACAAGTTTCTTCCACTGAGAAAACAAACAACACAGTTAGTTATCCACCGAGCTGGCTGCTGCAGAGCATCATGCATGCGCACACTGAACAGCAGCTGCTTCTGGTCCTGATGTTTCTGCGTCTTTCTGACCTTCAGGCTTGGTCGTGCAGTCCACGCGTCCAGCTTCGCTGCAGGAGCAGACCAGCGTGCTGCCGAGATACGACTTCTCCCACCGCTGGTGGGGTCTGTATGAGCGGCCGCTGTCCTGACAGACGACTGCGTAAAAACGCGCAACACCGTCAGGACTTTGCGCAGACATTGTAAAACGAGTAAAATTGACTTTTTCTCCTAAAAATGCAGAAGGAAACTAACCTGGTGAGACGGCCTCGGGGTCGTGGGGGTCAAGATACACCCGCTGTTGACTACTTTGTCTTTTGCTTTTGTTAGGTGCGCCGTGCGCTGCGCTGCTGATGCACAAGGCAACCAGCAACCCTGTCAGTGGGCCGCCGGTCATTTTGGAGACAAATAGCTAAGAAAAGAAAAACCAGATGTGGAGAAATGAAAGTTTGCAGAGGTTTGGCTCAGTCCCTCCCTGTTCTCAGCTGTGTGGCTGCTCCTCAGGCGGTCCGGACTGCCGCCTCGCAGCACTTTAACCAGACCCTGCAGAAGGGAGAGGGCTGCCTTTATACGCACACTTAGTTGACGGAAAGGGGAGGGATTGCAACCACCCACTCCATGTCAAGGGGAAAAAACGGTCAGAAGATGTATCATCAGTTAAAGTGTGGACTATTACAAAAAGGAAAAAAAAAAGGGATCTCTTATTACAAGATATTTGTCTTTAGTTTTGTTTTTTTACATTCAACAAACATTCAACTGAAAACACTTTTTTTCAAATGTTGTGACTGTTTAAAATCTGAAGATCAAGTAAATCTGTTGTAAAGCCAGAATTATTATAGTTCAATTTTACAGCAACTGAAAGCTGTCCTCCCAGCTCAGTCCCTTCAGGTTCATCCAGTTGAAACATCTCCAACCTTCATTAACTCCAAAAATATTATGACCAATTCTGAGCATAAAACTACCCCCTTTTTTCAAGACTACGTTCATTTTGAGTATTTGTAAACCCCATACAACAAATAAACATATACGCACTTAAACTAAAGTTATAGAGGAATTGGGGTGTGGATTTGCTTTTTTAAGGATGTGTTGAACGCAAATGTTAAGAAAAAGAAAATACAGACTATTAAATAGTTACAACCAGAAAAGTATTGCCTCAAAGGCACTGAAGTGGTGTTTATTTTCATGTTCTTAATATTGAAATTGGTTAAGCGTATTTTTCTTCATCCTAAATTTAAAAAAATGCATTAAATGATTGAGGCATCTCATTTCAAATCTTCATCTCTGGATTTCCACCAACAAAGTGTGCAGACAAAGACCCACTCTGATGAAAACGATGTTTTTGGTGTTAGATTCTTGTGGCATTTTTCTCATGAAGGAAAACTGCATTCATTTATTTAAATCGTTATGAATCAGGAGAAGAGGAAAACTTTATGAAAAAGATAATTCACTATGTTGAAATGATGCTGGGCGGGACACAAGCTCCCTGCTCCGCTCCATTCTGATTAATGTACTTGCAGACATATAGATCTATGTATGTCTTTGTTCTACTCATTCAAGCTGGCATCTGGATCAAAACTATATGGCTGGATAGCTCCAATATTGTTCAGAACTTTTGTTGCACCGGTAATGTTAGGCTGGGGTTGTGAGGAGCTGTCCGCTTGCAGGAGAGCATGTAACAGATGGATAACAGGAAATGAGAGCAGGCTTACTCTGCACAGACAGTCCAGCCCACAAGTCAGAGGCGAATTTCTAATGAACTACTGCAACTCAGCAGAAACTATGTGTAAAACAACACACATTTTATTATTCTGCCCAAAAAAAAAGAAAACATCGTAATAATATAGACTGAAATGCTTTTAAATTGATTAAAAGATGAGCGGAGTGGGACTAAAAGTTACAACTAACTGATGCTTAACCTTGACCTTTTCCCTGACATGCAGTGATAACCTTTAATTTTGTTAGTTTGGGAAAAAATGTATCCTGGAAATTATTCCTTTTAGGGGAAAATGAAAGCATCCACTGAGAAACTCAAATGATTTGTGTCTTCTTTTTAGAGCCCACCTCCTTGTTTCCCATTCTGCTGTTTTTCCCCATCAAATTAAAAATAAAAATAAAGAGGTTGAAATAAAAATGACCATGCTTTCTTGGAAATGTAATACTCACAAATATTAAGTCACAAAAACAGCTACTGCCAGCAGGCCTGGGTCCAGTCGCAGTCCTCGTGTTTTAAATGCCTCCGTAGGACAAAACCACCATCAGAACTTTTGGGAAATGGGGAAAAAAAAAAAGCAAAAACACTGTAATTTTTTTAAGAGAGCACCACTGAGTCACCAGTCTTTCCACTGTGGAAATAGTCTTTAAACTTTTTCCGTTTGCAGAACCCTGCCAAACTGTGGAGGGTCAAAACACCTCAAGCTTACGTGTGTTATCTAACCTCTGTTTCCAGATTTGCTGAGGCGCTCTGGGTTCCCTGAATGTGCACTCTTGCATTACAGTCAAGAAACTGCTCTGAAAAGGAGAACACACAGCAAAATGTGACTCTTAATTATGGGATGTCGGGCCAACCTCGTTTAATTTACAAGCTGTCTCTGTGGAGGCTTCTGGAAGGCAGCCTGGCTTTTCTCAAAGCAATTCATCTCATTTCCTCAGTTTTTTCTGCAGTTTTTCTTACATAACATCCACGTTTCAGTAAGTCAACTATGTACTATTTCTACTAATTTATGTTTGATAATACAGCAGAACATGATGTTAGACTTAATGGAAGTAATCTGTCCAT
Organism: Oryzias curvinotus; assembly: GCA_023969325.1. Classification (NCBI taxonomy): domain Eukaryota; kingdom Metazoa; phylum Chordata; class Actinopteri; order Beloniformes; family Adrianichthyidae; genus Oryzias; species Oryzias curvinotus. The sequence goes on from CM043708.1 coordinate 4,671,236, forward strand.
CTCAAGGGCCCCTTTTTTGGGGGGCAGTCGCATAAAACTAAACAAATCTTTCCTGATCATATCTTTACAACCATAAGGGTTTTCTGATTAACCTATCCATCCATCTTCCTCCGCTCATCTGGGACCAAGTTGCATTGGCATTATGTGTCATTGATATTTCAGTACCGTCATCAATTCCATCGAAAAAGCTAACTTGGCAGTTTTTCAGTCTAAAATTATCTTTTTTTTTCATGAACATGACTATTTTTTGTCAAATTTAGCTGTTCTCCTTGTTTTCTCTGGCCCAGTTTTAAAGGAGAGGTTTGTTGATCTATCAAAAGTCAGGAGAGATTGGTGATAAAGTACTTTCCTAACTGTTAGTTGACTTTTGAATTAATAATAAAGCAATACAAGAGAAAAATGAACCTGTTTTCCTCAACATTCCTCTTTTTTGCACTGCAGGTATGCAGAATTTAACCAAAAGAAAAGGTATAATGGTGATTTATGTAGATACCACATGACATGCTCACATAAATAAATAAAAAAAAAACGACTTCAAATTTGCCAGTACGCTGAACATTGGTGTGGATCCTTAAGGTTCTGACATTGTTTGCTCTTTAACTCTAAATAACCATTTCTGAGACCTCTATCTCATTAGCATGATCCAAACTTTCTTTAAAAACCCATTGTAAATAACTTTGTCCATTTTTTCTGTCCTGCAGTTCATCATAATTCCACTAGGGGCAGTAGAAGGGCCTTTTCTGCTCATTTGAAAATGGTTGCTTCTGTTAAACCTCGAAAACACTTTTGGCTGGAAAAGTTTTGCTAATTTTCAAAACCTAATAGTGAGAAAACTTCATCTATTGTTATTTATTTGTTGTTGTTTTTTTAAATGACTACTTGTATTGAAACATCTGTAGATAATTCATTCTTTACACCAAGTTAAAAATGTGGGGATTGGACAGTGGGTAAATAAAGTGCTTTATTCATGAACTTGTGTCAATATTTTTGCAACTTAAACTAACATCGTTGTAGGCAAAAACTTACCAAATCCAACAACTGATACTTTCTATATGGCATTAAAATAATGATATTGCACATTTTTTGTGGATTTCATCAAAGAGTTTTAAAAACATCTTTATTTTAAAATTTGACTTTTCTGTCAATTCTTTGATGTAGTGGGTTTTATAGGGTTAAAGACCCCCTCACCACCCTCTGTCATGTGACCCAGTTTCATGCAAACTTCCATTGACAAACATATGAGCCCATATTAGACTATAGTTTACCTGAGTAAACAGAAGAGTTCAGGGTCGACTAAACAACTATAAGGGTTCAGATCCTGTAGAGCTGAGGTCAGAGAGGTCATCTCTGTTACCACCTCAGCTGGTAACAGAGAATGGTCACTCATCCATTCTCTTGGTTCTTCTGTGGGGCATTTTTGGCATTTCCAGTTATCCATTACAACTATTCTTGCTGTTCATCTGTTCTTACTTCACTCCTGCTCACTGCAAGATTTCTCTGTTGGCTAGTGCATGCCCAAAAACAAACACAAAGAAAAACACAAGTTTAAGATTTTTTACACCCTATAAATTGTTGCTGTAAATCTCAGGTTTTAGCTTTGAAGACAATGTTATTTTAGGTATGTGATTGATACATAGGAAACCAAATGTCGCAAAATTTCCAATAGGGGGAGATGTTGTAAGACTTGGTGCAAAACTATTAATTAAAAAAATGTCTCTCTATTCTGTTTGATCCATTTCCTGCATAAGTACTTTAAAAAGGAAATGTATTCAAGAATAAAAAAAGGGAATTAAACCTCAGCAAAAGTTAAAGGTAAAAGTGAACCAAAGTTTCAGGAGCAATTTTACTGCTACAGTTTCAGGGGTTCTGCAGTCTTCAGATGATCGATGTGCATGGCTCAGCCGAAGTCACTAAGTCAAAGAATGTGTTTCCCATTAGGTAATAGATTCCCGTTAAGTTCCTCAACACTCAAACCAACCACAATTGCAATAAACATGCTTAGATTCCTTAAACTCGCAAACAAAGTTTTCCATAATTCATCCAGGGTTTTTTCTTATGAGATGTACACAAGTCAGTTTGTTGAAACAAATTTCATCTTTAACATCTGTTGCTGACAAATGTATTAAACCGCATAGACAAGAAAAAAGCAGATAAAGGTTGTTTATAATGTTTCAAATTCACTTTGTTTTTTAAAAGCAAAAAGGAACACATCTTTAGACCTTTCAAGCCAAAAATTTGGATCTACAAAAAAACGGTAAAATTAAAAAAAAAAAACTCTACTTAAAAGAGGAAAAAATACAGCAAACTCTTGAATTTAAGGCAACTGGCTCCACTAAGTGATGCATTTTTAAAAATCAGCATGACTTAAAAAATGTAGAAATTGGAATTGCCTAAAAACCTAGATTTAAAACTTAAAAATGTAGGGCAGCCAGCTACCTTCAAACTTAGAGGGTTTTTTTTATTTTCTACAGTGTGCAAAGTAGGCTTGTGTCAAAATCTGAGAGTTGCTATGTCCATTTTAAGTGTCTTTAAATTTAGCCTGTTTAAACAGATGGCGGGTCTTGGGAGCTGTTATTTTCAGTGTTTTTTCCCCGTGAACTTCACCTATCAGCAGATTGACAGTCAGCAGGAGTGGGAGCAGAAGGCCACAGCTCGACAGAATAACAGGTGGAGGCAGACCAGGGTTAGGGAAGAGTGAAGGGGCAGAAGGATTTAAATCAAATGAAATGACGAGAAAGGAGGAGAAAGTGGTGGTTTTATGTTATTTGCCCTCATTCACCCATCTACAACTGTTCTGTAAAGTTTGTTTAGCTGAAAAGTTTCCATTCCAAGACTTGCAGAGGTCAAGACTCAGCTCATAGTATAGAACAATGGATTTCTCAAATAGAGAAGTAAAAACATGACAAAGTCGTGCAATAGTTCATGCCCCAGACAGCTCCCGGAGGACACTGCAGCAGCTGAGCAACAGACTTCCAGAGCTGTCAGCGTTCTCACCCGTCCTCCTCGTTGCTCACATCTGAATCAGACTGAATTTCTGTACAGGATGTGACATGAAGTGGACAGGCTTTCCAGGAGACAAACACGCTGACAACACATTTGCCAAACATTCCACAACACACTGCCACAAAAAAAGAGTCTCCCTGGAGACCAAGCTGGGTTGGGCAGAGGCTTGAGCTGGAAACCCGTGAAGCGATGGTGGCGATGCTTTCATCACTGAATTATGTGCTGTGTCACATAACACTCGCACACTGATGTGATGAGCTGACCACACTGTTCACTGGAGAAAAGGTACAAGTCAGTTTCAAAGCTCCACATTTGAACTGGTGCTCCTGTATTTTACTAAAACCTACAGATAATCTAAGTAAATGCATTTTTAAACAATTTGAAACTACAACAAATTCATGGATAAACCCCAGGATGTCATGAAGGAACCCCAAACAGTATGTTTGGCTGCAGACTCACCTTTTTACTATGTCCAGTGTTTGTGAGTTACATAGACACTGGACTAAGATGGCATTTTAGGAGAGTTTGAGTAGAAAGCCACTAAAAAATGTTAGCTCTTTTTAAATTGGGCAAATTTACATTTTTGGGAAAAGATTTAGTGAAGCAATTAACAAACGTTTTTCAAAATAGCATTTTACAGTCGAACTTTAATTCAATTTAATTTAAAAACACTTTATTCATGACCAAGGGTGAAATGGAAGTTATTCTAACATAACTTTAATCCTCCTTCAGAGTGATTGGAGGTGGTTATTAGGTGTTAGACAGAAATAATCTCCTGTGACATTGCAATTTTTAAAGAGGCCTCTGGTGATTGAATTACTATGAAGAAAATGCTCAAGATTTTTCATGTAATTATTTTCTTCTTTTGAAGAATAAGGACATTTAGAAGCAGATAGAGCTGGAATCAAACATCACATCCTTCTTTGAAATGTGTTTAGTTTTAGCCTTGACCACAACAGTAAGACACTCATAAATTTTAGTTTAATGCTTTTAATCTGTTGTTATGAACAGCTGCCATATTGATTAACATTGTCCTCACTTTCAAATCAGAAATGAAGATATTCTTGTAAATACCCTGATTCCTGACCAATTTCTGTCTTTTTTGCCTCTAAACTCATAAGGTCTCCCTCTTCTGGGTTTTGTGGATGCAAAGTTCATCCCTCCTTCTTTGCAGATAGCCGTTTCCTCTGAGGTTTATCCCAGTTTACACCTGCAGTTATTTGAATTCCAGGACGGCATGTGTCTCTGAGTTAGGGTTGTGGAAATGTGGTCTCAGTGGTTTCTGCTTTACATCAGGTGTGACTGAGCTTCATCTTCACTGGTCCCACATCTGTGTTTTCATTTCTGCTGTGACTTTGAGTGAGAAGAAAAATGTCTGACTGGACTTGAATCAAATCTGCTACTTCAAATGGTTCATTTACAAACCAAAGTTTAACTGCAGCTCAAGAGGAACTATTTTCAAGTCAATAAGTCAATTACAGGAGTTAAGCAAACAGGAAATGTATTGGAAAGAGTCTGCACCTTGTTTACACGTCGGAATAAAAGGCGGGTTGTAAGTATTGCAGAATTAGCTAGGCAGACATGCCCAGAATTTTGTACCAATGTGAAAGCGTCTGTCTAGCTCTTCCTGTTCACGTCAGCCAAGACTATGTAAAAATGTGACGACAGCTAATCAGGCAGTGGAGAGGCAACAATATTCATAATCAGGGCACATTGTAATAGTGTCCTCAGTGGTCTTTTAATTATGATTATTTTAGACAAAATTTTTAAAATCTGCATCGTTTTCAAAGACATAGTTTCTACAGAGCAGCAATGGTTCATCAGAAATTCACATCTGATTTGTGGCTGAAACTGGTGGCACAAGCTAGCCCCCATTTCCCATGGTCCCTCTGTTTACGTGGTCTCCCACTAGCTTACAGCCCCTAGCAACCCTAATCTAACATTACGGTGCAACAAAAATGGCAAGCAATATTGGAGATGTCCAGCTCAGATGAGGAAAACAAAGATATACATGGATCTAGTCATCATGCAAGTGGATGTGTCAGAATGGTGGGGACCAGGGAGCTTGAGGCCCACAGATCGTTGCCTCTAAAGCTTCCTTCACAACATCTGCGTGCCAAACTCGCATCGGCTGCCTCTCCTTCATCGTGCGGCAAATTCTCTGCTCATCGCCTGTTCAAAAATATGTTCCTAAGCTTGACGCCCCCAGCCGCGTGTGGGAGGAGCTACAACCAGATGTTTTCGGCCTGACTGCTACATGGAGCGGTGTCTGTGTGTATCTCATTTAAAATGTATGGAAGACGCGGATGAAGTTATGACATCAGGTTTATTTATTGCAAGGAGATTTTCAAACACATTGGTAATCCCGTCTCCATGTTTGGGTTCATGAGATCATTCAGAGATTCTCCCGATACTGGGAGCTTCACTCCCGCTCCGAGGGTGGTGTCTATGACAGACGCTTCCGCTGTGTTCCTGTGACTTTGTGACCCAACTTGAAGGCTTGCTGTCCCACATTAACCTGAGAGGGGAAAAATGAAAGACCAAAAATACAGTTAGGAGACCTTTTTATTATTAAATTATTATTATTATTATTATTATTATTATTATTAAAATATAAAAAATTATCACAACGCTCAAGCAGCTTACTTATCCCAGAGCAGCTCCCTGTCTGCCAGCGTAACAAGCGAGCTCCGCTGGCCCCCAGATGGCCGCCAGAGAGCCAATGCGGGAGCGACAGACCGGCCACATGCCCAGGGTGTACCCTACCTTGGCCTAACAGTAGTCGGTACGGGCTCCAGCGACCCCAACGGGATTTATTTTTATAGATGCAAGTTCAGGCAAAAGCGCTCGCATTAGATGTGTATTCTACCCACTGATCGATTCACTGAAAGCATGACATGCCCAAAGCTAAGTCCCTGATTGGTTGACGCACCACGGAGACCTTGCCAAAGTTTAAATATTTGAACTCTGGCCGCCGCTTAAATCGTGCCGCGCCTTTTGCTCCAATTGATAGATACACGCTCAAATCAGGACCTCAGATGGCGTCTGTACCATTGACTTAACATTGAAACTGGCCGCCTCTGCAGCAAAAATCGCGTTGGTGTGAACGCAGCTTAAGTCACTGCTACAAGCTTTTTCAAATGGAGTTTTCAATTTTAAGCTTAATTTTTCTTTATATTCAAAAGAACATGCGAAAAAACCCACAACTTGATTTTTATTGGAGTGAGTCTTTTATTTTCAGTAAAGCAAAGAACCAGTCAGCTCAGTTCCCGTACTCACATCTCTGGTGTGAGCCTGAGATGTGAGTTGGGTCACATCATCACCACAACCTGCCTGCCCCGTTATCCCTGGATGTCCTCAGAAGATCCTGCCTGCAGCAGACAAAGAGGTCTTTACTTTCACTTTAATTATTAGACTTTTTTTAAGGAGCATGTTTGTTATTTGAAATCACAGTTTGTTAAATAGATGAAACAGACATGCAATAGTTTGGAGCTTTTCAACCCTCTTCCCTTAAACGTCCCAATGGAGTCAGCTCCACAAACACTTTCCAAAGCTGTGATGGAAATATTATTTAAGTGTACCTCTTTGTCACCATTACTCACTCATTCCTGTCTAGACTGTATGGAGATGCCAGCTCACCTGAGGCCATGTGTTAAAGGAGTGTGTCTACCTTGCTCCTCCTTCATCCCAGGTGAACCCAGACTGTTTTGGGAAATGGGTGACCAACCCTAAAGCTGACTTTTATTTTACTGTGACATGACAAATAACCACAAAAGACAGTTTGAGGTTTCAGAAGAAACCCTCCACAGTGTGGCAGGCCTACAGACAGACAGAGGTCAGTTTGATGAGTAACAGAGGTCTTCATCCACCGGTGAATGCAGACCTCTGAGCACACTCGTGTGGTCAGAGTTCTGCAAAGAAATCCACAGACACTTCAGCAAACACAGCCAGTAAACATCACTGGTGTTTACCCTCTGCCCTTTCAGCATTTTCTCCGTGCATGTTGTTTCAGCAAAGTACGTGTAAAGGAAACAGAATTAAGGTACTCTCTGTGATTTACAGAAAAAAAAAACCTTCATTTTCCTGCTTTGATTTTCAGACACCCGCTGTAAAACTGTCTGTTTTAACACTGCTTCTTGAAATAATCCTCTGACAGCCGTGTGAGCTGTGCCAACATGAACCCGGTGGGCCTGGGAAGCCTGAGTCAAGCTGTGGTGGAGGCAGAGCAGTTGTGAATGAGCATACTGCTGTCAGTGCCGCTCTGGCTCACAGGTCACACCTTGAAATGACTCCAGCAGCTAACACCAGAGGTATAACACCATTTTTTTCCTGTACTGGCGAAATTACAAAGATATTAGAAGTTATGTGTCTCAAAAAAATGCCAACATCATAACTTTGTCTCCATAATTTATCACCAATCTGACTTTTTGTGTGTGTGGTTTTTAATGTTTGTGGAAGAGTTTCTCAACACCAGATATTCACAGTTCGCACCACTGCAGTTGCAGCTGCAACTTTGTTGCATGTGCACAATTGGGTTAGTTTGTTAATCAGACCCAGTTTTGTATGAATTTGGACTGTGCCGTTTAAGATAAATAGAACACTTTATCCCTAGTCTTAAATCTCTCCACCCTAAAGCAACGTTTACTTTCACTTTTTGTGTTTTGTTTCCTTAGGATTTTTTACACTGCAGTCACAGCTAGTTTTATGTGTCAAATAGTGTTACTTTCTTTTTTCATTATTACTTCAAAGAGCTAGAACAAAAATTGTGCCTGTGTTATAAAATGGTCCCTCAATCTTGAGTGCCCACAGACCCCAGCAGGTCTTGTTGTTACAATTGTTGTTACAGGTTGTTACAATTTTAGGTCGAAATTTATTCCCAAAGTTCACATAATGTATCATGCATTTGTAGCTAAAAAATGTAGGAACGTGTTTCTCAAAATGTTTCATTTCAATGGATTTCTGGGCCAGAGTCAGTCAAGGGAGCAAAGGGAGCAGTAACAGTACAAAATTCTTAAGCAACTCCATGTGTGAGGATTTCAGGCCATTTGGTTATATGATCCTTTTATTCCCATCCTTACCTTTTTTCGTTGGCCTCTTTCTTTTTACCTTTTTTGGTATGTGCCTCCTTTTTGGCTCAATGTTGCTCCTCCTCATCCCTTTTGCCAAAGTGCTATTTTCCAAAGGAAATGCCTTAATGTTTTATTGGATGTGCAACAGACAGCCAAACACTTGAGCCACAGCGTATTAGGCCTTAAGTGAATTTTCTGCATGAACGTGACCACGGCCACTCGTGGCACATACAAATCAGGGTGTAAAGAACAAATCCTCTCAAGAGGTTTTTGGCTGTGGCTGCAATAAATATTACCGGTTGGTTCTGACTCACCAAAAGGGAAAGCTGCATGACAAAAGCCTGTGAAGGAATGACTCACAGTCTGTGAACGGGCACACTGATAGACCTTGTTACATTATTTCCCAGCAGAAAGTGTCTCTGAATGAAGAAAACATTCAGAACTTTCCTTCAGCCTTTTTTGTCAAACACATACCCACAGTTTAACTCTGCAAACAAGAAGTTACAACTCTTCTAGCAGGCTATGAAGCTACAAAAGTCATGCTTTAAACTATAACTATGCTAAATTGCAGAAACTTTATTGACTATGTGGAATAAGCAAACTCTCAGATCCATGTTGTCCTTTTTGAACCGATGGATTGAAGTAAACAAGAGTGACATCATCCGAGCGTGATCATGCGTTTGTATGCTCGTACATGTTTGATGTCTATCTCCATCTCCTGTAATTACACAGTTTGTTATCCCCTTTAGGGATCCAGCAGATGACATCAGGCAGAGGGTGTTACTGAGCACGACCATCTTCACCTGTTCACACGCTGCAGAGGTTCAGGGGATCCACGCCACATCAGACTACCAGGAAGTTGGGATATCATAGAAAATGTGAAGCAAACATGCAGGTTATAAAAATGACATATCAGATACTAATCTTGTTTGATGTAAAGCAGCTTTATCTTGGACGGTTTGGACACAATCGGAACATCAGGCTGACCTTTCATTGTTTTAGTTTGTTGTGGAGATGCTTTGGTCAACATTGACTGTTTCAAAACTTAGGAGGAAGTCTGAAGATTTCTGACGTAAAGCAAGAAAGTTCTGTTTCCCTTTAAAAAATGTAAAAAAGGAAGTTGTGCTTTTAAAAAGACTTCAGCAGAAAATATTTTACACTTTTAGATAGGTGGAAAGGTAAAAAATAGCAGAAATTTATTTTTATATGACTCACATGGAGATTGATCTGAAGAATCAGAACTGAACAATGATTTTTATTTGTCATGGGGTACAGTAACTAAAGTGGTGTTTTTCTTGACTGTAAATGGCGTAAACAGCGCTTCACTACCTTCTTAGAAGGCCCAAAAGGCCTTACAGTCACAGTCCCATTCACCTATTCACACACACATTCACACACTGGTGGCAGTGCTACTGCCGAACACTCGTGCCGATCTTTAACTACCAGGAGCAATGTAGGGTTCAGTGTCCTGCCCAAGGACATTTCGATACATAGGCGGGTTAGGTGGGATCCAATCCTGCAAACATCTGATCAGAGGTCGGCCGCTCTACCTCTGCACCATGGTGAAATATGGAGGTACTGTGATCAAATGGGCAAACATCTTAAGCTGAGGTCAGGAGGTCACTAGTTATTCTGCTGGCCCAGGACAAGACACCATCATTTACTCTTGAGAGATTGAGGCCTTTGATCCTGTTAGCTCCAGTGGAGCCCCTTAGTAATCACTAGTTTGTGTTTTGGGCAAAGTTGTATCAAATCTCCTGAGGTGGATTTGCACTTTATGGAAAACAAGCCCTCCAAAAGCCATGTTGTCTTTAAAAACAAATGGCTTCATGAACCTATAAACTCAGATGAGTTCAAATATTTATATTTGTTTTCCAATAATACATGAACGCTTCTAAGAAGAGCTCAAACATGATCTAATTTTTATAGGACATTTGAAATGAAATTTCTGAGGGAAAAGAAAGTTTTAAATATTTTGACAGTAAAAATCTTTAAAAAATTCACACTTCTGAAAAAAGGAACAAAACAAAACGTGAGAAGTCTGATTTTATGTTGATGTTTGAATATTTTGTTTTATAAATTGGGACAGCAGGACTGTTTATCTCTAAATAATTACTTTGTAATCCAAAGAACACATTTTAAAGTACTTAGTTGTAAACTGAATTATGAAAATTTACAATTTAATCCTCCAGTTTTTTATGCACATATGACATATAAGAGGAGGCTCCCTTCTATGGAAGAAGACCTGGATGTGCAAGACTTAGAAACATTTTTTACAAATATTCAGATGGTAAAAAAAAATGCTACTAAAATAAGTACATCAGGTACAAAACTTAAGAATTGCCATCGATTTTGTATACATCCATATACTCTTTTGTGTTACTATCTTTTTTACAATTCTTTAATGATCCACTCCTTTGATATTGTGTTTTAACATGTTATTGTAGCATTTTTTTCATGATGAAGGACATGTATAAAAAAATGAAGCCTAAAACTTTTGAACTTTGATAATTGTAGTTGTGCTTGTACTAATTGCTTCTGAAAGCTATACAGTTACCTAAGCTATCATTTAACTGCAGCATATTGTTCTCCAGCAGGTTAAATGTACTTCCAGTAAAGCATAATGCAGGAGTGTGCATTTTACAGAAAAACAGCTGTGAAGCTGTCGACAGAAGTCATACATCAACTTCAGCAATAATATTCCTCACAAATGTGTTGCAACACTTGTGTAATGTACTACTGAAAGACTAGCAACCCTTTGAGGCCGTCCTGATGGATTACAAGTTCACTAAAAGGTTTTCTAGGTCTGTGAGTCTTGCTTTTTACTGTTCATAAATGCATAAAACTTCCAAAGAAAGTTAGATACTATTGCAAAATTTTGTGCATAACTGGAAGCAAGCATATACAAAAACCTGGAGGAGTTCCTTTGGGTTTTTTCTGCAAATCTTGGACTTATTAAAAGGATAAATCAAATAATAGTCATATAAATGCAGCTGATTGTCTGTGCGTGCAAATAAAGGACTGTTTTGCAGCTGATTGTTGACTTAAATAACAAATACCCAGACATAAGTCCCTGCAGACAAGACCAGCAAAAACACAACCTCTCTTCTGTATTTCGCCTCAGATCGACCCTCATCCCAGCTGCTCAGACTGCACATGCAAAGCTGAAACATTCATTTATTCCCCTGCTTTCTGCTGTAGTAGAGACCCAACAGGAAAAGACACCATCGTTCCAACACCACTAATAGGACAGTGCATGAGAGTGCAGGTCACCGAACCATTTCAGTGGAATGTTATTTCTATCATCAAACAACAGGAATCTGAGGAAACTAAGGAATCATGCAAACCTACACGAAAATCAAGGAACGCCTGCAAATCCAGATGGAAAAACACCAACTTTCCCTCTCCGAACTCTTTCCAAAAATCTGGAGTCATTACAAATGCCTCCTGTGATGAATGTTCCCTTGAAATTGGAAATACTTCTGGAGGACAGTTGTGTACTTGTGCACTATCATATCCTTCCTCTCAATTATTTGTCCATTTAACATCTGAGGGGCCATTTTTAAACAAACACTCTGGTGGGGATGAGCTATCCCTCGACATGTTTATCTGTTCTGGAAGATAAGGGTTCCTGGTAAATTCTTGTGCTCACTTGCTCTTTTGGATTGGAAGCATATGGCCTCATTATATAACAGACAACCAGGGAAGGCATCAGGATAAGTCTAATTGGGAGAAATGGCAGGCTTGCAATCTGAGTGGCATTGTGTTCTTATAATGAAGGTATGGAATGGAAACTCTTATGCAGGTTGTTGTGATGGAAATGTGTTTTAAAATGGTTTAGAACTCAAAAGGAAGTGCATGATTAACCACCTTGACGTATTGTGGATTTCTGTTGCAACAAGTATGAGTGCAGTTTGATGGCAAGGGGCTTGAAACCTTTGCTGTGGTGATGCATCAGTTGTGCAGTGTTGTCTTCTTTGTGAGGCGTACATGTAACATTCCTCCTTTCAAATGTGACTGCAGACGTTTTATGTTCTTTCAGGAGGGGCAGCTGACTTTAAACCCCTGTGAGGCTGTGACAGGACGGACGAGTGCTGACTTCCCCGGGAAAGTATAGGGAGGGTTCACTTCTTTCACTACCTAAAGCAGCCTGACTTATCTGTTATAACTATAGGGAATGACAGAAGGCAGGAAGAATGACTGGATGAGATCATGAAACTGACATTAGCTTGTCTTTGTGGAACACAGCCTTTATGCTTTTCAGAGGTCGAGGTTTGAACTTGTGACCTCACTTTAAGTCACACTGAAGACCTAACTACCTATCAAATGCATTATTTTGATTTTATGTTTAAAGCTATGTTCAAATTTATGTTAAAGCTATGATTTAAGTGACCACTTCCAATAAAAAGTCTATAAACTCACCCGGAATTCCATGTTCAAAACTGTCACGTTCACATTTAGCTACACGCACATTTCTAAGATCTTTTTCGGGCTCTGTGTAAAATGCGTGGCTATTGAACACACAATGAAAGTTACATCAGGTTCAACTTTGACCAGTCAGGGACTCTGATTTGGTAGTGACAGATAAATGGCATCCATTTTAATTCACAGAACTGCCAACCGTTTGTAAAGTGATCAAGAGTGTCCACTGCTGGGATTGTATGACACCACGTCTTTCATAACTTGGAATAAAGCTGGAAAAGAAACAATCCAGAGCAAGATTCACAAGATTTGACATCTCGCACCAAGCTTCTTCCAACTGGTGAAGATGCTCTAGTAAACAATAGAAAACAAAACAGAGGGAGAAGCCCCTCCCTGCTTGTCCAGTACAAACACAATGGGCTAAACGTGCATCTACGATTGCAGGTGTGGCAGATTCTTTAACACTAGTCACATGAACTTTACCATCAAACCAGAAATCAGTGTCTGCTTTCTTCTTGTAGTAACATGGTGACTTTTCATGAAGTTAAAAAGCCAATTTCACAATTTTGATGATGCAAATTTGGCTTGACATGAGTTCTGGACCACAGACTTCATATTCTTTTTGGACTTTCTTCTTGGAGACTTGAGACTTGGCGTGTAAATCTGGCTTAAAGCATCTCGGATCCCCATCTCAGATGTACCGTACACTACACTGTAATGCATTTGGTCTATTTGACACTAGCAGCAGTTTGTATTGACTGTAGTTTGTTCCAGCAAGCTTTAATTCTTTTCCTTTATGTATCTGATTTCCTCCAGAATTTACTTGTCAAAATATCCAGCCTTCCAGCTCAACTGTAAAAAAGCATCTGAGCTTCAATCCATAAATGCTTAGATTTAACAACACACTTTGCCTACTTTAATGACTTGGCCTTAACTTCTACAGAGAACTGCTACTTCTACAAACATTTATCCAAAACTTCTATACCGTAGATTAAATCTACGTAGATCTATTGCCTGGATAACTTACTTTAGTATTTGCCTGTAATAAAGTTTGAAGATTTAAACAGCTTTAAACTGAGACCCAGATTTATCTGGGAGTGAAGATCTGTTTATGTCTTAGCCGTAGTGATGGATCTTTACAGATTAAGAGTATTTTTTTGCAGATGGGATATAACCATGGACAATATATAACCCAACTGATTAAACACAGCTGTCTGAAAGACTACATCTCACAAAAATGTCCACACAGCTTACATCCCCTTTACTCCAACAGGTTTAATGGATTCTGTAATAAAGTGAAGCACAGACAGAATGTGAAAGGCCTCCGAAGACTAAAAGAACAGACCTGACTTGATAAAAGACACTTTTGACCCAGCAGGATGTTTGTCCAGATGTGCAGATGAAAAAAAAAAACACAAGAGCAACAGCCTTTAAAAATACTTCAGCTAATTTTCTTTTAAACAACAGAATGGAGTGAAGTTTCTTTTCTTAAATCAGCAAAGATGAACAAATAAAACCTGTGGGACCCGGCAGAATTTATATTTGGTGGGGTATTTTTATGTTAATATGAGTCTTTCATGATCCCACAGCAAAGCTGTTATTTTTGTATAAGAATGGTGGGAGATTTGCATAAAAATACAGCTTCTTTAAATGTCTACTTGTCCATCTATCCATATTCCGAAACCTGCTTATTCCCTTTTAAGCTAAGGGGGTTGCTGGAGTCTATCCCAGCCACTGCTGGGTGAAGGCAGGGTACAACCTGGACAAGTGGGCAGTCAAAGTCGTACAGTAACCTACGAAGCAAGTTTTTGGACTGTGAGTGAACAACTCCACAGAGAACGGATCCAGCCAGAGTTCAAACCAGGGCCTCCTCACTGTGAGGTGAGAGTGCTAACCACTACACCACTGCGCAGATCCTCTTTTTACTGTATTTATTGAGATGCTGAAACCTTAGCACTCTTACCAAACGCTTCGAAAACCCAAAAATTGCAGATAAAATGTTTTTAAACTCGTGATGAAATCTGAATTTAGCAGTTCATCTGGTAAAACATGTCATGCACTCCCACACGGCTAGAGATCAGAGCGGTAGCTGCTGCTGTTTACAGAAATTCATTGCACTTTGTGAGAAGTAACTGATAATATAGTTACTGGAGACAAAGTTGTGCCACCTTTTAGACCCACTTCAATGAAAATAGCTTTTTTGGAGTTTTTTAATAATGTTCTTGTAGCATTTTTCTCATGATGGAGGACAGATATAAAGACAATTAAGCTGTTTCTGAATGTTTCTTTATTCAAATTATGGTAAATAAGAAACAGACAAAAAATAATGCAGTTGGGAAAACAGTTATGCTGAATCAAAAGGGTCTAAGAAGTCATAAGAAAGTGACTCACTTGGAGGAGCGGCGAAACGTTTCAAGAAAAAAGGTTTTAGGTCTATTTGCCATGACTCAACTTCAAGACAGCATCACCTGGATGTAGGAGAACCTTTACCCACATAACAAGGCAGGGAATTTGTCAGCATCTCCCTTCAAACTTAAAAATAAACTGAAATGAAATAACAGTCTTTTGAAAGCATTTTTCTTTTTTTTTTTTCTCTGATTTTTATCCATACAAATAAGCTTTGCCCCTCTTGTCTGGTCTCTCACTGCACCATAGCAGACTGCTCTGTCTTCTGCTGCCTCATGGGAGGGATCAGTCCTTCTGAACTCCACCCCAAAAAAATAATGAGTAAAAACACTATTCTCTGTTTGCATTTTCCCTCTTCAGCTCATCCAGCAAGAAATGGTTCAACAAGAGAGAAACATTTTTGGATTTAAAAAATGGCCTTTTCATCATCCCTTAACGCTCATCACAGCTCTGTGAGATATTATCTCTGCAGTCCTGTTCTCCTTCAAAATCTGTTTAGGTTTTTTTTAGGCAAAGTGTGCAATCTTAGGGAAAATCTCTTGCATTTTCAAAGCAAAATGTTGCACCACAACAGCAAACGCCTGGACTGATCACTCAGCATACACAGGAGTGACACATTTGAACTGACTTTTAAGAATTTATCAAAGAACTTTTTTTTGTTTGAGCAGTCTGAAAATCACCACATCAATTTCTAAGTGTCCAGTAGATATAAATCGATTACAAATATAAATAAATAGATTACAGTCTTTTTGTTTTTCATTGATGATTCAAGTTTTACACAAATTGTTTGTCGATTTACACTTTTTTTCTTGGAGGAGATTTGAAGCACTTTCATAAAAAATGTGGTTAAGATTGAGCTTATGGTTTCAGCTCACCATTTCAAAATAGCCAGAAAAAGAAAAGGCTGTTCCACCCTGAGAGGGTTAAAGATCCAGCACAGGAACATCGTTTATGTAATCTGAAACCCCCAAAGGAGGAATTGTCTACAGTAACTGTATAACTTGTGCGTACTGGAAGGAGTGCAGCAGGACCGTATACTTCATGCTCTTAACCTGCACAGAACACAAAATCCATCTCTAGCAGAGTTCCTGTAAACCCGGTACAAACTCCCCCAGCTCCTGCTGACGGTAAAACACTCAGAGGAATTCTGGCAGCACAGCTTCAGTCCATTTAACAGCTTTTCACTCAGACTCCAGTCATGCTTTTTTTGTAAAATAAGCAAATCGTTCAAGTATTTAAGAAAAGCAAACAACATTTTTGGAACCTTAACTTGTCTCTATGGTCATTTACTCTGGTGTGGGTTCAAGAGAATGTTCTTCTACTTATGTGCTCAGTTGTGTTTTTGCAACTAACATGTTTTTGAAGAACAAGCTGCAGACACATTATAAAGCTTTACCACATTTCCTCTGCAACGTTTTTAACAAAAATAAACACATATGTCTGTAAGTGCTGATGTCCGCACCTGAAAAAGATGGTTTGATTTTGCTAAATGGGTTTTCAAACATTTAGACTGAAGTCAGTTTGATTATGACTCAACAGAGAACAGAATTTAGGGCCACTTTAAACAAATCATTGAGCTCTCTGCTCCATCTCTATACATGCTTTTTAATCAAACCTTTCCCACTTTTCCATCTGGACTTCCTGTTCCACCATCTAGTGGTTATAAGGGGGATAACATCAAATTACAGAACTCATTCCAATAGCTCTATGACTTTAGTCCTTTAACTTTTGTTAAATATACATGAAACTGTTTGGTGTGGAGCCGGTTTAGCTCGTGCTGGTTTGCGGTGTCTTCCCTCCGTGACCCCAGGTTCAAATCCGAGCAGCTCCATGTTTCCTTCTCTACCTCTGTTCTGGTCCCAAGCCCGGTTGCCTTGAGAGGGTTGCGTCAGGAAGGGCATCCGGCGTAAAACATTGCCAAGTTTACCATGCGACTCGTTCGCTGTGGCGACCCCTGATGGGAAAAGCCGAAAGTGAAACAACAACATGAAACTGTTTGGTGTGTATTTTCATCTTAGTGTAGGATTTTCCTCTGTTCTTTTTATATTGTTGTACTATTTAATGTTACTCTGCTGCTGCAGACAAAAGAACTTCATCGTAGGATAAATAGTCTTAACTACCCAAACAAGAGAAAAATTCCAAATAATATATTTTCTAAATGTACTTCACCATTTGGTTGAGCAGGTAGTTTAAGGGTTAATTCAGTTCATGTTAGTCAGCTAGAAATGTATAGAATATATAGAATACAAAATACTTGAGTCAAACAAACCCAAAATTGTCTGTAAATATCAACATAAATAAAAAAGGGATTAAAAAATGATAACACAATTTTAAAGAACATGTATTATTATTGACTGGTGGGCAAAGTGAAGAGACAGGAAACCAATATTTTCATACACATATTTATTTTATATAAAACAAAGTCCAGGATTGCTCATATTAACAGTTACACCGCTGCCGTCACTGGAAAACGACGGTATCCAACATGGCAGCTAGGCACTGAACGATGTTGGATGTCATTAAAACATCTACATGCTCCTCCAGGTGTCTCTTGGGATCCTGTGAAACAGACATCATTACGAATGTGGTCATGAAGAGGATTCTGCTGCTACTAAACTCTTTATCGATCTCTGCCTTAAACCGATGCGCTCACACAAACAGGAAACATTCATGGGATTTGCTGTGTAATTGCTCTGCTTATGCAGCCTGATCTCTCTGACCCTGTTGCATGAGCATCATGGGCTGAGTAGAAATATTCATCTATTCATAGGATAACCAATACTTTATGTACCTGCTTTCCCACATTCTTGATTGCCAGCTGCTCAGGAGTCATTTTGTCCTCCTCTTCAACAGCCTGGAAAGAAAAGGTGACAAAGTTGGTGTCAGGAAGCGTCATGAACAGGCATGGCGTGGAGCTGCTGCTACTGAGTGCTGTTTGTAGCGGCTGGCTGTCCATAAAGCAAAACGGGATGAGATTGGACTACAGCAAAGAGGCCTGCATTTCAAGACTATACTTCTGTAACAGATTCAGCTGATACTGAACTAACATCAACACATTATTAATATGTCACAGTTTGTGGGGGAAAAAAGCCACAAGCTCCCTCCTCTGCTCCATTCTGATGAATCCGCTTGTAAACAAAAAGATCCATGAACGTCTTTGTTTTCCTCAAGTGAGCTGACATCTGGATCAAAACTGTGCAGCTGGATGGCTCCAATATTGCTCGTCATTTTGTTCCACCAGTCATGTTAGTTGTGAGGGGCTGTAAGCTAGCAGGAGAGCGTGTAAACAGATGCGTGATAGGAAGTGGGGGCAGGCTTACTCCATGCCAACATCACGCTCACAACTCTGAGGTGAATTTCTAATGAACTCCTGACACTCTGCAGAAAACATATCCCCAAAAACCACTCAGGTTTTGTGAATTTGGCTAAAAACGGCATAATCATAAATCAAAAGATGATCAGAGTGGGACAAAATTTTGTTCTCTTTTTACTCTCAAAGTATTTTCCACCTCCCATTAAGGCCAGTTCTACCTGAATAAAAAAAAATATGTCTGTGGAAAAACTCCTTCTGTGTTTGTGAGTTTAAAGTCGTACCTTGTTGTAGTTCTTGGCCAGCTCCAGCATTTCTTTGACGATGGTCTCGTTGAGCTTGCAGTGCTCGCTGTAGTCCTGCAGAGTCAAACCCTCCATCCAGCTTTTCTTGTGAAGGTTCAGCAACATCTGAGCACAAGACAAAGCTATTGCAGATGTTGCTCTACAAAAACTACCAATAGTGACTGGCCTTATGGATTAGACTCAGACCTTTTGCTCCAGCTCGTTTTTCCTGTAATTGATGGTGATGGAATAGTAGTGTCTGTTTAGTCCATGAATCAGAGCCTGAAATACAGGAAACACTAAGCTCAGACACAGACACTTATACATGCAGCTTTGGGGAGATTTCAGTCAGAAACTTTAAAAGTAAAACAACAGATGTTAAGAAACTACAACTTAGACTACAATGAATCTTTTTTTAATACCATGAGAATTTTAGGGAAAACAATCTTAAAATATTCAACAAAACTAATAATCTAGCACTAAATCTGAAGCACAGAAGTCCTGATGAAGCACTGCAGGAAGAAAAGCACTTACATAACCTGGGAGTAGGTGAAAGCTAAACTAAATGATTGTATTAACATTTAGTATTTAGAAGCAGCTGTGCTAAATTTAGAAAACTTGGAAAGACGGGTGAGTGGATTTTCCCTTGTATGTATGTGTGTGTGTATATATATCTAGAAAACCACACAGGTTTTTTTTTTATTTTGGCTAAAAACGGCATAATCATATTTAAAGGGCTCTGGGATCAAAATGTGATCAGAGTGCAAGAATTCATAAAGAAAAAGCAAATTGGATGAACAGCAAAACAAATATAAATATCAATGACTTTACTTCCATTGATTTAAAAACAACTTATTCCTTTTCAAAGTGAGTAATGAGTCAACATGCGAACGAAAAACTTAGCCAGTTGTTTAAATTATCTAATTGGCCAAAAAGTAAATTCCAGATTAGTTATTCAGTGAAGATGACTCACCTGGATTGAAGGCTTGTTCAGATGACCTAAGTTGGACGTGGTTTGTCTTGGTTCATGACCCAGCACCATCATGTTGGCATTTATCAATCTGAAGGCATCAATGACAACCTGTAAAATTAAAGAAAGGTAGAAAGTAAGAAACATATTCCTGAATGAACCATGTGTGATTCAAGTTTATGAGAGTCCATTGCCCCCCACCTTTCCTTTGACGCTTTGAATTGGATCAACCACCACTGCAACTGCTCGCTCTGACAGGGCCTCAAAACTCTGCTGAGTGTTAATGTCCACACCTGACAACCAACAGCCGAAACCGGGGTGACTGTGGTACCACCCTACGACCATTTCCGGTCTGTCGTGTTTAAATGGATAACAGAGGTATACCATTAGAAGGTCATTTCTTGAACAAAATCCATATCTTTTAACAATTTGGAGTCACCGATGGAGGATTTGGCAGCTTGTCGTACCTGCCAGTCTGCTTCAGCATGTCCAACATCTTAGCCTGGAACACTGGATCCACAGCTTCAACACTAACTCCCTGAGAAAAATCATTTCATTGTTCAACTCATAAATCAACCTTTCCAAATCTAAAAACACAAAACTAATCTAATGCTCATCAATGCTGCATGCTGTACCATGAGACATAGTGAATGGTACTTTCTAGACAGGCATAAATATGGTGTAATCTTGGCATGGTGGTGAATACATACTGTTCCTGACTGGGGCATGGCAAACACATCAATCACGCGCACTGTGTAGTCGTCCACAAATTCTCCCAGCATCAGTCCCATGACTTCCATTGGCACACCTGCTCGCCCATGCTTCAACATCTAATCAGAAGCAAAACGTTCATGAGATGTTGGAAGCAATCACAGATTTCAGACTCGTGGTGAGAGTGTTCACCTTCAGCAGGGCCAAAGAGGAGATGTACACCTGCTCTGCTGTGTCTACAGCAGGTGCATCTGTTGGGGGGCCCTAAAAAAAAAAGTACAAAGTATACAGAAGTTTTCAGTTACAGCCATCAAAAATCTGTCAAAAACCAAGCTGAAGTTCATTTGAATTTGCTGCAGAGATTTTAGTAGTTGTCTTTATATGGAAACAGTTTGGGTCTGAATTTACCTGACCAAGTCCTGGCATTCCACCTCCAAGCCTCAGCAGCCTGTCCATCTTTCCAATCTAAAAACATTATACAAATTCATATCCATCTTTAAATCCACAGTCGTACTAACAAAAACAGACATGTTTTCCATATACAAATCCCTATGCTCTAGTAATTTAGTAAGACAAACCCTGAGATCTTCCATATTTTAAAGCATTTCAATACAAAACCGTTTTGATTCCTTTGCTGGTAATCTGGGCATGACGTTGTATTAACAAGAACAAAAATAATTATTTGTGGAACTACACAAAAAACAATAAATTCGAATCGTTACTTGGTTTAGGATATTAAAGGAAGTCTAGTAATATTCGTTTCAACTC
The DNA here is from genome assembly GCA_023969325.1 of Oryzias curvinotus. Taxonomy (NCBI): domain Eukaryota; kingdom Metazoa; phylum Chordata; class Actinopteri; order Beloniformes; family Adrianichthyidae; genus Oryzias; species Oryzias curvinotus. Next base: position 4,692,179 of record CM043708.1, read on the forward strand.
AGCACTACAACAAAGTAATTTCGTTGACAAAAAAACACAACAAACAGGGAAACTATGCTACACTTAATCGTTCTACGTGCATAAAAACACTACTTCAATAGCAAACAAATAAAATGCAGACACTTAACTAAATTAGACTTCAATTTATAAGCAAAATCAAACATTAAGTGTTCATTTTTACAGTTGTATCACTGCTTGCCTGCTAAACCTAGCTTCAAGGCGTTAGCAGGCTAGTACCAATTAGCCTACCGCATTTGGCAAAACAAACAATCATCCAGTTCTACAACTAACTTGAACGTTTGTAAGATTAGATTTACGTATTTGATTAAAATCTGTTTTAACTAACCTGCTACCGAATCCCTCAGGAGCTTAGATAAATTTGTTTTTGTGAAGAGTCTGTACTACAGGCAACCAAGCTACAATGAATCAGCCAGAACGAGTGTCTTCTTCTTCTACGCTTGAAGAAAAAACTACTTCCTGTACAATGACGTCTGCTACAAACTATCTGCAGCTACAGCATTTGGCCAGCAGATGACGCCAGAGTCACATTCCAACTAGGATATAAAATGTGCTTTATTTATTGATAACTTTTATGCTTTTATACATTTCAATCTCCTAGTTTGAATCCGATAATTTATGAAAATACGCTAAATGAAAAAAGTGGTACCATCGATATTAATATAAATAATTTTAACATCTGCTATTAATATAAATAATTTTGACATCTGCTATTAATTTATTTGGTTAATAACTACATTTTTTGTTTTGTTTAAAATACTTTTTTTTTAACCAAAGAAAAGCAGCATCTTTATTAAGAAAGACAAATATAACACTCAGCTGTTAAATTACTATATAGAAAAAAGCTTTTCTTTGATATTTCTGTGTCTCATATTTCACAAAAGCATTTCAGTAATCCCAGAGGAGCCACAAAACTCCAGCCAAACCTCACCATCTTAAGGCTCATAAAACAGCGTCTCTGTTTGAGTTAATGCATTTCCCCAGACAGTTGGCAGTTCTGTAGTAAAAACCTGTGCCTTTTTGCCGGGGGGGTAGCCGCGCTGCTGGGCCAGACGGGTCAGCTGGCATTCTGATGCTGCCAGGGAAAATTTCCAAATTCTTTGGTGGATGTCGACAGATAATCATCTGCATTCCTCAGCCCCTCCCTCCTCAAACCCACAGGACCCCACATACTTCAACAGAATTCAAGAGCCTCCAACCTGGATTTGCTTTCCCAGAGCAAGTCAGAACCTGAGCTACCTGAGATCCATAGTGGCACAAATATGACTCCACACTATTTAATTCAATGCAAAATCGTTTCTTTCACCAGTGGTGTTGATGTAATTGACTTGCTAATCAAAAATCACAAAGCTTAATAACAACAAGAACAAGACGCCATTTGAAGTGTATTATTTAGATAGGAACAACTGGACATTCCTAGGCACATCAGAAGGTGCTTGAAACACAAAACCAGCTTGAAACTTTAATCCCGCCAGCAGAGGAAACCGGGGAGAGAAATCTGATGCTTTAAGAGCCTCCATGCATGCTGATGGGATTTGGATTCTACTGTTTGCCTTATAAATCTCCAGCATGACATGCAGCACGATGGCTGCTGGTGGCAAACGCTGGCGTGAGCTTGTTAGTGCATAAAGGATGAATAATGTAAGATAAAGTAAGAATCTTTATGCAGACAAGACAGAAAGGGAGCTTTGGTCACACGTGACTGTGAGGTTTTTTTCATTTGCTGAATTTTTCCTGCCTTTTCATTAAGATGTACATATATACCCATGCAAATTCTAAAATTTATTTAAGGTTTGAGATCTATACCTGACTTGTCTGCTTTGATTAATTAATCAAATGATGGACTCACATCTGAGTCATGTTATTTATCCTTTAATGTTGTGGAAAAAGCAAGAAGACCAAATAATTTTGAAGAAGAGATTTCTCATTTAAAAAAAAACAGTAAATAAAAAAGTTTTTAACTATTGTTAATTTTTTTTTAGACTAAGTTTCATATATTTTGCAAGTAACAACACACAGCATACATGTAGATATTTATGAGGTTAAAAATATTAGTATACAAGTTTATTTAGTATATTTTTATTCTTTATTTTAGACAATCTATAATGTCACTGTGCATTTATCAAGTTAATAAATAATCAATATACTGTGGTTCCAAAGTGAGTAGTATTTCTAACTTTTTTAAATAACTATGGAATCTGTGAAGACAGAAAACATAATTTGATTGTTTCCTGTATCTTTTTGTGTATCTGTTGATGCAAATATACATTAAACCAATTTGGCTCAGAAAAGAATTTAATTTAGCATAATTGAAAGCAAAAACACCAGTTTTACATTTCTTTTCATAGCTGGGTTAAAGGTAATGATATATGCATAAATATATGTTTTAGACAATATTTGCTTTTGTCAGCTTTGAGTGCCTCTGGGACAAGTGTAACCTATTACCAAAGCAATTTATTGTGAAAGCAGGATAATAATACAGATTCCTGCTATGAAATGCCTTCCGTTCCATTTTTCTTTTTAAAACATCCAATCAAGCTTGTTAACCTAAATAACCCATTTAAACTAAAGGAAAAAGATGACAGATAAGTTACACATAAGATGGATTGTTACAGTTTCAAATAGTTATTTGCAGAGCAAACATTGAAAAAATGTTGACAGCGAGACATATTAACACTCAGTAAGAATCCATCTCTCAGTTCCCTTTTCCTCACACGTGGTTGTGCATTTTTGGATGCATGTAAAATGCTTACGGGAATCATTTTCAATCAGCAGGCAGGCCCATGCATTCTGGTAATGCACTTTAAGGTGGAAAGAGGAATGTTCCCTTTTGATCTGCAGGTTCATCAAGTCAAAAGTGCCCCTGCTTCATCACCATTAAACATTTATGTCACAGGATCTGCATACATGGAGCCTATAGACGGTGGCTGCATATCAAAGAGAGGGAAAGAAAATAAGGAATGTAAAGGGGGTTTGTTCCTTTGTTTGCCAATATTTGCACGCTGTTTTGTTTATTAATCCCCTCCCTCCCACTGGTGGGTTTATGGGGGGGAATTTGACCTTCTGACCGGGCCAGCGACTGCTTATATTTCATTGCATCCTGATTCTGACATGTATGTTGAGTTGGGGGAAGGGCATAAAGAGGAAGAGGGTGTGTGTGTGTGTGTGTGTGTGTGTGTGTGTGTGTGTGTGTGTGTGTGTGTGTGTGAGCGCGCGCTCGCTCGCGCGTGTGCGGTTGGAGGAGGAGGGGGTGAGGAATGCTTGGTATGTGCGGACGACATTAACTCAAAAAAGCGGGGAGGGTTCCATAGAAACGGCTGTTAGGTCCAATATTTGTTAAAACCTAATGTAATTACTAAAAAAATATTTTATAATTCGGTTAAAAGCATCTTTTAGTGCCGCGTTTTACGAAACAAAGCGAAACACGGAGGTTCCATGCAGCGGTCATGCGGTTCGTCCGAAGCGGAGCACCCCGCAGAAGCAGAGATGGTTCGGTCTGTAGTAGGTGGGACCGGCGAGCGGTCTGCAGCAGGACGTCGTAGATCAATGAACCGGACCAGAGGGTTGGTCCGTCGCCTGGCGTGCTTCTGACTGTATTATAGATGTGTCAGTACCACCACAAAGATCCGAGGCTAATTTCTGTCCTGAACCAGGCCGAGCAGAATAATGCGGCTGTTATAAAGCGCTGGCTATTTTACGAGCCGATCATCTCAACGCGCGGTTTCCGTCTCTCTCTAGTTGAGGCTCGCATCGCATTTTCTTTTTTGGAGGTTGGAGGGGGGGGAAGCTAGAATACATCTGTAACCTCCAGGATGATCTTTGCAAACAACCCGCTGAAAACAGCCGGCCGTAAACAGGTAAGCCAAAGAAATTGTTTTGTGTGTTTATCCACCTTAAACAAACAAGCAAACAGCCCACGTTAGCAGCAGCTTGATGACATTGGACGACAGCCATCCGTGGACGTCAGATGGATCTGAATCCACACAATCATTACCTTTAAACATAAACCCAGTGTGAGTCTGCGTGCACCTCATAGCCCAGGTGGAGCAGGGGATGGCCGGATGTGGAGCTGAACAAGCGGTACTTACAGTGTAATAACCTTGTTTGCTCAGCCACAGCTGCCCGGTCAGTCAGTGCACGATGCTAACGATGTAGGTTAAAGCACACTCCTCTTCCTCCTCACCTGACCTCTCAGGTAACTGAAGGCCGCTCCTCCATCACACCTTTGAATCCAGATGAGACAGGATTTTATTTTGACATCTGAGGATGGAGGCTGGAAGGAGGGGGGGGGGGGGGGGTCAGGGCTTTCACATTGTTGTACAATGTGTTTAGTCACTCCAAACCATGCAGTGATAATCAGCTACATAAATGGAGCAATCATCATATAGAGATGTGAATCATCACATGCTCCTAAAGTACAAGCTGTATTGTTTTTTTTTGTTGTTTTTTCAATTTTAACAGGTCACAGATGCATATCTTTGGCTCCTGAAACGGATTGTCCTTTGGTTATGGACAGATGGTGCAATTCTGCCATGCTTTGCCTTTGATCTAATCTGGAGAGGCTTCTGAGTGGCTGCGAGCGATTTTAATGAATGAGTAAGGGATGGGGAATGCTTTGCAGGCCAATGTGGTAGCATGGCTCATGAGAACCAAGGGGAAAAAAAGTGTAAGTTTCTGATTAGCGCCATAGGACGTAGGATGGGAACGCAGATTTAATCACACTGTGATTCATAACACCCCACTGTACTTGAATGCATTTTTTCCGGTGTGGTCATTCCCGCCGGGCTCGAACGAGTTACAGAATAAGCATGTAGAAGGTGTCGAGGTTTTACAAAAATGTTCGCACAAGTGGATGTGTGGTTTCCCACCATAAGTTCTGGACAGCTTGTGTTGCAGCAAAAATGGCTCTACCACCGTTGAACCCCATTGTTTTCTAAAGGGTGTCACACAAGATAATTGGCTCCGCTGTGGATCATCAATGAGCAGTGCTGAGCTTGTCCTTTAATGTTGCATGAAACTGCAAAGTCGGATTGTTCCTCTTCTGGGCTTCTGTTTTTCCCGTCTCACACAGACAAGATGCTCTTGTGATCAGTGTTGACCCCGGGTATAAATCAGATTACGTAGGTCCTGCAGACTTCCTAACAGAGGGTTTCCTGTGTGCAGTCCTACCCCATGACTCCGTCCAGTCCGAGCAGCAGCAGCAACAGCAGCAGCACAGGCCTGGAACAGCTCAGCAAAACCAACCTGTACATTCGCGGCCTGCCTCCTGCTACTACAGACCTGGATCTGGTTAAACTCTGCCACCAGTGAGTTCACACCAAGAAAAAAACGAATTCCTTCTTTTCACACCATCATATTGACATTTTAAGGTGCACGCAAAAACAAATATCCATTCTGATTTAATTAGTTTACATACAGGTGCTCAAAAGGTACAAATGGTATTCCTAGGGCTTTAATTTCCGAACACATATATTTATTTTGCTAAAACAAGATTTACCAGGACTGTCAAACTCTTAATAGAACAGTGAGTTCTTTTGGAAAACATTGGTTGGATTTCTTCAGTTTTCAGCATTCTTCTCCAAACCAACATGCGTCTCCTGAAAATATATAATGTGTTCAATGAAAACAAACCACGCGAGTGGTGAAAAAGAGGTTAAGTCTGTTGTGCTGGTTTGCCTTCAGCCTTGGGTACAGTATGTTCTGATGACTTAATTCCTGGTTCCTAGAACTACCTCACTTAAAAGAAAGACATTAGAAACTGATAGAAGGTCTGGAATGTCTATCACATCATGATCATGTACTAACACCACAAAACCAACCGAAGCAAACAGTTTGACACATTTTATCCCTATCCGTGTAGAGCGTGAATATGTACACGGCTGTCGTGACAACCCTAGACTAGTTTGGACCACAAAAATGAAAGGAAAAGTGGACATTGTCTGCAGGTGTCAATCATTGACTGACTGTATTAGAACTGGACTGAGTGACCCCTCCCCCCCTAATGTTCCAAACAGGAAGTACCTGCTGTTGCCAAAGTCCCATAGACTCATGTAGAGAAAGAATCAGCTGTTACAGTTTCTATTTGTCAGAATAAACATTTTTTTTTTTTACATTTTCTTACAAACACCAAATTTGTATGACATTTTTTATGTTATTCAAGTTATAGACAGACAATTCAGACGTCTCTATAAAAGTATATGGTCTGATCATGTAGAACATTTAACATGTTTGATTGACAGCTTCTCTCGAGCCCACTTTCAAGTGGTAGAGCTTTGGACTTTCACCAAGCTCACTCCTGATTGGTTAGTCTGGTTGGTTGCACAAAAATGTTGACTAAGACCGACTCAGACCACTCACAGCTTACTGACAAAGTCTTGTCTCTAACAACACGGCGATCATATCTAAAAAAAAAAAAAAAGTGACTGAATTGACTTCATTTTGTTGGAGCCAGAAGTAAGCCGTTTTCTATGGGTGACACCACACTCACTCAGTCCAGTCAATGCTTCCAGCAAGCTCACACTTGATTGGCGGAAGTCATTGCCATAGAAACAATGACTCAGACTGACTATGGACCAATCACTGCTTACTGATGGCATCTGCCTCCAACATTGCGGTGTCCGTATCGCAAACAAATGAACTGAATTCACTTCATTTAATTGGAGCTAGAAGCAAGTCCTTTTCTATGGATGGCATCACACTCAGTCCAGTTCTCTTGTACAGTCAATGGTGTCATCCAGAATCAGGATTTTATTTGGTGCAATTCTGTACAAACCGTTGGAGGAATTTAAGATTTGGATTCAGATGGGAATATCAGTGGAAGGTCCCTCTCAACGTGTGTGTGTGTCAAAATCCATAATTTATTTCATGTCAACAACCTAAAAATATTTCTCAAAGTTCTTGCACTTTATGACTTATGAGACTAAATTAAGAAGACTTTGAGATGAGTTACAGACACCTGCAGTTACTTGATGACTGTTTAGAGAAAAAAAGCCTTTTCAGTATCTAGAATGTTCAGAATTTCACAGCAGGGCCGTTCGATTGACAGGAGGAACCCTGAGAAGCCAGAAGTTATGAAAAAAAAAACCTCTTGCAAATGCAATCGGTCACCAACCGCTGCAGATAAAGATCAGATAAAGACGTCAAAGAAGTTTCCTTATTTTTGTATGAAGAAAAAGCGCAGCAACCAGAATATTTTTAGATTATAGTCATGTAAACAAGTGATTTCTATAAATGGAAATGTTCTTCCATATACAAGTTGAGCTCTTGCAGTATTTCTATGCGTTGCTTTTTGTTCATACAGCTCAATGGTCACTTTCAGTTCTTTAAAATAATGTGACAGTTAGAACATCAATTCCAAAAGCACTCACAATTAAATCCTAATATATATATATATATATATATATATATATATATATATATATATATATATATATATATATATATATATATATATATATATATATATGTGTATATATTATATATAATGAGCTTGAACGTATTAAAATTAAGATATTAATGCTTGTTTGCAATGAGCAAAACAGACAACATTTAAATTGAAGGTGTAAATCCTAGTGAAAGGAAGTTTAGATTTTGTGGTGTTAAGTGTAAAAACATCTGTTAGAATTGAAAATAAATATCCTGTTTTTGGGGTTTAATGTAGACCTGTGCACATACATAAAGGGGAAACCGCACGGATTTGTATTAAAATCAAATAAGTCGTTAGGCCATGGTGACCATAACAACAATTCTACAGTCAAATAGGAGTTGTAGGGTCGAATAGGTGTGGAGTTCTGTCAAATGTATGGACTGCTAAGCAGAATAAGAACAGGCTCATGTAAGCAGCGGCAGCAGCAGCTGTTTGTGTCCTGTCCGCCTGTGTTTTGTTCCTGTCCCCCGATGGTGTTTGCCAGCACAAAGCAGAAATGAAAGAGCTTTTCATAGCAACAGAATGGTGATGTAAGCCAAGCATTCGGTCTGTATGTTCTGTGCCTGTAATGCAGCACACAGTTTGTATCAGCGTGACTGTACAGCAAGAGATAAACCAAAGCCGGAAATATTGAAACTTCACTTGTATTGTTTGCCAACCTAAAGGGCAGAAAGTACCAATCTCAACTAAGATGATGGTTTTTGCTTGTTTTCATCCAAACTTTTGCTTGTTCAGTCATTTTTTCCCCTCATAGTTATGATCAATTTGATTTTTGACTCTATTACAGATATTTAACAGTCATGAATTCATTAAAACAGTCTCTGATTTGTACATTTTTGTTCACCAGATATGGAAAGATCCAGTCTGCAAAGGCGATCCTGGATAAAACGACCAACAAGTGTAAAGGTCAGAACCACCATTTACTCAGATTACAAGATGTCTTTGTTTTAATCTTTACCTTTAGATAATAAAAAAGCAAAAATTTGAATAAAAGAGTAAATTAGTCTTTGAATAAACAACACGGTAAATATGGCCAAGTTTCAAGCAGCATGTGTTTTTTTATGTTTTACCGTCGTTTGGAAATCACTTTGTGGCGACTCTTTACTCGCTCAAGTTGATAATCCATCACCCTGAACACAGTCAACGTGTCTGCCTCCTTTTTCTTTTTCGTTTTTGGCTCCACGTCGCAGCAGATTGATTTGCAAAATCTTTGCTGCATTTAGCATTCACGGTAGCAGAAGTTTGATAAAAACAAAAGCCGATTATGATGGATTACCCAAAGCGGGCAGGTTTATAGAGGCTCCACAGATTTTCACTCCTTATGGAAATTAATTTTTTTTAAAAAGTCTAACTGCCTGGATTATAAGAAACCATTCAGTCACCCTACACTCAGACAGGTCAAATGCTATTTATCTTACTGAAACAGATATGACCAGAAAAACATTTTTCTCTTAATAACTTTGCTGTCGTTGGACTAAACTTATGAAATCCTGCTCTGTATTTAGTCTGCTGTGTTACTAAAAAAAGAAAAGGCTTCTTCGTTTAAAGCTTTGATAATTGTTTGAGTAGGAACCAAAATATTCGTCTTAACTCTAAAAATATACTTAAAACTTTTTAGATTTTGAAAGAAATGTTAATTTATTATTTAGGAACCAATAATCCTGGGCCTAAAACTGAAAAAAAAAAGCTTAATGCTATAAGAAGATAGTTTTAAGGTCTGACTGATCAGTTTTCCCAGTAGTCTTTTAGTTAGGATTATGTCGTTTTCTAGGACATAGTTTCTGCAGAGCAGCTGTACTTTGCCACAGAGTAAACATTCCCACTTCCCATCATCCATCTCTTCACACGCTCTTCCCCCCAGATTACAGCCCCTCATACACCCAGCTTAGCATTAGCAGTGCAACGAAAATGGTGAGAAATATTGGAGTGTGGGGTTTGCAAGGATGCAAAACCCCGCGTTTTATTCATACGAGTTCCTCGCTGCATGTGGTAACAAGCAAAATAGAAGTATTTAATGCAACAATCTCCAAATACAAAAAATACAACGATGTTTTAAACACCAGATTCGGCATTTTTAGGTTTTTAAACCTTTCTTGGTTTTAAAAATAAAAATAAAAAGCTTCACTGATGGGTTTATTGAAAAATATCTGATGAAGAATATGCACATTCCTACGAGCAAAGAGTAAAAATCACAATATTGAACATTTCTGCTTGTTTAATTTCATATAGTCTGATCTAAGTGTGACTCCACCATCACTAGGTTACGGCTTTGTGGATTTCGACAGCCCAGCTGCTGCTTTAAAGGCCGTGCATGCTCTCAAAACCAGCGGCATTCAGGCTCAGATGGCCAAGGTGAGTTTGTCACAGGTGCGCCACCTTTTTTCTCTGTGTTGGTGTGTGTGTGTGTGCAAATGTTTCATGCTTTTGAGCTTCTCTGTGGACTTGCGCAGTATGTTGGTTGGGGAAATGACATTCGACTGGTCACATGTCCTCAGCTGACAAGCTGTTCCTCCTGTGACCCCATTTACTTTCACAGTAGAAACCAGATGTCGACTGTCTCTGCCAAATAACCTGTCTGTCGCTGAGACACTCCGGCAGAGGCGGCTCATGCACGCCCTGCTGCCGATTGTTACATTCAGTTACAGACGACTCTGGTTTAAGAGCTTCCACAAACAGCTAAAAAGGAAAGGGCGGCACATTAGAGGCAGCTTCAGGAGATCAGCAGGATCCTTCTGCATGCGATTCTCTGCAGATTTCTTTCTGCTCTGCAGCTGTTTGCGCCAAAATACGTGGCTGAGAGTTCATTGATGAGTTGTCGCTCTCTTGGAACTTGTGAGAGGCGGCTCTGTCAGAACACAGTTTGTGTGTTTGGTTGCTATGGCTACACGGCTCTCCTGCTGTTTCCAGGAAAAGCCCGTAGAGGCACTGATGTTCTCGCCGCTGAGGGCAGGCACAGTGTGTTTCAGTGTGTGAGTGTGCAGGAAGGCTGCAAAATGTTTGCTTAACCAAATGCTCCTCTACCCAAATGCAATGTTGTGCTGAGAAAAAAATGCGTTTGTTTTAATGCATTTTGTCATGCTCCCATTGCATTAAACACACGTTTTCCCCCTCTTTCTGCAAGCAGCAACAGGAGCAGGACCCCACAAATCTTTACATTTCCAATTTGCCTCTGTCTGTGGATGAAAAGGAGCTGGAGAAAATGCTGCAGCCCTTCGGTCAGGTCGTCTCCACTCGAATCCTCAGAGACTACAGCGGGAATAGCAGAGGCGTGGGCTTTGCCAGGTGCGTCACAACAACACAAAAAAAACAGCATTTAGCCCCCACAAAAACACCTTTGCAGTAGTTGCACAGCAAAGCTGAATCTATAAGATGCTCGACTGTTATCTAAGACTCAGCAATGGCACTTTTTAAGCGGTTCGGTTTTGTGGAAAGCGAGAGGAAATTCACCGTGTCTTTGATTCCAAGTGCCGTAACACAGAAGTTCCGTTTTCTGAACGCCGTTTTTGCAACCGCATTTACCGAAATGTTAATTAACTAAATCTCTAATGTCATTTTGTTCCTGCTGGTTCCTGTGTTGGAACCAAGCTTTTTTAAATAAAACACAACTTTTTCTTAGAAATAGTTTAAAAAAATGTGTTTACTTTGCTGACACATCACCTATTTGCTCAAGAAAGCATTCTGAAGAAAAGGCAGAATTAGTTGGAGGTTCAAGAGTTAAATATTTCTTTTTGCTTTCTCCTAGTTTCAGCAATATTATTAATAGGGACTGCCTGGGTTTTCCTTCCTTAAACTTAAGGTGGTGCCGAAATCAACAATCACACAAGTGATGGCAAATTTAGCTTAAAGAGGAACAGAAAAGAAACAGGAACATGTTTAAAATTTGTTATTTTTTTAAATTAAAGCTTCCCTTAAAAAGCCTCTATTTGTAATACAAGTGCCGAGAGTAAAGCAACCCAATATACAATGACATTATCATCCATTTTAGTAGTATAAGTGTTTTGTTTTGAATAGAATAAAGAATCAGTGAATAGTTCAGCTTTGTCTAAGAAAATATTTTATGCTTTTCCTCTGTCAGAATGGACACAACGGAACAGTGTAACGCCGTCATCTCCCACTTCAACGGGAAGTTTCTCAAGTTAGCCTCTGGAAGTCTGGGTAAGACGGCGTTTCCTGGTGTTTCCTCGCCGTCCTAACGGTCCACGCAGCAGCAATTAATTGTTGATTAACATGTTTCAGATCGGTCTCCTCTTTTCTTCACAGCCCCGGCTCAACCTTTGCTGTGCAAGTTTGCTGACAGTCAAAGAAAGAAGCACGCTCACGGTGGAATTACTCCCAGTGCCCAGACGGGGGACCTCAGATTAGTATGTACACACTCACTGACCTCCTATAACCTGGAACCACACTGTGTGAAGGTGTCAGAAATGTCTGTTAAGACAAAGAAACAGTTTGGAAAAAACGCAGAAAGAAACAGAGGAATCAATATCGCTTGAAAGCGAGGATTATATAGTTTCCATTTAGGAGTTAGAGCTGGTTTCCGTCCGTCTGAGAGATGGATAAATCTATATTCTCTCTGATGTGTCCTGGATCTGCCAGGAGCCCTTCCTGTTTGACGTCCCTCTAACACCTCGACATGAAGGTGTCAGGTAGGCGTGCAACTAGACTTCCTAACCGCCTCCGTGAGTTTGTCTACCCAGGCGCTCCATCCAGAGTCTCTCCTGGATGACCACGTCTCACTCTCTCGTTCATAATCCACAGCTTTCTGCCGTGGGTGAGGATAGGAGAAGATGAGAGCTTCATCTTCTCAGTCATCTCTCTCTGTGTTCACCACAAAAGAAAGCTCGCATAACTCCAGACGCCACACCGATCTGTTTATCAATTCTTTCCTCACGTGTGACTAAAAGTGCAAGATACTTGAACTGCTCCAGCTGGGGGGACTGTCTCATTCTCAATCCAGAGAGGGCCCCGCCCTCTATTTCCAGTCTCCAGATGTGACCTCAAACGCGAAACAGCTTTCCTCTCCGGTTCGAACTGTTTCAGCTTCACTGCAGGTCCAGACTCAATGAGGCCAGCAGGATGAAAGCCATCATCTTTTATTCCCACGGGGGTCTCTGGAGCCTATTCCAGCTACTTCAAGGTGAAGGCTAGTCCATCCCAGGGCCACACACTCACTTCCTCCAAAGGGAGGATTCCAAGTCACGGATCAACCCGTGAAGCATGGTTTTGGATTGTAGGAGAAAACCCACGGATAGAGAACACGCAAACATCACTCAGACAGGAGCCAGCTGGGGCCTACTTGCTGGGAGGCAGCAGTGCTAACCACCACAGCAGAGTGCAGTGTTGTAAGCATAGATGGCATCAGGGGGCCTCCATGCTGAGCATCCCTCAGCTGCAAAGAGAGAATCTGCTTAGATCGGCTAGGAAAAGAATCAGGAACAGGGTCCTGCACCTTCCAGGAATGAGTCACGGTGTTCAACAATTCCTCTATATATATTACTTACAATATGGTCTGGTTTTTTGTTTTTTTTATTAACTAGGGTGCGATGACTCTGACCTATGACCCCTCCTCAGCAGCGATACAGAACGGGTGAGTGTTTGTCTTCTCTCGTGAATTACTTTCCTTTTAGAATCACAAGTTGAACAAATCCTGAAAGTAGCAAGAGGAGAAAAATGATCGAGTGCCGCATTTCTGTGGGTGACCCACCTGCTTACACCGAACCACAGCTGATTAAATCCATTTAAATTAGCACCTGCAAAGCAGGTCAAAGGAATTTCACTCTTTCCTCTGTATTGAACAGCTGCAACGCTGACATTCTGATGGCTTTGCCCGTGTTTGTTCTTGTTCACATCCCTTTATTACAGTCAGGACATTCAGTCCAATTTAGTGTATTTATATAGCACTAGTGCAGAACAGGAGCCCCTTTCAGCATGCTCAACAGATAAAGTAAGCAAGATGCATTAAGGGGTTCCTGTCCAATCCAGCTTTAATGTAATTTATGAAGTCTAGTGGAGTGGAACTGGCGTGCCCTTTCCTGAACATGAACTTCATTGTTTCTTCACCATTTTTTTTTTTCTTGAGATTGATTTGAGGAAAGTCTGTTCAGTCTTTTCTAAAAGTCCAGAAAGCTATCATGTTCTGCTTGAGGAGAAGTCGTTTTTCCCATGTTGTCCTGTCAAGCACATGATCATTTTTACTGCTCCATTCCACGTTGACTCGTAAAAAACAAGCATTTATTTGTCTAAAAAGCTGCTAAAAAAGCCCAGATTTGTTGGTGCGCTGAGATGTGGATGCACCTTTTTTGGAGCATTTTTTTATTTTTTATATTCCCCGTAAGGGCAACAGAACTAAAGTATACTCTATAATCTTGAATTTAAAGACACACTCCAATAAAAATCACGTTTTTGGTGTTTTTGACATGTTTTTTATAGCATTTTTCTGATGATGGAGAACATATATAAAGAAAATTAAGCTTAAAATAGCATATCGGAGTAATTCTTTATTTAAATCGTTGTGAATCCAGAATAGACGAAAAATGGCCATTTGAAAAATGTTGTAGGTGTGACATAGGACCTACAAAGCCACAAGCTCCCTGCTCTGCTCAATTCTGATGCATCCACTTGCAGACAATGGATCCATGTATGTCTTTGTTTTCCTCGTCTGAGCTGACATCTGGATCAAAACTAAATGGCTGTGTAACTCCAATATTGCTTGTCATTTTTATCATGTTAGCTTGAGGGGTGTGAGGGGCTGTAAGCTAGCAGGAGAGGGTGTAAACAGAGGGATGATGGGAAGTAAGAGCAGGTTTACTTCACACCAACAGTCCTGCCCACAACTTTGAGGCGAATTTTTGATAAACTACTGGCGCTCTGCAGAAACTATGTCTTAGGATACCACTCAGTTTTTTACATTTTGGCTAAAAATGGTATAATCAGAATTAAACGACCACTGGAAACACATCTACAATAGATCAAAAGAGTTCATTTCTGTTGTGTTGTTGCATCCAACCACTTATAAAAGTTGTATATCCAAATTTCTTGGATAAATACATTAAATCAACAGTTGAACTTGGATGGTTCTGCTCCATTATAAACTTCTGTCTAATTTTATCTGGATTTATTTGGATTGTTTAAGGTCTCCTTATCTACTTTTTAATAAAGTAGGGAGGCAAAGATTCACTTCATCCACAATTTATCCCAAACCTCGATTTTTGGGTCACAGTTTTGTTTTGGTTCTATATATGATTTGTGTATTAAAAAACAAACGCAAAAAATCATTTTTGATTTGCTAATAATCAAATACCAATAAAGAAAAACCTTTCAATTAGGCCTTACTAAGTCTGGTGTAATGTAATAAAACAATATCAAATTTAGGACAAAATGTGCGTTCGACCCTTTCTATGCAAACAGATGCAAACGTATGCAGTAGGGATGCCATTTGGTTTAATGGTGTAACACATGGTTCGGTTTTAAACCAAGAATTGGGGCATCCCTTGAGTAAAGACAGTCTTGATCTTATTTAAAGATGAGAAAGTTTGTGCTGCAGGGTTTCTGGTACCATTACCTTCATATTTCTTTAGTAATATTGTTACAATCTTTTGCTTCCTAGGTACTATTCCCCTCCATACCCAGTGACTAATAGGATAATGACTGTTCAGCCTGCAATAAATCCCTACATGTCTCCAGTCTCTACATACCAGGTACTGTCTCTTTCACTACCATCCGTAGAAACATCATGCCATACCAGAGGGTTTAAATATGCTATGTATCAGCATCTCTCTGCCACTTTATACGTATTTGTGGTTATCATGTCTACGTGTGCATTTACGTGTATTTTTAGTTTTTGTGTAGGTTGTACAGGTGCCATCGATATAAGGTATTAAACCAAATCCCCAGTGGTTCTGTAGCTCCAGGTGTCAGTGGATTATCATATACATTTTTCGGCATGGCTAGTCTGACATAATGCAGTCTGACATTTAAAGGGTGTGATTGGGAATTCTGGGAGAAAAGTTGTCACTTCAGCAGGACGAGTCATGCATGTGTGTGTGTGTGTGTGTGTGCGGGGGGTTGTGCTTACTGTTGCTTAAAAGTTCACTGGTGTGAATCATTCTTTCCCGTGGAGCGCGAGTCAGAGTCCAGATGAATTTGGAATAGTTACATTAGTGAGGTTTTCATTAATGGTTCGTCACCGGATGCCAACCGCAAAATCCAGATGAGGTTTGTGACTTTCCTCCAATACTCTCGAGCTACGAGAATGAAGCCAATTTTTTTGTGTGTGCACTATGTCAAATAATAGACACTTTTGTACCAGCAGAGCACCTCTTCGCCATTTTCAGTTGATGAACCAGCGTTTTTTTCCGTTATTGCAGGGTTCCATTTGTCTCCACGGGAAGCGGCAGCTTCCCCAGTGCTGCCATGACACCTGTCGGCTGCTTTAATTTCCCTGGGGGGTTGTAGAATCAGCTCATAGCCTCATTTGGTTATATAAACAAAACAAAAATATAGGAACACACTCAGGAAAGACTTGTAAGACCACCCCCCCCAACCTTCCAATAAATCCAAATGTGGGTTAGACAGCAGGGCTGGATCCGTTCACGTGGCAGCAAGTGACCAGACCTACGCTGAAAATCATTGGAATGTGACAGAAGCAGAGTTTTTACAGACCGATCAAACAGGTTTAGAAGCAGCACAGAGGGCAGGAATGAATTCCGGAATTTATCTGAGGTTGTAAAAAATCCTGCATGAAACTTTGATTGACGGGGGGGGGTGTCGCTCTGGCTCTTCTCTGGAGTTCTAGCACACACACGTGAGAGCAACCAAAGAGGGGGAGGGCCATTACTCCAACATGGACTGTGATAGAACAACAGACGAGGTCACAGAGGGAAAAATAATGACTGTATAAAGAGATGGATCTTGCGGGTTTTAGCCAAAGCTTAAATGTAGGTGAGATGCAGGCACGTCATATTGATTATCCGATTTTTCAAACCAGCAAACCCTGCCTACTGCACAAGGGACCCATTAGTGCTGATCAAGTGATAAATGCGTGCAGCCTGACTTTGGCGCTACATTCATAATGGGCATGTGATGTGCGTTTAAGATTGTGCGAAAACCGTGTTCTTAAACACATGTAGCATTTGGCGATCACACTGGACTGTCGCTACCCAGTACTAGCGCATGTCTGCCACCTATAGTTGGAAGAGGCTTGGTACAAAATGTCGATGTGGTGCAAATCCCAAGAATCTTGCTAGAGACTTTTTTCTTTCCCAGCTCAATTCCAATGTATGAAAGACTTGGTGTCATATAATTCGGACCGGGCACAAACTGCAATTATTAATTTCTTCTATGTGATCAATTTTCTAACTGTTGGCACTTATAAGAATTAAAAGGCTCACTATCTATACCTCACTACCAAATCCGAGTCCCTGATTGTTTAAAATTCAACCTGGTTTATCTCTCAACATGTGTTCAATGGCGGCGCATTTTGTGCGTAGAGCCTGAAAACGGTCGTAGAAACTTGCGTAGCGACATGTGAACGTGAGAGTTTTGAACAAGGCAGCCCGAAACAGAGGTTTCATTGAAAGTGGTCGCTTGAGTGTGTGTTGCAATGGGCGGTGTGCATGTTCCTTTAGAAATGAAGAAATTAGACAATCATAGTGTAGTTTGTTTGTACAGGAAAGTCCCACAGGCACTTATGTGTCCACCTCATGGGTGCAGCAATTGTGCGTGGTCAGTAGGGAGCTAGTAAACCTTATTGATGACTAGAGCAGTGGTCCCCAACCACCGGGCCGCGGACCGTGGACCGGTACCGGGACGCACAGAAAGAAAAAATAATTTCCATTTTATTGTTTTTTTCGAAAAAAAAATGTTTTATTTTGAAAAGTGACCGGATTCTCTCTGTTATATCCGTCATACTTAACGCACGTCAAAGTCGCGACACCAAACATCACGTGATACACCCCACTAAAATTAAACCCAAACAACCAAAATGAGCAAAAAACAAACTTCTTTAGAAAGTTGCTTTGACAAGGGGAAACGGTCCAATGAAGGGACAGAAGAGGATCGTGCACCCGCTAAAAAAGAGAAATCTGCCTATAACAGGCAGTATCAAGAAACCTATTTAGAATATGGATTTATCGCCACAGGCAATTCCCACGCACCAAACCCGCTGTGCGCAATATGTGGTGATGGTAGAAACGATGTTGCTCATGGGATGTTCTGTTGTTGGTGTGACGTTACGAGGACACCGCTAATAAAGTAATAAAGTTACACATGATTGCACAGTGGATTTACGTTCATTATTATTATTGTTATTATTATTACTAAAGAGAAAATACCACCCCCGGTCCACGGTAAAGGTGTCTTGCATTGCACCTCAACCCCCCCCACCTCCACACACACACACACTGGTCCGCGCGGTAAACGTGCCTTGCGTTGCACACACACACACATCCCCACCCCAACCTCCCCCACCCCCCGTCCGCGGTGACAAAAAGGTTGGGGACCACTGGACTAGAGTATAGTTTAAGGGCACCATACGACAGCGTCACCCATATGGCATAGTTGCATCGTGAAATACTTCATGATACACTTACCACCTGCACAACAATGGTACGTTCCATTTTCATGATGCCCCATAAGGTGACCACACAAGCCTCAAAGGAACTGCAAGACACTCCATTAAGATGCAGCCGCTCCTGTCTAAGACCTTCCACGAGACCATATAACCCCGTACGGTTGAATGTGACGTGGACGTGTTTACGTTAAAGGCCACCAAGTGGTTATTCTGTTA
Organism: Oryzias curvinotus; assembly: GCA_023969325.1. NCBI lineage: Eukaryota > Metazoa > Chordata > Actinopteri > Beloniformes > Adrianichthyidae > Oryzias > Oryzias curvinotus. The sequence continues at coordinate 4,710,406 of CM043708.1, forward strand.
AGTGGTCATTCACGCTGGCAGGTTTAATTTGCACCCCATTCATTTCCTGTTCAAAAAGTCAAAACAGATGTTGAACTCTCCTGGTGTGAAAACAACCCCATCTGGTTATTCAGACGTTTTTTTTCTCCATCTCTGCTTACTGCTGTATCTAATGTGTGACAGTTAATCAGTCTGCCGTGCTGCCCTCCGCAGGTGCAGAGCCATTCTTGGATGGCACATCAGCCGTACATCATGCAGCACCCGGTAAGGAATATACTCCGCTTTTCATTCTGTGCCCATGTAGTAGGTGTAACGCTTGCTGAGCGATTGTTCAGACACATTCAGCTGGATGGCAAAGGTTCCCCAAACGCACAGTGGAAGGAAAACCACGTGGAGCCAGCATTTTACGTCCAGAGAAGAAGAGCTAAAAAGAGACATTCATCCACCATTCCTCTCCTGCCTCTCCATGGATTTAGCAGGAAATGCCTGAAGCAGAGACAGTCTTGTGACTCTTTGACTCTTTCAACAGATGGTTTCCACTGGAACAAGTGTCTCCACTGATCTGCCCCTCCCCCGCGTTTTTTTTTTTTTTGCTGGGAAATGGTTTATTCCCAGAAGGCATTTGTGTGCAAGTCTACAGGAGCTGGAAGTGTTTTTCTTTTACAACCTTTTACAACAAAATTCTACTTTTTTATTTTTACACTCACTCTTCAGACATTTGGTCTGTGCTGAGCCTTTAATCTGTCATAGTTTTTGATTGTTGCCGTCACTGGGATTATAATCTGATGCGTAGTGGGATCAGACTGGTATGTTTGTGGAAATAGTTTCATGAGGTTAACATGGAGGCGTGTTCCACAGGCTGCTGTGATGTCTCCCTCTGTGGATCCCTCCATGTCACTGCACCCAACAGCCATGATTACTCAGCAGATGGGACAGCTGTCACTGGGAAACACTGCAGCGGTGAGTATTATGGGATATCCTCCTACACATAGTAAAACGGCCAGAAAAAATAAGGCTGAATGTTACGTGTTAAAATAAACGACTTTAAAACTAATTTGTTTGTTTACTGGATGCTTTTAATGATTTCGGAAACTGATAAGATCCTCACTAAAATGCCTGAATACTACAGTTTTTCTGAAATCTGTCCATCCGTTTTATGCTGCCTGTAGCCAAGCAGGAAGTAGTCCGTGCCGTGGCCATATAAATACCAACAAGCCACCTTCGCTCTCAGCCGCAGAAACTCTTGAACACGCAAAAAGAAAAGCAGTGGAGATTCATCTCAGAGCTGTGAATGCAAGGTTTCACCTGTTTCTGATAAAAGGTTCTTATTCCAGAAAGATTTGGTCCTTAAAGACCCACTGCGAAGATAATAATGTTTTATCGTGTTCCTGGTGCATTTTTATGGTAATGGAGGACAAATATAAAGGCAATTAAGTTTAAAATTGTGTTTCAGAGTATTTCTCTATTCAAATGTTTTTAAATCAGGAGCAGACAATGAAATGCAGTTTGAAAAAGATTGTATTTGTGACGTAGAAAATACACTTGGCAGGCCACAAGCTCCCTGCTCCGCCCCACTCTGCAGTGGGGAAGGGAAGCTCTGCGCCAATAATAATGTCCACAACTTGGATGCAAATTTCATAGGAACTACTACTGCTCTGCAGAAACTATGTCCTAGAAATCGACACAGTTTTATTGATTTAGCCTAAAATGGCAGCAACATAATTAAAAGTCCACTGGCAAAACTTTTAAAGAATGAAGAATTTTTCAAGTGATTCATTAATTCCTTTATTTACACTAAATATCAATGTAATGGTTGATCTTCTAAGCTTTGGCTGCATGGTGCCACTTTACGGCAAAGAGATACCGGTTCAATTGGGAATTTTCCTTGTTCACAACATTTTTTATGGCTTCCTTCTAAAAAAAAAGGTTTTATAAAGTTTGCCTTTAGTGTGAAATTGTCCCTTGGAGTCTTTGGCTGCATGTCTGTATGTCAAGTAGCCTGCCTTTGGCCCGAAGACTAAATGAATGAATTGAGCTCAAAAAGATGTTTGCAGTGCAAAACTGTGTGTTCAAGTTTATGTTAATATTTTATATTAGCATTTAAATCTTAATAAAAGTCAGGCAGCAGAAAGGCAGCTGTGCATAGACATTGCTGGTGTATGAATAAAGCTCAGTCGACCTTTAAATCATCTGCGCTGTGATGCATGTTGTCTAACCCTACAGTACATTGCTGCCAGCCCTGGTGTTCAAGGAGCTTACATGCCTCACTATCCTCCCATGCAGGCAGCACCTGTAAGTTCCCTGCACCTTCATCTCATTCAGTGCATCCACATTCCAGCTGGTCTCCATTTGCCCACCGTGCATGTAAAAAGCAGTCATTACAACTGAAAATTGCAAGAGCCCGTGCCAGTCCAAACATCCTCCATTCACCAGGCTTTGAGTTGTTTTTGAAGTTTTTCATCTCGCAAGACTACTAATTACGTCAGTGTGCACGAGAGGAGGACGGTTATTATCAGGCTCCAAATGAAAGATGCCGTTTTTGCTTCACAGGAAAACGGCACGCCACAGCAAGTGGATTCTTCCAACAACTCGTCTCCTTATAGTCAACTCAGCAAGTAACACAGAGGTACGGCCGGACACGACTGCTGTGAAGTTAGTGCCACATGGTGATGAAGGGATTGGCACTGATACTGTATTTTTTGGACTATAAATTGCTCCAGAGTATATGTCACAGCAGCCTAAACATTGCATAATAAAGAAGAAAACATCATATTTAAGTCATACTTTTGGGAGAAATGTATTTAACAAAATACGGGAACAAGAACAGACATTTCATATTGAAAGACCAATAATATCAATATAATATCAGGATAGATAATGATAAACTAAATATATAATAATGGATGGGATTTATCTCCGCTTTTCCAGACGCTCAAAGTGCTCCAGTGTGTCTATTATTCATTCAGTCCTCATTCACACTTGGTGATGGTAAACTAGTGATGTAGCCATAGCTGCCCTGGGGCAGACTGACAGAGGCGTGGCTGCCAGTGCGCGCCTACAGCCCCTCTGACCATCACCGGGACATTCATACACAATTCACACACCAGTGGCAGGGAAGGTGAAGTGTTTTACCCAAGTGTGTCTTACCCAAGGACACAACAACAGTTGACTTGGGGAAAGCGGGTTTGAACCGCCAACCCTTTGATCATTTGTTGATCTGCTCAACCACCTGTGCCTGAGCCACTGCTGCCCACGCTTTGTGACCGTAACACAGTGATGCTTATTTAGCGTCACAAAACATAGAAGGAATTTAGTAATGTAGCACCACGTATGATCAATTGTTCAAATAATCATAGCACAAGTCAACTAAACTCTTTATATTCCTCTAAATCATTAAATCTATTATATTCTTCATCATCTGTGGCACTTTCGAACAATTCTGCCAATTCGGGCCTAAGACTGAACACTTCTTCTGCGTTGCTGTCACTAGCAAATACTAATACACGCACCTACAGTGCCCTCTAGTGCTTGTTATTTATTTATTTTTTAATTGCATATAGGTTGCACCTCAGTATAAGTCGCACCTCTGCCCAAACAGTGTAAAAAAAACATGACTTATACCAGAAAAATACAGCAACTGATTTGTTGGTAGGTATTAAAACAGGGATTCAAAATTATTTAGTTTTTGCATTAAATTTAATATGATAATTCACTTTTAAAAGGGATAAGTGTTTTTTACAAATAAAAATGTGGTCTTTTTGATTCGTTTTAGGCCACATTTCTGCTCTGTGTACCTGACGTATGGTGGGGAGGCCACCGATGACATCACAGGGAACACAGCCACTGATTGGACCAGAACACCAGTTTTTTTTGTTTTGTTTTTTTTGCACAGCTCCGACATTTGTTGCAGAAACTGAAGATGGTGTAAATGGACGCAGATATTCCAACATCTGCAGAAAAAAAAATAGTAAATTTATTTTGATAAGAAACTTGCTCTTCTTTTCCTCTTTTTTCATAATTCTCAACTACTTTTCAGACCTTCCCTGCCAGTACCAAACACCCCCTCCCCATCCAAGTATGATGTGACATAAAATGCATGTTTTTTTTTTTTTTTTTGCTTTTACCCCACCCTTTTATGAGGTGTCCATGTTTTATTTTGATTTTTTATGTATGGTAAATGAAAAACTTTGCAGACCTTGTTTGCACTGAAGTTTGAGGTTCTAGGATAACTTTCATTTTGAGTTTTTCCCGCAATAGCCCGCATAAAACCTGTCTCGATCACCATTTCATTCGGAAATTACTGAATATATTATTGGAAATTGTGCCTTTCTTACATGAGATCCAACATGTTTTTTCATCAGACTTGATCAGGTGTCTTACATCTATCAGCGGATAAAATGTGTGCATGGAATCATGTGGATTTCCATGGAGTGTTTCGCTATCTAGTCCTCTAGTAGCAATAAAGACAATGAGAGTTTGACGGCAATACTGAATAGAAAAAAAAAATCATGACAAAACTCAGAGAAAGGTAATTCCTTATCTTCCTATCTCCATTTCTCTTTACTTTCTTTACTTTCCATTTTTCTGTACTTTTATGAAATTGCGAGTTTTACAGCTAACGGGCATCTTCAAGGAGGGTTTGCTTTTCTCTTGTGGTCACTTTGACCAGTTATCTACCTCACGGTTTTGCTGGAGTCTGCCGGTGTTGTGGGGTTTGCAGGTAAAGCCCCGTCTCACCACACCAGACGAAGCAGGCCAGAAGCCATGCTCAGGAGCTGGCTGAACAGGACTTCTGCCCTTTTGTCTCCCACAAGCAGCTTCTCTCTTCCTGATCTTAAAAAGCAAACACAAGACAAAAAAAATATGTTGTTTTTTTCTTGATATTTAACTTTATTTGTCATAGCTTCTGTGCTGATTCTTTTTTTTTTTTTTTTTTTTTTTTGCTGATGTTCACATGTCAAAGCTTCATTTTGGAAACGTATGGATTTCTCGTAAAACTGGTAGATTTTTCTTGGATAAAAATGAATTCAGGCTATTCTGTTGTTGGCAGACCTCATTATTTTTCTGAGCTCTATAAGAAAGGCTGTCATTCAGTCGAGTCAAACTGCATTCATGTCAAAAACCAAAATGGGAATGAGTTGAAATTCAATCAGATAAGCAACCAGCAAAGTTTCACTTCATGGAGAATAAATCAGATAAAACAGGATTTATATACACTAAAGACCAAAAGTGAAAAGCCAGTTTTTCCTTGTCTTTATCCTTCTCCTTTTTCTTAAAGAAAAGCTTCTACATGGCGCTGAAGGAGAAGAGCACAGGACCTAAGGTGCTTTTCTCTGATCAAAAACGGAAACGCTGAGCTTTAATAAAAATACAGCCAAGCTTTGACAGAGTGTGCTGCCCCATTCCAACCTTTTGTTATCAGACCAACCGCAAGATACAAAGAAGTAAAGTTGTTACTCGTATTGTTTCCTCATGTCACTTTCTACTGATTTCAAACAATCCTTCCCTTGCTCTCTTCTTTGAAAAGATTGGAATAAAAACAATACTGAATAAACTGCTCTTCTCTTTCTCAGATGTGAGCCCTGTTTTTTTTTAATATAGTTTTTGCTTTAATTATTTACAGCTACACACTTGTCGAACAATACATTTTTAATTTTGGTGATTTTTTTTTAATTATTGCATCTGTAGCCATGTGCACAAAGGAAGACAAAGTAAGGACATGCTGAAAGTTTATAATAAGAATAAAAAGTTTAATAATTAATTATCATAAAGGGCTTTATAATGCGGGTCAAAATTGACCCCATGAAACATGAAGAGATTTTCAGATAAAAGCATTAAAATCATTTTGACAAATCACTAGAAATTATGCATTTTTTTAGATGATATTCTGTTTACAATATATGAGGTAAAACAGAAAAAGTGGTAAAAATTCAAAAAGGTTTTCCAAAGTTGCAAAAAACTAAAAATAAATGTGGTAAAGGTTTCATAATTTGCTATAAAAATTAGAAGAGGATCGCCTAAATAAAATAAGCAAAACACCAAGATTGGTACAAAAATTATTCAAGGATAGCTATCTAAAACTGTACAGTAATGTAGTATATCTCATCTTTTGCATTTATAGAAATTTGAATTAGACAAAAACAATAGTTAAAATTTGTAGTTTGTTTATAACATTAGATAATTTGCAATTTAATCCTAATAAAAGTTGATCTGTAGGAATTTAATATTGCATGTGTAACTATAAAAAAAGATAAGAATTGTAATTAATACTTCATAAAATGTGTACAAAAGAGCAATTGTTTACGCCGGAAGAAATAAATGTAAAAGACTGAAGTACCATTCATGTGCTCTAGTCAGTTTGTCTTTGTTTTAAAAAGACTTTGTTTTATTTTGGCGGTCTCCATGCCAAACTCCATTAACGACGTGCTACTGCATGAATCAATTTTGAAATAACATTTGTGCTCTATAGAGCTGTGAGTAGAACTTTCAATATTGAAAAACAACTACAGCGAAACTGGCAAAGAAAACTCAAAGTTTCTCGCAGATTAAATCCACATTTCTGCATTAAAGTAGAAAATTATCTTCTTACTTTCCAAACAAAGTGAAGTATTGTCTCATCAGCCCCATACCAATACTGTCGTTGAAATTCAAATCCTGTAAGTGACTTTCAAAATGCTGCGTCTGCACTAAACTCTAAATATTATGCTCATGCAAATCCCCGCAAATTAATTTTTTGGCCCTCTGGTTTGAAATTATGATTTACTCAGCATTTCTACGCTTTTTGATATGAGGTGGAAAAAAGTTCAAACATTTCCTGAAGCCTCACTGAAAGACGAGTAAATACTCCACATCTGGAGGAGCTTCTAATGAGTAAAACACATCTGTGGCCTGAGCTGCACATCAGCTGCAGGCTGAATGTGTGATTTACTCAGAACTAAAGACACCAGAATTGATGTAATTAAAGACTATATAAGTGAGTGCATGTAAAAGGCGTGGCTCATGTGTGCTCAATGCACCTCCCGCTTTCAAAAAGTAGCACCTTCTTTATTGCTTTCATAAAATTAGGTTGCTTTAAAACGTAAAATTTCACATTCAAGCTTTGTGATTTAAGCATCGACATTTGTTCCCTGGCTTAGCAGCTTCACAACACATTTCCAAAAGAAATCCTAGCTGTCATGAAAACAAAATAATTAAATTAAAGCCATCCAGTCCAAAAATACATGAGGTTAGGGTGTTTAAACAATGTGGCAGCAGAGGGCACTGTGAGCCACAGCAGATTCTTTTCATAGCAGATCTAATATCTCCTCACAGATGTCTCTTAGTATGACTGCGTCTGGTTGTATGTACGGAGCTTTGGACGGATCAGTTGAACGACATGCCCAGTACAGGTGCTCCCTCCCTATCCTATTTCCTGCACTATTTCAGGCACACGGTCTTTGTAGTTTCACTCTCCGACCGGATCTCATTTTTAAGCTCAGACTTAGCGCTGTTGATCCCGGAGACATTAAGGCACCATGGCCCCATCCCTTACCAGTCACAGGAAACATAACCTCCAGAATTCTAGATTATCCAACACACCCTCCAAAGCACAATAATCACCTTCCCCCAGCTACAGGAGGAAAAAAAACTATATATGTATATATATAAATACTCTAATGTGTGTGTGTTTGTGGCATAAAGCTAATGCCTTAGGTCTCCATGGCCTCTGGGACAAATGGCACAGATCCTCCAAATAAGGCCAGGGACAAAGGCTGCCCACAGATGTCAACAGTGTCCAATAACATCAATTTAGTGAAATACATTCTGGAATTTAACTTATCTGATGCACTCGGTAGATGACAGTAAATAGGTTGTACACTGACATTTCCAAACATGTATAAACTTGCTTTAAAATATCAAATTCTCATGTTATTCCTGCTTTTATCTGAAAACCGCATCTCTAAACTTCAACTACCCAAAAGTGTACTTTCCTTTGAGCTCCTTGTAGGTTAAAAGTTGTTGTTGTTTTTTTTGAAAGAAACATGACATTTTTGAGGTTAGTATAGATGTGGAATGAGATGACGGCTCATACTGTGATCAAACAAGACAGCAGACGCCTTGCTGTGTGTGTGTGTGTGTGTGTCAGTTCATTTTGAAATAGCTTTTTATGTGAACAAAACGTGATTATTAAACAAATTAAGTTTAAATATGAGTAAAAGAAAAAAAATATATATATACATATATATATATATATGCTGTGTATATATGCTGTGTATATATATATTTATATATATATGTATATGTATATATATATATATATAAAAATATATTTTTTGAGGTCTACATAGTTTTCTTTTATTGTGCACAACAGGACAGTTCAGAAATCTGAATTTCTAATTCTGCATATTAGAGTGACTCATAGGTTGCAGCAACATATATTATGAAAATAAAAAAATTGTAGATCCTCTAAACAAACAAACTAACAGGTGACAGAGAAAAGGAGAAGCACCTGCTGCATAAAAACACAAATAACACAGATGAAGGGACTATTTATAGACCGGTTTTCCAATGCAGAATGTGTACAGAATATTTTAAATTCCTTACACATTCTGCAGTCACAGTTATTATATTTAACCAGTCATGGTTAAATTTAAAAGGAAAAGTCTAAAATATCAAAGGAAAAACTGGTTTTAGAGTCTTCTGAGAGTATGGCATTAAAAAGTGTAACAGATTAAAGTTTTTCTTTTACTTTCCAAGGGTTTTAGACAACAAAAAGACAGAGTTTGCTATTTTATACAGGAGGATTAAATATTGTAGTAATACTTTTCAGTAGTAATACTTTTCAATAAGGGTCTCTATTATTGTTAGTTATTGAATTGTTAAGCAATAATCAAATATTCAATAAATTATTACCAAGTGCTTCTATGCATAACAGCGTTACTAAGCATATAACTGGATGCATGACCAAGCAGTTAACTAATTTTTATTATTCAACTTTACTTGATGCCTTACTAAGCATCAAATTATGTGCATTTATAATTACATAGCTATGTCTGTATTACTATGCATTAATTGCTACGTTAGTTAATATGTTAGTTTACCTCTAATAATGTCTCAAGTATTCATTTAGGTTGTTCATATGGGGTAAACAATCCTAACCAGCATTATCTGAAAGTTCATATGTAAATTATTGATTTATATTTTAGGTAGTAAGCATCATATATCGTGTATGTAAGGTAATATGTAAATCTGGACTGATCTAATCCTAGAAAAAGCAACGTAGTCATCATTAAGTACCGGTACTTTTTGGATGTAAAAATATATCTCTTGGGTAACAATTGTTAGATGCTCAGTAGCTTCACAAGCATTACTGAACCAAAATGAATTCTTTGTGGGCGGGATTGTTGGTATGGAGTAAATCCACCCCGATTACCAATATCCCTCGCTTCCGCTAGCTTACAGCCCCTCATAATCTAAACCTAACATTACCGCTGCAACAAAATGGTGAGCCAAATTGGAGCTATCCAGCTGTATTGGTTTTGAGTCAGATATCAGCTCAGACGAGGAAAATGAAGACATTTATGGATCTATTTTTCTACAAGTGGATGTATCAGAATAGAGCAGAGGGAGCTTGTGGTATAGGTAACACCTATAAGCTTTTTCAAATGGCTTTTTTTTTTCCTGCTCCCGATTTACTGTTTGTTTGGATACAATAATACCTGAAACAGCTATTTAATTTGACATTTTTATATGTCCTCCATCATGAGAAAAATGCCACAGAAACATATTAGAAACAGCAAAAACACTGGAGAGGGTTCTTAAGAATGATGTAACAGTACTTTATGATAATTTACTATCAATTGAAGCACTCAAATATAATTTCATTTTATGTCTAAATAACTAAATAATTAAATAACTTTTTTATTTTTAGTAAATCATTAAGTAAAGTTGAGTAGCAAAAATGTGTTAACTTCAACTACATGCTTAGTAATGCTAAGTAATTCATAAAAGCTGATGAAGTTAGTTAATACTTTATTAATGCTTTATAATTAACTAACTCATATTTAATAAAGGGATGATAAAGTGTTACCTATATATACAATACTGATTTTTATAGAATACCACAGAATACAGCTGTGATAAATTACAATTTGTTAAAATCTCAATAAAAACTGTTAACACAGTAGTTTTTCCATATTTATCACTTGTAACACAATTGCTCTATTGTTACAACCAAAGTTGAACTGCTTTGTAATAAAATGTAATACTAAAACTGCAGTTCCCTATCCAGCTTCCTTATATTTTAATTATCCTGTCTTTTGCTAAGAACAAACATGTTGATCCAACTAATATTAGGCTTCAAAGATCTCTTTTTCAGAAGCTTTTTCAAATACTTTCTTTAATACTACTAATTACTATATTTCAAATGCAGACCAACATATGTTTAAGTGTCCTGACCAGTGCATTGAACTAGCTGAACATCTACAGCCTGGGCCTGTCAGCATGTGTCTGCAAGCATTCAACTCAGCTGGGCTCCTGTGGGGGTTTTAGTCCATTCCAGTGCCAAGCATCTAATAAAAAGAAGCTGCACGTTTCAAGGCCTCTGGGACTATGGCCAGGTTTGATCTGCTCCTTTCCTCTTGCAAAGTGTGGGAATGTGCTTCATTATTTTGTCCCGCTCACCAATAAGCACATGTACACCTGCATTCTTGTCATACCGCTGCAGGAAGGAGGCTGTATTACAGAACTGGCGCTCCCTCCATGCCCCTCCATGCTGCAGGGAGTAAGTCATCTTGAATAAACATGAGCCCACACACTCCAGATCCACAGCCATCACGAAGCCCCTGCCTTTGTGCTGTGGTGCAGCCCTCTAGAGTGCAATGCTAGCACATCAGTCAGGCCGGCTCTTAATAAAGGAGCGGGGCTCCTGTGGAGGTCTCAGAGCCGGCAGTTGTTGCTGTCGCTCATTATCACTGCAGCCTCCCAGTGCTCACACATACGAGCAAGCCGGAGCTTGTGCAGACACCCACACATGACCCCTGCATGCATGCACACTCACTCACTCACTCACTCACTTTCAAACCCAGACACACACCCACACACAAAATCACGCATGAGCCAACAAGCATGGGTAGCAGGGTCACCCTTGTGCCATGCTTCTTAAAGGGCGCTGTTACAATAGGTTTACTGTTACTCTGACAGCAGCCAGGACACAATAGGAGCGAATGCGGCGGCCTCTTGCCTCTCTGTTTCTCCCTAACTTTTCCTTCATGGCAAAGAGGACAGACTGAGACCGGACAGCATGTTATCAGAGGATGGCCTTGAAGGTGAGTTGGCTGAGGAACGTGTGGCTGAATAATTTATGGATTTGTTTTGGTTTGCTCAGAACTAGTTCTGTTTTTCCACAGCAACAAGGTGCCTCAGATTTGGACAGATTTAAAAGACACGCTGTGATAAATTTGACACAGCATTTTCAGCTTTTCAAAATAAGACTGTCCACTCCCCTGAAATCAGCTGCAAGGGTTTTAAACCAAGTGAATCAAAGTTAGGTTTGAAAGCTTGTGAGGTGCAAATGTGTCTTCTGATTCGTGCCTAAAGCACCAAATGATCAAAACAAAACAAAAGGATGCAGAGGAGATGTGAGGAGAAAGGCAGGAGCCGTGCAAGTGGACTGACAGGCACACGGAGGGGAAGAATGAATGAAACGCTCACATCTAGAAAATAGGCTGGAAGAAGTGGGTGGGTTATGGAGAGGGGGTTGAAACTTAGGGACAGAAAGGAGAGGAAGGAGTAGAGGTGGGGTTTGGTCTGGGGTGACAGATGGGACTCACTCTGGTTCAGCGGGGGCGGGAGGGGGGGGGGGGCACTATATGGTGAGATTCCTCTGAGTTGGGGCTGGCAGTGGTGTTGGCTGTGCAGCTGTCAATGGTTCAGCACCTATGCAGCCCCATGCCCTCTGACCTCCTGATTTACGCACACATGCACCGAGTTTCAGATCATGTGACCGGCCTGCAAACCCGTCTTTACCAGAAGTTAATCGTCAAGCTGCTAAAGCAGTGTGGAGGTGGCAATAGTGATTCATGCCGAAGTTAAAAATTAACATAACTTTAGTAATATTGTCGGGATAATAGAGTTTAGTGGCTGTATTTGCTTATGGTGTGGTTTGTCGGAATTGCAGTGGTATTGTCCAAGAGACTGTGATTAAAGTTAGACTGTAATGTCTGACGGATCCAAACAGTTATGAGGAAATAAACAGTATTTTTAACGTTACTATTATTTTAGGAAAGTTTGTTCTGAATCAGAAGAGAAGAGTTCAGTAAGTTCATTGATTCATTGACTCTTTACTCCAAGGAATCTTCTTAAATAACACGCGTAATGTAAATAATTTCTGCTGTGTGTTTCCCTTTGATACAGCAGCCTTCAGTGAAAAACACTTTCTAACAAAGTGAAGTTTTGAAATTAGTTTAGGATGGTCACTGGACCTGCGGCTTGACAGCCATTTTGTGGCAAAGTAGGAAAGTTGTTGGTTTTCTCATTTTCCCGCAGTATCGGAAAAGAAAAATTTTGCTTGAACGAACTTCATGAAATTTCACACACATGCCGCCAGCTTAAGTCTGCAGCCACCACCAAAGTTTATAAAGTTTCGAACTTTGACCTCGGGAAGAGGCTGCCATCTTGAATTTTCCCCCAAAAAATCACCATGGCTATGTCCGAATTCCCACCCTAACCCCTAACTACTAAAAAACTATATAGTGCAGGTTACTGTGTAGCGCCCTGGATTTTAAAAGCAATTTGGACACCGTGCTTACTTTTTTTTTTTAACGGTGAATATGATGTTGTTGATTTTATGAAGTGAAAATCTATTTAATATGAGCGTTTTGCGATGATCATTTATGAATCCACTGTCTTCCGAAGATAAAAATGTTGATGGTTTATTAAAAAAAAATACATCTAAATATATTTTTTCTGCAAAAATTGTTCAGATGCTTTCTAATCTATATTCGTCAATCTAATGAGCATTGATGCACACTGGTTTTTGCAGAGACTGCTGGGAAATTTTAGGGCACTCAATTTTTGGAATTGTAGATTTGTACAGCACTACAAACACGGCAAACGCACTATATAGTGAGTAGGGAAGGAATTCGGGCACAACCCTTAAGTACTTTCTACAAATGTAAGCTCCTCCAAGAGATTTTGATCTATCCCCCGGCTAAATTTAGAAGTTGCAGATTGTGAATGGCGTTAGCGTTGCGATCAAAAGTGGCTTGTTGCGTGCACATTTTTACCTTGAATATTGTATAAATGTAATATATGAATCGTTGGCTCAAGCTGAAAAAAACTGACATACGATAGGAAGGAACATGTTAGGAATGTGAGCGTAGTTAACAGAAAACATCCATGGCCAAGGTAATCCAAAAATATACATTTGCTGATTCTTCTAAAAATTACATAGACCTGTTCGTCACACTCAGGTGACCAAAATAACAAAATGGTTGCTATGGAGATAAAACCAACAGAAAAGCCACCTTTTGAAAAAAAAACTTTCTTTTTAAATGAATTTCTCACAAGTAGCTCTGACAGGGTGGCAGGGCCAAAAAGAGGGGCACATTCTCACTTTGCCTACTTTGGACAGCAAGGGCGGCGCTTGAAGCTTTGATTTTAAACTATACTTTTTTCCTTCCAAAAACAGGTTTAACTTGTAGTCTAATATGAAATTAGGAAGGAATAAACTCGATTTTTAATATAATTATATTAAAAGATGAAAAATTCCCTTAATTGCAGCTTTTTAGATGAGAAAAAACAACCTCTTTTAAAATAAAATGTCAGATATTTTGTCCTAGACCAGCAGTTTGACTAAAGTAAACCTGGAACTGGCTATGACACCAACATAATAAAGGGAGGTAACAGAGGAACACTCACTCCTGTAAATGAGACAGATTTAGATGGAATGACTCCCTGTAGCTGAGGGTGTAAGAAGCCATGCAGGTCATCCAGAACAGATAAGGAGCCATAACTGCAGCACAAAATCCAACGGAGGTTGTTAAGACAACAACAACAAACCGCTTCAGCCTTCATTGTGTTTCAACATTCATGTTTGATCACGGAGTAAAGGGGATTAATGAAATGTGAAGCAAGAACACATGGTTAAGTCAAAACCTACTTAAATGGAGCCTCTGCAGACCGTCTTTAGTCTAGTTGAACCTTTCCTCTTTGTTGGAACATAATCTTCGTCATTTGACTAAATGTTAATGTCTCTCACACCCACAAAAGTATATGACAAATTACTTATAACAGATTTCTGCTGCGGTTGGGGGTAAAAAAAAAAAAAAAAAAAGGAGGCAGTGTGCGCGTGCGGTGCGCTCGCGCTCGTTTTCTCACCTGGACGGAAGTGAAATCAAAGGCTGCGCAGGTAAAAGCAGCCTCTCGCCTCCTCCTCCTCCTCCTCCTCCTCTTCAGGTGCTGCGCTGTCCCGCTCCGCTCTCTCTGGAGGATCATGGATAGGTTTCACGCCTGTAGCTCCTGAGCCAACTTGAAACATTCTTCTTATGTTTCTTCCCAACCAGTAACCTGCCGGACTGATGGGGTTTCTACTGCTGAGCCTGATCCTGCGGTACTGGATCCACACCGTGGAAGGTAAGCGAGGGTTTGGTTCCGTTTAAAACAAGAAAGGGCGACACTTCTGTCATGCGCAAACATGAGCAACGAGCAAACACACCAATGGATACTACATATTTGGGGCTATTGTGTTTAGGTCAAAAACCTCTATTTATTGAAATATCAACATCTGATTTGGGATATTTAAAAAAAAAGTTGTTGTTTTTTTTATCTCAAAAGATTAGGTCTCACGACTATAAACAATGAAAAAATCTTTCTAACAATGAAAATACCAAAGTGCCATACAAATATGCGTAGTGTCAACAAGTTCAGCTCTGCTGTGTTGGTGTGAACTGCAGGATCCTGCTCAGAAGGCAGTGTGGTGACCTGTGATGACTGTCTGCAGCTCGGTGCCAACTGTGCCTGGTGCACAGAGGAGGTAATCAGCAACAAGTGCATGAAACCCCAGCATGTGGATGGTCACATTGTTTTACTGGAAGTGCAATGCCAATCCTTCAATGTGTTGCTTTTGTTTTGTAGAATTTTACCGACTGGTTTTCAGTCTCACAAAGATGTGACACCCTGAATATTTTGTTGGAAAAGGGATGCGACAGAGCCCACATCCATTCACCCATTTCCGAAGCCCAAATTCTTCAAGATCGACCTCTAGAGAAGAAGCCAGGTGCTGGAAACCAGACTCAAATCTCCCCACAAAAAATGTCCCTGAAGCTGCGACCTGGTAAGCAGCCAACCGACTTTCTTAGGCCTCGTCCCTCATTTTTCAACAAAATGAACGGGTTACATTGTTTGCCTTCAGGTAGTGAGGTGACTTTCCAAGTAAAAATAAAGCACACTGAAGATTATCCGGTGGACATCTACTACCTGATGGACCTGTCTGCATCCATGTTTGATGACCTAGTGATGATCAAGGACTTGGGTTCTACTCTGTCTGAAGAAATGGCCAAACTCACCAGTAAATTCCGGATGGGTTTTGGATCATTTGTGGACAAGCCTGTCCTTCCCTTCATCCAGATCACTGAGAAACAGCTGGCAGACCCTTGCAGGTGTGACCCATCACTTGGCAGAAACTCCTCTTGTTTTTTTTTTTTTTAATGTATTTTGACACGTTTGTTTTTCTACGCCCTGTACCCCCCTACAGCCACACAACCATGATTTGCCAGCCAACGTTTGGCTACAAACATGTTTTGCCTCTGACAAGCAGAACTGACAGGTTCAACGAGATCATTGCAAAGCAACAAGTGTCTGGAAATCTTGATCTGTTGGAGGGTGGATTTGATGCAATAATGCAAGCAGCAGTTTGCGGGGTAAGACAGTTTCGTCCTAAAATTACTTTTGGGGGGGGGGAAAGTGAATGTAGACGATTAGAAAAGCCAGCTGCTTCAGATTTGAGCCATATACCCGCCAGCTGATTCTTACTCATATCTCAGTCATGTCCAGCATTTCCCTGGTAAGTAGGAGCTGAAACCTGATTATTTGAGTTCTTCGTTTAGTAAAAGTCAGTTTTTATGTCATGAACTTTCATTCTATGATTAGTCATAGCTGATGTGGCTCCTACAGGACAAGATCGGCTGGAGGAATGATTCGATGCGTCTGCTGGTTTTTGTCAGTGATGCCAACTCACACTTTGGGATGGATAGTAGGATGGCTGGAATTGTGATTCCCAATGATGGCCAGTGTCACCTGGATGCAAACAATGATTATTCCATGTCTACAGTGCAGGTAAACCTTTAGCCTGGTAGTTTAGATGCTTTAGGCTGAATTTCCCAAATAAACTCTGGAAAAAGAGTTTTAAAAAAAATCTGAGTTTATACAAGACCACAGTTAGTTCCTGGCTTTGTGTTTGCTTCTCTCTCGTCAAACACTTAAAAAAAAAAACATTGGTTATTACTGAAAACCTGCTAATGGATCAGATCTCTATAGCTCCAGCTTTGTGGAAAATTTGTGTTAAACTTTTACCATAAGAAAGACAAATCTGCCTTTTTTTTTTTCTTCTTTTATGCGGCTTTAGTGTGTCAGAACCAACTATCAAAAGCATGTATTTTCAACCTAAGCAGCATATCCTTCAAAATGTTTAAATCAACTGAATCCTCCATGTCTACTCTTTGGTATCCCTACCTTTCCAGGAGTATCCAACTCTCGGTCAGCTGATTGATAAAGTGGTGGAAAACAACATCCTGTTAATATTTGCTGTGACAGAGGAACAGATAAACAACTATAAGGTAAAATGAAAGGTTCCACTCTTTCCAGTTTTGTAGGTCTAAAAAAAAAACCGGAATGAATTTTAAATCCTTTCTGACAGTAACATTTTGATGTACTGACTTCATTCTACCTGTTCAAACTAGCCCAGCCTTTTTTCCGCTTTTTTTTTTTTTTTGCTTTTGAAACTATGGGCAACACTACCTACATTTGTTACAATGCCTCTTCTGTTTGCTTGTTTTGCTTTGTTTTCTTTTAGAATTATGCAGATCTCATACCTGGCGCCACAGTCGGAGTTCTGGCAAAGGATTCAGGGAATGTCCTGGAACTGATTGTGTCGGCGTACAAAGTAAATAAAGAGGCTGGTCAAGTCTGATTCAGAGCTAAATTAGCCAAACACTTCATAGTCAGGGGAAAAAAATAGTTTTTTTTTTTTACAATTATGTCATGATGAATGAAAGGCAACAGCCTTTTCTTTTCCTGCCCATTCTCCTGCTGTTCATCCTTTGCTTTGTGTTGTATTGCATTTTTTCATCTGCCATGCCGTGCTTTCGCACCAGCAAGTTCCTGCTTGCCCCAGCTGTTTGATGTCCTCGCCCCTCTTTTTTTTTCCCTCTGCCGTACTCAGTCTTGTTTTGTAAACCCCCCGCCGCACCAGCCGTGACTAGTGGTGGAGGTGCACAGTCCTCTAATTACTTCGTCACTTATGCCCCTTTCAACCGCACCTGGAGAGGAGTCCCTTTTTCCCAAAGCGACTGTAGATACGAAGCTCAAAAGCAACACAACTGGAGGCTTTAGAGTTTATGATATGCAATAGATCAAAATGTTGCTCTTTAGACATCGTGTAGCATAAATTTTCCCCCACCATAGCAGCACAAAGGACGCTGTACAGGTGCATTCCTGGAGGAACTTAACCGTCTGATGGCTGCCAGACACTTCGTCACAGAGTCCATTTGTCATTTTCTCTCCAGCAACAGTTAACTGTCACTCCTCCTTCAGTATCACCTACCACACCTGGGCTGATGACTCACTGAAAAGGCAAGAAGTTTCAAGCAGTTAACAGATCATAGGTCACTGCGAGGTTAGAGTGATCATACATTAAAGAAAGCCCCACTTTTAAAAACAACAGGCGTTTGATGGATTCTGAGGTTGACTGTCTAACAAAGGGAAGGTTTTTCTTCAGCACCTCTTGCATGTTCATTAGGACGTCTGTTTTTCAGGAACTACGATCTGAGATTGAGCTGGAAGCTCTCGGAGAAACAGAGGAGCTGCGCATATCCTTCACAGCTATCTGTCCCAACGGGACGGCCTTTCCTGATGTGAAATACTGTTCCAACATCAAACCTGGAGAGACGGTCAGTGGCTTCTGCCTTTTGTGGCTTGCTGCTGAAAATGCAACCTTCAGACCGGCGGGTGCAGTTTAAAATGTTGCAGAGTACCTCATAAATCTATGACAGATAAGATAGATTCAGTTGAGAAAAGGCCAGCAGCAGACGTGAGTGCCTAACATGCAAACCTGGAGTAAATTGTTCTCTAAAAACATAAAGTCCTGGCAAACTGATTCATACTCCAGCTCCTAAAGATTTAGGTACCAAATCCTCATAAGGTCTGTTGGGATTTGATCAAAAGACAATAGCTTTTCACGTTAATTCAAAAACCTTTTTTTTGGAAATTAATATAATGTTTCAAAATTAAATCAACCAGTTTCATCATCGACTTAATCCTGTTCAGACTAATGATGTAACAGACTCTTTTTATTTCAAAGTAGGTTCAATTTTGGTCTATTTTAGGGATTTAAAACAGCCACTAATTCTGTAAATAATCCTTCTCAGAGACATGGAAGGGAACTGTTGCTTGAAAGCACTAAAAAAGGCACACAAATCAAAGTTTGTCTTTAACACTCCTAGTATCTTTTTTTTATGACTTGGCACCATTTTATTGATTTAGACAATCCACAAAAGAGTATTTTTACTGTGAAACAAACATTAAAAAAAAAATCTTTTTGGATAAAATTCATAAAAAAAAACATTTAAGTGATCTTTATAGACACATTCTGAATAATAAAAAGGTGGCATTTCCAAAAAAAAAAAAAAAAAAGCACTTTTTAAGTTAATTAATCAGATAAATGCTTTTTTGATTCCCAGGGAAATTACACGGCAGTCTATTGCTACATACACCCATTGGATCAATTCAATTCCGTTTTATTTATATAGCCCAATAATACAACACAGTTGTCTCAACGGGCTTCACTAATTGTATAAAACAATTAAAATAAGTTACAAACTAAAAATAAGTTACAAACTAAACTAAACTAAACTAAACTAACTAAACTAAACTAAACTAAACTAAACTAAACTAAACTAAACTAAACTAAACTAACAGACTTTGCGCTTACACCCTCCTTCTCAGTAAGGAAAAACTCCTATAAAACCATTACAGAAAAAGAAAAAAAAGAAGAAACCTCAGGAGTGTCCACATGAAGGAGGGATCCTCCCCCAGGACGAACAGGCGATGTACCAGGACTGTTAAAGAAGAATTAGCTTATCTAACTCTACAACTACATGTGTGAATAGTATAGCAGTTGGGCTTCATCCAGATGAAGTTGGGGGTCTGCTGGGGACGTTAGACGAGCCAAAGGCGCGGTCCACGGCCCAGAACAGGAGCACAGACGAGCCACACACACAGTAGATTATAACACACATTTAAAAACAAATAAGTATAATGTCTTAGCATGTAATAATTAACTTAATAAAAACAATAAACAGGGGATAAAATAAATTAGACATTCAGTGTCAGCAGTCTTATACAGGGCTCATTTAGGAATAAATCTCTCCTTAGTTTTTATGTTTAAGTGCAATAACAAGTGAGGATCTTATCTATAGTAAAACTATTTATTAGTAATAGTAAAATTTTTATTTAAAAAGGGACAGTGCAATTAAAAAAAAGCACATGCAGCCCTGGTCTTGGTCTTGTTCATGGTAACCTAAGCTGTAAACACTGAATTTAGCAATGCTGTATGACACAGTATTTCTGACAGGCAATGAGATTTCTGTGAAAAAATAAATTATTCTTAGACTTTTACAGAATCTGCAATACAGATCTCAAGTTTCAGTTGAGCCTCCAGCTGAAATATCGAGGCCTGTCATTTTTAGCTGATGCAGAAAAATACTATAACAAAAAAAGAAAACATGTCAGTCATCACACTACAATAAAGATTGACCTATTTTGTTCTGTATTTGTGCAAAGATCAAAGACCAGTTTTAAGTTTGTTAGCATCATGGAAGCCCCTCTCCTCCACAGGTGGTCTTCAACGTGTCCGTGGAGCTTCCAGGATGCCTGTCAGGACTGCGACACTTCTCTCTCAAAGCGGTGGGCCTCCAGGACAGCTTAGAGGTGGAACTGGAGTCTCTCTGTTCGTGTGACTGCCAGCAGCCTCCGACAGCAAACAGCAGCCAGTGCACTGAGGGCCAAGGAGTTTTCCAGTGTGGCGTGTGCGTCTGCCAGCCGGGCTTCCTTGGAGCTCAATGCGAATGCAATGAGGAGACTGCTTTGTTGAGCGACTGCCACGCAACCAATGACTCAGAGAAATGCAATGGTCAGGGGGACTGTTATTGTGGCAAGTGTGTGTGTCACAAATCCAGCTTTGGCCGCATCTATGGGGCTTACTGTGAGTGCGACAATTACTCCTGTGTTCGTTTCCGGGGAGAGCTCTGTGGAGGTGACTAATCATAGACGACCTATTCCCTTTTTTTTTTTCTTTTTTTGCCATTGAGCTTGTTTCTTAGAGGATTTCATGTTTGAAGGTCATGGTGTGTGTGACTGCGGGGAGTGTCACTGTGAAAGCGGATGGACGGGGGATTACTGCAACTGCAGCACTGAAACTGAGGAATGCATGTCTGAGGACGGCGACCTCTGCAGCGGCAGGGGGAAATGCAGCTGTGGGAAGTGTGTTTGCACCGTTCCTGGAGCATCCGGGGACAAGTGTGAGAAATGCCCAACATGTGAAGAAGCGTGCTCCTCTGCAAGGTGAGCACACTGAATAGAAGGGGAATGTAGGGACTGTGTCAGATTTACTGCTATGATTCATATCAAGATATAAGCTGTTCTCTTCTTGTGCCACATGATCTGACTGTGCTTTTGAGTTCAGGGATATCGGGTTTTGATCCTCTTGTTCACATGTGTCTACACCTTCAATGTGACATCAAAAGACACTAATGTCCCCTACACAAGGCTAAAAGATTTCCTTTCCCCATTGTAAAGCAGCTGTCAGGGTTGGTGCTATTTGATACTACTGTCTGAAGAGTGACTGCTGGTAGAGAATGAGTTTATGTCTTGGGAACACTGAGCACCGGGATTCCTCCCCATCAAGTCTCACTCAAAAAAAAGATCCAACCCTTTTTTCTTTTTCTTGTCTGCTTTGACAACAGGACCTGCGTGGAGTGCCACCTTCAAGACGAGGAGGAACCTGCTTCATGCGAGCGGGAGTGCAGCCGAGCTAAAATCTTGGTCAACTTGACATCAGATAAAGGTATCCTCTTAGTTTCCCTTCGCTGGATCGAAAATATCACTGCCGAAATACGGAATCAATCTGAGTTTTGATTCACAAAGTTGCAATTAGAATCATATAGGTGATATATGATTCTGCTAGATTTGATGAAATGCAGACACAATTTTCAAACTTTTGTGTAAAACCAATTTGTTTGATGAAATTTGGTTCCATTTCTGAGTATTTCTTTATTCAAATCATTGAGAATTGGGAGCAGACAAAAAATTTGTGATGGAAAATGAGTTTATTTATGACATAGAAGCTACAATGGTCAAGGCACAAGCTCTGTGCTCTGCTCAATTCTGATGCCTCTACTTGTAGACGACTAGATATTTGTTTTCCTTCTCCGAGCTACCATCTGGCTCAAAAATGTACGGCTGCATAGCTCCAACACTTCGCCATTTTTCCTGCACCGTAATGTTAGGTTGGGGTTGTGAGGGGTAAGGGGGTGTAACCAAAGGGATAATGGGAAATGAGGGCAGGCTCACTCTGTGACAGCAATTCCGCCCACAAATGATTCAGTGTCTTCCCAGTTACATAGTATGTCACTAACGATCAGCTTAAAATCAAATAGCTACTTGCAACAAATTCATTATAGGGGAAGTGGAGGTGATTTCTTTTTACATTATATAATTTTTTTATTAATAAACAGGACAAATTAATGCCAAATTTACAAAAAAAAAAGCTGTTACGAAATGACCCTGCAGTTTGTTGACTTGTTTTAGCAAATGGATCATGTAATGCATCGTAGCTTCCAAACCTGAAAATCACACTTTACTGGGAAGATACGCACAAGGAAAGTTTTGCAAAAAGCAGTTTGGAACTGTCTTTGGAGACAGATTATATCAGTGAGCGGCAACTTCTTTTCCTCAGGCACAATGCAGAATCAGATCTCAAACCGGTTTTAGGTCGATGTAATTTGACATCTGTTATTGTACCCAGCTCAGTGTGGGAAAAAAACTTTGTATAAAAATGCAAAAAATTATTCATATTTGTTAAAGTGGATAAAGTAACAAGATTACAAAAAAAAGGTTTACATGTAAGGATGCTTTAACCTTTTCATGCCTGAATTTATTTCCAGTTATATGAAAAAATATTCTTCGTTTTTCCTTTTCAATGTGATGTTAAAATAAGTGGAGACCTATGCTGTAAATTAGCAACATACGGCAGGAACTGGTTAAAAAACAAGTTTGTTTTTAAATATAATTCAGTCGGATTGGGACTACTTGGTCCTTGATTTGCTGGATCTAAAACTTCCAGCAGAGGTCAGCGATTTGGAGGAATCTAACCTTCATCAACTCTGGTGTTTCCCTGAAATCTGCACCCTTGTCCACTGCACAACTCCATCCACGTCCTTTCTAAGAGGCGTGGAAGAAAAGGAAACATATTATTTACCTTTTTGTACAGGCAGCTCTTTTGTAAAGCGTCTGAACAGTCAAAGGACCTGATCTTCCTCTGAAGACGTGATTTCAGAGTCGCAGTATTTGTGCAAGCTGAGAGGCATATCTGATCATCAGCTTGGATTTTCAGGCTTCTTGTGGTTCACACACACACGACTCCACACCAGATCACAAGCTTTGATATGGAAATCACAATGACAGCCCAACAGAGGAGACTATATGCTTCACAGTCAGTAAAGAAATCTGATATATTTAGGATCCAATTGCACACAATGTTTCTCAGGTAGACTCACTTATTCTTTCTTTTTCAGATTATTACAAGAGCCCGTCTATGCAGTGCTCTCTGAAGATGGAAAATGAGTGCTGGGTCTCTTTTAATGGGGTGGAGGATGAGACGGGAGTCATTGCTTACAATCTCCATAAATACGGTTGGTTTTGCGGCACCAATAGGCACAGATAAAAACATTTTACTCTTCAGCTCACGATCTGTGCCTTTGTCAGGGTGCCCGGAGGCCCCCAACATCCCCATGATCATTCTGGGGGTGTCCCTTTCCGTTGTGTGCATCGGCCTCATCCTGCTGGCTGTGTGGAAGGTGCTGATTTCAGTCCACGACAAGAAGGAGGTGGCCAAGTTTGAGGCAGAAAAGGCTAAAGCAAAATGGCAAACGGTAGGAGGAATAACATGAAAACATTTTAGGTCCTTGCATCACAAAAAATAAACTACCACATTTCTCCGACTATAAGTCACACTGGAGTATAAGTCACACTTTTGGGAGAAAAGTGCAAGGCTTCTGGACAAACCCGCCAAGCCTGGTGTTAGGCTGCGTTCACACCAAATGCAATTCACGTGTCAAATTCACCTCTGCCACCTCTATTTCAACATGCATCAAATTTGATGCTCAATGTTTGTCCAAAAATGTGTTCATAATTTAGACACTCCCGTGGGAAAAGCTCCCGCTAAGTTTTTAGCCTGCGTTGACTGTATATCTTATTTACAATCCCCGGACGACACGGATGATTTTGAGAGGTCAAGCTTTTTACTTTGAAGAGCTTTACAAAAGCATTGGTAAACATGTCTTTATGCCTGGGTTCATAAGACACGAAAGGAAAAATATAAACAGCAATTAGAATGTCTCGCTTCAAATAAGAAAAATTTAAAGTTTGCTTTGGACGGAGCCTCTTCTTCTGCGTTGCTGTCAATAGCAAATACTGATGCACACATCTACAGTGCCCTTTAGTGGTTGTTAGCGGGAAACAACTCCTAAAGGGAAACCGGTTGATAGTGGGAAAATCAGATACAAGTTCCTCCTGACTATAAGCCATATCCTTGGCCAAACTATGCAAAAAAGCACAACTTATACTTCAAAAATATGGTATTCATTTAGCACAGTCTATGCAGAAATATGTACTTTTTGCTTTGTAATATTTGCTCTAAGCAAGCATATACGTTTTTAATACTTCTAGGCCTAAAGTTGCCAGATTACAATCAACAATAACATAGATAGATCCTTTTTTTTATATGCACAAGTAATTTGTATTACTCAGAATCAGAAGTTATGTTAGCTGGGTGAACGTGAGATAAAATTGGCTCTGAGCTCTTTATGTCTCATTTTTAGAGTTCTCATATTTATGTTTTGATCCATAACCTATTTAGATATTTGTGGTTCTCCTCTGATTTTAATGAACCGCAGTGAAAAACTGTTCCACAATAACACTGTAGGACATCGATCCACGATATTCTCCATAATGTTTTGTTTTGTTTGTTTGTTTTTTCTCTTCAGGGAACCAATCCTCTCTTCAAAAGCTCAACATCTACATTTAAAAATGTAACCTACAAGGACATACATAGAGGATTATAACAATGATTCCTTACTGGTGATAAACTGGAAGGAGTGAAAGCATCACTTAGGTACGCCTCTGTGTGTTTGTGGATGAATGCGTCTGTGTGTGCATGGGTGTGTGTGTGAGACAGAAATGTGTTAACTAAGAGAGGCTATGACCCAGCAGTCATGCACTGTCCGTGTTGTGTTGTGAATCTCTGAACAGCACAATGGAATAATTTGGCACAGTTGTTTGTGTACTTGGGGTGCTGCTTGAGACGATGTTCAACTACTGAAAGATCATTTCTTATTTTGTTCAGACATATGTAAATATTCTGGTTTAATATATTGTTTGTTGTTCTATTAAGACAGGCTGAGCCTTGAATGTAAATACTTGTTGTTGTTTTTTAGTGACAGAAGGCGCACAAATAAAGATTTTAACTACTGTGAAATGTTTTTGTTAGTTTGATTTATGAAAAAAGAGAAGGCAAAAGGGGAGGTTATTTTGCTTTTCCTGTTTTAAGAATTTAGGATAATTTGTTTTTAAAAATAATACTTCAAATGACTAATTTGTGTAGCTTAAAATACAATATATTATGGCAAAATCAATTAGTTAAGTCCCCCAAATTTCAGATTGGGATTTTACTATTTATCTACAGCTGTCCTTATTCTTGTTTGGTTTTCTTTAATTGTATGTTCAGCACCACCCTGAGGAACCATGAAGTAGTGATGGTAGAAATGCCGAAATATGAATGAAACATTTTCATCTAGTTTTGAAATATTGGTATTTGGCTGCAGGGCATCAATATCAGAGGACTCTTATCTTTCTGTCTGTGAACTGTGCAGTGGAAGAGTCAATTATCATTTTGTCTGTACTAAAACTTAGCCGATCAAAAGATTATATAGCCTCCGAACATTTTAAAGATTTCTTTATTAGAAAATCTATTTTAAAATGTGTAAAATGATTTTTGTGTGATTTAAGCACTTTAAGAAACGTTTGCAACCTCAAGTTAATGTTATTATGTTCAAAAACACAGAATTGATTTGATTTCAATTGATAAGCTCATAGTTTGATTTGTTTTGATTTAGTGTGGATTATTTTAGTGTAGTTTCCAATGCCAAACCAATTCTTTGTTACGTGTGTAAAAAAAAAAGTCAACTTTAAGTACACTAATAGTAGGCCTGTAGAGTAAGTAAATATTGTAGAAGGCCTACACTTAAAGACACACTACAATAAAACATTTTTGATCTGGTTTTTGGTTTTTTTAACATGATCTCGTGGCATTTTTCTCATGTTATGGAAAACATATAAAAAGAAAATTAAGCTTACAATTGTATTTCTGAGTATTTATTAAAATTATTACGAATTAGGAAAAGATAAAAAAAAAAAGCCATTTGAAAGATTGTAGCATGGACATAGAAGCTATACAATTGATGGGCCACAAGCTTCCTGCTCCACTCCAGTCTGATGCATCTACTTGTAGACGACTAGATGCGTGTACTTTTTTGTTTTTCTGGCTCAAAACCGTAAGGCTGGATAGCTGCATTACTGCTCGCCATTTTTGTTGCACCATTAATGCTACGGTGGGGTGTGAGGGGCTGTAAGATAGCGGGAGGGCGTATGAATAAATAGATGATGGGAAGTGTGGGAAGGCTTACACTTCACAGACAGTCCCGCCCCTAACCCAGAGAAGAATTTGTAATGAACCACTGCTGTTCTGCAGAAACTGTCCTAGAAAACGACAGATTTTTCATTTTGACACTGCATGATCCTGATTAAAAGACCTCTGAGAATGCTTTGAAAATAGACCAAAAGATGATTGGAGTTGGACTTTAAATAGCAGTAGACTACTTTTGCTAGGATACTGCAGGAGAGAGAGAGAAAACACTAAACCATTTATATTCATTCTTGTCCATTTACTCCAAAGAAACTTTATACCCAGATGAATTTGTCAATTTGGTTGAATGAAGGTCGAAAGAAAAGAAGGGAAAACACGTGTTATTCCATTGAGTATAAAGTTCTGTATATTTGAAAACTTTAGGAATGTTTTCTGGAGCAGACTTTTCGGGGGTGCAGCCAGCAGAGCTCCTCTGGCTCCTGGCTGCGTCCTCCTCTGGTGAAAGTCTAAATAAAGCGGCGGCTCTCCCCCAGTGGAAACAGCGCGGAGCGGCAGGAATGCACAGCGGACAGCAGCAGCGTCTCCGTCAGACGTGACGTCGCCGGCGCCCCGCTGAAAAACTCCACTCGGTCAAAGTTTTCCAGGAGGGAGAGAGAAGGGGCCCAAAACACAGCCGCGGTTCGACCGGAAGTCCCGGAATGTGCGGGCGCACGCTCCGCGGCTCCTCACACCGTTAAGTTATCGAAATGCTGGAACGCTGCGGCTCCGCGACGCTCGTGGCGGTTTTTTGCGCGGCCGTGCTCCTGACGAGGAGCTGCCGGGGTGTCAGCGGGGAGGACGAGGAGGTCCTGGAGGAGAAGCAGCTCGTGGAGCTTAACAGTAAGTTTATCGAACTTCTGGGGGTTCGAGCGCGGCGCGTCGGCTGCGCGGAGCGTCTGCACCGCAGCATCCTGTCATTTTCCAGGTTGAACGTGGCACACAGTTTTTGCTTCAGGTCCAACCCCCCCACCCCGGATGAATCTACTTATTACCCAGAGCGAAGGCTCTCATTTTGTATTTTCTGAAGGCTCTTATTTTGTAGTTAAGACATTCGTTCATCCATTCATCTTCTTCCGTTTATTCCCTTTAGGGGTCACGGGGCTGCTGGAGCCTATCCCGTCCAATTGTGGGCGAAGGCAGGGGACACCCAGGACAGGTCGCCAGTCTGTCGCAGGGTTAGTTAGGACATGAAAACTATTAAAAAAAAATAAAAAAATAACAGGGACTAAAACAAGTTTACTTAACAGATTATTTGATTAAAGCATCACTGGCTAATTATGATTTACATATGACTAGATTTAAAGAATACTACTTATTGTCAGCAAAAACAAAACAAAATAAACAACAAAAACCCACTTTTATTAGTTAATTAAAATCACAAAAAGAAATTTCATTTAAATATTTATTACAGGTGTGATGCCCCCCTCCCTCCGTCTGATCCATTGTCCTTCTTTTATACTATAATTAGAAAAGTGCCCTCTAACTCATTTAAAACAGACATACTTGTTTGGCACTTTCCATACAGAAGTGTAATATATGAAACTCAACACAACATTACAACTAGAAACATTTGCAAAAATGCAACAAAACATAATAAAAAGAAAAAAATAAAGGGACTGGCATTACTAAAACAACTAAACAGGCTGTATTATGGTGCAGTGGTTAGCACTCTTGCCTCACAATCAGAAGGTCCTGGTTTGTATCCCAGCTTTGTGTCTATGTGGAGTTTACATTTGTATCCTTGTGGGTTCTTGCCAGGTACTCCTGTTGTCCAAAAACACGCTCTATATGTTAGGTGGTTACTCTGAATTGTCTCTATAGGTGTGATTGTGACTGCGTGGTTGTATGAGCCTGCTACATGTTCAGGGGATCCAGGGTATTGTCCTTCGCCCAACAGTAGTTAAGATAGGCTCCAGCAACCCTGGGATACCATAAGGGAATAAGCAGGGTTAGAAAATGAAAAGATGGAAAACAACAATGCACCAATATAATTTAAAATAACAAACAACATGTTTGTTTAAAAAAAAAATAAATAAAGCTAAATATCACGTTCAGGAAGTTGGTTCGAAACTTTAGAGGGGTGTCTTGCTTAATGTGAGAAATTATAGATGACATTTAAGGGTCTTTATATTTAAAGTGAATATCCTCTTCAGTGCAGAGATAGAGCTGTTCACTTCTGACCAGAGAAGTGCAGGTTCAAACTGTTTCAAACTTTTCAATCAAAAAAGACCTTAACATTAAATAAAGCAAAAAAACAAAAACAACAACTATACGCACACAACACACACAATCCCCCCTGACTCCACACATTCCAAACATGAATTCAAATATAGATATAGGAAAAGAAATCATGCTTGATACTAGAGTAAGGAATAAATATTTTGGGGATCTGTCCACATCAATTATGGTCACGACAAGACAAGATCAAAACAAGCAGCCAGAGCCGGGAGATCCCACTGCAACAACCCTGTTTACTGGGAATCCTAGATCCCCATGAGAAATCACTGGACTTTAGAAAATGTAAAAGGATAAAAGACACAAAGATAAAAACTAAGGTGAAATAAACCTGCAAGCAGCATGGACATGAATCTCTAAAAACAAATATGATTTCATAAAAACTTTCCTCCTGGAGAACAATAAAAAATAAAGTACCGGTATGAATTCATAAAGCAATCAAATATCAAATAAATATATATCTAATTTTCAGCTAAAAGCCAGGTTACAAAATTTGCTTCTGAGTTCCATGTGCTGTGTTTATGCACTTGTAAAATTCATAAAATGAATGTTTTTTTCTACAGCTTCATTACAATCAAAAGTGAAATATTTTTAGCATTTCACAGATGTTATTTCTAGTGGGAATATCCACTGTGAAAAAAACTTCCCATTGCAGAGGGCTTTTGGTCAATCACACTTCTGACCTTCTTTTGTTTCATACTCAGTTTATGTAAACTTTGAACGGCTTTAATAAATTAAATTCCAAATGTTAGTGGATCAAGTGTCACAACCATTTTTTTGTATTTCTGCTCAACACTAACACCATGGTAGGAAGCAAAATAAACCAAAATCATCCTCTGTTTTATGTCACTTACTTTATGTTTAACTTTATCAATTTGTGGACTTTGTGTTTACAAAGTTGTTTGAAAATGTACTTTCACTAGGAGATTCATCATTAAAATTAAATTCCAGGGACACATGACAACAAAACATTTGAGTCTTTCAGGAGTACTCCCTAACATATGGTTTATGATAACTAAAAAAATATCGTCTGATTATTTTTATGATTTCTCAACCCAGCTCAAGACAACTGTCTGCAAAAAAAAAAAAAAAAAAAAAAGTTGAGTTGTACCATACACAGCAACCACATATTGACATGGTGCTCTTGCTGCAACCCAGCCAGTGCCTGCTCCATGTCTGTGGTCCAGGCTCCTTTCATCGCCAGTCTTTCTCTTTCACCTCTATTTGCTGTTTCTTTCAACTTTTCCTGACACTTCCTGTTGTCTTCTCATAGACATGTAAGGTGGGACGACATGAAGGTTAAAGCTCTGTTGGATTCAGCCACTGATCAAGCCACCTGCCAATCCCAACAACACACCTCTTAAAGCTCTAATAAAATCAAAACAGCGGATTTCACTCCTCTCCCTCCTAGAGTGGTCATAAATAACAAATAGAGGAATAAAACCAAAATATAAAATATGAAGTGAGAGTCGCTTCACTCTGAAACTTGGTCTTAAAGGGAACAGCAACATTTTGGGTTTCCTGATTTATGTCTAGGTTGGGAAGGGAAGTAGAAGGCTTGGTGCAGACTTACAGACAAACTAAGAATTGTGAGCAAAATCTGGTTAAAAGAAAAATAAATCTTGTGCAGTGTCCTTAATTTTAAATGAAAAACATCTCTAATAAAATAACAACTAGATAAACAACATCTTTCTTTTTTTTAAATTATTTATTTATCCATTTTCAGTTTTACAGTAAAAAACAGTACAATAAACAATATAAATTGAATTTGCATAGAATTTCTTAATACACAAACATTGAACACAGGTTTTTTTTTTTTTGTTTTGTTTTTTTTTTTAACAAAATAGAACAATGAACTATTGGGAGTGACCAGTGTTTATATATTTGTTTGTATTTTTGAAATAATATGAGACATATGTAAATTAGAATATTGGACCCACTTTTTCCAGCATAAGGTAAACCAGTCGTCTTTGTTGTTCAATCGTGCTGTTAGTTCTTCCATTTTATATATTTCTAATGTTAATTCCCACCAGATTATTAAAGTTGGTACAAAAGGGGAAAGCCAGTTTTTAGTTAAACACTTTTTGCTCGCAACCAGCAGGGCGCCCAGCAAGGTTTTATCTTGTTTAGACCAATCCTGTGGCATACATCCAAAATAAACAGTTTTAATTTCTAACAACATCTTTCAGTTTATTAAAAAAAATCCATGTGTTGCACACACAGTGATACTGTTTCTTTCCTCCATCGTATCTTGTTCTGCTTTCGTCCAGGAAAAGGCCTGTTTATTCTGGAGAGCATCCTGCTGAAGCGCTGCATCAAGGTGGATCATTCTAGCCTGGTGCTGGAAGACTGTCAGCGTCCCACGCGCCGCATGCTGTGGAAGTGGGTGTCTTCTCATCGCCTCTTCAACCTGGGTACAGGCATGTGCCTGGGCCTCGACATTTTGAACACCACACACCCTCTTGGCATGTTTGAGTGCGACAAGGCCTACACCATGATGTGGTGGCGCTGCCGTGGCAACACGCTGTACGGAGCGTTCCAGTGGAAGGTGACTGGGGCTGGACAGCTGGTGGTAGTGAAGAAAAGTGATTATTATGAGTGGAAAAGGCACAGAACTCCCAGAGAAGGCCCCTGCTCATATCCATATGAAGGTGACCTTTGTCCTCTATGCTATAATTTAACATCTCCCGCATCAGCACTTCATAGCTACCTAAAAACTTGACCACAAGGAACAACTTTTAAATTAAAAGGACTCATTTTATTTACAGATATACACACTTTGTTGGGAAATGCCAATGGAATGCCCTGCGTTTTTCCCTTCAATTACAACAACAAATGGTATGCTGAGTGTACCACTGAGGGCCGGGAGGACCACCTTCACTGGTGCTCCACCACTCCTCGCTATGACCGGGATGAAAGATGGGGCTTCTGTCCGGTGAAAGGTAAAGCAAACAGAGCAACACATTCAATGAGTGGCAGGAAGTGATACTAGAGTGTTGGGTCCCCAAAATGTCAACACGGCTGGAAGTGTGTGACTGAAAGACGCCTCACTGGGTTTTTTTCTTTGTTTTAAATGTGTGTGACTGACTTACATTTTAGATGGTTTTCAGGTCCTAAAGCGCGCAGCCATAGAACGCACTTTCACTTTCGAATGCAAGTTAAACCCGGTCGAACTTTGACCCATCAGGGACTGATGTATGGATGGCGTCCCTTTTGATTCACGGATGTGCCAACCGTTTGAAAATTGAAGAAGGAGAAGAAATGAATAATTTGAGTTCGTGTTTGGCTTGAGTTCTGTGACATCAGGTCTTTCATTTAATAGACTAAAGCTATAAAAGACAAAGACTTATGAGATTGCCCCCGCTTCAACATTTCGCACCAAGACTCTTCCAGCTCTAGGTGGTGGTGGACATGCACTAGTTAACATTGGCAAAAAGAAAAGAAGAAGAAGCCCCTCCCTGCTTGTCCAGGGTGAACACCATGGGTTAAATATGCATTGAAGAACCTGCGTTCAGCTTGTCTTGATCACGCGTCACATGCCCAGTGTGTAGCTGGATGCTCCACCTGACTATTTCCTCCTTGGACTTGCTCATAGATTCCACTTGTGAGCGCTTCTGGGAATCAAACCAGGAGCTGCAGGCCTGCTATCAGTTCAACCTCTACACAATCCTCACCTGGAGTCAGGCACTCGCAACTTGCCAGGCTCAAGGTGGAAATCTGCTCAGCATCACCAGCCTGGCAGAGCAAAGGTACATCCGAGGTAGGCAACCAATAGCAAACACATGCAGGCTGGCTCACTAGAGAACTGATCAAATGTTTCTCTTTGTTGACTTGCTAAAATGATTAGATGTAGAAGTAAAGTGAAATAAAACAGATGGATGACCTATTTAAAAAATTTTAGCTTAAATATCATTTCTGAGTATTTTTTTGAACAAACTTTTGTGAATCAGGAGCAGATGAAAAAATTACAGTTTATAAAAGCTTGTGGCTGTAGCGTATGGCAGCACGCCACGAGCTCTCTGCTCCGCTCCATTCCGATGCATCCACTTGTAAATGACTAGGTCCTTGTATGTCTTCCCTTTCCTCGTCTGAGCTGCCGTCTGACTCATGACTTTGCAGCTGGATAGCTGTTAATGTTACACTGGTAATGTTAGCTTGGGAGTGTTTAAGGGCTGTTAACTAGCAGGAGAGAATGTAAACATATAGATGACGGGAAGTGTGGGCGGAGTTACTCCATGCCAACAGTTCGGCCCACAACTCAGAGTTGAAATTGTGGTGAACTACTACTGTTTTGCAAAAACGATGTCCTAGAAAACCGCACAGGTTTTTGTGGCTGAAAAGGTCACAATCATAACTAAAAGATCACTGGAAACACTTCAGAAAAGATCAAAAAGTGATTGAAATGAGAGTTTTAACCAAAAAATTGGTTATTCTTCATTTCCTAGTTTTCTATCCAAGCTTTTCTTATAATCCTATCTTTCAAATGAACAAGATTAGTTTCAGGAATGTATGGTCTCAATGTATTTACAGTTTGGTGGTGTGGTTTCTATAACAACAAAAGTCAAATATACAGGGGGCAGCCCCAAATGGGTTTAGAAGATGAATGAATACATTTCAGTTAGAATCAAACATTAACACCAAAAAAACTTCTGCTTGTCCCTTAAAATGTTGCTCTGTTATTGAGTGATCACTTCCTTTTATAATCATTTTAATTTCTTGGATAATGTACTAACCACTTTTCAATCGTTAGAGTTGGATAAGATCTCTTGATGGGTTACTTTTTAAATTTGGGTTAGATCGGCTTTCCAGTGTTGGGACAATGGTGTGGATTGGGCTGAACCACCTCAAGGAGGGACAGGGGTGGCAGTGGTCTGATGGAGCGCCTCTGTCGCTGGTGAATTTCATCCCAGGTACAGATCAATTATCTAAATCCTGATTCATGATCTAGCTCCTGCTCTGTAGTTGGAAGAATTGCAATTTGCTTTTAGCAAAGCATTTAAACCCTGCCCTGTGATCCCATCAGCTCTGCCTGCCAGCCCCCTGCAGGTCAACAGAGAGTGTGGAGTCTACAACTCAGCCTATGACGAAAACTGGCAGAGTCTGTCTTGTGAGTCTGCTCTGCCTTACATCTGCAAGAAGATGCCCAATGACACCCGCAGGGCTGAGCCTCTAGGTAAGCACAGGAGGTGCAGGCCACATCTGCAGTCAGGTTTCTCAAACTTTTTGTGTGAATTGTCGGGATTCCTCTCGTTTTCCTGGCTTTTCCTTTGACAGAGAACTGGCAGTACATCCATACCAAATGTGATGATGGCTGGTGGCCCCACAATGGTTTCTGTTATCGCGTGCTGCCAGACAGTGAAGCTGGAAGCTGGCAGATGTCCTCTGAAGCCTGCAGCTCTCAGGGCGCAAACCTCACCAGCATCCACTCCCTGTCAGAGCTGGAGATGCTGCTTCATCTCCTCGCTAATGGTAAAGATCACACAGTTGCACACAATAATAGGGGAAATGTATTTGTCTGTGATGAAAAACAGTGGGGGTTTTTTTGCATCTGAATGCTTGGATGTGTTCTCATATTTAGTTTCTGGAGAGGATCTGGAGGTTTGGATTGGACTATGGAAACCTTTGTCGTCTCCAGCTGTGGAGTGGTCAGATGGATCACCTGTGACTCTCACTCTGTGGCAGCAGTTTCAGCCTGTGCACAACCTGACAGAGACTCCACTCTGTGCTAAACTGGAGAGAAAGGTGAGGAAGCTTCTAGACGGCCCTCGATTTCTGACACTCTTCCTATGGAACTTGTCAGTAAGTTATTTAAAAACCTCAAAACCAAACACAAGCTTTCCATTTTCCTCCTAGTATTTTGAACTGTTCAATCTCTCAATCAATGAAAATCATTAAAAATACTTGTTTTACTGTACATACAAATAAATGAATAAACAAATGAAACTTTATTTATAAGACACTTTACAATGCCATCAAGGTTTCAAAGTGCTTTACAATTAAAGAGAAATAAGAGGAAAATTTAAAATTTAACAAATTGAAAAATAAAAAAACAACAGCTTACAATAACAAAATCTATAAAATACATAAAAGACATACAGGAATTCAATAAAAAGGCTAAAAGAAAATAAGATGCCACCAACAAGCAAATAATTAAAGCTAAAGAGGTATGTTTTTAGTTGACGTTTAAAACTGTTTAGGTCTGATGTCATGTGAAGTTCTGGAGGATATTATTCCATAACTGGGGGCTGGAAACAGGAAACGCACAGTCACCCCAGTTTTTCTATCGTGACCTTCGTGACACACGAAGCAAATACGGTACTGGTTGACAGACCTTAAAACTTGTGGATGGCTGTGTTAGAACCTCTGTTACACTGGGGCAAAGGCTAGGAAAAGATTTAAAAACAGGCAGGGAAAGTTTCAAATGAATTTTAAAATTGACAGGGAGCCAGTGATGGGAGCTGAGGACGGAATTTCTCTGTATTGGCAGAAAAACAACAAACAGGTTCAGCCGTTTAAGTTACAAATGCAAAAAGTCAACTCGTTTGACCAGAACTCCACTCATCCATCAATTTTCTGTGCCCATTTTATCTCTTTATTTATTTATTTTGAAAGACAAAATCTAGCAGTCAGCACTACTTTAATGAATCAGGTAGTCATTGTGTTTCCTTTAGGATAAGGGCTTTTATTGCCTGTAACCCTACCTCCAGTTGTGAATATTTCATGTTTTCATCCATCAGCTGACTTCTGTCTTAGTGGTAAAAGTATAACCTTTGTCTCAGAAAGGAAACTGGCTTCTGGTGTCTTGTGATGAGCGGCTGTCCGCCGTGTGCAGAAGAGAAAGCAGGAGTCCCGTTCAGCACTCAGAGACTTGGGATGAAGGATGTCCTGTGGTAAGAGGGGAAGCACTTAGACAATTACACAAACTTTATTATTTAACAAGGATGTTCTAATGTTGTCTTTGAACAGAAATACATCATATTTAAATTTGCATTTATAGGATATAGATCAGTTAAGAACTACTTACTTAAAGATTTTTAATTCAAGTTTTCTTTTACACGGATTGGATGCTCTGATTTTTTCTTTCTTACAATGACTTGTTGGTTTTTTGCAATGCAAGTCTATAACACACTATTGTCAACAAAAATACAGACTTTTTGAAATGGCTGTTATAGTCCCTGCATCTTATCCTAAATAATAATAATACCCTGCTTTATATAAAAAAGCATTTACCGTAAGGCCCATTGGTGAACTAGCTCATGAACAGGAGGTGAGTTTTTGGAAAATGTATTATAGGAGATAAACAAGATGGTGACTTTGAGAAAAAAAGACACTACAAGACCAAAGGTTTAATAGAAAACAAAAACTATCTTGGAAGCCTGTGGCTCTTCATCTATGCCCTGGAACACATTAAAAAAAGTCTTCAGCTAAAAACAATGACCTCTGGTGGTCAATTGAAGCCTGAACAACCTCCCATGACAGTTTCAATCCCAGACTTAAAAAACTAAGTAGTCACAAACACATGATTTCTACTGATACATAAAAAAAATATTTTTATATATTAAAAACTGGGGTGTGTTGTGAGAGCAGGTTAATGTTTTGAACCAGCTTTAGAACTCCTTTTTTGTTAAAAAAGAGTGACATTTGATCTAATATCCAAGAAAATACCTGTGAAAAATCTATGCAGCTAAAGTTTCTGATTTAATCTTAAAAAAAGGAAAAACATACCGGTAAATGAATTTTTCTGTGTATTTCAAATATTTCAGTTTTCTTGAAGAGTACATGCTGACTAAGTATTCTGCAAAGTTCCTGCAGAATGTTTCTGAAGCATTGAAGTGTCCTAAAATCTATCTGAAAAAAGTCATTTTTTAACTAATTCAGCACCTAAACATTTGATAGTTAGTTGCTTTGTGCTGAAAGTATCAGCGTGGAAATCAGGACTTGCAGCAGACCGACAGTGGCACGTCTGCTGCAGTTCAACTTCAGGGCAAGTTTCCCCAAATAAGCACAATGAGCTGATTCTCTCGTCTGCTGACGTATTGTCTGACATTTGCGTTGCTCTCTGGTATTTTTACTGCATTTTATGGAACACGAGGCCCATAAATTACTTTCATGGTGCAAATCAGTTAAATACGTCTAATTTATTTCCATTTAAATCTCTGGTTGGTCAAATTGGGACCAACCAGGGTCACAAATTGAAATGCTTTCCCTCTTTAAGTTTTGCTGAAAGCCAGGAGTTCTGTCTGAAACTAAGTGTCTGGACCTCATCAGGAGCCCTGGAGGAGAGAGAAGTTTGGGCCAATAGGGGGCAAATTCACAACACTTGTCAAAACACTCTCTCCACTCCATGCATTTACACTAGTCTGTAAGCAGAGACTTGTATATTATCCTGAGGAAATGAAGTAAAACATAATGTGGAGACTCCCACTTCAGATCAAAAGAGTAACATTTTAGAAGTATGAATACAGAAGCCCTGTTACTTTCAGGACTAAATTGTGCTTCACAGATTGGAAATGTAGAGGTAAAACATTTAAAATGGTCAATGTATGCTTGATTTTAATGGTCAAAGGTTTAGTGATCAAATGGCACCTGAATTTTCTGTCAATTTGTTGAAAATGTATTCCAGGTACTGTTTAAAGTTTAAAAAAAGCTAAACCGTATCTTTGGTTTTTCTGCTATAACTTGATAACTTTGCATAAATAGTTGTTGTAAGCCAAATTTTCATTTGTAAATGTAGAAAAGAAAAGTATGGATTCTAGTAATAAATAGTGTGATTTATGTGTCAGCCATATTTCTTTCCTCTGAAATTGATGCAATGAACCTAAACTGAAAAATAGGATATTGTTAAGGACCAAAGCAAATATACAGACTCTCAATTTAGAACATGAAGTCATTGATCACAGAAACATTTTTAGCATCTGAACTAATTCTGAGTTGATTACAAAAATGTTCCAAGCTCGGGCTTGTCCCACCACACCCAGTGTTGCATAGACAGGCCCACTCTTTTAGTTCAATGGTCTGGCTCCTCTGTCTTGCCAATGGAATAAACAAAAAACGTTTCTGTTTATTTAAATTTGCATTTTTGTATAAATCTTCCGGTTCTCCTGAAGGGGACGTGCAGATAAAAAATATTGTGCAAAGTGCATGCAGAATGGAGTCATAAAGCTACTTAAAGATGTTTTTCTGTGAGCACAGTTATCCTGTGTGGATGGATCTGTGTTGGTTATTTTCTAAATCCTACTAGTTCGGACGTTCATAAATGCAACAGAAATGCTTCTGATGGAAGGAAACTCTTGCAGGGATGGAAGCGACACGGCCATTCCTGTTACATGGTGACGAATCACGAACAGAATTATGACGATGCACTGATGGGATACTACTGTAAAGCTCCTCTCCTCACTGTGGAAAACAGGTGAATCACTGAGCAACTTCTTACCAAAAAGCACACACTTGTGGTTTGTTTGAATGTTTGAGATGACTTATTACCTCTTTGTCCCATTTAAAGGTTTGAGCAGACATTTGTCAACAGTTTGCTGAGTGCGAGCGGAGCCAACTGTAGCAGGGATTACTGGATCGGCCTCACGGACCGGGAAAATAAGGGAGAGTACAGCTGGCTTCCTCTAAACGGCTCATCTCCACCTTTGACCTTCACCAACTGGAACAAACACCAGCCTGGTGGGTGGAAAGATCTCTCTGCTCACGATGAGTAAGTGGTGGTTGCATTTAATTAGGGTTAGTTTTAAAAGCGCATTTCCCTTCATCCTCCCCATTCCACAGTCAGCGGTGGGGGCTGTGTTGCTATGTCAGGTGGACCTGCTCTGGGTCACTGGGAGGTGAAGGATTGCAAGTCATACAAGGCCCTGTTGGTGTGTGAGCAGAGCGTGAGCAGCTACCATGATGTTGAGCTGCCAGAGCACCACATCGACGCCTACGCCCCCTGTCCTCCAGGCTGGGAGTCACAGTCTGGGTTACTCCACTGTTTCAAGGTTCTCCCCTCCAACTAGCAGCCGACTTTAAATCTTTTCAATCTGTTTTGTCTCCCATTTTTTCAGAAGTTTTACATAAAGTAACATGTTAAAAACTTCTGAAGAAAAATATGTTTAACTTGGAAAAAATGGTTCAAAACAAATTAAATTTTTACTGATATTTCCCACTTTTGCAACCTCCAAAAGAAAATGTTATCTTTTGTTTAACTTGGATAGAAATGTGGAGCGGTATGAACTTGTTAAATTTAATATTTTTTTGGCATTAAGAGGCATTAAAATGTTCATCTTACTGCCTGGGATAAGTAGAAGTTGTTTTTGGACTTCTTGCAGATAGTTTGTAAATTGTTTCTTTCACACGGGTAGAAGTGTGGAGCAGGATTTGAAACTGCAAAACACTCCTTTTAAAGATTTCCAATGGAATCATAGAATATTTTCAAAGCTACTTTTCCTCCTGTAGCCTTATTTCTATGGACTTTGTTTATAAAAATTGATTTTTATATGTATTCATAAACTGACATTAGAAAATAAACTGTCTTGTAGGTATTCCACGATGAGAAAGTCCTGATGAAACGCTCCTGGGTGGAGGCAGACTTCTTTTGCCAAGCTCTTGGAGCTCAGCTGGCCAGTTTCCATCACCACGAGGAGCAGGACTTTGTTAACAAACATCTTAGCACAATGTTTGAGGGGTTAGTACTTTCCTCCAATGTTCCTCCAATGAATTATTTATCTGTAGAAAAAAGGTTAGAACGGCTCATAAATACGTGCAGTCAGTCAGATTTTTCTTAATAAATATGGGACTGAGTGCATGATGTTCTTATCTTAATTATCTTAAGATACTTTTTTTTTTAATTGTTTTAAAATCTGTTATGAGAAGAATATTTCTGACTGCAGAGAAATACAACATACCGTCAGAAACTTATGATAGCTGTTTCAACAATGATTTTAACATCAAATTAAAACGATTACTACTTTACTGAAACATTTAAATGTTCATTTTTAATTATTAAAACAAACAGAACAAAGTGGGGAAAACAGAGTGTTAGAAAGAATTTAAAAGGAAATCATTTAAAATAATTCTGTTGGCTTGTTACATCATCAAGCAAAGTTTTCAGATCTTAGCTGCTTGCACCACCTGCGTTTTTGTTCTTTCTATGTGTGTTTATTTAGGGACAGAACTCATTTTATTAACCTGTGCTCTTTTGGTGGTGGTGGTTTATGGCACATAATGTCTAAAAGTGTCATAAAAATGTCTGAAGCTGACTTTTGAGTCCACTTTTTACACAGCCCAAAAAATTATATTGAACTCTTTTTAATTAATCTTATAATGAACATTGATTCATTTATTTTTCAGAGCAAATCCACATAATACATTGATTTTTCAGATGTGGACTTCAGTTGCAGTTATTTGTGCGTTTCTTGCTTTGATGTTGTTGGTTTTAGAACAGAGGGCCGTTGGTTCTGGCTGGGCTTTAACAAAAGAAACCCGGAGCATCCTGGAGTCTGGGAATGGTCTGACGGTTCTCCTGTAAGTACAGTCTGAAGTCGTTCAGAAATCATTTCCAAGATGCACGTTGATGCATGCTTTTGTGCAGGTAGCTACGTCTTTTATTGAGGACAAGAATGAGGAAGACGACCGGAAGGACTGTGCTGTGTACAGTGATCTGACCAGCACTCTGACGCCGCAGCCCTGTGACGCCAAACACGAGTGGATATGCAAGGTGTCTCGAGGTAAAAGCAGCAAAACAGGCGTGCATGTGAACATCAATGCATTTGATCGACAGAGCATTGCTGTCTTTTGCAGGTGATCGGCTAAGAAAGCCCTACTGGTACACTGAGCGTAAGTACAATTGAGTGTGTGTGTGTAAAGCTAATCTATTGTCTTTCCCGCAGAAATGCGAATGTTCATTGAGAGAAAGCCATGTTTCATGACCCCAAACATGTGACAGTCTGCCCACTGTGTCCTGCAGCAACACCTCTACTTTCGATCATTACAGTTTTGTCATTGGAATGTGTGAAGTTGCTGCTCTGTAGCCTGCATTCTGATAATGTGTTTGCATGGGTTGCCTGTCATAAATTTGCTCCTGTTGGAAACCTGAAAAAGGATGGGTTATACCAACTTTGACATGTGGGTTGTTTGGGTTTTACTCCCATCGAGCTCTAAATGACCTTCAAGTGACTAAATTAACAAAAACAATGGTTTAAAGCTAAAAATCTAAATATATAGTTTTAAGTATATTTTTTCCATCAATGTCACAGCTAATTTATGTAAAAGAAGGGAAAAGGAGAATTTTTTAAATCAGATTTAACTAAAAATACCAAATTATATTGAATAATAGCATGTTTGTGTCAATTTGAGGAAGTCGTTTCTTTTTATGGCTGTGCGTCCTCAGAGAGCGAGCCCTGGGTGTTTTTCCGTGGTGCTGAGTACCTGTTGGTGAAGCAGCCCTTCGACTGGCACTCGGTTTCACTGGCCTGTCAGATGATGGGCGCCTACCTTCTGTCCATACACTCCAGGGAGGAGCTGCAGTTCATCAAAGAGCGCCTGCGACGGGTTTGTTCTCTGACTGACTCAGATCTGCTCTGAGGGTTACGTACAGATTTGTAAAAGTGTAGTTTTTCTCTAAACACACTTCAATTAGGGGGAAGCATGACGGTGAATTCACATGAAATTATTTGTCACAGCTGCACAAACAGGGTAAAAGTGTGCAGCTAATGTGTTATTTTAAGATAGGAAGCTTTTCCTCTTATATCTTACTTATTAAATTAAATATGTGTCTTTGGAGTGATGACCTCACGATTTGATTTTGTTTTTAGGAACCACACATACATAAACACACACATGCATGTTTACAACCAAAGAAATCCTCTCAATACCAGTGGTTTGTCCTCACTAACTGCTCCTTTATTCGTCTTTTTAAGCTGTGCACCCTCTTTGTGGACAAACCTACAAGTCTGAACACAATCCAGACTCAAGTGTTTCTAGACACACACCAAGCAGTGAAAGTCTGAAATGAGGATGCTTTAATGCTCGAGTGAACACGCACTGAGGGAGTGAGGAGAGAAGCAGCAGCTGCTGGGATTAGACTAAAGCGGACTCCTGCCGTGTGCAGAACAGGAAGGTTTTAATGGGAACAAAGCAGGAATGAGGCCAAGCATGGGCCTAATGAGAAGCTGCCTGACAGGCCAGACTAAGGGTCACTTCATAAAAGTCTGACGTATAAATGTGTGGGGCTTTCTGGTTTTTTTTTTCCAGGTTGTTGTTTTTTATGTTCTATCACTGCTCAATGTTTGTCCTCAGTTCTCTTTGGGTCCGACTGACTGGTGGATTGGCCTTTCCATTGGTCCACCTGGAGAGGAGGCCAGGTGTGTGAAGCCTTTTACTAACAATTATTTTATGACATTTTTAAATTGTGTAAAAATGGCAAAAAT
Source organism: Oryzias curvinotus (assembly GCA_023969325.1). Classification (NCBI taxonomy): domain Eukaryota; kingdom Metazoa; phylum Chordata; class Actinopteri; order Beloniformes; family Adrianichthyidae; genus Oryzias; species Oryzias curvinotus. Next base: position 4,752,247 of record CM043708.1, read on the forward strand.
CCGATCAGCAAAGCAACTTTTGAAGGCTTTTTCCTTAATGCTTGGAATATTTGTTGCACATTGGAGAGATACCGAGGAGTTGTGCACAACCTTCATGTTTACACAGGCCGTTTGGGCCTTTGTGGAAGATTGGAAGAGTCAGGTAGATGGGAAAAAGCTAAATTTAATATAATCTTTGAAAATTTTTAAAAACACTATCTAATTTGAAAGTCCCTTTATTTTAATCAGAGTAACTAAATGTTTACTTAATAAAACAATCCAAAGGTTTCCCCTTTTAAGAAAAATTTACAATTTGCTTAATAAACAAAAGAAGATTTTTCCTCTTTTCAATTTATTTATTAAGAAAAAAAGCCTGTAAACACAAAAAATACAGCTAATGTTAAAACACTTTTAAGAACTTTTAATGAAATTCAAACAACACAAATAATATTTAAGCTTTTGAAATTTAAACTGATAATAGCGTAGACTAAACTATAAATTAAATGTCGGACTTCAATAAACATTATGTGTACATTAAATAACAAGTTGACGAGGCAATCATAAAACTGCTTGCATTTAATTTGCATTAACTTTAAAGTGCAATGGACATATTATAAATTAACAAATCTTTCACAATAAAAGCTTCTACTCTTAGAACATTTCATGGTGGAGGTTTAATTCCAGAGGATAAAAATGCAAGACATGCAGTCAAACTATGTCACACTCTGGATAACAACGAAACTAAATGTATGCACAGACTATCAAATTCAAAGTACAAATAGTCTAACAATCATAAAACATCACAGTGATACTCAAACAAAGGGAGCTCAAGAAACAAAGTCCAACTACGTAAGGGGAAATTTGCTCACAATAAGGAAGCACAGAAAACTGTTAGAAGAAGGAAGTTTGACTAGAGATTAACGGTGATATTCCTCTCAAAGTTGTTTGCAAAGACTGCATCATTTGAATAACAATGAGCATGCAAATGTGGAAGCAGACTCTCCTAAACCTTTACTGTTTTGATCATTGACAGAATGGTGAAAGCACAATCCTGACAATGTCCTGAAGTCTATAATCAACAGAATAATTAATGGGATTGAATTCTTTTCCAGATGGAGTGATAACACAGAGGTAGAATTCCAGAACTGGGCGGACAGGACTTCTCATGGTAGCCCTAAAAAAAGCAGGATGTGTGCTACCATGTCATCTTCATTAGGTTAATGCATGCAGACACGCACGCACACACACACACGTGCACAATAGGGGTATACTTGAACTCAGAACTTGCTAAGATGTGCTGGTTATTTTGCAGGAAAGTGGTCCATGAATAAATGCAGTGAACTCCATGGCTATGTGTGCAAGAGAAGGACGGTTTCTGTGGTGGAGACCCCCAGAGAGCCACACTACATTGGAGGATGTCCTGAGAAATGGCTGTACTTTGGACACAAGGTTCAGACTAATGCTGGGACTCACCACAGGGAACATCACAATGGCAGAGTCAAACAACAGCCTAATTATTATTATTATTATTGTTATTAGAGCACTAAATTACATAAATATGTGGTAGAAATGCTCAAATTGTTCACCCAAAAATAGGAATTCCTAAACAGTCACATCCAAAAAGAATTCTCAGCTGTGCAGTTGGATGTTTAAAAAAACCCCAAATAACTATGACCTTTTTAATTTATTTGGACATTTAGAAGTTTTTTATTCTTTCATACCGTGACATTGTGCTTGTGTGTGTGTGTGTTGGTAGTGTCTTTTACTTCATCTCCCTGACAGTCCAAAGGAGGGAAAGAGCTGGAGGGATGCTCAGTCCATTTGCTCCTCGTTTGACGGCTCGCTGGTTGCCATAGAAGATGAGATTGAACAAGGTATGAGCAACGTGAAGCTTTCATTCCTCATGTGGTTATTTGGTGCAACAACAGCTTTTTTGTGTGCCTTCACTCCTGCAGCCTACATAACCATGCTGCTTCAGGGAAGTTTTGTTGGTGTTTGGATCGGTCTTCGGGATGAGGACACCATGAAATGGATCAATGGAAGACCTGTTATCTACACCAACTGGTCTCCGGTTGAACCAAGGAGTTACCCCATTGTAAGAACCGCAACGTTTTGGACTGATTGTCATAATTTCACTACAGAAACCTTTTTTATATGGCAACATTTTGCAAATTTAAAGTGTGATGGCTTTTCAAGGTCACCTGGAAGAATTTTAATTTTCTTAGTTACAGGCCAATAACTAAACTTTAAGCAAAATCACTTACCAGTAGGTGTATTCATTATTTATAGGTGTTTTTTATTCAGCTGTCACTGTGTAGACTGTGTACACTAAACATGTTGTCAAGAATATATCCATGATAAACGAAGCCTTGTAGGGACAGATCTGCCTTGTGTCTCTTGTTTGAGGATGAAGAGTGGCTGAGTGGTGTAGCGGATGAACCCCTTTGCACCGTTTTGTCCAATAACCACAACTTCCACCTCACTGGGAAATGGTACGACGAGAAGTGCAGCGAGAGCGGGTACGGCTTTGTTTGTCAGAAACCTCAAGGTGAGCTCCCACGCCAGAGTCTCTCTTTCATTGTTTCTGGTCCACACTGTCTATCTCTTTATTGAATCTTTAAGTAAGTTAGATATATATTTGAATTTGCATGGTAAAATGTGTTAAGTTAAAAATACAGGAAATGTTAAATAAATATGTCTTTACTTGTTTTATGGTAGTTGCACATACGTGCTCTTATTGTGTAAGGGAAAAAGGGAGGGGTAGTGAAGACGTTGTTGTCGGTGGTAGTTGGCGTTGGAATAAAGAAGACGTTAAGCCGAGAAGTGAATTTGAAATTTTTTGAACAAAATGTTTCATGTTTTAGACTTTTATTTTACCAAATAAGTTACAGTAAAATGCAACTTTGGTTTCATATCAAACATTTTTGGAGAGATATTCTTCTGTATTTCCAAGTGTTACATAGAAATAATATTTTTTAAGAGGGCTTATGGTACGGTGCATTTTAAGAGCTGCACAGGAGGCTCTAAGGCTCCTTATGTGGAACCCCTAAAACGCCTGAAAAACTGACTAGATAGTTCACCAGATAATCTAAATAGACTTCTTCAGCCAGAGAGTCAGGGAAATCTTTGCTATTATAAGGACTTTCAACACATTTTCAGAGGAAATAAACACTGCATTTTAAAACATTTAAAAGATGTACATGCATGATTTTTTTCCCCTTTTCAGTTTTGATGTAAAGCTCCAAAATGTTTTTCCAGTATCAATCATTCATCTTCATTTGGTTCCACATTTCTAGACACACTATCATCTAAAAGTAGTAACCAAAATTGATGTTACTCTGCTTTGAAGACTTGTTTCCGCTTGCATCCTCTGAAAACGTTTCAAACATTAGCATCATTAGTAATCATTCTAATCCCTCTTTCCCACCCACTCCTCTGCTTTTTTCACTCTTTGCAGATATATCCAAACCTCCCACCCACTCCTATCACCATCCTCTTCCTGAAAATATTGAGTACCGGAGCAGCAGCTACAAGGCTCTGTCTGGTAACATGAGCTGGGAGGATGCGCTGACTAAGTGCCATGAAAAGGACTCCAAACTAGTGAGCATCACAGACGCCTACCACCAGGCCTTCCTCACTGTCCTCGTCAACAGACTGGCCGTCCCTCACTGGATTGGACTGTACAGTGCAGACGTATGTATCTTCTCATACACTATAATACATTTTCCTACTCTCTGTGTGTTTTTATTGCATCATACTATGCAACTACAAAACCATTTTAGTAAGAAGGAAATGTTCTGGATTTTTCATGTATTGAGTAGATTATTCCCCACTGCATCTATGTGAAAACAAGTCAGTCTTTAAAAAAAAAAAATACATGTATATTGTTGAATTGAACCTTAACCCACTGATTGTTTGTTTGGACATTGCTGTGGTTGTCTCTAGTGAAGAGCCCCTGATTTGTTCCTTTCACAAGCATTCACTTTCCCAGCTCAGGCATTGCTCAGCCCCCTGTGGAATATTTGAGCCAAAACAGGGAAATGAACACAGGAAGTGGGGGAGTTCATTTTTGTCCCATGTCTCACTGATTCGGTTCTTTCTGCTGTTTCAAAACCTAAATAAAACTGCCTCAGACTCTCTTTTGAACAGAGTAAAGTTTTGGCAAACAGATCTGGTAATTAAAAGACCATTACATAAAAAGAACTCTGGTTTATTTTCTCAAATGAAAGGGGAATTTTGAAATGAACCACATTGATGCTGCCTACAGATATAAAATTAGAACAGAGATTCCAAACTATTGTATCAAGTTTTTTACTTTATGAAGCTCAAATTTTCATTGTCAGCCTTAATAATATTGAGATTGATTGATTACTTGAGCTCTCAGCGTCTTCTTTTAACCAAGGTAAACCAGAAAAGTGGCATAGGTTGCTGTCTCAGAAAATAAAAAGGTTACTAAAACTTTCCATTGACTAAGCACCTCATGTCTGCTGTAAGATAGACATTTTGTGTTGCTCCAGCTGCTTCATGTGCCTGCAGTCCCAACACAGTCATGATTCTAAGATCACTGGTTTCTGTTTGGCAAGTTTAATCTGATTCATCTGCGTCTTTAATTGAAAGCATGAGATCTTCAAAGTCCAGGCTTGAGAGGCTATTCATGAAGAAAATGAGGTTAGAAAAATGCTCAGGAACTCAGTCCTCACAACTTCACCACTCTGCAGCATTAATGGCTGTGCAGAAGGAGTGAAACAATTCATTTTAACGATTCCATTCATATCCTCATTTGCGGTTGACGATCTGATTCATAATTGATATTTGTTCATTTTGAACGATCCGATTTACTAACCTAAAAGGGATTCAGGACATCTTTAGCCAAAACTTTCACCAATGTGACTCAAATACCTGGTACTAACCAGTGCAGGTGAAGTTTTCCACATTCCTCGTATTTTTTGCAAGATAATCAAATGTAAAGTTAAATATGTGTAAAAACAAACAAGGAAACAAGAATAAATGTCAAATTCATTCACATTTTAGTTTCCTAAAGTTCAGCCCACTGTTGTTTTTCCACATCAAAATAATCCAAAGGGAACACTATTAGAACATTCTAGCACACTGAATGGTCACATGTCTTTGCTAAATTCAGTGTTTCCACACATTGGACTAGAATGATGGATTGATCAGCTTTTGCTGACATCACCTATATGGTGTCTATTGCGATGCACTTTGTTGTTTTTACGTTACAGTAAAATAAACATACTGTACCTCAAACTAAATGGGATTTTCCACTATCAATATAATCAATTTATTTAATTTGGAAACGATTATGAAATAGTTTAGGTTGATTCTATTAACAACTTGCCTCAGACAGATCGATCTGGATTATAGGAATTTAAAATTGGTTCATCGATTAAGTAGATGAATCGTTTACCCTTAGTGGGCAGCATTTCCAATGCCAAATGATATCCATCTATCTGAAATATTCTTGTTTTCGTCATTCTGACTCTTATTTCCTGAAATATTATTTACCATTTGCATTAAGACTACCCCAAATATGTCTTTCCTCAATTAAAACGTAAAGTATTTAGTTTTTCAAGTTATTTCTTTCCATTTTTATGGTGGTTGTTTAAAAAAATGGATGAATTAAATAGCAAACCATAGAAAAGTTCTTTTGATTAGGTTTTTGGCATTCATTCAAAAGTGGTTCAGTGTTTTACAAACTAGATCCCTTTAGATCATTATGTTGATTGGGTGACATAGTATTTTTCTGTCTGTTTTTTTACAGAGTGGTATCAATTACCGGTGGTCAGACGGTGGTGAAATCGTGTACACACACTGGGACACGGCGGACGACGAAGACGACTTTGTGTCGGAGGTCTGCGTGTACATAGATGTGAACGGGGGCTGGAGGAGAGCTGACTGCAAAACTCTGCTACCAGGAGCTCTATGTTATGTGTCTCCAACACCACCAAGTTAGTGCCGTTAAACGTGCAGCATAAAAAGTCTTTGGTCGCATGATACATGCTTAGCTTCTGTGTTCTTCTCTCTCTGGCAGGCAGTGAGTCGTACATCTCTGACAAAATCGTGTGTCCCCCCTCCTGGGTGAACTTTGAACGGTGGTGCTATAACTTTGAGCATGTTGTAGAGAAACAGACCTTTGAAGAATCCAGAGAGCACTGCAGGCATTTAGGTAAGCGATTACAAAGTTAACTCAGGTTGGAGGCCTTAACGCCTTTTTCTGGGAAATGGGCGTTGTCATCGTAGAGACTGAAAGTAGGACGTAGTGGGCGGTTTTTCAAGACAAGTAGCATCTTGTAAAACGCAACAGCATGTTCCAAAGAAAAGCAGGTAAACATGTCCAGCTAAAAGATTAGAAAAGCTAATAATGTCTTGTACTGAGCGGCCACCAAATACAGTTAAGCAGCTTCTGTGCAGACTTGCATTTGCTGCAGCTGCACACACACTAATCTAGATGCCTTTTGTCTTGCTCTGAAATGTTCTTTCATCTACTTGCTGTAAGCATTTGAAACCAGGTTGTGGCTGGAATGTGGTTTGGATGCAAATGCAGTGGAAGCAATGTGAAGTAACAGCTTTTAGTGTGTGCCGTCACCATTAGACCGAAACAAGCAGCTCTTTAATAGATGCATTAATGTAGTGCAGTATTTGATCAAATGCCAAAGCGTAATTTGTTTGTCCCACCCATGCGGTTTGAGCGTCGACTTGCTTCTGCTCTAGTTTGTCTCTTAACATATTGAACTGCATCTTTATTTCTATCCAGCTGTCAAATGTGAAAAGCTCCATATTTGTCATGTTTTTATTTAGTTTTGAAAAAATTTTTCTCTTAAGGTGTCTCCTCTAACCTTCTGACCATTACAAGTAAGAAGGAGAATGACTTCATTTTGGAGCAGCTGTGGTCCTCAGGGTTCATTCACCAGTCCATTTGGTTGGGGATGTACTTCAACATGGACAGTAAGAGCCCAACCATCCTGACTGCCCCCACCATAACCATCAACCATTTTTGCTAAACTGTGAAATCTTGTTCTAGCTAACTCCATGGAATGGGTGGATTCCTTAAAATCCGACTATACCAACTGGGCCAACAAAGGCCCGGATGTGAAACGGATGACCGCTGACACCTGTGTTACTACCACGGTGGTTCACGGTGTGTGGCACATGTCCACGTGCACAGAGCGACTCGGCTTCATTTGCAAATCCACAGCAGGTTGGTTGAAAACTGCTGCTTCCGACAGAACAAAGAAATACAAAAGAGCTTCCTCTAACAGTACAATATTCACTTTCGCACATCCATATTGGAAGGTTTAAAAGGATTATATGAAATTATCTAAGTCCAACTCTGATCAATTTTTGTATCTATTTTAAAAGTGTTCCCAGTGGTCTTTTAATTACGATTATGCCGTTTTTAGCCAAAATCTGAAAGAAATGTGTAATTTTGTAAGACATAGTTACTGGACACCGAATAGTTCATTAGAAGTTTACCTCTGAGTTGTGGGCAGAAGTGTTGAACCCTGCCCCCCGTTGCTAAAAGCTCAGAGCAGGGAGCTTGTGCATTTTCTACATTACAAATAAGATCTTTTTCACACTGCATTTTTTTTGTCCCCTCCTGAGTCAGAACAACTTAGATTGAGAAATATTTACAAACTCAGTTTTAATTTCAATTTTCTATACATATGTCTTCCATCATCAGAACAATGCCACAAGAACATGTTAAAAAAGGCAAAGAACATCATTTTTATTGGAGTGGGTTAGGTCCTATAAATATCCGGTTAATAAAACAAGAACAAAAATGCTTAGTTATTAAACATCACTTCTCCATTCTGACTTGTCTTTCAGATCTGAAATTTAAACAACAAAAGGTTTAATAGTTTAATACCTTGACACCTATTGATCAATGCATCAAACCACTTTGGCTCCAAAATTACCTTAATTTAGCTTTTACTTGAAACCCAAAATGTATGTGATTTTTTTTTCCTGTTCGGCTGTTTCTTTTCACTAAAAATATGTATCTTTCGACTTTATTTAAATTTATTTGTAATTAAGTTTAAAAAAATAAGGTAAAATGTCATGTCTTGTTCGACAAAACTGGACTTTAGCAGTAAAGAAATTTATTTCCACTCATTTCTGCTGAAGGGAACATTCACTTCTAGTAATATCGGTTGGTAAAATTGGAAGTTGATATGTTTAAATGACGATCATTCCAGAAATAAGAAAGTAATGTGCCTCCTTTTTTCTTTGCTCTATTGCCATTTTGATTAAAATTTTTAAATTCTCTTTTTAATACCTGCTCTTTTTCCAGATTTAATTACAGAGGTGAAAGGGGAACGACTAAAAGGTAAAATCCAATTTGTTTATATTCAATGTGTATGAAAGCTGCTGAAAGTCTGTTTTGAAAAAGTACTAAGGTAGTTATTCAGAAAAGAAGCTGAAAGGTCATAACTGCAATGAATGGTCTTCCATTTCTGTCCTGTGATTCATGTGCCGTTTTCTATCCATTTGTGCATTTATAGATTTGCATCATGGTGTTATCCCTGCTGCGGTGCTGGCGGCTCTACTAATCTTTGCCCTGCTGGTCGCCTCAATGTGGTTTCTGTACAAGAGGAACTATCTATGTTTTCATGGGATCCACACAAACTCGGCACGCTTTCACAGCCTCCCTGCGCTTAGAAGTGCTTATTACAGACAGACCAGCTCTCAAGCAACGGAGTCGGACGGAAATGTGCTGATTACAGACCTGGAGACTCACTCGGGAGAATAGCACCCCACACAGAGATTGCTCACCTGCAGCCGCGACTGCCAAGTAAAACTGTCAAACGGTGGGGGTCCTGATGGTAAATGGAGATGTTTTCAAAGACTCTGCCTTCTATCTTTGATTCAGTCAGGACAGTTAAATGAAACCAAAGTGAATTTTATGCATTGCGGGTTTAGAGTTCATTCCTTTTTGCTTTTCTATTAGAAATGTTATAAATAGGGATGTTAAAGAAAGGATTCAGATTTTTATACTTGTTAAAATATTTTTTTTGGCTCATAGGTTTGAAAACTATACTGATGATCCATTATCTGCAGGATTTTTTTTTTTTAGCTATAAATGTGGTACAATATAAAAGGTCAAGGTTAAAGTTCATAAACAAACAAACCAAAAAGAAGAAAAGAATGCCAAACTAATTTTCTTTTTTCGTCACTTTTCAAAAGCTGCTGTATCTGCAAGTGGTACATTTCTGCTGTCAGCAATAGCTTTATATTCTGTTTTTCTTAATTTAATACACATGTTTTATAATATTGCTTAAGGGTTTTGTACGTTTGTAACTAACAGAAAAATATATTTCAGATGTCTAATGACTGGATGTTCTGATTTTGTCTGCTGATACAAAGAAATAAAATATTATTCGATTTTATTCTGATGCAAATAAGCTGAAGCGGGGTGAAATAATTGCGATTTCATCCTTAAGAAGTACTCTGTGGCATAAGAAGTCTAATAAAAGAGAAAGCTCTCATATTTGGGGTCTATTAATAGAAGTTCCCCTCAGTGGTGAAATAGAAAAGCGGAATTTTGGTATTTCTACTATGCAAGCTATTTTAGGAATTTGACCTTTGGCCATTAGGCCAACTGCTATTAATTCTTGAATTAAAGAAAAAGTATGAAGTATTTCAAAAATAATTAAACTCGACAGTAAACAGATCTGGTTCGGCTTCTGGGCCAATAGGAGACACGTGACCAGGTCATCGAGCGTTTGGACAAGCCGGAAATCGTAGGCCTCTCCTTCAAAATAAAGTGTTACACGTTCACAAAAAAAAGTTTAACGTGTGGATAAAAACAAACAGAGGGTATGACTGAAACATAAGGTAATTTTTAGACATTATTATAAAAAATTGCAGACAAAAATTAGCATACTATCGTGTAGAATTAAAACACATGTATTGTTTATTTTGACTAATTCGTTGACTCTTCATTTATATATTTCGTCCTTATTAACATATAAACGTATCCTAGCTTTTGCTTTCGTGTAGTTTGTTCCTCTATTTGTTGTTATGGCGCTCGAACTCGACAGGAAGTTGTAGCTGCAGCTTTACGGGGAGGTCTGACCGCATCCCAGCCTCTGACAGCTGACAGAACTGGTTGAGGCTGATACCGATCACTTCTTCGTTCGGAGTTCCGGGCCATTGACCGGCCCGCCCGACCTCACCGTCCCACACCCAGCGGCGCCACTTCCTGCATGAGTCCGTCACGGTTCTGGCTTGACCATGCCGAGACTGTCCGGAGCGACCCTCTACCTTTGTCTGCTGGCGCTGGTGGAGTCTACTGGTTTTGGTGCGAAGGCGCAGAACACCGGCGCGAGCGCGTTTGGTGAGCTACCTGACACTTTTTGTTTTGTTTTCGTTTGCTTTCCCCACTGACTGTAAACTCTGACCATGAAAACTCAGAGGACACGAATGAAACCGTCTACTTTCCTCCTGTGAACCGGGTCGGACCGTTTTAAATCCCCGTCACTGCGTCTTTCCCGATGAACCACGGCTCATTCTCCTAAAACCAACATTTTTGCCTCTCTTGTTTTTGTGTTGTTGTGTTAACTCACATAGAACAAGTACTGCAAAACTAACGCTGTAACACGAGCCGGATTTCTATTTTGAAAACCCCGTTTTGGTCTTGTGCCCTAATAATGTTTGTTCTTGTTTCGATGTGTCACCTGAACGTTTGTCCAGCCTGTGATCGCTCTCACCTTTTCACATGTTGACAAGCGGAATCACTTTCTGGTCAACATCTTAAGAGCTGTGTCCCTTCTCTGCAGTTGGTCCTCTGCCAGCTGTTGCTGCTGTGTCTTTAACCGATCCTTCAATCTGTTTTTGTCGCTTTTGGTTCTTCCTGTCGGGTTGACTTTCGTTTTATAAGTTCTCTTGGCCACCAAAGTTCCTCCAAATGCTAATTTTAAACAATTAGGATTTTTTTTTAACTTAGTTTTCCTTAAAGTCGCATGGTCTACAGCCCACATGATGACACTTCCTCCTTTGTGGTGCAGTGTGCTGTGTGTTTCATGTCAAAAAAGTTCTCACCTCGCGCCATTATGTATACTCTCTGGAAACTTTATTAGTTCCACCTTGCTAGTACGGGGTTGGACACCTTTTGCTGTCAGTACTGCCTTAATCTTTGGTGGCGTAGATTCAACAAGGTTCCGGAAACATTCCTCAGAGAGTTTGGTCCATATTAACATAATAGTATCATCAGTTGCTGCACATTTTTCGACTGAACATCCAGTCCCACCACATCCCAAAGGTTCTCTTTTGGGTTGAGATCTGGTGACTGTGGAGGCCATTTGAGTCCAGTGAACTCATTGTCATGTTCAAGAAACCAGTCTGAGATGATTCCAGCTTCATGACATGGTGTGTTATCCTGCTGGAAGTAGCCATCAGAAGATGGTACACTGTGGTCATAAAGAGATGGACATGGTCAGCAACAATACTTAGGTAGACTGAATGCTTAATTGGTACTAAGGGGCCCAAATGTGCCAAGAAAATATTCCCCACACCATTACACCACCACCACCAGTTTGAACATTTGATACAAGGCAGGATGGATCCATGCTTTCATATTGTTGACACCAAATTCTGGCCCTACCAACCAAATGTTGGAGCAGAAATGGAGACTCATTAGACTAGGAAGCATTTTTCCAATCTTCTATAGTCCAATTTTGGTAAACCTGTGTGAATTGTAGCCTCAGTTTCCTGTTCTTAGCTGACAGGAGGGGCACCCGGTGTGGTCTTCTGCTGCTGTAGCCCATCTACCTCAAGGGTGGACGTATTGTGCGTTCAGAGATGTACTTCTGCAGACCTCAGTTGTAACCAGTGTTTATTTGAGTTACTGTTGTCTTTCTATCAGCTGGAACCAGTTTAGCCATTCTCCTCTGACCTCTGACATCAACAGGCCATTTTCACCCACAAAATTCTGTAGACTCTAGAGATGGTTGTGGGTGAAAATCCCAGTATCAGTAGTTTCTGAAATCTTCAAAGCAGCCCATCTGGTACCAACAACCATGTCATGTTCAAAGTCACTATAATCACCTTTTCTCTCCATTCTGATGCTCGGTTTGAACTGCAGTAGATGCAGTAGATCATATTGCCCATGTCTAAATGCATTGAGTTGCTGTCATGTGATTGGCTGATTACAAATTGGTATCAATGAGCAGTTGGACAGGTGTGTCTAATAACATGGCTAGTGAGTGAATATTTATTTTTTTTAATTGATCAAATTATGTTTGGAGTTTTCCTGGACACCTTTTGTCTCATGAATATTTTGAAGAGTTTTTATCTCTGTCCAAAAAAAGCTATGGTTCCTTTTTCAGTGTGTTCCCATGCAAAGGTGGAGATCAAGACAGGTCAGGACAGGTGTATGTTGATGATTATATAATCTACAAACTGTTAATAGGGGCAGGCAGAGTGTGCCAAAATCCAAAACACTTAATATTTTGATATCAACACTACTCGATAAAGAGTATATGCCAAGAAATCTTAATATTTTCCAAATGTCAAGGTTTGTTTAAGTTTGAAGGACTCGAACAATGTTTTCCACAGCACAGTCAAGTACAAATCAATTTGTTTTAATTTTTTGTTTCATTGCAAGAACTCAAAGTGTGTGTGTGTGTAGGGGGGGGGGGGGTTAGAAGAAAAGTCAAACAGTTTAAATCTCGGGTCTTATTTTGTTTTTATAAACTAATTTGTGTCCAAATGGGAAAAAAACAGCTCCTAAAGAGACAGATTGTACAAGATTTTTGTTTATTTTCTGTTATCATTGCAGATGAGGATGTTTTCTCTATTCAGCACTCGAGGACGAGTACATGTTTGAGTCCACAGACCCCTGCAGTGCTTCATCTCACCACCTGTGACCCCAAAGACTCCTCCCAGCGATGGAAGTGGAGCTCAGGTCATCGGCTCTTCCACGTGGACACGTCGCTCTGTTTGGCTATGGATCTCCCCTCCAAGAAGGTGTCCTTAACTGACTGTGGCTCCACCGACCCGACGTGGTGGCAGTGTGCTGACGGAGCTCTTTACACTGCTTACCAAATGAGTCTGTCACTCAGCGAAGGCAGTTTAGTTGCCAAACGAAACTCTAATGACACTTGGGTAATAGGAGGATCCCAGAGCAACATCTGCACTAAGTCCTATCGTGGTAAGTGTGGCCTAGCACATGCGCTGCCCTAATCTTTACTTCAAGCAAGAAAAGTTGCATTTAGTTTCGTTTGGTTGACTTCATCAAATAAAGTTTGTTCTGAGGGTAAGTCACTTCGACTTTGTTCGGTATGCACAAACAGTCAAGGGTGGCAAATCTTTTAAACAAAAGACTGGTACTTTCCAGCAGACCCAACCTGTCATTTGGCTTGTCGTCATTGCTGTGGCTGGATCGTACCATTGTACAGTGTGACAACCCGCCATGTTAAATTCCTCTGCCTCCGAGAGGCCAACACATTTCTTGGTGCGTTTGGGGACTTTCTTGATTTATATCTATGCACTCGGAGCTGATGCAGTATTGAAACTTTGGCTTTTGCTTTCCTTTCACACGTCACTCTGTGTCTATGAAACGCTAGGTGTTTTCCCAAATAAAATCATTCAGTGGACCAGAAGTTTTGACATAACAACGGATATGCAGCTTTTCCTGTGTGTAAGACGTCTTAAAGTCTAAGCTTCTTCAAACTGAGGCTACAGACAGAGTAAAGGGGTTTTGATGCGAAACTGCATGAGACTCATCATTTGGTGTGAAAACCTTTCTTCTGCTTAGCGTTTGAGGAAAGCAAAGCAAGAGTAGCTAAGTGAACTTGGACTGTGCCAACTCTCAGCAAAAAATTAAAGCGAAACAGGTACTTAGTAATCAGTTAAAGACATGTCAAAAATGTGTACGAACAGGGAAATCCAAAATTGTCTAGATTTTCCCTGTTTTTATTGGTTCTTCATGTTTTGTGCTGCAAGAGCCTTAACAAGTGCAGCAGGTTATGTTTCACAGCTGTGACATGATTTAAGTGTCTCAAAGCGGAGACAGACATCCAACACTTGTAACGGGTCTCTCTGTGCACAGTTGTCCACACCACAGATGGAAACTCAGCTGGCCTCCCCTGCGAGTTCCCCTTCAAGTACAACGGCAGCTGGCATCACCAATGCCTGCCTGACCCAGACTTACCTGGATGGTCTTGGTGCGCTACCACCGTCGATTTTGATCAAGATCAGAAGAAGGGGCAGTGTCTGATTCCTGGCAGGTTCCTTTTTCCTAAATTAAGTGTACTGTACTTTAAAGTGTGGATGCCATGCTTTGAACAACTTTGTCAAATAAAAAAGCCCTTTAAACGCTGATTCTATTGATACCAATAGTTCGCGTCGAAAAAAATCCGAAGCATATGAAAATAGACATCTTTCGAAGGAATCAGAGATTTGAATTTGCCGCTAAGAGCGCAGGCTGGAAGTGACCCAGATATGACCTGTGACGTCACGAAAGGCATTGACTTCCGTAGTTCCGCTTCGGACAGCATGTAAACAAAGCAGGTAGTCTTCGTTTCTCTCGTTAATCATCGTTAATTCTCGTTAATTCTCTGTTAATCATCAACATGCCAAGTCGTTGTGTGGCAGCTGGATGTAGCAATACATCTAGTGAAAGTGTATCCGTGTATAAATTCCCAAACCAAGAAACGCTGCTGAAACAATGGACAAAACAAGTTCAGCGCATGTCCGAAAAACAGAAACGCCCAGTACCAGCACTGGCAGGAGCCAGTACAAAAAAGAGAAAATCTGTGACCGAAAAGCTGGCACAAAAGAGAGTGAGTTTAACGTTTATTACATAATGTATTTATTACAAAAGAGAGTGAGTTTAACGTAAAATCCGGGTTTTTGAGCAAACCGAACGTACTTTCCTGGAAATAAAGACCTGATCTCTATGGACAAATCGCTTTCCAGATGAAAAAATTGTCTGAAATCGGCGAATTTTAGCTTTATTTTCTATATTTCTCTGCGGATCACTTCCTCTATGTTCGCGGCTATCTCTCGTCTACCCGGCCTAATTGACCAATGACGGAACGTTTTAGTTGCTTTCGGATGCGTCGACGGCTCTGATTGGCTCTGTCTGTACCACGTGGTCAGCGTGACGGATCCCCTAGAGACCAAAACTGGGGACACACGCTAAACTTTCACAAACAAATCTGAAGAGTTTGCGATCAATAATGCGGGCATCGTCATTATTGAGCGTGGTCACCACCTCAGTTGTGAGAAGACGATAAAAAAAAAACAAATTTAAGTGGTCTTGGCTGGAAGACGGTAGCATCACTCTGTGCTTCGCTATCGGTGCTAGCCATGTTGTCTGCCTTTCGTTACGTCACAAACAGGGCGGCGCGAATTCGGCGGAATGCGTGAAGCCGGCGGCCGTCCTCGTTGTTTATATCGTGTTTTTCGTTATTTATTCTTTTTCGAAAAATATTAAAAACAATCGCAACATGAAATAGAGATTATTTACTATATATTGGCTGATTAAAATAGGCCATGTCACCCACACTTTAAGGTTTTTGAGTATTTTCATTACACAAATATACCAGGGTGTCATCTGTAAAAAAAAAAAAAAAAGCACCATATTATAGATTTGTAGAGCTTGTAAGCAGACGAATATCAATCTCTTACTGACAGACTCTTTGACTTTGCAGAGGAGGACTGCCACACCCTGTTTGAAGGGCCAGTAGGAGACTCTTGCTACGAGTTTGTTGCCACCGCCGCTGTGACCTGGCATGCCGCCTTGGACTCGTGTCGGAGTCAGGGTGCCGATCTGCTCAGTCTGTCCGACATCGACAATCTCACCAGTAAGACCTGTCAATCCTTGCCAACCCCTCCCTCTCCTTCCTTTCATTTCTTTCTCCTTACTTCTCACATGTTGACTGAATTTCAAAAATGTCGACCGTCCTGTAAAGAATATGGAACCAGCACTACCACATCTCAACCACAAAAAGGACGCAAACAAAACAAAAGTTGCATGTCGGAGCTGCAACAGAAAACAAAAGTTTAAAATGTTGACTGATCCATAGAATCCACCAGTCATCTTCTGTAGATGCACCCTCTTCACAGGAAATATAAAGACCCATTTATTGTGACATTGGAAGGGGAAGTCATTATGAAAAACACCTTAAAACTCATTTTCTTTTTGTTAACCTCTTATCAATTTATAGACAAATAAAATCTTTGAACGCAAAGCTCTAAACGCGGGGAGAAAAAAAAGAGTTCAAG
Organism: Oryzias curvinotus; assembly: GCA_023969325.1. Lineage (NCBI taxonomy): Eukaryota > Metazoa > Chordata > Actinopteri > Beloniformes > Adrianichthyidae > Oryzias > Oryzias curvinotus. Next base: position 4,768,474 of record CM043708.1, read on the forward strand.
CGCCACTTCTTAAATAGATCTTTACACCTTTTGCACTTTGAACATTCACCATGCAAAGTGAAACTGCTAGCCAGCGCCTCTGATGAGACGGAGCCCTTTCATCTGGTTCCTGCTTTTGTTCCTATTTCTTTCTCTCTGCTTGAGCATCACGCTGTGCAATTTCCACAGCCTTGTTACGAAAACACCAACTGACTATAGCTGAGAGAACAAGCTGAGATGTTTAAAGGAGTACACCTCACCAGCCTGAAAAGATTTCCCAATCCTGCATGCATTCTTGGACTCATTGCTAAGAAAGTTAATATAAACACCTTTTGCAGAATTCAGGCTGTGTTTTTCCTCTAAACTCACAAGACCCGAATCAAAAGTAGTTCATGTTGGGGCTGCAGGCTGTGTGAAAGTCATTTTTGGACTTTTAAGTCTCTGGGTTGTGTGAAGATGGGACAAAAGCAGTAGAATTAATTTTATTTACTCTTAACTTCTTTTTGCTGGAGACTAGCCGATAGGGATTAAAAAGGCAGCAGACAAGCTCAGCATTTCCTGTTTTTTTTGTTTTGTTTGTTTTTTCGTCCGCTGGCTCCAGTTTTCAGCAGTTATTCATGGATGCGCAGAATATGCAATGAGCAGCAACGTTTTGCACAGTAAATTTGTCATTTAAATAACAGATAAAACAGCTGTTACTTTAGTTTCTTTATTTTTTTTTGTATGTGAACAAATTACAGTTTTTCTCATGGGCCTGACTTGTATGTTTGTATGCATTAGTAAGTAACTACAGCTGTGTTTGTGTTGCAATGTTCGACCGTACAGTGTTGAGCGGCTTCCGTATGATGCCATCAAAGATGTGGATCGGCCTTCATCAGCTGGACACTTCTCAGGGCTGGCAGTGGTCGGACGGGTCCCCGCTCTCCTTCCTACGCTGGGAGAAAGGTAGCGACTGTTGACCGTTGACTCGTTTCTCTGTAATTTGTTCATCCCAAACTCTAAAACCATTACAAAAACTAGGGGGGAAAAAGCCCTATCAAGTAAATAAAATGGAAAAAAATGATAGCTTTGAAGCTCTCATGTTGCAGTTTTCACTTGCCAGAAATATCTGCTCGCTTTGGCATGCTGGGATGCGGATACTTTGTGTGTTCTTTTGTGCATTGGCCTTCTATAAACATTGGTGCTAGTCAGAGAAACAATGCAGCAGTGTTATGAAGAGGCAGAGTGTGCCAGTGTGGCCTTGGGATTGTTAGTGCTTTTGAATAATCCATTATAAGTAATAAATGGATGGCTTTATGAAGCCTGCAAGCTATTGTGACATATTTTCTTTTTCTTTCTTGATTCTTTTGCACTGGGTGTGAATAATCTGCCTTTTACTGATCTGGACTGTCAGTGATTTACAGAATAATTGTATTTGTGGTATCAGTGTGTGAGCCATTTGCTGGAAAAAGTACTTATGTCTTTGTACATTTCAATGTTGATATATTCTTTCTTTCTAGGCTTGTGATATACGTATGATAAATATTAATATTCGCTGTTTTCTGTGGGGTTTTGCCAGATATGCCACCCACCTCATTGTTAATCGAGGCGGACTGCGGAGTCCTAAACTCTCAACAGAACTATGAAGCGGAGTCGTGTAACAAACGGCTGCCCTACGTGTGCAAGAAGAGGCTGAATCATACAGACACAGCAGAAACAGGTGGGTTTGCGTTTGCTTATAGATTCCTATTAGGTCACCTTTAGAGTGCAACTAAACACAGGGTGCTCACTTCTGTCCTTTATCAGCAGTTTTAACATTTAACTATGCAGAGCTGTCTTCCAAAGTGTTTCCTTCTTTCTGCAGGGTCTTTCATCTATAATGAAACGCTGTGTAAAGATGGCTGGGTGCCGTGGAGTGGCTTCTGTTACAAGTTGGTAAAAGACGTGCCAAAGAACTTCACAGACGCTAGGAACCACTGCAGCGTCTCTGAGGGGGGAGCACTTTTAGCTAGTTTCCACTCCATTGACAGCAAAGAGTTGATCAGCACCAACTTCCATGCAGGTAAAGCTGATGGCATCTCAAATGTTACTCTGATATCTAATGAGTAGAGATGGGTACCGTTTGGATTATATCCCCAACCGAATTGGTACTTTTGAAACATATATATATATGTATGTATATATGTATATATATGTATATGTATATGTATATGTATATGTATATGTATATATATATATGTATATGTATATGTATATATATATATATATATACATATACATATATATATATATATATATATATATATATATATATATATGTGTGTGTATATACATATATGGTATATATATATATGTGTATATATATATAAGTGTATCTATATATATATATATATATATAGTATATTATAATAGTATATATATATATATATATTTGTGTATATATATATATATATATATATATATATATATATATATATATATATATATATATATATATATATATATATATATATATACATGTGTATATATATATATATATATACATGCTGACCATCACAATGGGTTAAATAAAGCATCAGTTCAGAGATGTGATGTATGTGACCGGAACTTCTTTTTTAGGCGGGCATGATCACTTTTTAATGCACGCTCAGCAGCTAATCAGAATTGAGAATTCACCCGAACCATGATAAAATTTGAATTTACAGCCTAGTTATAAACTGTGATGTGTCAGCCAATTGGATGTTTGGTATACAAGAAAACCATCTACACAAAAATGCTTTGAGCAGAAAAAAAAATAATCTTTTGTTTTCAAAAGGCCTTCTAATGTGGAGTAATGTTACATTGTTGTATTGTGTAGCAATTCCCAGCAGACATGTGTTTTATCACAAAAGTGACTTTCCCTTTGGCTTAGTTAGAAGTAAAAATGTAACTTTTTTAGAAAGAACCGTGAGGAGAAATGATAACACGGTCACTGAAACAGGCTGCACTTAACCACTAAGGAAACGAGCAAGCAGTGGTAGGCCGGTTATAACATGCTGAGTCACAGGAAGAGGAAGCCTTCTCCACCAGGCTGGTGATGGCAAACTCCATAAACATGAAAGCCCCATTGTACTATTTCAAAAGCCCACTTTTCGTTCATAAACTGCAGGATGTAAAGCTCACTGACAGTCTGTAGGATCTTAATAACAAGCAGCAGTAAAATCAGAGGATGGTACTCACCCAAAGGGATCTGAATAACATTCACCAACCAAACAGGTTTTGAGTCACTTGTTTATAAGCTTTTGCCATTTCCTAACACGCCTAACAATCTGCCTTTTTACACTTATGGAAATTTTTCAGCATGTTTTTGTGTCGATTTGAGTTTGGGATGGCTATGGTGCAGAGGTAGAGCGGTCGACCCATGTGTCGAAGTGTCCTTGGGCAAGACACTAAACCACACATTGCTCCTGGTGGTTATAGGTTGGCACCAGTATTCAGCAGTGGAGCCACCATTAGTGTGTGAATGTGTGTGTGCATGAATGAATGGGACTGTGAGTGTAAAACGCTTTAGGCCTTCTAAGAAGGTAGTGAAGCGCTATACAAGTATACTCCATATACCAATTTTGCATTTATTGATTTATTTTATTTTTTTACCATCAGAAACTGTCAAACTTGAAATTGAGGATTTGCAGGAATTGCTGAAGTTGTTGTGCATGTTGTGTCACATTAGATAGCAACATTTTGGATGTGTGGATCGGTCTGACCGGTGCGGGTTTGAACCCCACTACCTTCACATGGACGGACCGGAAACCTTTGACCTTCACTTACTGGGACCAGAAACAGCCCATGCAGCCCTCTCAGAGTTCCTCCTGTGTCTTCTACTCCGGAAAGGTTTGTTGACGTATAATTACCAACTGACTAAAGTCTTTTGGAATCCAAGTGTACTTACTTTAATACATATTGTATTTTTTGTGTCACAGAAAAATAATTTAATATAATTTGGTTTATACAACGTGAACAAAACCTAAATTTAAGATACATACACACCGGGCATGCACAAGAACATGCTGAACACGGGTTTTTAAGTGTTGGAAGAGGCTTGGTGCTAAAGGTCAAAGCGGTGCAAATCTTGAGAATCTTGCTCCAGGCTTTTTCTTTCACAGCTTCATTCCGATATATGAAAGACATGGTGTCATATGATTCCGGCCAGACACAAATATGAATCTTTTCTTCATGATCAATTTTCAAACAGTTGGCGCTTCTGTGTATTGAAAAGGACTCTACCCATGCGTCATTATGAAGTCCAAGTCCCTGATGTGCCAAAGTTCAACTGGCTTAACTTTCAACACATGTTTTGTACGTAGAGCGAAAAAACAGACTTAAAAACTTGCATGGAGTGAACACGAGAGGTTTGAGTACGAACGTCCGAAACGTACATATCCACAAATAGACTTTTCATTGGAAGCGGTTACTCAAATGCGTGTTTCCAAGCCCGGTGTGAACGTAGCATTAAATTCATAGGAGTGTTTAAAAATGTCAATATCTCAATTTAAATTTGAAATAAGTAGCCAGATTCTTCTAATCGTTACTCACTTTCAGGGATTACATACCTCTAGTATGACTCTAGTTTGAGTCTTGAGGCAACTTTAGTTGGTGCCGGACACCTTATAAATAAACTGAACAGGAAAAATATGGATGGGTTTACTAAAGCCATTGTCAAATAATCTGTTTTGTGTGAAGATGCCGGCAAGATGTGATTATGTAATGCACAGACGTAGATGGCTTAAACTAAAAGAACAAGGCAGTGAGGTCAGGTTTGCAGAGCTGAGAAGGACATTAGCTGTAAAATCTGTCTCAGCACAGCATCAGAAACCTCAAACCAGCGTGGCAATGCAGGGCAGATCTGGGTTTGCTCTGCTGCCAGAGGTTCTTAATTACGGTATTTAGCATTGTGAGGCCATCTGCTTAAAAGCTACTATCCACACAGAAACTGCTTTTCTGCTGCAAAAATATCAATCTGGATATTGACAATAAATAGGCTGGAAAAGAATCTGTGTTGCAAACCCATTGTCAGACTCATCTCAGAGGATTTGACAGGACCTCAAAAAAAGCCCCACACAAACTATTGTTAGCCAACAAGCTAATAGTTAACCGAAAATCCTCACTAACAGTCTGTGGGACGGCTTACTTCCGATGACTTAAAGGCTTCACATGTTTTAAAGTTTTACAAATGGTTTACCAATTCTTTTGTTGCTCAATCCATCCTTTTTATGTTTTGGATATTTCCTAATAGTTGACACATTTAATAAGCCAAACTCCATTCCCATCTCAATGTTTGAAGAGAACATGCCACAACGAGTTATTGCATGAAAGCTAATGGAAAAGCCTTTACCTGCTACCATTCTTACAACTTGATTTCGACACAAATTAAAATATAATGTTCAGAAATGGAGGAAAAAGGTACCGTATTTCCCGCACTATAGCACACAAGGTGTCACAAGGCGCACCATCAACAAATGGTCTATTTTTGAAATTATGCCATCTAAGACGCACCGAACTGTAAGGCGCATTAAGCGAGATAAAAGACAGTTTGTCACTGCGTTCACAGTAACTCTAGAACTTGTTTGTAACATCCCACATGTTAGACACTTTAGAAGCGTTAGGTGTGTTAGCGTATTCAGAATAATAACCAACCAAACGTTGGTCAGTCTGTTGTGTGGCTCTCAAAATCGCTTCGGCATCAGTAAACACAACCAGATTTAATTTAGTTGGAAGATACTCCAGATTATAAGCCGCACTGTGGTTTTTTGAGAAATATGACGGCTTTTAAGTAATTGAATTGCATTCAAAAGGGTGATCATTCTGACTTTTCAACTTTTAATTGCAGGTCACCTTTTAGTTTTCATGAACAGATAAGGTTAGTGCCCAAACTGTTTGTAGTTCTTAAAAAAAATTAGAACAAAAAACACCAGTGGTTATTTTTGTTTTTGATTATTATTATAATTTTTTTTAAATTTAAACAAAGATCCCTCTTTTTTTTTTAATTGAATGCAATACGCTTCCATAAATGAATGCACCTCGTACAGTACCGTACTTGCGTACACACTGAGACTTGTTTCTGACAATACTTACTAGTTTTGTCCTTGTAGAATAAAAGCTGTATGTTTTTTTTCGTTTGCATGCTTGTGTAAGACCTGTATGCTCTTTACAGTCTCACGGTTGGCGGGTTGGTGACTGCACACAGAAGAAACCCTTTATGTGTCAAAAGGAAGGAGAGCTCAGGAAGTCACCAGAGGTGGTCGGATGCAGCTTTAAAGATGTGAGGATTGTCTCACTCCACTCATTTTTCTCCTGAAAAATGTTCTTCAGGAATTCCCATAACACAGTTATCCATAATGTCGTTTGGCTGAATTTAATTCTTTTGCTGCCCAGAGGCAGTGAATGCAATCTTGAGTCAGTTTTATTGCTGATTTCAAGACTGATTGCGTATCTAAATCCAATCTAAGTAATATTTCGATTGAAGCCTAAGTCTTGTGGTTTTCATTTATGAAGGGTTGGAGGAAACATGGGAACTCCTGCTATAAAGTAAACACAGAACAAGTTCCCTTCAAAGATCACTGTAACATCACTATAAGAAACAGGTAAGAACTTGTGCATGATTCCTAAAGTGCCACTAATCAAACCAATCGTTACCATTTGGCACATTATTCACCACCATTCAGCTCTGAAACCCTAAACTAACATCTCAGGTCTGACTGGTCTTCTTAGGTTTGAACAGGCCTTTATCAACCGGTTACTTGGTGAGCACATCAAAGCAGAGCCTCAGTATTTCTGGATCGGGCTGCAGGACATCAAAAACACAGGAGAGTACCAGTGGATAAGTCCAGACGGGTCACCAGGTGTAGTGACCTACACCAACTGGGGCTGGGCTAACCCAGGTTAGTTTAAAACAGCTAAAACCAGCTAGGTGATGCACTAATGTACCACACTGTGTTGCTTTTACAGCTACTATCATTATGGCTTTACATGTATAATGCAGGACTTCAATCTGCTGAGTGTGATGATGTCTTGTGGGTTGACAGATATTTGGAACCGTTAACTGTTATGTGTGCTCAACTTATTCAGAATAGATCATTTGATACAGATTTTAATAAAACAAAATCTCATTCAGTATTTATGTACAATCTGAAGACTGCATGGTGTTATAGTGGGTAGCGCTCTTGCCTCACAGCAAGAAGGCCCCCGGTTCAAGTCCCGGCTGGGGGGCCTGAAACAGAACATCAATGGGGGACCATTCGTGGAGTTTGAATGTTCTCCCCGTGTATGCGTGGGTTCTCTCCGGGGTCTCCGGCTTCCTCCCACCGTCCAAAAACAAGCTTCATAGGTTCAATGGTTACTCTAAATTGTCCATAGGTGTGAGAGTGAATGGGTGTGTGATATGTGACCCTGCGACAGACTGGCGACCTGTCCAGGGTGTCCCCCTGCCTTTGCCCACAAGTCGCCGGGATAGGCTCCAATAGCTCCGTGACCCCAAAAGGGAAAAACGGAAGAAGAGGAATTTAACAAATTCCTGGTGCAAACTAAAATATCTAGTAAAATGTACAATCTAAAATGTTTTTTTTCTCTTGATAAAATCAAATTATTTAGTAAACACTGAATTAAACAGTTTTTTTTATGTTGGCATATTTTAGCACAGGATGGAGGCTGTGTTGTGATAACCACCAGAAAACCCTTGGGCAGCTGGGAGGTGAAGAACTGCACATTTTTTAAAGCTGGAACCATTTGCAAGAAAGACCTCAGCCCACCTCCAAGTCCAGAACCAGAGCCAAATCTGAATGCAACGTGTTCTGACGGATGGGTGTCCAGACAAGGCATCAAATATTGCTACAAGGTATGTGTGAATTTGAGCGGGACTTCTTTCTTATTTGTCCTTGCTACAGAACCACTCTGGTCTACAGATATAATTATAATATGGGTCATGCTTTTTAAAAAGGATCTCATGTTTTTGCAGTTTTCAAATGTTGAAAACTGCTCTGATTACACAAAAAATGTATTTGTGGACAGAACTTGCAGAATTAAAAAGGGGTCTAAGCATAGATTATGTGAAAAAGGGATTCTTGCATTAAATGTCCACTTTATTTGTGAAAAACAAGCTTTTCTATAAACAATTAGGGTTAAATGGGGTCGTCCATTTAACACAAAGACAACTGTGATAAAAACGTTGCCTGTAGATATAGTTTATTGCCTATGGATTATTGAAGAAAAGGAAACACATTTCATTAATTCATTGGATCACCAATCACACTATTGCTTCTGCTCTCATTTGATTGTTTTCTTTAGTTATTTTTCCTTGAGCTTAAATCTGTTTATTCTACATTGTGTGAACCGAAAGGTCAAAAGGTTTCGTTTTTATGTTTACTCTTGTCAGGTCTTTCATGAGGAAAGAGTCAGCCGGAAGCGTTCCTGGGAGGAAGCCAGGAGGTTCTGTCAGGCTCTGGGAGCCGATCTGCCGAGTTTCACCAATGTGACAGAGATGTTGGCTCTGCACAGCATCATGAGAGAAACTATCAGGTCTGTGACCGACGCTGTCATTCAACTCTTGCTCCAATTTTCCTTCTGGGAGGTGAAGGTGTTTCAACACAAAAGGGCAAAACGGAATAGACCCACTGCGATTGAATTGTGTTTGTGGCATTTTTTTGATGATGGAGGACCTATATCGTGAAAATTTAACTCAAAAATGTATTTCTGAGTATTTTTTTTTTACTCAAATTGTTGTGAATCCAGAGCAGATAGAAAATACCATTCGGATGGGCGACAAGCTCCCTGCTCCGCTCTATTCTGATGCATCCACTTGTAGACGACTAGATCCATAGTCTTTTGTTTTCCTTTTCCAAGCTGGCATTTGGCTCTAAACTGTACGTTTTACTGAATAGCTCTGATATTGCCAGTTTTGTTGCACCAGTAATGTTAGGTTGGAGATGTACGAGAGGAGGATGCTCGGTCCCGCCCACAACTCCTGCAGCTCTTAAAATTTTGCCTCAAAACAGCATAATCCTATTTAAAGGACCACTGGGAACACTTTCACAATAGATCAAAAGATGATTGGAGTGGGTTTTTAGGGAGAAAAAGGGCATTTTATTTTTGCTCAGATTCATATTTTACTCCTCATTGATTCAGTTTTAAAGGGCTCTTTAAACTCAACATCTAATGTTCTTTAAATTTTTTGGTCATCTTTTTTATAAAAGTGAAATATATAAACGATGGTGTTGCGTTGATTATTTTGCAGTAATAATCGGTACTTCTGGGTTGGCCTGAACAGGAGAAATCCTGATGGTTACTCCTGGCAGTGGAGTGACGGTCGACCTGTGAGTACAACTCTGATCATTCAGTTCTGTCTAAATTTGCTCAAGGAATAAAAAATAAATCAAATCTCCCCTCCTCTGACAGATTAAAAAACTGTAAAGATTGTTGGCCATAGATGATAAATGATTTTCTAGTCATTGCTCCGGCCAGTAGGATCATTTCTGTTGATTTCAGTTCCATCGTTATTGGGAGAGATGCCATTTTTGAATAAAATCAATTAAAACGCACCAAAGTTTTTACGTTTTTAAAGTGAACCACAAGTGTGTTGATTTCAGGTTTCCATGGATGTTTTACATCAAGATTTCCTTGAGGATGATGTGTACAGTCGGGATTGCACAGCGTTCAAGGTGGGCTTGATAAAAGACACACAGCCCTTCTGTATTCTGCTTTTTATTCTTTATTCTTATTGCCCAATGGAAATTTGGGTGCTTTTTTTTTTAAGATTCTTTAAAAAAAGATTTCAATATTACCCTAATACCCAATCCAGTTGGTTTTCAGCTCATTGACACAAATCCAGTTTGTTCATCAATCTATTTTGCCATTGTCCTTTTCTTAAAATAAATAAAGGATCAATTTATTTAATTGATCCCCCTTTACAGAGCCCAATCTGATTGAAAGTGTTAGGTTATTTGTCTGTATTGAGGCTCAACATTCATTGTTATTATTCAGAGCCCTTTTACCCCCACCGGTTAATGATCTGAGCTTTTTTGTGTTCTCCTTAGACCATGAGGAATAGCTTGACTCACCTGCTGATGTACGTGCTTCATGACATCGTGGTCACACCTTTCTATGCCAGACCGTTTCACTGCGACGCTCAGCTGGAGTGGGTCTGCCAAATACCCCGCGGTAACCATCCTCCCACACCCACCACCAGCCAGTGCTTTCACTTTAGATCTCTCCGTAAACAGCTATGTTAAAAGGGGAATTATTTCATCTGACGTTTATGGCAGCGAGGACAGTTGATTGTTTGACTCATACTGTATAAATATACTCACACACAAATAGTGATTTTTCTTTGTCTGCTTTTTTAATTTATTTTTTGGCTAAATGATTGTTAATGCTTCCACAGGAATCGACCCCAAAAAACCTGAATGGTACAATCCAGGTGAGGGCATCTATTTGTGTTTTTTTTTTTTAATTAATTATCCATTTGTTTCTGTGTTTTTTCTGTTCGAGATAAGCAGCTTCCATCAGTCTAGTGGCACACATTCAGGTGTTTCTTGTTCTTTTCAGATGGCCACCATGAGACGTCCATCTTCCTCGATGGGTCAGAGTTTTGGTTTGTAAAAGAACCAAAGTTACCTTTTCAGGAAGCAATGCTCTATTGCAATCAAAGTGGCAGTAAGCTGGCGGTTCCGCTGAGTTCAAACGCTGCTGCAAAGATTCAGGAGGAGCTTCAGCAGGTACGTAGCACAAGATTTGCTTATATTAAGATGGATCGCTGACCATCATTACTGTTTATCTGTATGGGTCTTAATGATAAAGCCAGGCTGAGCAGAAGAGTCTTAAAAGAGACAACATAGATATGAAAAAGAAAAGTTTTCTCATACTATAGTCATTTTCTCCTTATAATTGTCATTTACATTCTGTTGATACTATCTATTCATTAAATATTTTCATTTTGAGTTATATTTAAAGGATAAATGTACACAATGTTACTGTAGTATCTATAGAAATCCTTCAAATTTAGACCAGCAGACCTTTAAGACATTGCACTGAATCTTCTGGCATTCTGCTTCCAATGAGAACATTAAAAAAACAGATTTAGGAACTAGCAGATGAGCCAAGCTAATTCCTAAAACTAAAATCTGGAACTTCTGGAAGTGTTATATTTTAATAATATTGTCAGAAGAATGGAAAATCTAAAGAATTTCCTTTAACTAGAGGTGTCCAGCTGCAAACCTCAAGGAGCTGCTGCCTTGCCTGTTTTCCAGGTTACTTGGCTGCTACTGGTTATCTGGATCAGGTGTGCTCCACCAAGAAGCAGGACAGGAGACCTTTAGGCCTTAATTTTGATTCCTCTGCCTCAGACAGTTTTTCTATCAGTTTAGTTTTGTCTGTGCTTCTTTTCTGTGGAAATCTTTAGTTCATTCACAGTTTTTTCCCAAAGTAAAATCCTGTATATTCCTGATGACTGACGGTCATAAATCCAGAGGAAATGACTCCATTCTGGAAACTGTTGGAATTTCTTCAGGCGCTTCAAAAAGTTTCCAAAAAAGCGACCCCTCTGTGTGTGCTTGTTATCAACAGTTGGGGGAGAGCAAACAGAACTGGTGGATCGACATGAGGCAGAGCGCTCGAGGCTTCGCTCCGTCGTAAGCCAACGCACACGCACACTTTTTTACAAATGCAAGCTGCCACATCCAAATAAGAACTCTTTCTGTGGTACATTCCAGCTACGCCCAAAGGTACTTCTATCGCTCCTTCTTCTTGGGTCGATGCACCGCCCTCAGTCCGGATGGTAGCCTTTCACGTGAGTCACACATCAGATTGAAGGCTAAAGAGGGTAGAAAATGTATCATGTCCTCAAGGAATAAGCAACCGATCATCTTTTGATCTGTTACGAAAGCCTTAATAGTGGTCTTTTAATTATAATTGTGCCGTTTTTAGTCAAAATACAAAAACCTGTGTCATTTTCTAGGACATAGTTTCTCCAGAGCGGCAGTAATTCACTGTGGCTGTAGTTCTTTAGAAGTTTGACTCTGGGATGTTGACAGATCTGTTGGCGCGGAGAGCCTGCCTCTACTACCCGTCATCCATCTGTTTACATGTGCTGAGAAGGGGGCTTGTGGCCTGTATCACACCTTCAAATGTTTTTTAAGCACCATATTTTTCCATCTGCTCCAGATTCACAACAATTTGAGTAAAGAAATCCCCCAGGAATGCAATTTTAGGATTAATTTTCTTTTTTAAATGTCCTCCATCATGAGAAAATACTAAAAGAATGTGCTAAAAACACCAAAAACACAATTTTCATTGGAGTGGCTGTTGTGGGTGCAACATTCTATGTGTTCTAACTTTGCTTTTTAAAATGAACTTCAGAAGTTCGTTTTGAATTGCTAGAAGAAAAGAAAAAGACCATTGCTAGTGTTGTCAGGAGTTTGAGAAGACAAGTTAGAGCTACATCTTTGCATGCTGATCAAATGTTTTAATCTGCTATCTGCCCCATTCCTTGCAGAGTTGAGTTGCCTGCAGCAATTTCCCTTTGTGTGCGAACGACACAACATCACATCGGTGGAGAGAAACCCCCTGACGCCTCAGCCTGGAGGAAAGTCCTGTATAACCAACGCGCTGCCCTTCAGAAATAAGGTCAGAGACTTCCCCCTTGTTTGATGCAAGACATCTAGCTACAGATTAGCTCCTAATCTGTCCAAATCACTGGGAGATTATATGTGTTACTCTTCAAAAGAGATTTCCCATAAATAGGTCATTTTACTACTCCTGTGGTGAAACTTAAGAATTATCTGAGAGTAAGAGCTGAGGTTTGGATCATAAAAAGGATTTATAGCCTGGCATATCACAGAGGTTATTGAACTCTGATCATAAATGCATCAATAGCCGCGGTTGCATGGGCAAAATATCTTGATCGGATCAATGGTCGGGTTCGAATTCACCCGTGCACATGGGCACAGAAAACCTTTTTCCGATTAGAACAAACGTTCCCATGGCTCACACTTTCAGTCAGAATGAATCGTTTGGGCATGCGCAGTAGCTTTAAAAAAATTCCGGAAGAGGAGATGCGTCCCGTTGTAAACAAACCGCTGCCACAGACATTTATGCAGCAGCTCGGACCATGCTCAATCCAGGACCATGTAAGAAATTCTGCAATCTGCATCTTGGCTGCACGTAAATGTGTGGGAATAACATCAGACTTTATTTTGTCGGGAGACAGCTGGAAATACAAATCCATGTGATTGTTTGAACAGTTTCTAAGGACTGAGCGACATTTATTTCTGCTCTGAAAAGTTCACACACCGCCCCAAAGCCACTCTGCTCGCACACGGTTCCTCCTGAGTCCTGCAGCCGCTAACCCAGAGCGGCTGGACGGCTCGCAGTCTGAATTCTCCCACATAACAAAACAACAAAACGCACACGTAACTAAGCATCCCCCCCCCCCCCCCCCCCCCAACACAAAGTTATCCGGCTGCTCTGCTCACTTGGTCCACTGGCACCCGCAGTGGACTGAAGCGCTCCTGCCCCGCATCCCCCTCGTGAGGGGTGTAAGAGAGCGGAGAGGGGAAGAGCCAGCGGGGCGAGAGCGGAGCGGCGCTTTTCACGGGGCGTCCGCAGAGCAGCTGGTCGGTCCTGTATGAGCTCCACAGCTTTCTCTCAGCGAAACACCATCTATGCGTGACGTAAACCAGAGCAGAAGTGACACACGATCAGAATGAACTGTTTACATGTAATACGAACGGATAAAGGATCGGTATAACCCACCTATCTCGATCGAAAAGAAAGTTTGATCCGAAAGAGTCTGATCGGGGCAGACTATTCCAAACGGCGCGTTTACATGACGCATTTTCTTTCCGATCAGGCGTTCTTACCGATTACTTTTGCCCATGTAAACGCAGCTAGTGTCTTAACTGGGTCCAACCTCTCTTGTGTTTTCCAGTGCTACTCACTGATGAAATTGGAAGAGCCAAAACCGTTCAAAACTGCCAATGACGAATGCCACTCTATAGGGGGAACGCTGGTCACAATAGCAGATCAGGTGGAACAAGGTGAGGACTGTCCTTTGTTTTTGCACAATCCTACAACTTGATTTCATTTTTGTTTTATGTGAAAAATGTTTACAAGTTTGATCAAAAAATTTTTTTAAGAAGAAGTCAATTCTGAAGCTGCATAGCAAATGCAGTGTTCCCTCGGTACATTGAGGTTCACTTTTCACTGTTTTGGAGATTTTTTTCTGTGCTATTTTGCTGGCTTTTTCATAACCAGAAACTGTGTTTTGCGTCCTGATTGGCTGTTATGAGTCAATCTCACCGTGTCGTGTCTCCTGTTGTAAAATGCATTCAGCTTTCCAGAGATACATAATTCTTCAATCGGGATCAATTCTTTGTTTTCTTTCTATAATACTGAACTTATTTTTCAATGAAGGTTTGAAAAGTGTGAAAATGTTCATGTCTGTCTAAGAAAAGTTTATAAAGTGTGTAGTGGAGGGTTTTACAGCCTTAACCCTAGTGCTATCTTGTGGGGTCAAAATGACCCAACCCTTACATTTACGTGTTATCCCCACCATGACAAAGGTGGAGAGGATTTCATGTAATCCATGGACACCAGTGAGGATCACAAATCATTGAAGAAAAAAGGTTCAGCGCACTGTTTTGTGGGGTCTAAATGACCCCACTCCCAACACGTTAACGTTGGGAGTGGGGTCATCTGGACCCCACAAGACAGCACAAGGGTTAAAACATCTGGAATCCTACTTTGCGGATGTCACCTATCGCTGGTTAAAGATCCTAAAGACAAATGATCTGAACAAATGTTGAAAGAAATAGGGAAAGCGCTTGTTTTTAAGAAAATAAATCAGAATGTGCACAGCAGTGGAAGTTGAAAGGCAGGTAGAAATTTAGATCTGACCTGGCCTTTTTCATGTCTGCATCTGTGGGTTTTAGACTTCATCAGCACCCTCCTGCCAAAGATGAAGAATATGGGCAAAATATGGATTGGCCTGAAAATCCGTCCGGGTGAGAGCTCGTGGGTCGACCAATCTCAAATTAGCTACTTGAACTTCAACCCCTTGCTCCTGGGCATGCAGAGGGACATAAGCCACACGGTAAGTTCCTGTAACTCTACTGTCTTTTCCTCTTAGGAGCAAACACTGACTGATGTTGTCAGACTCTGCATCAATTTGGTTTTCATTTTTCCCTGTTTTAGGGTCTGGAGAGTTTGGACATGTGCGTGTTCCTGATCAATAACGGCAGCTCTGAAATGCTGGGCACCTGGGATTATTCTCCCTGCAACCAGCCGCAGAGTCTGGGAATCTGCCAACATTATGCCGGTAATTAGTCCTGTTTTAATACTTTGATTTATGTAAAAGCATGTTTTTGCCAGAACACTAAAGCTACGTACACACCGGGCATACGAATGCTCATTCAGTGTTCACACGGGACAAGCAGGGAGGGGCTTCCTCTTCTTCTTTTGCTGAAGATGTCCACCACCTACAGTTGGAAGAGGCTTGGCAGTGCCAATCTCATGAATCTTGCTCCAGGCTTTTTAATTCACAGCTCCGTTCCGAAATACATATAATTACGACCGGATACAAACCGCAATTATTCATTTCTCCTCCATGATCGCTGTTCAAACAGTTGTTAGGTCCATGGACTAAAAGGGACGCCATGCAAACTTCAATAACAAATCCAAGTCCCTGATTGGTCAAAGTCTGACCTGGTTTAACTTGCAATGTGCGTTCAATGGCCACGTTTACGTTGACTCTCATTGGAAGCGGCCACTTGAATGTGGGTTGCAGAGGGAGGTGTGAACGTGGGTTAAGACCTTGGCACGGTAAGACCACAGGAAGTTAGTTAAACTATTTTTGTATTAGTTATTTTTTTATTGCTTGGGTGTTTGCTGTTCAATCTGTTCAAGTTAGTGTCAGATTTGACCAAATCTTACTCCTTTGAAAACAACATTTGACGTGATTAAAATGTTTTTTTTTAATCCTCCATTCTTCTCTCTTCAGATAAAGTGGAGCATGTTGTCTCTGAAGAGCCTTTCAAAGTGAACGGCCAGACCTTCCAGTTGATTTTCCAAAACCTCACCTGGTTCGAGGCTCTGCAGCGATGCAAGGATGTTGGAATGAATCTGGCGAGCGTGTCGGATGTCTTGGTGCAGTCCTCCCTCAGTGTCAGCGTGAGCCAGGCCCAAACTCCCATGTGGATCGGCCTTCACAGTAAAGATGTAAGTGTTGGGAGGAAAGCACCACGGTTTCGGTTAATTGTTGCAGTTGTTGTGTTTTGCTGAGATTTTTCCTGGCCTCGTGCTCAGGGTGGAATGAACTTCGTGTGGGCTGACCACAGTCACACCGTGTACAGTCGCTGGTCTTCTGAGGCCAGCGAAGGCTTCTGCGTTTACTTGGACACTGACGGCTTCTGGAAAGCCATAGAGTGTTTGGAGGAACTCGGTGGGGCCATCTGCTACAAACCAAACAGTAAGGCAGCACAAGCAATATCTGTCATGTGACTGAGTGTTTTCACACACAAGCTTGAAAACAGCAGATAATAATAATACAAAACTGTAAAACAAACTTCTCCTAAGATTCTTTAAAAAGTTGTTACTTCTGAAAATGAAGCAAGAACTGTCTGGAAACATTGAAACCCTGCACCGCTTAAACCCAGATTTTCAGTTTATTTTGGCAACAGGGTGTAAAAAATCTTGCAGAGGGAATTTTGAATTGTTTCCCTTGGAGTCAAGAGAGAGAACAGATGAGATTTGAACATTGAGTTAATGCCTAAAAAAAATCCAATTGAAAGAATGTTTCAGTCCTCTTTTTTTTGTTCTAGAATATTTTAGAGGAGTGTAAATTGATGTTCGTGACAGTTTAAAAGGCTCTTACTGCACTTCTTTTACCAAAAAGCAAGAAAAAAGCCGAAAGAAAGGTGAAATTCTGGATGTCAATGTTTCAGGTCCCAGCATCCCTCCCAGCCAGGCCTCTGTGAAGTGTCCTCATAGCAGGAATGGACCCAACTGGATCCCCTGGGGGAAGAACTGCTACACCTTTCAGCTGGTACCGTCACGATGGGACTCGTTTCAAAGTGACAAAATCAGCAACACCTGCACCAAACTGCGTAAGGGTTTGCTGTGAAACATTTCCTGAAGCGAAAGCGCTGCCTCTGCTCATCACCCTGTCGTCACCTGCAGATCCAGACGCGGACATCCTCACCATTCGGAACGAAGAGGAGAACGAGTTCGTTCGGAGCACGCTCCAAAACTTCCAGTCCTTGGTTCAGTTCGTCTGGCTGGGAATGTTCAAAGATGACATTGGTTTGTAATTTACTGTTTGGGTTTATAATTTTTTTCTGTAACAGCTATAATGTTAAAACGTTTTTTTGTGTGTTGAAGTGCACTTTGCCTTTATCACCTCTTTTTCTCCGCTCCAGATAACCAGACGCGGTGGTACGACGGCACCATTGTCCAGTATTCCAAGTGGGAAAGAGGCAGGCCATACTTGGGTTCTTCCTTCATGGCCGGTCTCACTACCGACGGCACCTGGATCCTCATCACAAGCGAGAATAATTATGCAGAGTTCCAACAGAAGACTATTGTGAGCTGCAAGCTGGATAATGGTAAAAGAAATCCCCAGCGTGCAGAATATTTTTGCCCTTCTCCATGAGCACGGCTGAAGAAAAGTCCTGTCTTTGTTCTTGATTTTAAAGAAGTCAAACAGGAGTACAACCGATCGGTTAAAGACTTCCAACACTACGGCAGCTTAACCTATCAGGTTTTGACCAAAAGGCTAAATTGGTACCAGGCCGTGCAGGAGTGTAGCGAGCGTGGCGGCCACCTGGCGAGCATCCACGACTTCAAGCACAACTCTCATATTAAGCTACTGGCTAAAGCGGATGGCTTCAAGCTGTGGATAGGCCTTTCTAATGTAAGGATCTCCGGCTACCAAATCTGAGAAAGGTGTTTCCTGAAACGTGGGGGCGTGACATCATCCCACCTGTCTTGTGTGTTTCCTGCAGGTCAGTAGCGGGGGCTACGCGTGGTCTGATGGGACAAAGTTCGACTACTCTCACAACGGCTTTGGCGCGCGGGGGGGCTCCAGCTCGGGCCAGCTGGAGCCCAGCTGTGTCTTCATCTCCCCGAACGGAACCTGGATGAACACCAGCTGCAGTACTGTGATGGACGGCGCCATCTGCTACACCACCGCCGTCACCACCCCCACCCAAAGTGAGGCCCCAGCTTGTTTTTGCTCAGTCTTAGTATGGCGAGGGGTCAGCCTGTTAATGGAAAGAGCAGCAATGATATTTCCCTAACTAACCTTTGTTTGGCGATGAACCAGGGGCCAAACTGAAAACCGCTCCAGAGAAGAACCACTGTCCTCAAAGCAAAGCAGAGTCCAAGTGGGTTCAGCATCAGGACCACTGTTACGCATTTGACATGACGTTGTACAACTACTCAGTCTACAGCATGGAGGAGGCCAAGGCCATCTGTCAGAAAATGGGTATGTCTTTGCTCTGTGGAATAGTCACTTATTTCCACCCATGGAGGGGTGCTGGTAATGCTTTGACAAAACCTGAGGGGTCTGATGCACCACCAGACTCAAAATCAGTTGTTGTTTTCTTGATCTGCTGACAGAGACTGAGCTGCTGACCATCAAAACCAAGGAAGAGAACGACTTTTTGGCCAAGTACCTCAATGATGACTTTCTCCTCACCACCCAGATATGGCTCGACGTAAAACTGGATTCCCAAGGTACAGTAGACCCCATCATTTTCAGAATGAAAAACACACTCTGCTGTATTTCCATTCTTATTTATATATTTATAAGGATAAATGTGTGTTCACTTAACGGATGACACTGATTATACTAGTCTTATGTTGTCTTTTTTGCAGATGTTGTTTGTCTGCTTCCCTTTTTTTTTCCTTTCACAAAAGGTCTTGCCTTCTGCCAGGCCACAGTTGAAAATTACAATATGGTTCTAAATCTGTCTTGTCTGGATAAATAAAGCTTATAATTTAAATCAGTGTTCAAGGTGAAAGCTAAAGGTAATCTACAGGTAATTCGATAATCTAATTCGTAGCTATTTTTCAACAAAATTTGATTCTGATCCAGTTTCAGTTTATGGCAAATCACTTGTGAGTTTATGAAAGAAGGTAAAAAATAATCAAGTAAAAAATAAGGTAAAGTAATAAACTTGTGACTGATCATAAGAGTGTTTTTTTATCAGAAATTTCGAGTTTTTATGTTTTACATGGATTTTTATTCTGTTAAAGGTTTTTGTCCATGTCCCAAATTAATCTTTTAAATTAAAAAGTACATTTTTGTGTTGGAAGCACCTCGTAATAACGCCGGTTTCACGGTCTTGCTGTTTTGGGGATTTTTTTTCCTGCAATTTTATTTTGTTTCTTTTTTTCCTTTACAGCACACTGTGTTCTGCATCCTGATTGGCTGTTGACCTTGTCAATCAATCTCTCCCCTGCCATGTCTCCTGTACAGAATGCATTCAGTCAGTTTAAACAAGAGAGAAAAGTGTGAAAATGTTGGTGTCTGTCTGAGAAGTCAGGGGTATTACAGCTTTAAAGCATCTATAAGTAAAATAAAAAAAGACTATTACATGGGTTTCACCTTTCACGGCTAATTTTTTAAACCATAAAAAGAAGGACCACTGTACAAAAAATGTTATGCTTTAGTTCAAGGGTGGCGAACAAGATTGACACAAAAAGCCGACTTTTTTTTTAACTGTGCTAGTCAAAGAGCCACACCACGCACCGACCTGCCTCGACAAACACACACAAACACGCAATGGAAGTCACATTATTTTCAATAACACACTCCTCTCCTTACAATACAACAGCAGTGGATTAAAGGACGCAGGCTCAGTTATGGATGTTTTTGTCTGTATTTAACGTTAAAACATGCACGCTAGTGTGTGTTTTAAAAAAAGCAGCCGGAGAAAAATTGAGTTGGTTGTGATTTTCTTTTTTCAGTCGTCAATCAGCATCCAAAAGTCCTCATCTTCTGTACCTCATGCTGTCCTCTCCTACGTCGTCTTTACCAAAGTCACGCGACAACACAGTAGGGCCGCACCATAGGGCGCTCCGTACATTTTGGAGAAAATTTAAGACTTTTGAAGTAAAAAAAAAAAAAAGTATGGTATATAGAAAATATGATAAGAGTCAGAGAGCCGCGTGTTAGCCAACCCCTGCTTTAGTTAAATATTACAATTATAAAATTTTACTCTTTTGACAGAACTGTACAAAACATTTTAAAGCTGCAGAAGGTTGACTCTTGAATTAGTACCTAGCCTTTAACTTTTCTTTATTGCATTTCACATACTTACACATTTTCCTGTAAAAGCAGAGGGTGTGGGAGGGCTCTATCCCCATAGCTGCCCTCAGCTTTTATGAAAAAAAGTACATTTTTGTCTCACCTTAAATAATAAAAATGCAGAGATGAGCAAAGATCCTTTTTCAGTCTGCTCATCTTGGGACTTAGTTTCCAATTTGTTCCTTTTTACATTTCCATTAGCGATCTACCAAACCAATATTAACATGTTGACCTTAATAACAGGTTATTAAGCTTTGACTGGAATACATATGTGATGACGTTTGGTCACATTTTTGTGTTTACAGCTGATTTTATTAATATGTAACCTCCTCCTTAGTTTGTATCTGGAGAACAAAAGCTACAAAGCCGAACCAACTTGGTTTTTTTTTTAGTCTAGTCAGCACTGAGGTTAGAGATCCTTGTTTTCCCTGTTGTCATCATCTTTTCTTTTCTCCGTCTCAGGTAAGCCGCTTTCCTGGCTGGATGGCTCGGATCTGGCTTACAGTAACTGGAAGTCAGAGGCGACTCTTTCCGGGAAGCGCGTGGAGCGCCCCTGTGCCATCATGATGGCAGCAGATGGCGGGGTCTGGAATCTGGTCAGCTGCAAGTCTAGGAGTCGGGTTGTGTGCAAAACTCAAGCAGGTGAGTAGAAGCGCTGAAAAAGATCACCGTTTTGAGACGTTTAGCCCTTTGAGTGTTTTTCTTTAAAGGTTTAGATCAGGGGTCTGCAGAGCCACACACGGCTCTTTTTTTTTCTCCCTGCACTGTGGCTCTTTGGAGAAAATGTTTTATTTTGAAAGGTACTTGTATGCGCTGCTGTCAAAAGTGAAAGAAGTTCAAATAGGTTTCTAGGATCAAACGTAACTTTAATATCATTAATTTCTTGTGCTACCTTCTATCAATGAATAAAAAACATGACTAGTATCAATTTTCCTGGTGAAGCAGGACTTCGGGGCTCTTGTTGAGTTTTTGAATGTAAGACTTCGGCCCAAATGGCTCTTGTAGCGGTAAAGGCTGCAGACCCCCGCTTGAGCATCTTTTAGTACTTTCTATTCTGTGCATTTTACGCCACTTTGTCCAAGTTGTTTTCTAGAAAAGAGTCACTGATGGTCATTGTCTTTGCTCCTCAGAGTCTGCAGGCTCGCCTGTGGCACTGGGTCTCTTCATCGTGGTCTTCATCGCTCTGGTGCTCACCATCGCCTATATCATCAAGAAAAAACGACATTATTTCATCCCCACTATCCGCTACCAGAGGACCCTGGACCAGTCAGACGCCACCAGTATAATAACAGATGCTGACTGAGCTTGCTCGGCTGATCAGCCTCAGGGAATATGGATAGGCCTGCCTCACGTGCGTTTTACTTTCACACATCAAACTTCCCTTGTTTTGTTTTTTTCTTCTTTTTCCTGCTGAACTTTTTTTTTTTTTTTAAACTGTAAATAGTGAATGTGAACGGCTGGCAGTATTTTCTCATTTGAGATTAGAGTTTTTTTCTCTCTATAGAAGGGCTCGAGGTGACTCCATAAACGTTGCACTGATGCATGAGCTGACGTCAGACTGTCAGAAACGTAGCGTCCCGTTAACACTGTGTGATGATCAGAGGAATTCAAGGCGCCGGCTGTGCGCAGCAATCCATTTAAATTAGTGCTTTAGTGTTGAAGTGTTTTGTCTCCAGCTGATGACACTGGAAGATGACCACGAAGGAGGAACATTGAGCTTAGCTGCAGGTGATCCATCGACTCTTCAAAGGAAAAGCCAAGTTTGTCGATTTCAGCAGCCCCCACATTTTTTTCCTTCCTGTCCTTCGTTGGAATTTTTCAAACCAAAGTTTACCAGCTGACTAGTTTTTTGCTAAATGAGACACCATCAGATTTATTGAGCTAATTTATACTTTTTACCTTCGGGAGATAAACGAGATGATTCTAAAAAAGGAAAGCGTTGACTTTTGAGGCCTTATGATCCAGCTTTAATAGCAGGAAACAGTCTTACGCCCAAACTGTGTTCATTCATGTGCATCTGTTCGACGCCCACGACTACTGATCCAAGCATGCACTTTAAAATTGTGAGGGAAAACAGTTCCTGCAATATGTTGAAGCACAAAAGGAGTTTTTTTTTTCTTTTTCCGATTGCACTGTTTGTAAATATGAGGTTTTATAACTTAAGAGTGAACCAAAGATGCTTACTATGTACATCAAGTGCCTGCATTTTACTTTAATAAACTGCCATAACATGTTTTAAGCTAATCACTCCTCTTGTCTGTCAGCTTTAATCAGGTACGCCAAACTTTCAATAAAAAAATCTTCTTTACACTGTTTTTCTGTTTATTTTTTACACTTGACAGTTAAGACCAGTGTTATTACCATGACATGCATGAGCTTAACATCATTAAAGATGAATGAACCCAGACTCCCAGAAGTGTTGCTGAGTTTGAAACCCAAATGAGACTTGATGGCAGTTTTGTCAACAACTTTATTCACAAACTTAAAAGCATGAAACCAGATTTTGAGAAACATTTATGAACCAAGAGCATATTTTAAGGGATGAGAGGTAAAACAGGAAAAGTTCTAAGGAAACCATGGAATAACCCCACCCCCCACCACCCCAGTCATCCCAAAAGTATGGTCTTCAAGTGTTCACATGTCACAGTTGTCCTTCTGATTAACCATGAAAAGCACTTATGGTATGACCATTAGAAAGACTTGCATGTTGAATAAAGTGCATTTTTTTTTTTTGGAGAAAAAGAAATAGTGGTTTGAATCAAAGAAACTGTTTTACAAATGTGATGAATTTCTCATTTGCATATCTGCAAAAAGCCTCTGGCAGCAAAGGTTTTCCTGCACTTAAACTGAAAGCCTGTGCGAAGCTTTCCACCTGCCAGATCACATGTGCCACTCTTTACGTTGCTCCCATAGTCAGTATTCCTCCTCCAGGTCATAGTCCAAGTCGGAGAAGTCGATCGATGGTCTGCTGTCTTGCGCCTCCTCGTCGCTCTCCTCGTGAGGAACTGGAAGGCAGGAACATCAAGTCACGCTGTGCAGGGATTTCTGGGATTTGTCCCACTGCAAAGTATAACTTTAAGCAAAACTATGCTTTGCAGGGTGAAAGTGGAAAAGTCTACTTGCAGCAAAAGCTGCGAGGAAAATACGCAACATACTTTCAAGATTGTCCATGTGTTCATGAAGAATTCTCACCAGGTTGAATAACTGGTGAGGAAAAGAAAAGCGTCTTTTTTTTTTTCCCCAAACAAAACTTTATTAATTTAAACATTTCTGAACTGTGTTTGCAGAGAAAGGCTTACAGAATATGATTAACTGATTTTAGGCATAAAAATCTGAAGTGTATTTACACAAGTATTGGTCGAGTGCGTTCTCACCCCTGCTGCATCCACTGCTCCAAGCACATCAGAGAACCTCTGCTCACAGAAGTGCAGCAGCACCACCAGATACAGACCACTGCTGATGAACTCATCGTACTCAGACTGGACACCAAAAAAAAAAAAAAAAAAACAACTTTGACATCACAGACACTATTAAATATCACCTTTTTTATGACAGCAGATGTGTGAAATTTAGTTTAAATTAAAGCAGTTCATCAATCTGTGACGCTCCGAAGTCAGTAAAGCTACATTCAGCAAAGAGTGTTAAAGAGTCACTTCCAATGAACGTGGCATTTCGGGCTTCTGCGTGCAAAACTCTAGCATTCATGCGTAGCTATGAGAGGTTCTATGACCGTTTTTGGACTCAAGGCCATAGAATAAGCGATTTAAGTTAAATCGGCTTTGACCAATCAGGGACTTAGACTTGGTAATGACGTATGGATAGCGTCGCTTTTAACTAACACAAAAGTGCTAACCGTTTGAAAATTGATCATGGAGGAGAAATGATTAATTGAGGTGTGTGCCTGGCCGCAATTCTGACACCAAGTCTTTCATAAATCGGAAGAGAGTTGTGAAAGAAAAAGCCTGGAGGAACATTTCACACCAAGCCTCTTCCAACTGTAGGTGGTGGACATGCGCTAGTAACAGTAGCAAAAGAAGCCCCTCCCTGCTTGTCCAGTGTGAACACCACAGTCTGTTAACCTATAAGGCCTTATGTGGTATGACCCCATCCTATAGCAAAGACCTCATAGTGCCTTACCAACCAAACAGAACACTTCGCTGACAAAATGCAGGACTGCTTGTGGTTCCTAGAATCAGTAAAAGTCCAGTTGGAGGTACAGCGTTTAGCCACTAAGCCCCTGTTCTATGGAATAAGCTCCCAGCTCATGGAAGAAAGTTAGGCTTCAAACATTATTGCCAGACTAGAACAGAATATTTAATAAGATGTTTGAGGTAAACTGAACAGTAACAATTAGTTGTTAGTAGGCTGCTCCAGATCCTGCCTGCATCCCAACCCATCTAGGACCCGACCCAACCCGACCCGACTCTTACACCACACACACACACACTTCAAGGGATGATCTGATCCCATTGCACCCACACAAATGTTTTCAAGGGACCTCCAGATCCCGCCTGCACTACAATCTATCCACGACCGTACCCCCAGACCACTGACTACTCTCCTCTGTCCGATTCCCTTTTTTAAGCCTCGCCCTGAACCCTACGCTTAACCCTAACCAGAGGCTAGGAGAAGTATGGTCCTACTTCTCCTCTCCTCTATTCTTGATCATGTATTTATCATCCAGTTCTCCATGCCTGTTTGGTGCAGCGTGATTCATGTCCCTCTTTCCCACGGAGCGTGCTCCTGTCCTTGGCTGTGGACCCTGCCTCTGGCTCGTCTAGCGCCCCCAACGTCCCTCAACTCATCTGGATGAAGCTCATCTGCTGGACTATTCACACATGTAGTTGTAGAGCTAGATAAGCCAATTCTTCTCTAAGAGTCCTGGCCTGTCTCTCCTGGGGAGGATCCCATAAAATTGAACTGAATGAAACGCGTGTTCAAGAACCTGCGTTTAGCAGAACCTGCGTTTAGCGCCCTCCTGAACACGCATCACATACCCGGGTGTTAAAGTCCAGACCTCAAGGTTCATCATCTTGAGGCTTCAATCATACCTACCTGTTCATACTTGTTGGTAAGGGCTAATATCAAGGACATTAGGGACAAAAGAAAATCTTAAAGAAATAAAAGAAGGTGATTTCCTGGCTTCTCACAGTTGAAGTGTATCTATGATAACCATTACAGACCTCTGACAGACTTCTTTTTCCTACATGCTGTCAATTTAATTGCTGTCCTTTAACTGATTTAGTAAAAATCATTTTTCTTTGAAATAAGGAGAAAGCAGGTTGAGAAAATGGATAGAAAAGCATTTTAAAGGTGACTCTAAAGTAAAATGCTGTTCAGCAGGAACTACTGATGCCGTCACATGACACTGACCACAACTAAAAGATGGATCGACCTCGGTGCATTTATTGAAATGTAAAATGGGTTTTAATGAATGGAAGTAAAATGACGTACTTGCACGTGTGTCCGGTACAACTCATGGATGTCAAAGTTGTCGATGTTCAAGCGTAATTTCTCCTTGCAGAGTTCACAGGTTGTGATGGCCTCAAGGTTCGTACCTGACGGACACGAATGAATTTCAAAGATAAATAAATGAGCTTTGAATCCCAGCGGCAGTCGGATGGTTTTCATTGCAGAACAGATCTGTGCTCACCTGAGCTGATTTTGGAGCGAAGCCACCTTTTGATGCATTCCTGGTGGACGTACTGCAGGCTGCCTGTGCAGCGACAAGGCTGGATCAGGGGGTTGGACGAAGACTCCTCTCCCATCTGGCAAATGCGGCACAGGTCCCCCTCTTCCTCATCAGAATCCTCCAGCAGCAGTCTGAAACAGAAAACAGGTTTCTTTGTTTGTTAGAAAAGCAGTGACAATCGGCTGGATTTACTCAAACCTGGACTGATCAGACAGGATAAGCCGACAGCGTTAAAGGCGCCTTTACCTTTCTTTGATTTTCAGCAGTTTTTCTTCATCCCTGCTGGAAATGCTTTTGGGATCTTCTGGCTTACTCCCTGCATCTCCCAGCTGAGCCATGGATGCAGTGATCCTTTCAAACAGCCCAGCTCTGGATCGGGGCAAATACGGAGCGGGGGCATCTTCCAGTTCTGGTAAGCTTTCCCGCTCCGGCCGGCAGGCACGGCCAGCAGACAAAGCCTCCCTACCAACTGCTCCTTCCACTTCATCGTCCTCTTCTTCCTCCTCCTCCTCCTCCTCCTCTTCCTCCTCCTCCTCCTCTTGGGATGACTGGTGTTCGTCCCATCGTCTCAGTAAAGTGTGGCTGGAGTCTTCTCCTGAGCCCGATGCTGGATGGGAACTTCCTTGTCTAGCGTGCCTTCTCAAACGAGAGAGGAGAGGAGGACAGCGGCCACGAAGGGAGGAGGAAAGCCAAGATGGACTCCACCTTCCGCTGCTGTTGCTGCTGCTCCCTCCACCCACAACCTGTTCTCTCCATGTTGCCCGTGTGGGGCGAGGTGGGCCGCTGTTGTAGCTGTTGCCTCCCTGGGTGGTGGAGAGGTCTGCCCTGCGATTCCTGAGGCTCCCTAGGGCCGTATCGGAGCCTCCATTGTCAGGAACCGCTCCAGAGGTTCGGACACCCTCATCGCTGTCCACAGACTCCCCGGAGGTGGAAGGACTGTCATCGTCAAGAGAGCGAACGCTGGAGGAGCCGCTTGAAGAGTCTTGGCTCGATCTTCGTGAAAACAAGCGCGACAGAAGTCGACGGGTCGAGCTCCGGCCTTCTGGCTCTCCGACATCCGAATTTGACCTCGAGGGCACGGGTTCAGGTCTGGCCAGGGGAGGGGTGTGCCAAGGGGGGGAGGAGTAGGAAGAGGTAACGCCGGATGATTCAGCGGTTCTCGTTTGTTGCCGGGATGAGTAGCGAGTGGGTGAGCCGTTGGCGACATGAGCGGCAGCTCTGCTGCTGAAGTTGTGCACCAGAGGAGAAGCCCTCTGAGGAGTGGAGGAGGACACGTGACGATTCAGGGAGCCGTCTCTCACTGTGGAGGAGGAGGAGGAGGAGGAGGAAGAGGAGGAGAGAGAGGAGGAAGTGTAGGCAGTTTCTTTTGGGCGTGCTCCTTGTGCATATGTGGACATCACCCGGTCTGTCTGATCTGAAATCAGAGAAGGGAGGAGTGAGTTAGCCAACAGTTTCAGCTCTGCAACGACTCTAAAAAAGCCAGTGAGAGCAGGCTCCAGTCAGCACCCGGAGACATGCTTACACAGGGAGGGAACCACTCCAGGAGTCCTGACTCTTCGCTCTCTCAAGCGTGAAAGGCTGGCCTCATCCTTCGCTTCTTGCTCTCGCCTTGACAACAGAGTCTTCGGGGAGGAAGATGACAGCTGGGAGAACAAATGACTTGAACTTCGAGATGAAGATGAATTTAGAGGATCGCTCTGTTTCTCACCGCCACCTATGAAGAAAAACAACCATACCAACAAAAACTACTCACAAAAATGTAATTAAACTTCTTTATACGTATATACTTTAGGATTGCACAAACTAATAAACCTCTTCAGAGATCACAACTTTTATTCCAGAAAGTCAAAAGGAGTTTTCACACCAGAAAGGTCAGAATTTCTTTCCTTTTGTTTCCATGTTCTTGCGTGTAAAGATTGCTGCACCCGATCATGAAGGCGGAGCAAAGCCAGTTTAGAAAAACGATGGGAAGTGCGGTGTGTTGCCCTTGACTGGATAATTATTCCCGTTAAAAAACGACACATTTCTGAAAATAGTTTCTGAATTTCAGGAGTGTCAGCTTCAAAGTCGGTTTCAACTCCTTCTGCTAGCTCCTTTGCAACGGCAAAGGCGGGCTGTGGGAGGGCTGATGTCAGGAGAGCGGCCGTCCAGCATCGGTGCTGAGGAGAAGACTGAACACGTCGCTCGTCAGTCCCAAAGGTCTTTTTGGACTTTGGCCAGATCAGGACCTGTTCAGTCTCACGCTGTTAGCAAACCAAATCAGTCTAAGTAGATCCTTGTTTGGACCAAAGTGTCTGTATGAGTGTATTCACACATGTGCACTTCGTCCAGACTAAGAACAACATCGGCTTGTTTTAAGTTAAATTAAAAAAGGTGTGATAACACCCAAAATAAAATAGGTTGGGGAAAAAAAAAAAAAAAACTTTTGTCGGTCATCAATTTGTTTGTAACCAAACTGAGCATGAGAAAAATAAATGCAAACTAGTGCATTGAGGTACTTTTAACAAGAGGCAAACCTCTATCTTTTTCCTTAAAAGACCCACTCCAATAACATTGTTTTTTTGGTGCTTTTAACGTGTTCCTTGTTGCACTTTCCTTATGACAGGGGACAAATATGTAAGAATTTAAGCTTAAAACTGAATTTCAAAGCATCTCTTTATTCAAATGGTTGTGAATCAGGAGGAGATGAAAAACTGCTGTTGGAAAAAGCTTGTAGTTGTGAAACAGACACTGCAATAGACGGGCTCAAGTCTCACTGCTCCGTCCCATTCAAATACATCCACCTATAGAAGATTAGATGCATCCACGTCTTTGGTTTCTTCAGAGCTGGTGTCTGGCTTAAAACTGGATAGCTCGCCATTTTTGTTGAGACGGTAATGTTATGTCGGGGTTGTGAGGGGCTGTAAGCTAACAGGAGAGTGTAAACAAAGGGATAACGGGAAACAAGCGGAGGCTTATTTCAGCGCCAACAGCCCCACAAACAACTCAGAGGAATTTCTAATGAACCCCTGTCGCCCTGCAGAAACCATGTTTTTAAAATGCATCAAAGGATGATGGGAGTGGGACTTTAACACAAACAGTACCTCTGCTGCTGCCCACAGCACTGTTGAAATAGGTGGATGCTGTCATTGAGGTGCTGGCAGTTCTTGGGTACAGTCCTCTGTTACTGTAGGAGAGCTTAGCCCTTTTGGAATCGGCATCATCGCTGGCATTCAACAGACCAGATCGTGTCCCCAGCCTCTCCTCAGAATTAGTCTGAAGAAAACACACAATAGAAAATGGAAATAGTACTAATAAAATTAAGTTCTGAAGTGTGTTAATCCACTAAAACCAACACAAAAAACAGTACTGCTGCTTTTCTTCTTGTGGAGCAAAATGCTAGAAACCTTGATACCATTTTGCTCCTACTGCTGTAGGATGGTTCTGCCCAGGATCGGTCGTAGGATCTGGTAGAGGACGTCAAAGATGGCAGTTTCCAGCTGCTGGAGCGAGTGTCAGCGCTGCTGTAATCTCGCGATGAGCTCAAAAGACGTGAAGTCTAGAAAAAAGAAGTGTTACCTTCAATTGGTGCTCAATTGGACTTTTTTTAAATTGGTGATTTAAAAAAAGCCCATCCTTTGTGATTTTACGCTCTTTTACAACAAAAGTATAAATGAAAATGAAGCCTTTCATAAGTTATGCTCAAGGCCACAATCCAGTTTTAACCAAGTAGGAAACATTTAGTGAAGCATTTAAAAACAGGTTGGTACACTACAAAACCAAGCTGAGGTGTGATCTCTGCTTCACTAAAACAAATGCCTGAACACACCCTTTATTTGATTCATGACACTTGACAATTCAATCTGAGTTACAGAAAACAATTCTTTTAATTTAATTGCTTTAACATTTGTAAAGACCAGAAAAGTAAAATAAATGACTAAAAAAAAAAATAACTATGGCTGACTATGACTATTCTAGTTTTTAATAAGCATACATTTCAACATCAAGACTACTGGGGGAAAAAAAGCAGAAAGCATCTGAAAGTCCCACAGCAGATAGTGTTACTTTCGTCTGAAAGGGACTTTGATGGCACGCAGGACCAAAATACACACAGGGAATCTAGGCTGTCTTATAAAAAGATCTGCAAAAGTGCCGGCTGCAGCACTGATCAGTTACTGTACTGTGCTCTACAGAGATCCTGTACAGTCATTTAAATGTCTACCTTCTACAAATATACTGGGAGATCAGTTAAAAATGCAGTGGAACTTATAAGGACCAAGAAGTCCTACAGATGTTTGCTTTTTGGCGTTTTCACTTTGTTTTTCTTTTTTTAACGCAAATAATGTTACAGATCCATCAAAAACAAGAAGAAAAACAAACTAAATCCAAAAATAATTTATTCAAACGCTCAAACTTGAAGCAAAAAAAGGCCTTTCGTAAGACTTACATCCACTGAGAAAACAAATACAGTTGAAAAAAAAAGACTCAAATAATTTAAATATAATGTCATTTGTTTACCGGTTTGTCCATATCTGTCTTGTAAGGTGATGATGCTCTTGGGATGCGATCATTATTTAGCATGGTCTCCCTGCTGTACAGCCGGGTGGAGCTCAAGGTTGAGGACGCGGGTGGACTGGGTGGACTGAATGTATAGGAGGATCTTGAACCGGTGAGACAAAAAGGAAGTCTGCGAGACCTGGAGTCCATTGTGGTTTTTCCTAGAACCCTGGAAAGCCAGAACTAAAAGTCAAAACTACGTTCACCCTAAAACAGAGTCTGAAAAGCAACTCAGAGGTGCAGCGTGGTTCTCTTAAATGAACATCCCTTCCATGAAACGAGGTGAAGTTTCTAATTCCCTGCACAGACTGAATGCTGAACGGCCTGCAGGCTCCCAGTCTGTTCAATAACAAGGCAGGAAGGGGCACAGCATGCTGATGTGTCTGATTTGTCCCTGTAAAGTTAAACACGCCAACCAACAAGCCACACTAGTGCAGCATCTTGAACTTAGCGTGAGAGCCGCTGCACCTATTTCTGGAACCATGAACTCTGTCACATGAATATGACACCAGCAATACACTCCTGGCACAAACAAGGATAGCCGATATCAACACTCATCCTTTATTGCTTAAGAGAATTATATGAGTACAAGTTACAACATTCTCCCTGCTCTGATAAAATACCCATAGAGGATGATCGATACCAGCTGTGGTGAAGGAGAAATGTGAGATCTTCAAGTAATAAATTAGTAAAAGCGAGTTATCCACAGGAAATTAGGATTTTTTAAACGCTCACTACAGCGGCCAGTTTAAGTCAGCTTAACTGCGAAGGTTTTATGCCTGAAACGATGTGGAAAGGTTAAAGCCTAACTGATTAAAGGTTTCGAAACACTTGAAAAGACTCCTAAAACAAAAGTCCTCTTAGTGACGGATACGTCTGAGTTGAGCGATGTATTATCTACACGTCGAATAAACTGTGTTTGTGTGTGTGTGAGGGGGGGGGGGGGGGGGGG
Organism: Oryzias curvinotus; assembly: GCA_023969325.1. Lineage (NCBI taxonomy): Eukaryota > Metazoa > Chordata > Actinopteri > Beloniformes > Adrianichthyidae > Oryzias > Oryzias curvinotus. The sequence continues at coordinate 4,799,947 of CM043708.1, forward strand.
GTCTGAAAGACTAATTTTGAGGTAATATAACCTATAATTTAGTGCAGTAAGCGTTTCCAAAGGGCGGATTCATAACAAAAGGCCATGTAGCTTCACGGAACTCCTAGCTAATAATATACGTATCGAATAGAGCGGAGCGGGTTTGCCTCTTTTAAGGCCATGTTCCAGTTTTAAGTGTGAACTGTACTTAACTTAAAGCGGAACCAGACTGACCTTCAGCCACGTCCTCTTTTCAACATTTGCTCTGCGATTAAAGATTTAGCACTAGCTTAGCAGGTATCCGTTAACACTTCCTGCTTGTCACTGTTGCTTAGTTGTTCCCAGCTGAAAACAAAAGAAAAAAATAGTTTTGGAAAGTAAACCTAACGATTATACAAGCTACGACGTTTATTACAATATAATTTTTTTTTAAAGCTCCAGTAAGCAAGTCACAAAATTCGATCGTTTATTATCGACGATAATAATTTAGCAACCGCGGATAATAGCAAAGCTAGCTTAAAACCCATCCAGTCCGACGTTTTTTAAAGTGACGATGAGAGAAAAGATGACAAATGCGATGGGACATTTTTCCACATTAAAGTAAATAAAATAAATTCAACCCAGTTTAGGTACGAACCTTCTGTTTCAGCAAACCAGCGACGATGGCGTCTTTGTTGGCCGCTGTTTACGCACAACGTCGAGTGTTTTGCGTTGACGTGGTGGGCGCGGCTTAAAAAGGCTGCTTAATGTTCAGGCCATGCTGCGATTGTGCAAGATTTGTATAAAACTTTATTCATAACACCGTTCAATAAAGTTTTGATTTCAAATTCATCCACCAAACTCATTTGTTTTTTTCTAAAATAAATAAATAAATAAAATACAATAAATTAAAAAATAGGGTCTGTCTCTTGCTAAAAAATACTAATCATGTAAAACTAAAAATATGTAGACTGGCTTGGATAGTTGTTCTTTTATGATATAATGATGTCATTTTGGAGGAATTTTGTGACTTGAATTTCCCACGATACTCTAACTATCCCAGCCTGATGCTCACAGTCTGTTAAGTAAATTTCACGTGTTTAATGCATAGATGTCTTTGTTGTCCTCACTTTTTTATTACTTGAATCTAAATTTCAATAGATATATTTGAAATTATTAAATGCATGTTTCATCTATCATCATTTGTTTCCTTTAGTCTTTTGTAAATTATGAGATTAACTCAATTTGTTGCTCATTTTTCATGTGTTTCTGCTGCTTATGTGTGCAAGTCACTTCAAAAGTTTCATAAACTTGTACCTTTATTCAGGCATAAACTTTAATATATTATTTTCTTTTTCTTTCAATAATATTTCATCCAAGGCACATTTGTGTAAATCAATAATCAATTTATAAACCAGCTTGATACCTTTTTTTGTTTCAAATATACAGAAAAGTACATTTCTTTAATTATGTTCGAAGATTGATTTAAAGAACCATATTAACATCTTTTAACAATTTAATGTCACTTTTAAATATTGATTTTAAGTCTTTACTTGAACTTGTGCAGGGGGCTCAAGACTGGGTCTCCGTGTCCTCGTCCCCAGCCCAGAAAAAATACAGGGTTGTATCAGGAAAGCATAAAAAAAATCTCCCAAACCACCCGTGTGAATTAGTGAAAGCTAATTCCATGCGGCGACGGTCGACTCTTAGATGTGCCGAAAGGTGAACAACAACAACTTGAACTTGTGCCCAAAGACTTGAGAAGAGGTTTGCCAAAGTAGTTTGGCATGAAGTCATTTATGCCAATAGTGTCTTTATTTTGGATCTTTTAGATGAAGTTTTTTTATACTAACTAAAGGGCGCCTCTGATCATCTAAGTATTCAGTATAGCACTGATTCACCCTCTACTTGCATCATGCTTAACTTACTATATGGAAAAACATGAATATCTCTGTTTGTGAGCCTAAAAATGCTTTACTATAGATTTGATGTTTGATTTGAAATGGTTTATTTCAAGCAATCAAATAAGAATAATACACAAAAACATTACAATCATCAGTTATACATTCATACAATGACATATCAAACTTAGGATAGTTAGAGATAAAATTAATTATTGCTTTAAAGGGAGTGGAAGGGAAGCGAACTTATATAATCCCACCCCTGTTCTGTCATAACCATTTTATGACATGATTTATCATTGTCCGATTCATAACTTTATCAGACAGAATTAAGAATCCTTAGGTATCAATAAAGCACATGACAAAGATGAATCACTTAAAATATTATGTAAAAAAATAACTATTTTAGAAATCAACATGGCAAATGCAGATCAGTTATATAAAATATATACAGATTATGTTAATTATAACATAATTATAGATCAGATATAGCGGAAATGTTCCCCAGTAAAAAAAAAGATTCCACAGAGATTCAGTGGAGGTTTGATTTAAAAAAATCCGTGTCATTATGAGTATGAGAAGTCTTTTGTCTTTGTTCAGATTCAAATTCTAAACATGATATATAGACAGCTTAGAAAAAAAGAACATGTCAGAATCAAGTGCTAATATTCACACATTTACAAATGTTACAAAATGAAAAACAGGATTGTAGTTCATGAAAATGTACATAGATCTGTGTTTTAACTGTCATGGTGACAGAGTGCACATGCAATATCTCCTGCAGGATTGATGAATGTCAGTGTTGTAAGACACAGGGTGTCACCCAGTTCAAGCTGCAGTCACATCGGTAGTGCAGAGTCCTGTCACAGAGATCATGAATGTGCCAATAAATGCATCAGCCGGTGAATCCTGCTGCAAATGAAAGACATTTGAAAGTCCCTGAAGACCCCGGTGCAAAAAACACATTTGTGCTGTGATTAAAGACGATATTTATTAAAAAAAATGATAAAAAGCTGATGAGCAGTCATGGTGTTCTGTGTTATGAGGCCAAATGTGGATTCACACTTAAGCCAATCATTTTAGGTCTATTGTTGCTTTTGAGTCTTTCTTCCAATAAACTATGACAACCCAATCGTAAAAATATTAGTTTTTTTATTTGTATTTGAGTGCCTGAGGTCTGAAATTGGTGGGAATCTGAATATAAATAAGGAAAACTTATAAGTAATAGTCAGAATGTTTAACCCGTAGATGCCCATTGATGCAAATATGCATCAAACCACTATGGCTTATTTTAGCATCTACTTGTACCATAAAGCATACATGAATTTTTCTTTTTTGGCTGGAAATCAATTCAGGTATCGTGGGCTTAAGATAAATCTTGATACTCTCAATGTTGGAAAAAACTCACAACAATCTAAAGCAAACTATTGCAAAAGGGTGTTTAAAATCAATTGATTTTTCTTTCTTCCAGAAAAGACTTTTGTTTGATCTAAATACATATATTTACTCAACATTGATACCTTCTTTGTAATAAAAATTATTTGACACATCTCAGCTGAGTTAGATAAACGGACTTGACTGGATCTGTGAATGGACCCAGCCCATCAGGTTCAATGAGGAGGGTTTCAGTATAAGGACCTCTGACTGGCATTGAGTAACTAGGTTTCTATGCGATCTTAATTTATAATTACATAAACCAAACTTTGTAGTTTTTAACTGGAGCTTTTTTTTTTGCTGTAAAATAGGACACATGAATGTAGGATAACTGTCAGGTTGTGTGTCTGCACTCGCACACAAAACTTAGAGGAGCAAAGTAAGCAGCAGAGGATGCAGTCATCCTTTATTCAAACATTATTTTGTGTATTTTTAGGGACACAGTAAAGTTTGTGTTGTTTTTTTATATAGTTTGCCCAAATTAAGACGTGGTCAAGGATTACAGAAAATAACCACACTCACTGTTTCTTCATTTGTAATGGTATGATCAACTGATGATTTGTGGTGTTTAAAATGTTAGATAATATCCAAACAAACGCCCATAAACGGACACACAAACCCATAAAGAGCCTTTTATCACATTAGAGGACATTACAGAGACCTACACCCAGTTACTGGAGACTATAGCTCTAATCACAATTTATTCTCCACACTTCCCTGTGTCAATTTCTCTTTATTTGTCTAAAAAATAAAAGAAGGAAGCATAAACAGACAGTCGTAGACACAGACAAGTTTCTAATTATTGATGAAGTGCAACAAACAAACGAGCTTCAGTTTAAGAGACGTTACGACAGAATGACAGCAAAACCCAGATCTGCTGAAAGAACATTCTCAAGGATATTGGAAGCGTATCATTCTTTCCATTCTATCTGATTACCTCGACAGATTAAAGCAACGTGCTCATTTCCATGTAACACAAGGTAAAAGGCAGTGTCTGTTTCGGAGTGCCTTTGTGTATCGATTAGTCTCGCATGCAACATCATGAAATAGCTCAATGGAGAAGGAGCTTTTGATGAATTTCAATAAAAGTGTCTTTCAAACTAAAGATGTCATTTTGAATGAATGCAGTCAAAGGGGTGACAATTTTAATGATGTGTTTTCTTGCATTTTGGAAAATATCAGAGGTTCGTTAAATGAATCGTTAAAATAGTCTGTATTAAGCTACCAAGAGACATTTTCTGGAGAATTTTCAAATTAAATGTTTTTTTAGAAAAAAAACATGTATTAGGTCTAAGCAGGCTGAACCTTGGATAGTTTTATGTCTTCGTATTGTTTCAGGGAAACAGTCGTCAAAAATGGTTTATGTGTTTTTAGATTAACCAAATAGATAAAAAGGTCAAATGTTCTAAAAGAATGATTGTCAAACCAATATAATTATCTTTAGCTGTACAGACATTTCATCATTATTTCAAATTGAGCATTTCATGAAGCAAAGGGGTTAAGGAGGAATGGTAAATCCCACATTTATGAACCAATTTTGCAGTAAAATTGATAGTAACACACATTTGACTGATTCTTAAAGAGAGAAATAAATCATACAACAAAGGAAACTGATTATCATCTAGATATTACGTTAAATGAAGGTGTCTGAACTATTTAAACAAAAGTTACTTCCAAAAAAAAATTATGTAAAATCCAAAACAATAGGTTATGATTGAAATATTTAGAACACGTTTTTTTGAAAATCCAGGAATAATCTGCATTTTTTAACTCATGAAAGGACGAAAAAATAAAAGAAATACATGACGCCTACTTTGATTTAAAGAAATGTACTCTTCTAGAACATGAGTGAAACCTGTTAAATCCTTAACCTGAAAACACTTTTGCATTTAGAAATCTGTAAGAATAAATTAAGATTAGTCTGATAAAGATTTTTTTCCTTGTAATTTTTTTTTCTTTACTAACTTCCCAAAAAATAATTTATTTTTTTTATTGGGTTCATGGAGACACAGGGAGGGAGAAAAATGCATGGACCGTTTGAAGCCTTACGTCATGTTTCACATGAAAAATCAAAATTCACCACTAAGGGGCGCTAAGGTTCACACTTTTTTTTCTCTCTTGTCACACAAACTGCATTGTTTTTTTTTTCCCTGCAATAACTTGTGTTTGTTTAGTCATGGCAGCAATTAAGACTGATTTCAACTGGTTTAATTAGATTGATTTAAATAATTGCTCTGAAAAGCGTCATGGACGGCATCATCACCGTAAATCCCGGATTAGGAGCAAAGATTTACACTTTTTCCAGCACCCAGTGTGGCCAAATCCATAAATTAGACACAAATCTAAACACACACACACGCAATTATTTATTTACTTGTGTTTTTGTGCATCAAATTAGATGCGTTTAAAATCACTTACAGTGAATTCGTGTTAAGTGTGTTGGGGGGGGGGTCTCAGAAGGTCAGTTTGAAGCAGGGGGGGGGGCACATTGCTGCACAGCAGATGCATAATAATGTGAAGGTCAAAAACATACTCATCATGCTCTGTAAAATGCAGCCGTTAAAGTGCCCGGCGATCCATTATTAGTCGCTGGTGTACAACAGCAAACAGTGATGGCGCACAAGTGTAAATCCAGCCAAGGCCTGCAGAACAGGAGGTGAAGGAGAAACCAGAGCAAAAGGGATAAATATAGGAAGGTGGAGCCGCAGATTAATTGCTGACAAAAAGGACGCATGACCGAGACAAATGAGGAAGTGCAAGGTCTGGTGAGTTGGGGAGGAGGCTGCTCAACCCAATTGCGGGTCTGTAGGCCAATGCCACTCAACCCCCCCCACCCCCCCACCCCTCCTGCTGCAAACACATGATTCTGCTAAGTGAAGGAAGACCACGAGCTCTCCTCCCCCAGCACTGCTGATAGGATGATAATGGAGCATTCCTCTGAGCTGTTTCTCATTCATGTTAGCTGTGACAAGGAGGAACATGCCTTTTTTTCCACTGGGGGCAGCTCACTCTTTTAGCTGAGATCTCAGGCATGTAACCTGAGATTTGCACACAATGCCCGCCTCTCACTTGAACCCCTTTTATGTCAAAGATACGGCTTACCTGCCTCGGCGAGCTGTTGCTCTTTTGGACCCGGTGTACAGGATGCCACATTTACCAGAATGCATGAAAAAGAACTAAAGTTTTTTAAAAAAAAATCTGACCTTTCCTTTGGGGGTCATGCTTTTTAGACCCTAAATGGCTCAAAAACCTTAACCATTTGTGAAAACATCTGTACAGGAACATGCAGATACTGATGCTCACTCTCATTGCTTTGACTCAGACTTTAATGACACAGAATAAGTGAAAGAATGTCTGGATTTATCCGGCCCTGTGTAATCACAAAGGAATGTCCTGAGACATTTCTGCTTTTCCTCTACAAGACCCCTCTTTTCCCACGGCTCGTCCAGGTCTTGAGAATCTGTTTCCTCTCCTTCTCCCTTCCTCCCTCTTTCGTGCTTCGTGGAGACACAAGAATGCCACAAAGGCTGCTTTAGTGGAAAAGCACAAAGAGCAACAAGTCCTCTGAGAAACTTCAGATGGAAAACAAGGCAAACTTTTTCTGTGCTATTCAAGAGACACAAATAAATTATTTCCGGCTTCAGAGGAATCTCATATTTTCTCACAAACCCATGACAGGATTCCTGTGTTTTAGGTGTCCACTTTAGGTGTTATCTTTGCTTTAGCTGGTGTTTTGTCAGACCACAGCTTTTTAATCCTGCTTTTACAAAAGATGAGACCAGATCAGCAACAGTGATGGAAAAGCAAGGCCACATGTGTTAACAGTTTAGGTCACATGTTAGAGGGGCTCCATCTAAAAAAATTTTTTTTTTTTAAATGCTTAGCCGCTATTTGTGGATGCTCGTCTTCCCTCTGGGTTCTTTGTGAGCAATTCCATTGATTTATTTAAATTAACACATGTTAAAATCACACATGCACACCCCGTCAACCCCCCCCGTCACTAAAGCACAGGAAAGAATTGCAATTGGCTTATAGAGGAAGGGAGCCCATTTTTCAATAAGTGACTATTCGAAAAGCAGCGCTTTAGCCCACACAAACACTAAAAGCCTCTCCGAAGGATTCACAGAACATTTGTTGGTCTTAATGTTCCCCAGACACAAAGTGACATCTGCCTCCCTCCCTGCATGCCTGCTGCTCTTTGTTCAGAAAAGCTCTGAGGGGAGAGCACGTTGAAGGCAAAGATGATGTGGCCATTGTGATCATTACTGTGCTGTTTGGTGCCCTATTTTTGACCAGGCGTCACTAAGGGCAGGCCAGGATGTCTGCCTGCGCACCGCCAGAGGGAACATTAGTCTGCCAGTACTAATTAACGCAGGGGTATGTTTTCATCAGACCTGAAAGTGTCTCAAGACAACCCCCCCCCCCCCCAGTCCCACTGAAATGCAGATGCTCATCAGCAAACAGCCCATTTCTGCAGCCTGACAAATGCTTGTGGTTTTGCTCTAAGCCTCGTCGTCTTGAGTCTGAGTCCGTTTTAGTTTCGTTTCCTTGGCAAGACTCGGCAATAAATGATTTCTTCAGGTTTTGAAGGAATTCCTTGCTTTCATACTCAGACGATTGACTGCCTGCGTATGCTTCTTGTGTATTTAACATTAAACATTTATTTTCTATTTACTCTGAAAAAACAAATGATAAGTTCTGCCTATCGTTTAAAACGTGGCTAATAAATAATTGATTGAGCTGGTTAAATGAGCAAATAACAACAAAGTCCCCTGTTTGAACTTGTAGTTTGCATGATCTGCCTTCATGACTTATCACCCACTGCTTTCTATGACAACTGCAGCCGTCAGGCTAAACAGGAACACTAATTTGTGTGTGTAAGTAATGACTGTGCTAAAAGAATTGCGATTTTACAGCAGATTATTTATTTTTTGGCTTTTCCTTGACTTCACTAAACTCTAAGGGCTGGTTGTTCAGCTTCAGTCATACTGAAATTTGCAGTTGTGGCAGACCGACTGACCGATTTTACCACCTTTCAACTTCAATACCCCAGATTTGTCAGGAACCATGACAGGATGTTGAGCAGTTCGTCCACAGTTTTTAGATATTTTTTTTGCCTTGTGGTGTCAAAAGTTTAAAAGTAAAGCGAAATGTTGCTTTCTTTTCTTTGCATTTGTCCTGGGTGAATAAAAAAAATTGCACAAAATTCTCCCGACCTGTTTATGTTTTTAGTATTTAATTGCTTACAATCAGCAAATCTGCTCATACGATCACTGTAAAGATGCTGTAGAGACCTAGTCTTTAAATTTTGGTCTTAAAACCCCAAAACAGTATGATTGTTTGGGATTATTACTCCATCCATCCATCTTTTCTTCTCGCTTTTTCCTGTGCGGGGTCACGGGGATTGCTGGAGCCTATCCCAGCTACTTCATTGCAAAGGGGGGTATACCCTGGACAGTTCCTCAGTCTGTAACAGAGCCACACGCACACACACACACACACTCACTCACTCCTAGGGGACTATTTGGACTCACCAATTAACCTTAGAACCATGTTTTTGGACAGTGGCAGGAGGCTGGAGAACCCACACATGCACGGAGAGAACATCCAAGAAAAGCCCCTGCAGGGGTTCAAACCAGGGCCTTCTCACTGTGAGGCAACCACATCACTATTATTACTGGTGTAAAAGCCTGAGTCACTCATTTTTCTTTCTTAAAGCATTAAAGATTTTTTTATGCATACTAAAACATTAAATCTGTTTCTGATAAGATCTTACCCTCCAAAAGGCTTGCCTTTAAAGAACCCAGCAGTCCATTCAGAAAATGCAATGCTTTTAAAGATGAATATATGTTTTTCACTTTTAGTTCATGGTTTGCACTGACTCAGCACCAAACACTCCAGGAAAAAAACAACATGTTTGGAATGTCTTAAAAAAGTTGTCCATTTGCTATGCATAGGATTTATTCATTTATTTATTTTACATTTTGACAAGAAAACTCATATTTAGATCATAAAACATTTCCATGTGAGCATATTTGATTAGCGTTGTATTTAAACACTGTGCTTTCTTAACGCTATTTCAGTGCAGAGTGGCGGAAATCAGAATTGTATTTTTACATTTAGGCTTTTTTTTTAGAATGACCGCATAACTAAACAAAATGTCCGTGTTTTTAAAAAAGTGTGTTTTTGGTGTTTAACATGTTTTTGTGACATTATTCTGAAACTGACTGACATTAACTCAGAAACTAAGTTAACGTTATTTAATTTATATTTCAAAACAACAGTTTTGTTGTTATAATATTTGTCGGTTAATAACTTAAATGCAGTGTGGAAAAAAAACCTTTAATATACATTGAAATAGGTATTCCCAATTTCTTAAGAAATATGTAAAAAAACTCGACGTTAAGCACTTTTGTTGAAAGTGCGTAAAATAAAGATGGTCTCTCTACAGGTTTCAATACTAATCTGGCAGTTTAGGTTAAATACAAGTATGAAGAAATTATTTTGAGAATTTCTGAATGAATTTTTCGTCTGATTTAAGTTATACATTTAGAAAAAAACAAAAAAGAAAAACTGTTACAAGCTTGGGCACAGCGTTTCCTGTAAATAGGGGTGTTTCTTGTGAAATGATACTCTAGCTCTTAAACAATTAGATACTTTTTTTTGTCTTTTACATTTATTTCCTTTTTTAAGATTTTGTGCTTTTCCAGTGTTGATTTTTCACCACATGAGTTGGTGTTTAAATTCAATCCAAAGAATTACAGCTGTATTCAGACAGAAATGTTCCATTTGAATTAGAATTTTGATGGATTTTTAAGTCATTTTGTTTGTAACAGAGGACTTTAATATATGAATGAGGCTTAATTTTGACTAATGATTCAGGAAATATGGATGCACCAATCAGACTGTGCATAGGTTTGGAGACAGACTCACAGGGCAAACAGTGTCAAAACTGCCCAGACATGATATCCTGCTTTCTACAGTATGTGGGTCATAGAACAGTGAGAAAAATGAAAAACTCTCAACTGTGATAAAAGGGCAGCAGGTACACCAATATCTATCAGTCTATAGTCCACTGTCAGAGATATATCAGCTGTGGGCAGAAATCAAAGCTACTTATATGTAAACTATGATAAAGCAACGCACTGAAGCCTGAAATCCCTTCAAGTGTGAAAGTAATTTCCCTTTGAAAAATCCCCTCAGCTCCCCTCATCTGTCACAAAATGCAGAAAAACAAGTGAAATTCTTCAGTCGTCGAAGGGAAGTGGTGTTTTGTTTTTGGGGTTTTTGAGCAAATGTGTTCTTCTTTCTCGTTATCGTTGCCCCACGAGTGGAGGAGGGGGGGAAAAGTGCCACTTTATTTCAAGGTGATTTAATTATGAAACTAAGTGCACTGTTAACTGCAGGTAGTTCCACCAGGGTACAGACTAGGTTGAGTACTTCAGATAAACCCCCTGCACTTAGGCGCAGATTTAGCAAATGGAAAATCTGCTGACATTCTGTGTGGTGTGTGTACACACTGACATGGGTAAAGATGTTTTTATTTGATTCAAGGTCATTTGGCTCTGCTCACGCTGGGGTGACATTTGCTCAGTGATCTCATCCTTCATGAAGAGATGCATCACTGTGGGGCTTAGAGATGTTTCTCCACTTTTCTTGGCACCAATGACTTCCCATCCCCGAAGAGGAAAATAAAAGAACATGCTAATGCTCTGTCTCTTCTCCGTCTCCCTCCCCTGTCATACACAACATGTGCACAAAGACCGCATCCCCCCTTTGAATGACAGTGTGACCATACCTCATCAGCGAATGAGTCACTCTACTACTCTGCTATTATAATGATTTCTCCCTTCTGTGTATTACATCATGCAGCAGAGGGTTCTGCTCCATTGCATTCTCCACGATAAACACTCACCCAAATGCAACCGTTTACAGCCATGTTTAAAGGAAAACATCCTCGTTTCTTTTTCCAGCTTTATGTGCGTTCAACAGCCATTTGATTCCTGCCAGATCTTGAAATGAGGTAAATTGAATCAAAGTACACAAGATGGATTGCACTGCATCTCTGCAAATCAAACTGCTTAAGTAGTGTGGGAAGAACTAACAACAGGCGGGGACTCAGCAGCCCAATTGAGCAACAGTAACTAAAAAACGAATTAGTTTAAAATCCTTGTTTTCTGCAGCTAATGTCAGTTGTAAAAAAACTCATTGGGGGGGGCTTGGATCGCTCTGCCTTTGTAGGTTAACTCAGTAATATTTAAGGGTACCCTCCAAAAACCCAGCAGAACAAATCGTTTTGCTTCCGTCATTGTTCTTCAGAGCAAACAGGGTCATCGATATGTGACCCTGTTTTAGCGGAGCTTCAGTTGTCAGACAGATGGCCTCAACTTTAACTGTAGCACTGTAAAATAAAAGAAGACTCAAAGACCCTCTCCAATAAAAAGTGTGTTTTTGGTGTTTCACATGTGGCATTTTTCTGATCATGGAGAACAAATATAAAAAAAAATTAAGCTTAAAATTGCATTTCCAAGTATTGCTTTATTCAGATCGTGAATCAGGAGCAAACAAAACAAAGGTCTTTTGAAAAAGTTATATTTGCTGTGTGCAAAATACGCTCCCTGCTCCACTTCATTCTGATGCATCCACTTGCAGACAAATAATTTAATGTATGGTACACATGTACGTCTTTGTTTTCCTTGACCTCGCTGACATCTGGCTTTAAAACTGTACAGCTGGAGTGCTCCAATATAACTTGTCATTGTTACTGCACCGATACTGTTAGGGTGGGGATGTGAGGGTCTGTAAGCGGGCGGTACAGACTAAACTGATGGATGAGGGGAAGTGGGGCGGTCTTACTCCTCATCAGTAGTCTCCGGCCCACAACTCACAGGCAGATTTCTAATGAACTAACGCCGTTCTCTTGAAAAAAACAGTTTTTTTTTATTCTGTCTCAAAACAGCATAATCATAATTAAAAACCCACAGTGGATGAAAAAAATGATTGGAGATCCAAACACCATGCAGGGAGGAGTTGTTCTTTTTGGTTTTCATGAAACTTGCAACTGTGACCAAATACAATATATCCACTTTGTGTTTTTTCCAAAAATGTCTTTATTTTTTTCTATTTAAACACTGCAACTTACACTTCAATAGAAAGATGGATCATCGTCAGGAGAAATCTACTTCTAAGCCGTAGATAGTCTGAAACGTGAAACCTTCCCTCCCCAGCATGTTTTCCAAACACTTGGAACGATCTTGGCTGTAAACTTTTCTGTATAAATTGGTAAACCTTCACGGACATCACGAGAGGCTTGACTGTCCTTGTTTGGCTTTGTTCTGAACCTGCAAAAGAGCTTCCTCCACTAAAGGAAACTGTATACCGACACTTTTTTGGAACAAAAAAAAGTCAACCACCCTTCTCTTATTGATCACTCCATTTACTTCTGTATTGAACTTTTAGGTTTCTCCTCGGTATGGAGTTGAAACAGCTGACGTCTTCAGAACAGCATGCATCCAAAACACCTGCTTTTATCCACCTGATGACGATCAGATAATCAAGAGGATTTGATTAGTAGCACCTGACAGATAATTACACAAACAGTAAGACCATATCACAGCTTTCCTTCCCACGGTGAACCTGCACTGTTGGCTTTCCGCTTGTTTAACAAACAGAAAACTATTTATTTTTATCACTTTTTTAAAAAGTCTGAAGAAATAGTTTTAAAACAGTCCGTCAAAGAACAGACTATTAGTCTGTTAAATCCTTGCATATCTTTGAGATCTTTTAGAGTTCTTGTGTTGGGAGCTGTGTATTTTTACAAACCAAATTTGTTCCTTTGCATCTTTGAGGTAATTAAAAGTTAAAATAAATGTAAGAATCCGGTGTCACCAAAATTGTAAATCCCTGAATGCTGTCGTACGTGGACTTTCAAAATATCCTTATGAGCCATTTTCAGCTGCAGACAGGAGGTAACACATCAATAGTGTGGCTCATCTGACATAATTGCTGAATTTTATGTCATCGAGAGAATGAGTGTTACTCCAGGCTCACCAATATTCCACATATAGCAGCTGCAAATTGGTCCCCTGTGCTTTAATCACACAGTCAGTTCAAATCATTAACTTTTCAAATCATTACATCGCGCATTGTATTCAGGAGGACCGCCGATGTATTGAAAGGATGCCACAAATAGAGGAAAGTATATGAATAGTGGGAAAATAGGTGACAATAATACCAGAGCTGTGTGATCACTGGGTTCCTACATGAATCCAAAACAAAAGATTAAATTCCAGTCAATTATTATAACAGTGTTAGATGTCAGAGGCAGGGGCAAACAATAGCACTTCACTTATTCCATACGGCAGTAAATTGTCTTAATTTAATTTATCGGTTGTTTATTTAATTCGTATTTCGTGAGAGAGGACAATAAGTGAGGACTAATTTGATTTTATAAGAAGACATCCTTAGGCCACTTTTCCTGCGTGTGAACACTATTTTAAGCTCCATTTATGTAGTTCAAATTAAACATCTCAGAGTTGCTGGAAGCTTCTTGCGTTAATGGAATCCCACATAGCGGACTGTGTGGGGAAAGAGAGCAGATGAATCTGTATTCCCTGAATGTGTCTGGGCAAAAATCAATAAATGCAAGCACAGCTTCTTGCTTCTGATGGCTGTCTTTGCATGCTGGACTAATAGAAAAAAATAATAATTAAATTTAAATCACCAGATTAATTTGTTTTCCATCAGTCTCAGGAGAGACCCCCCCCCCCTCTCCCTGTTTCTTTAGTGACTCATTATACTTTCTAATCAAGACAAAAAAGTCCCTCTTTTAGACAGACGTGCTGTCTCCCTTCCCCCTTCTCTTCCCTGTGGTGTGCTTTCTCGCATTGCAGTCATTGTGCTGGCACTTATTATGTTACAAATGACCGAGGTACGGCAGGCATTCTCAGTGTGCATGCAAAGAGGGCCCACCCTTCCGCGCTACTAGCGCCTTCTCCTAATGACGATGCTCAGAGTGCCCCCCAACGCAGCTCTGTGCAGCCCCTCTACCCCACTTCCCGCCCCCATGTGCTCTCCTTAATGAAAATTCTCCAATGCAATTAAAAAAAAAATCCTTGCTTCTTGCTGTTTACTGTAGGACAAACAGAGCCACCGTCATTCCTCATGGCCTGTCACTGCTCCTCCAAGGAGGCAGAGGAAATGGAGGAATACACCAGGGTGCCACGGGCACGAGAGACGGACAGACAAGATTGTGGTGCTTGAAGAAGTGCAAACACCCCCTCATCGTGCACCCCCCCCCCCCCCCCGACCCATCTCAACAGGTAACGGAAAGTGGCAGAGAGGAAGAAAAAAAAAATCAATGACCAAAGAAGATGAAGAGCAAGCTTTAAAAATGGCTTTAACTGCACACCACTGGCTAAAGAAGGGCTTCTGTGTCCACACTCCAAACAGGGACGATCATAAATGTTTTATCAGACTTACACCCCACCCTTACTTTATTTCCTTTTTTTTTTTTTTTTTTGATCGGGTAAAAGTGACACATTTCTGAGTAAGATCTGTGCAATCCCTGCAGTAGCTTTAAAAAGCGTAATGACACTTTTTGGATGTTGCAACATGACAGAAAAAGATGCAGGCAGACTGGGAGCTGCATTCATTTATAATGTTTATGATGCATTAATGTGCGCGTGCACACAAGACTAACAGTCCATCACCACACGGACAATGAATCTATTGATGGTGCGCATGATTTATGAGGTGTCTATAAACAAATAGCGAACAGTTTGTTAATCCAGTTTAATACCTGTTCAAATGAATACAACCAGTGCTCAAATGACACCAATAGAGGAGGGCGGGGAGGGGGGGGGGAGGACACACACCAGTTGGCTCTGTGACCCACACTCCTCAGGGTGGGGCATATGAAAACAGTTGCCCACTCCATCTGCAAAAAGAAGAAGCAAAAAAAAAAAAAAAAAAAAAAACTCCCCATGAACACTACCCTTTTACCCCACCCCCTTGTTGTTTTCCAGTTGAATGAAATAATCTTCCCCCGTCTGGAAACCTAGTCTGGGTCAGAGGGCCTGCGCTCAGCCTGTTGCTTATTGTGCGTTCAGAAGAGGAGGTAAAGCATACAATTAGGCACAGATGGCTGTCTTTGCAGGGCAATGTATTGATCCCGTCCCATGGAGGAGCTGTCCCGTTTCAGTTTTTGTGTTGCACAGATGTATTTCAATTTAGAGCCGCTGTGAGTCTGATTTGTAATTGTTTGATCATGTATTGTCTTTTGAGGATTACTTAATAGAGACCTGAACAGATAGATAGATAGATAGATAGATAGATAGATAGATAGATAGATAGATAGATAGATAGATAGATAGATAGATAGATAGATAGATAGATAGATAGATAGATAGATAGATAGATAGATGGACAGATGGATGGATAAATATTTTTATATTTTTAAAGCACTTTTAATTAAAACATGTAAAAATGTGATTATAAATGAACAAATGTGGTTTATTTGCAGGAAATGATCATTATTATTAATAATAAATAAACCATTTTTATTTATTTTATTGTAAGAAAAAATAATAAAATCAAAAGTTGTTCAAAAATGATAAGTGTAGGCTGCATTGTGTTTGTTTACACCCGTGTAAAATGCCACAAAGATGATAAATAAAGTTGCCGCGGCGTCTGTGTCTGTCTGTGCTGTTGACAGTGTCGCATTTAAAGCAATAATGGTCAATTACTGTGTCCTTCCTTTACTACGGACGCTGCACAAATAATAAGTTTTCTTTGTGTGGCAGTAGTGAGCTGACGTCAGGTCGGTTCCTTGAAGTGGAGCTGAATAAACCTTGAGGAGAGTCTCCTTCAATCTGCTGTTAGTAACTAACACACACACACACACTCACACACCGAGACTCAATTACTGCCCAATTCCCTTCTTTATCATTCGTCCCCGACCTCTTTCATAACCAAAAGCGACCAAGGAAAAAAAAAGAGTGGAGAAGAAGAGCCAACCGAAGTGTTAGTTGAGCTAAAAACCCACGCTGGAAATAAGTAAAGTGTCGAAACAGAAAAAAAGGTAAGTGGTTTTTATTTTTTTATTTTGTACCGCCGCTGTTTTCGCCCCATCACAGAAACAAGCGATGAGCTGCCTTCGCTTCTCGTTTTTTTCCGTTTTTCTTCTTCTGTGTAAAAACTGCTTTGAGTTGACTTTTTAATTGTTTCGTAGCGATTGTAAATCGTCGCGTCTGCTCGTCGGAGCCGTTCTGTCCGGTTAAAGTTTTCGCTCTTTAATCTTAAAACGAAATGTTTTTCTCTTCTCTTCTGCTTCTCCTTCTTCTTCCTGACTGGTGACCTGATAGTGGGAATCGTCTTTGTGTCCCTTCTTCTTCTCGCAGCGCTCACTCACACACGGTTTTTATTTGATAGCAAGCCTCGCTCGTTAAGAAATTAAACTTTTTCTCGGGTTAGTTTAGTTGTGTGTTTCGTTTTTAATCAACCGGCTGAAGGTGCAGTTGTTGTTGTTGTCGGTTTTTGCGTGTTTGGATGTTGTAACCGTCAACCTAGAGGGGGTTAACAGCGAGACGCTGGACTGCCGTAGGTGATCGCTGTCCGTCCTTTCTAATCCATCCCGTTTAATAGTCCCCCCCGACGAGAAAATAACACAATTTTAGGCAGAAGGAGGAAAAAAACACACATAAATATCCCAGTCGGCTTGGATAGAGTTGGACTTTAAATATTTATTTGTGTTGGTGGGTTAGAGTGGCCAGCTCGCCAGGCTGCTGCTCTCGCGGTCGCTTCCTCAAACCGAGGCACGCAGGCGAGCTAGCAGCCGCTTTGTGGCCGAGTTGTTGAAATTTATCCCTTTGTGTATATTACAATATCCTCCATTTTTTTTCGGCCCCTTCCAAAACAACAAGCCTTTCGCCATCTTGGTTATTTTAAATACGTCCCCTCCGTACCCTTCTGTCACACACGTACACAACCACTCTGACTACTTTTGGAGGAAATTGATCCACTGTGAGTTTTTTTTTTTTTCTCAAGTTTTACCAAAGTTTTAGCAGCCTCTTAAACAAAAAAGAAACAGAGTAGAGCGCCTCGGTTATGGGGTTACAAGGCGCCTTTTGGTCCTTTATCGGCTTGGAGAGCTTATTTTTCAGCACATTTTGGTCGAAAGGTGTCTTTTTTTTTTTTTTTTTTTTTTTAACATTTTTTGTGTGTTTTGTTAGTATCGGGGGGGGGGGGGGTTGCTATTTTTAGGTAGACCGTTACCCATGGCGGAATTTAGTTGCTGTCAATGTTGAAGCAAATGTATTTGTGCTATTTTAAGCTGATATTGTTGTAGGTCAGTCAGTGTGGTATCAGCGTTTAGTCAGCCTTTCTGTTTTAACGAAAACATGAATGAATGAAAGGAGGAGGATGGAAGAAAAAAGGGATTGGTCGAATCACATTAGATAAAGAATAAGTTTAAAAAAAAAAAAGGACAGGCAGTGAACAAGTATGAAACGTTTTAATCACAATTAGCACTAAAATGGGATGGATGAAAGTCAATGCTATTTGGATTTTATTGGTAATCAACACACTTGCTGCTTGACTGTTGTATATGCAAAACAAGACCCACACAGGACTGAATGATCTGCCAGATTGACAAGTTTAATACATGCACATTCACACAGGCTCCAATCCCCATCTTAATGAAACCCCTTTGGCTCATGCCTGACTCTGGTTAGGAGGCTTGTTTTTGACTGAATCTTAGACAATTTGTAACCTGCTGATCGTATTATTATTATTTTTACTTCTGTAATCTCTTTTTACAGTGTCATAGTGAGTCCCTTGCATTTCAACCCCCCCCCCCTCCCTCCTCCTCTGTCCTGCAAGCAGTTAAAGAAGAAGAAGAAGAGGAGGAAGAGGGGAAGAAAACACACCAAACAAATGCTTTGAAATGGAAAATCTGATCATTTCACCTCCCACCTCTTTTGTTTGCCCGTTTATTGCTGCAAAGCTGGAGTGCAGAGGAGCAGATGTTTAGCCAAACATGAAGGCGCGGTGCCTCTGTCCTTATGGGGATGTCTCTCCCTCTTCTCACTGCTGATGCATCGACATGACAGCTGCTTGATTTCATGGGGCTGCAAAGAAGCCATTAGTTGTATCAGTGAATTGAAACGGAACAGTGTCTCTCACTTTTTCTATCGCTTCTATAGCCGGTCTATTGTTAGCATCGTTTTGTGCGCATTTGTTGGAACATTAGAGTGTGTACTATCAGGTGTGTGGAGGCGTTACAGCTGAACATATAAAACCAACGGGAAGTACTAATATATATATATTTTTTTGCTGGATGTTTTCTCATAATTTGAGCGAGGGAGTGAGCAAAAGCAAAAGTGGAGAAGGGGAACAAATCTGTCAGTTTGTTTGCTATGTTAATTTGGAATGGAAGCGCACTGTGCTACCTCAAGCACACTCAAATCAGAGCTGTCTTTCCTTGCCAGGCTAAAGGGGAAAAAAAGTCCACTCTGCTGGAGTTTTATTCTGTCTCTCCTCGTCTTTTTTTGTCTTAAATTGGAGCTGTTGTTTTTGAAGAGATAAAGGGAGACTCTTGCTTGACTTGAACATTCAGGACTTAAGGATAGACATTGCTAAGCTCTATTTGCATGTCTAGCAAAGTCACTGCAAAAGGTTGCTATTGACTAAGCTGATTAGGTGAAATTAGGTTCACGAGCTCTGTGTCTAGGGGTGCAGAATCTGACAGAACTTGGACAGCTTTGGAAAAGACAATCCCATGTGCACACGGGGTGGATTTTCTATAATCTTCTACAATTGAAGATGAGGTTGTCCTCCCCTTTGAGGGAGTAAGCCATAGTTTATATTCTTTTTGTAACTTCACTGAAATGAGATTTATTGGGTAGTGGGATGCAGTATAACGGTCAAGTCATCACCGTGAGGCAACACTTGCTGCAGCCACCTCTGTCTGCAAGAAGACATAGGTCCATGGGATGTGAATCATCAGTCAATTACTAAAACTGACATCATCGGACACTGTGACTTGTTTAGCGACCACAACACATCTTGAGAAGTTTCAACTGACAACAGTAAACTGGCTTTCTGGTACACACTTCTATCTTTTCAGTCATGTTTTTGTCAGTCCTCAGCAGTAAAAATGACAAGTCATTGAGCCAGTATTGTGCCTGAAGAAGTCTTTAACTGACTAAACTTATCTTTATGAAATAAAGCATAATCTATGGTGTACTTATGGATCTGTTTGTCGATCATGTTGCCTGCATATTCTGACAGCAATTATTATTATTCTTTTTTACTTGAATGGTTTTTTTAACACCTTACAAATTATCTATATGTCCGATGAGCCTTTTTGGGACAGTCCAACCTTTGTTGGTGCTGTAGCAGACGAACAAGTAAAAGTAATTTTTACTTTTTTTAAATAAAGTAGTTCTGAGGAATGGGTTTGATCAGACTGGGCATCATAAAGAAATTCACACATTCACTGGGTTTGGTTTAGTTTACTTTCAGATGTGCCACTCCTTAGGACTAAACCAAATACTGTTTATGATGTGATATGAAGTGTTTGTTTGAGGGCGATATTACCTGAAACGAGCACTGACCAGGAAAAAAAAGTCTAATTTTGTTGTTATTTAGTTCTTGACTTACATTACTTAAAGGATTTTTAATGGCTGTACAGAAAAGTCCATCTATTTTTTTTAACACTACAACTTATTTAGTTATTCTTTATATTATTAATCCTGCTATTTTTTGGGAAAGTCAGTTCATTCATATACTGGTGGCCTGCACCAGGTGTCGTTAGGCAAACACATGCTTTGCTCGTTTGATCTTCACTTTTTCGTCATATGAGCTTTCTTTCCCATCAAACAACGCAAATCATCCAAGAAACCCAACTGTGGTAAAGACCAAAGCGTGCTAGTTTGTACATGGCTTCAGGGAGAAAGTAGGATCCTGGTTTCTAAAAGTTTTTTGATTGAGAAAATGTTGATAGTTTTTCTCACTGGTTAGTCATTACCACGTAAAGGTGAGAGACTTTGTGCACACAAAGTAGCAATGACAACTGAAAAAAAAAACACAGAAAATCAGATGTGTTTGAAGTAGAGCGTTCTATGCATGAAAGTTACATCCTAGCCAAAGCCCTTGGAAGTTGTAAACATAAAAAAGATTATATCTTATATTCATCTGACTCAGCTAGACCTGATGGTGGTTTTTTGTGTGTGTGTGCATGTGTGTGAACTGTTCTGGTTTCACAGTTCCTGCATGTTCAAAAGCCCTCTAACTACAGCGTTGGTTGGCCCTGAGATGATCTACCTAACCTTGTGTTACCTTTCTATTTTGGTAACGTCGCATGTTTGCTGAATGTTCCGACAATCATCAGAGTACACAAATAATTGTCCAAAGTGCATACTTGGTGACAGCTGCTTTTAGTGTCAGGCTTTTCAAATATTGTGGCTATCTTTGACCACAGCTTTTTTGGATCCATCTGTGTAGTGAGAAAATACATTCACAGTTTAAAAACTAAGCTAATTAGAAAAGGGAGCATCTGCCTCGTGTTGTAGAAACAAGTAAATGGTCTGAACAGTTAATTAAGACCAAACAAATCAAGATGTTTTTTTTCCCCCCCTTACATTTCTGTGATGATTGCATATACTGGATTAATTGCCAAACAATAAACAGTGGAAAGTGCAAGTGGGTCACCCTCTATTGACTTTCAGGAGACAGAAGACAGAGCGGCCAAATTTGGGAGGGAAAGGCGATAAGCTGCTTTTTTGCCGTTCGTCCCCTGGGCCTCTATTTATCATTCAATGTGAGAATTTCCTTGATGAAAGTCAAGGTTGTTTGTGCATCCCCTCGTCTCGTTGGGATGCCTGTTTTTCCACCAGCAAGGTGAAGAGGTTGATTTTCTCCTCCAAAGAGATGCCTTGTTTGGAAAGTCCAACGCTAGTTTCTTTTAATGAAGTCTCAAAAGGTCTTGATGGGTTTTTTTTTTTCCTTTCCACTTCAGGGTTGTTTTTGTTTTGTACAATCGCACAGAGGTTAACAGAAATATGTACTTTGTGTTGTGAGAAACCACAAAACAGCAACTATTTTAGTCGTTTTGATTCATTTTTGGCTTTATTACAAAATTGCGTTTAGGCAGCTGCTCCATCCATTTAATATAGCCTTTATGAAATATAAAAGGTGATAACAGAGACAAAAATAACATTGAAGCATTTCCACATGGTTGGTACTGCAGTTCATAAAAGAAAAGCCATTTAGAGTCTCTCGACATTAGCTGAATGAACGGTATGAACTAATCAAAAACAACGGTAGTACAATGACAGGGATTTTGTTTGGTGACAAAAAACCCTAAAAAGATTCACGTTTTACTTTGGAATTCTGTTTGGGTGTCTGATATTATGTTTCAACAGGAACCTAATCATGGTGTTCAGGTGTCGAAAATGTGATCCAGCGCCTGACGTTTACCACAACCATCTCCAAGAAGGATTTCCCCAGAATTCTTGTGTTCTTGCTGCGCTCAAACGGGAAAAGAAAAGAGGGAACAAGAACTAGAAAGCAGGTTTCAAATGCCTGGATCAGAATGATATTGGTTTCTCCACTGGTGTGCTTCTTAGGTCAGTGGGGTTCTTGATGATACCATAGAATAAGTTGACGCAGGCATGGGTGCTGTAAGCTGTGCTGAGTGTTGAGACACAAACGCACACTCTTATGCACGCACACTTGCTGTTGGAAAGAGAGCATTTATGCATAGGGACACACATATACACACAGATGCACACAAATGCATGAGATTGCACCTCAGCAGCTCCGTGTATTGATCCTGTTGCACATTTAAAATCTGGTCACTGCTGCCACAAAGGCTTTTTTATTTTATTTTAGCTGTGCTGGCAGACCCTGCTCTATGCTACGCCAGAATTTCAAGTATTTACCTCCTATGTAACGCCACAAGAAATGACGGGGGATAAAGGGAAACAAAAGCAACTGTGAACTGTTCCTATTTGTTGTGCGCTACTGGAAACATGCTAATAAAATCCACTGATGATGCCTTAAATGTGTCGAAGATAATGTACTAGTTTGTCCGCATACTTCCATTTTTGTATTTATCTCCAGAAAAAGTCCCAAATAAGACCTTCTCACTGACTCAGCATTTAGGTCTACTTTTCACTGACCAGCATTTGCCATAGCTTGCTGGGATAGTACACGCTAAAATGCTAGGCCTTTGGATTAGTCATGGCTGGGCTTGGGGAAAGCGGCAGCTTTTAGCATATGAAGATTAAAAAAAGGACTCTCTGGTTGAGAAGCAAGTCACAGCATTTAAGCTGCTGAAGACCCATAGCACACTCCTTAACAGTGACAGTTATCACTCCCTGAGCACAGTGCATGTCCCTTTCTGTGTTTTTAGTGGATGCAAATTAGGTTATTCAAAATCGTTTCCCTTTTTTTTTTCTTCTTCTTCTTAGGAACTTATCAGAGCGTTCAGCTCATCCCAGGTGTTGTAGAAGAAATGATCTGACGAAACCGGTTCAAAGTCTGTTTTCCAGTCATTAGTCCTGGAAAGGTCAAAAAACATTCCTGCAATTTCAAATATGGCGTTGAAAGCATATGCTGGAGAAACATTACTAATGACTGCCGCATTCACTTCCATTTTGAACCCTGTGCTCTGTTGTTATTCACTTGTCCAGCCGTGAAAGCTTCACCCTGCTCAGGCAGTGGCATTGTGCTGCTTTCTCCGTCTCTGTCTGTCTGTCTGACTGTCTGTCTCGCATTTGTGCTCGCTCCTTCTGAACGATGACACTGAGAGACAGCTGTAACGTGAGACGCCTTTCGATCCTGGCAGGGGCTTGGAAAGCTGAGGCAGAAGGGAGGTAGAGGGCCTTTATCTGAGACCCGGGGCACTGACCTCCCTCAATTCCCCCTCCATTTTTCTCTTCCTTTCTCTTGCTGCCTCTCTCTGCTAGCATCCTACGTCTTCCTATTAACCGACAAAGAAACCAAAACTGAAGTCTATAGTCAGAAAACACTGACCCAATTGCAAAACTCTATGAATGGAGTTCAAATCCTGAACCATTGTTTAGTACTTTAGTTAGAAGTCGACTTTTGTTTATGAGGACATGTTTTTGTGCGTGCATGTGTGCAGACGGAAATATCCGCACATTCCCTGGACTCTAGGCTATGGCTGCTAAATCCTCTGTGAGAGCTCCCATGTGTAATCCAAACATTTAGAGCTAATTTAAGCATGCAGGCAGGAGCAGCATCCTTTAAGAAACAGCCGCCCTGCCTCACCAGCCTCCGCTTGTGTGTTTTCTCGTGTGCGTTATGAACTTATATGTGTGTGCGCGTGTGTGCTTCGTTGTGGCTGTAGGCAAATGAAAGTACTCAATCACTCACCTGTCAAAGTACTTCAGAATCCATCCAAAGCACACGCGCACATGGACACATATGTACATACACACTCACCCCTGAGGCTTTGACAGGGCTGGCCCTTTATTGACTCCCTTGATCAAGGAGACAGCAGATCCATTTAATAGAAGCTCCATGCTCACCCCCTCACACAGAGGCACTGAAATCAAAGTGGATTCACATCTGCTCTCCACAGAGCTCTCCTATGTCCTTTTTTTCTTTTGTACAACAGAGTTGCTCACCATTTCAAACTGTTTGCTTTGTTGGCTATTGAATTACATTTTTTTTCACAGACACCACAAAGTTTATCGTTCCACGGGAGCCAACAGTTTTCCTTATCATGGCTTCTTTGCTGTTTAGTCCAAAACTGCCCCACTTCTCCATATCTTGTGTTCTTGCCTGTCATGATACCAACCCAGCAGGGATTGTAGGCATGTTCTTTTGGCCCCGGCCCTCACCAGTTGGCTGTGTTTTGTGCTGAGTGTTTTGGAAGGCCAGTTAGCCAAGAGGGTGCTGGGAGGAGATGTGACAGCTGTGTTGGTCATGGCTACTTTGACCTTCACACGTCATCCCTCCTGGATCATCCAGGCTGTAATGATACGCCGGACCTGTTGTGTACTCGTGTGCGAGCATTATTAACCACCCTCATGATGCTGCTGATATTGTCATCAAACTCTACTACCAACAAGGACGGGATGACTGCTCTGAATGGGATTTGTCCTCAAAAGAAACGGCAAGAAATGAAATTGGACTGCTTAATGCAGTAGAGGGCTCTGTGCCAATAAGAGAGGGAGAAAAAAAAGTTGTTCTGCTGCACAAAAACATGTGTACATGCATAAACAAAAAAGAGAAGTGCTCACTTCAGTCTTGTATTTAATATACATATATTCTACCTCTCACAAATGGATTGCACTAATGCTCTGAGCTTCTCACCAGTCTCCAAGCGCTTTGCTTCGGGCGTGTGGTGAAAAACGTGTTCTCTTGAGATGGCACTAGCTCCATCAAGTCAAGGAAGAAACCATTTAGTGTAATGACAAACACGCGTAGATTCGCACACATGCATTCGCAGCATCAAGAGACAGGGAGGAGGATCTGAATTGCACTTAGACAAATCACAAAAGTTCTTTATTTCTCCACTTACCCCCTTCTTTACACTTACATTCAAACTACTTGGATAGAGATTCCATTTTGTCAGCTTTCAGCCCCAGATCATGTAACGATAAAAGATGCTGCCCTGCAGTTAAACACTGCCAGTAAATCACAAGGCAAGGAAAGCTGCGAGAAGCACTTATTTTTAAGCAGCATGAGAGACCACACTAGGGGTGGGTTGTAAGAGGTGGAGGGGTGGGGGGGGGTGGGGGGGTGAGACAGATAGGGTAAGACAGAGAGAGAGAGAGAGAAGGGGGAAGAGAGAGCTTCTTTGTGCACTGTGTACTGGCATTGTGTGTGATGAAGAGATGAATCACTGCTATTTAGGGATTGGTTTCCTGCAACTGATTGTGTGACGACTCGGTGGCGGGCGGAATGTCAAGACTCGCCTGTTTTGTTGTGGGGGGGTTTCAGGAAAAATCTTGTACGGCCTGCTTGCACCAGCTCACTCCCACAGCTGAGACAAACACCTCGCCACTGTCCTCCAACTCCAACAGGCCATTAACTATTAAAGTGGTTTAAAGACCCACTACAATGAAAACTGTGTTTGTGGTGTTTTTAACATGTTCTTGTAGCATTTTTTCCATAATGGAAGACATCCAAAAAAGATTAAGTTTAAAATTGCATTTCTGAATAATTCTTTATTCAAGTCATTGTGAATCAGGAGCAGACAAAAAATGCATTTGGAAAAAATCTGTAGTTGTCACGTAAAATCTACAATCAAGAGACTAGAAACAGATAGATGATGGGAAATGGGAGAGGCAAGTTTCCATTGAACTCCTGCCGCTCTGCAGAAACTGTCCTAGAAAATGACACTGGTATTTTTGATTCAGGCTAAAAACAGCATAACCATAATTAAAAAAAAAAAAAAAAAACATGGGGGACACTTTACAATAGATCAGAAGATGATTGGAGTGGGACTTTAAGTGAATATGTATATCTTCAGGGGACACTTGCTTTTTAGGCTACAGTCTCTTGCAAAACCGACACCTGTCTGTCCCCCTTTCTTTCAATATCCAGCTCATAAAAGTTGTAATTACCTTAACATAGATGTTTAAAGGGTGCATCCTAAGGTAAGGCCGACAGGGTTTTGGCTGATGCAGCACTGGTTGCTAGATTAGAGAAGAGCCACCTAACAGTCGGGTTGTACTTTGCCCATGTGCAAGCATGCCTGGAGTGTCATAGCAGGTAATTACTACATCAGAGTTAATTCCTAATTTTTGTTTATTTTTTAGGTCATGATGGCAATTATTAGTGTGCCGTTTGGACGATTTATTTATGAAGTAGTGAACTAATCCTGGGGAATGATGGAAAGTAAACTGTTTTTGACAAACTTTTAGTCCCTGGAGGTCTGCTTGTGAAACGAATGTTTAGATAATTGCTTTTCTGCTGGTGGTTTTATTGTAACATTTGAGCTAAATTTATGTCATAGTTTAATGCCCTCTTGCTGTCTCATTTTCAGTTTTGTATTGAATAAATTAGTTTCATCACTTATGTCTTTATAACTTGACTCACAAGGACGTTTCTGTTGAATGAGGATTGAGGTTACAAGAAAGATATTAATGTTTTTTGTGCTTTTTTTTATCCATCTGTTATTAATGTAAAAACGTTTTAAGATCTCGGAGTAAAGTTAGGTTAATAGACTGACCAGCTCTGGTTCTTATCCATGCAAATAATGGCAGAAGAACTGCCTTATTTATCCAGAGTTTGTATTCATGGCTGACAAATAATTTTCTGCGGTAAAGTTCTCTTTAATCATTTTCTAATAGGCCATTTTAAAGTAGCAGGAGATGAATTCCGCTCACCTGACTTTATCATCATCATCTTCTTCCTCCTCATCATCTCTGTGATGAGTTTTCAAAGTGTTTGTGTGGACCTTCATTTTGTATTTGTCTCCCGAGTGTATCTGTCAGTGTAAATAATGCATGGATCGTTCCATTTGGATCAGTTTAGTTATCAGCGCAGCCGGTCTGCTGGGTTCCCGTTTGGTGATGAATTGAGCCCTAACGACAGATGTATGTAGGATTATGTGTCACAGATGTGGACATCACCGGAGGGCATCTGTAAGAGACAGAATCCATTAGACCCATGACCTGTAACTCCTCCCTTCCATTTGCCATGACAGTCCAAGGAGGGAGTTGTTAAACTCAGAAACTTTTCTCACACAGCTGTCATTGGAGTGTCAGGACAGATTCTATGTTGATAACCAGTTTACCAAAGCTTTTGCTGCTTTTCACCAGATAGATGTGTTTAAGGACTTTGTACCATCACAAATGGCTATTCAAGCGTGCTACAGCCCAGATCATGGGTTAATCTGAAAGTATCAACATCTCCATTTCTATCTATAGTTTATTTCTGCTGTGTTTCAAATTAGTCAACTGTTATGACTCTAATTGACATATTAGCCGAAAACTGAGTTCTCCCAACCTTGTTTATGCTCAACAATAGGTTCTAACAGTTTAAATAAAAGTGGTCAAAATCTTGTGTGTGTTTGCTTGCTGTACATACAAAGCAGGGTGGTGTCTGTTACGGTGAGCTGCTTAGATTAGACTCTGTAAGAGCACAGGAGGGCTTTGCAGACAATGCATGAAAGATGGGCGTGAGAATGCTGGTAAGGCTTGGTTCTCTGCAAGAACCGTCTTGTGTTTAGGGAAAATATCCTAGCTCTCAAAAGCTCCAATGTCTACATCCATTTATAACAAACAGGTTTTGCAAGAAAGGGTTCAGGGAGAAAGAGAGTTTTGGAGGGTGTGAATATCTCTCTGTGCATGTAACCACAGTTGTGTGTCAGACGGCTCTGTACTTTTTGGTTTGATCTGTCGAAAGAACACAAGATGTGTAATGTTTCATACTGCCACTTTTACAGGCCTCTCTTTTTTTTTCTTCTTCCACGCTAGCATTATCACAACGCTGTACATAAGCAATTCACTTTTTTATAGAGAAAAGAATACCCGAGACACTCTATTCCCATGAGTCAAAATTGTGTGTGTAATCTGAAAAACAGTGATCGTTTGTCTGTGCTTTGTCCCCAGGTGTTACAGTTATGTCAAAGAGCTGAAGACATCTCTAACAGTGAGTACAACAGTTTCTGTGTTTTTCTTTTTGTGGGAGATGGTTTTAAAATTCACATTGTCTTATTGTTTTTCTTTTTTTTTTTGTGGCACACTAAAGCAAACTTGCAAACTCTTCAAGTTTCAGGCCTAATTTGATTTTTCATTCATTCAGTGAAAGAGGATGTTTTTCTTTTTCCCAATTAAATTTAACAAGAACCCCTTGAAAAAGCAGTTGTTATGATTACATTACAAATTCGGGGTTCATTCAGGGAATGAAGCAATTAATTAGATTTCTCCTATTCTAATCAGAATATTTGCATGAAACACAAACTCCTAATAAACATATTTTGGCTTGGGTGTCTGTTCAGTGCCAACACTGAATGTAAATAGCTGTTAAGAGGGCCTGACACTTCTTTTCAAGGTTAGGCGTCTTGGCTTGTGTTTGGTTGTTTATGTGTAATGTGATGTGCTGCTTGAATTTCTTCCTTTCTTTTCCTCTCGGTTGCGTTGTTTGTGAGAGCGAGCTGTAGTCAGGGGGTGTGTGCCGACGCGTCCTTAAGGCTTCACTTCACACACCGAGATGGCAGTTTATTGTTCCGCAAACAGACAATGACTTGCACTTTCCCTCTTTCCCCTCACTGGAAGGCCCTCTGTTAGTGAGATCAAATGGGATCTTTTGTAAGAAGAGTTTCATCCAAACTTAAGAGGTTAGAGAATCTACTTGTTGTGTTTGGGACTGAATTTCAACCTAGACCTGATTCTTTCAAGCCCAAATCTAGCTTGTTTATGTCTTGCTGGAAATAATGCATTATATCCCCCTGCAGTTTGGTGTGGACTGGTTGTATCGCGCTTGATAAGTATTGATGAGTCCTCTCTTGGGGAATCAGTTTTGAGGTTGTGAAGGGTTGCAGCTCAACCCCCACAGCATTTTTTTTGTTGTCCCCCCCCCAGCTGATGTCTTGGCTGCATGACTCTCCATACAGAACAGGCACAACAGAGTACAGGAAAAAAAACGAAACTCATCCAGCAGCTATGGCATAATTAGCTGACATTTGTTGCTTGGAACACAAGACAGGGGTTGTGTGTGTGTGGGGGCTTTTAAACTCAAACACCCAAAGGAACAAACAAATATTGAGATTACAAAAAAAAAACACTGAAAAGGAAAAAGTGCAGAATGTGTCTAGGAGCGTAAGCTGAGTCTGCTATGAAACCGTCAAAGATTATGTAAGGAGTTTAGTGGTATTTTTTTTTTTTTTTATGTTGCCAAAGCACACACTGATCTGATCTACTGAACGCGCAACCAAATATGCCGGGTTAAGAACGATGCTGGCTTTGCTACGAAACAATATCCCTTGTCGGTTGTTTGGCATTCTTGATTTTCAGAGCGTGTCGTCAGGTATGCAGCTTCATCACAAAAACGTGACACAACGCAGCTGCTCACTCTCCCCATATGAAGCTGCCGTCCACAATCGGACCGGTTCTGTTGGTTCAGGATATGTTGTGTTTGCGCGTCTGTTAACGGCGAGGCAGAGCGCTGTAATACATCTGTACTCAAGCCGAGGTGGGAGCAGCAATGCTTACGCAGCCCCATCTGCTTGATCCAAACTGGAAATGCAATGCTCTTTAATGACAGAATACTGATTGGCTGGGAGGTGTGGAGAACAGGGAGGAGAGATTTGTGTGTGTGTGTGTTTGTGTGTGTCTAAAAGAGTGAGAGTGTGAAGTAGAGAGGAATAAAAGGAGAGGGAGAAGGAGAGAGAAAAACATCTCGAAGGTCAGGAGCAGCGGGCGGCCGTAGGGGAGAGACACGTGAGACAGAGATAGTCTTGCGTCAGCCCCACAGCAGTCCGTTCCTTATGTCTGTGTGTGTCTGTGTGTGTGTTCACAACTTCACATGTCCTGTGGGGCCAGCATTTTCATCCCCATCCTACTGTGCGTTACAGCAAAACAGCATGGCGACGCTTCTATTCTGAGCCTCTCTGTTTAGGTTAGATAGGTAGACACAGGTAGGGAGATGGGTTTTTAGACACACAAAACCCCGCTTTAAATTACTCGCAAGCAGTCAATCATTGAGCTGCAGATATTTTTTTACAAGGTTCTCGTGACAGTGCAAGAGGAAATTACACATTCTTGCCTGAGGGGAAAGAATTTGTGTCTCCCTGCCTGTCACAAAACCTGAATAGTGTTTCATCAATCCCAGCAAATACTATCATTTTTCAGCTTTCATTTATGAGCCCACTTTGTTTCCTGCTGTCTTTTTCCCAGTGCCCTTTAAACCGGCGCTCTCTTAAAATGGGGAAGTGTTAGCGATAACGGCTAAACATTTAGTACTTTGTACTTGCCTGGAAGCTATGATTGTCAAAGAGCTGCTTTGAGATTGTCCCTGGGATCGGAAGCCGCACAGATCTAGCAGACGCACTCCAACATTCGTTGTTGGCTCATCCGTCCGTGTCTGTGTGTTTCTTTCGTTCCTACTTATACTCACTTCCACACACATGGGAGAGAGCCCTGCTCATTTTCCTTCCGCCGCGTCCTCCTGACCCACTGTGTCTCAACAGGGTTCAAGTCCTGTGGTCAGACTTTTGATTTCACCCCCACTGCCAGGCAGCCACTGCCCTGCCCGTCCCTACGAAGGGCTCAGGGAGAGGCTGCTCTTTTACAGACCCCTCGCGTCATGAATCACTGCCTGCACCCAGGGAGCCTTAGTCCACTCAGGGGGTTGCTCGCACAGACCATAATGTGCGCCGTTGTAAGGGGAGCGTTTTGAATGAAGGCTAGACAAAATAAAAGCAAAAGGCCTCAAGCTGGGAGTTTTCTTGTAGAGGGCAACAAGATGGACCGGTCTGTGTCTTTTAATTTTTTATTTTCTTTATAGTAAAGAGAAGATATTTTATATAAACTGCTGGGCTTGGGGTGTTTTTGTAACTGTTGACTTTAAAAGTACACACACTTTTCACTGTCCTTTTCACTGTCGAACTGCGTTCACATCACCCTTGGCAACCCAAGTTCAATCGACCACTTCCAATGAAAAGTCTATGGAAACGTGCGTAAATGCGTGTTTTGAGCTGCCTTGTTTAAAACTTTTACATTCTCCCGTCGTACATACGTACAAAGCGCGCATCTATCGAACAAGCTTTGAAAGCTAAACCAGGTTGAACTTTGACCAATCAGGGACTTGGATTTGGTAAGGATGTATGGTTGGCGCCCCTTTTAATTCAAAGAAGTACCAACAGTGAGAAAATTGATCATGGAGAATTGAATAAGTGCGGTTTGTACTCGGCCGGAATTTTATGACACCAAGTCTTAAAAATATCGGAATGGAGCTGTGATAGAAAAAGCCTGGAGCAACATTCACAAGATTTGCTCTTCTTAGACATTCCGGACTAAGCCTCTTCCAACTGTAGGTGATGGACATGCGCTAATATGCACGATTGTATCGGGTCTCAGGTCCAGTGTGAACACCATATGCTGAAAATGCATGGTGTGAACTTTGCATCAGGTTGGAAAACTGTTATGATGCAGCTTCAGCTCTCAAGAAAAAACTTAAAATGT
Source organism: Oryzias curvinotus (assembly GCA_023969325.1). Taxonomy (NCBI): domain Eukaryota; kingdom Metazoa; phylum Chordata; class Actinopteri; order Beloniformes; family Adrianichthyidae; genus Oryzias; species Oryzias curvinotus. Next base: position 4,831,409 of record CM043708.1, read on the forward strand.
AAATTAGGAACAGGTATCAGCTTGTTAAATGTATATATTTTTTTCCATTTGCACATAGTTTTAAGTTTTGCACGTGTGTGAATGTGACAGACATATTGAGTGATGGGGAGACTCTCTTTCTGTCTCACACAGTTTCATCAGTAACTGTAGTCCCACGACAGCTTCCACATTTATTGGGTTATCTCCCGCATTTATTGGCAGACTGCATCTTTTCAGCTCTCTTCAGTGCGTGGTGTCTGTCTTTGCCACAGGCCAGTCCCCCTCATGGCCTCTATCGCTTCCTGCTTCCTAACCTTATTCCGCAGGTCCAATTTCCTTCTGCTTTCTTTCACCATAGTCCACTGGCATGGACACCGTTTCTGCCTTTAAAGCAAGCCTCTGGCTGGGGTGTGTGTGGGGGGGATAGTGTGCTCCTATATGGAGCCCCAGAGCCCATGGGCCAAGCCGGGTTGTAACCTGGATACAGCTGCAGTTCGGAGGATCCATTAGCAGTGCCAGGAGGCCCCTGGCTCCCAGTGAGCGCTCATTAATGTTCCTGTGCAGTCACAGTGCTATGAAACCCAGCAGTGTGTCTGGTGAATTTAGCCGGGACATGGAGCCTCAGGGAAACTCTTGTGGGCTGACTCAAAGAGAGACAGGAAAGAGTCAAAGGATTTCCATTGAAGAAGTTGCTGGAATACTGAGAATGACATTCATTCTTAAACACATCCAGATTTCCGTGTATTTTACTACCAAAGTGCGTGTTTGTATCTGTGCTTGCTGGATTAGATTTGCTCTGTGTTCAGTCTTTGTGTGAGTGTGTGTGTGCGGGTTGGTGTGTGCTCTTAGAGGCCCAGTTCAGCTGTCTGGTCTGGCGTGCAGATGGCTGGGTTGGGACCTGCTGAATAAGATACCCCTTTTTTCTTTCATGTGTCCTAGTTTCCTTTCCTTTTTCTTTCTCCTCCTTTCATTTCCTCGCCTCTCTACCTTTTCCTGCTAAGTTTCATTTACCAGTCACATCCCTGGCTGCCTCCTCTCTTTCATCGCTGCATCTGCTGAGGGCCATCTTGAGCAGAGAAGAGTTTTCCACCACTCTATTTTCTCTCTCCCTCCTTCTTTATGTGCCTCTCAGGGCTCAGTGCGGCAGATATACGCGGTGGCTTTGGAATGAAATGTCTCTTAACCGAGCCATGTGCCCCGGAGCTACGGTAATTGCAGGTGAAATTCAGCTTCCTCTTTAAAATGCCATCTCTCATTTCCAGTTACCGGCCCCCCTCCGTATCTCTCCGTCTTTCTCTGCCTCCCCCCCTTCCCCAGCCCCCACCTCTGTCTCCCTCTGGCTGTCTTTCAGAGGCGTGTGAATCCCTCAGCCCCTGTCGCGTCTCCCCTGCCCCAACAGACACTCCCACAATGCACAGCGCTGATGGTTGCACAGTGATATCAGCCATGCAGAGGGAAGGGAGGGCCGCTGCTTAGGCACACTGGATATGTGTGCATATGTGTGTGAAAGTGCAAAAGACGGTGCGTGTGACAGGAACCCAGTGTTTGTTTGTGAGCGGGAGACGGTTTATACTGGAGGAGAAGCAGTGTGTGTTGTTGTGTGGGTTTGTGTTTTAAGCGTGTGGAACATCAGCGAGGCATGAGCGGCGTAGAGGTGACATCAAGGTGAACGCGGCGTGCATAACGCTCGCCGACTCGGGAGGCAGCAAATGGCTCTGTGGCAGATGGAGTCTTTGTCAGGAAAGAAAAATGGCAACTCAAGAGCATCACATACCCCCCCCCCCAAGACACACACACACTCTGTATGACTCTGTTTTTAGTCGATCATGCAAACCTTTATAGATGTGTTTAGCTCTTTGTACACACATAAATGCACACACGCATATTGACATGCATACATCATCCCTCCCCTCCTCAGTGAGCCAGGCCGGCGGGCGGTGACCTTCCCCTGCTCAGAGGGTTCCCTGGCTGTTTGATCAATTATCCCTCTGCCATTGTTTACCAGGAAGCAGAAGTAGAGAGGAGAAAAGAGAAGCCTCAAAATGGCCACTGTCAGGTGGAGGGATCCATTTCACTGCCAGCGTGGGGGTGGGGGTTAGAGAGGAGAGAGGGAGAGCCGAAAGACCAAAGCTATGAAGTGTGCTCAGAGAGAAAGCAGGAGCATGATTCTCCGGCAGCAGGGATGATGTGACATTACACATCTTTCCCCACATTGGCTGTTTTGAAGCGTTGACAGTTTTCCTTAAAAGATCTCTGAAGTTTGACCAAACATGCGTTACTTAGTCTATAAGTGGCGCATTTTCCTCTTCTGTCCTGCATTTCTCAAGAATCTCATGTAGAAACATCCATGTCAGTATGATGCTTCGTACCTGCAGAAATACTTGCTATTTTTAGTGTAGAGAAGTTAGAGGGGGGGGGGGGGGGGGTACGCACTCTAAAGGTCAGGTGGCAGGGAGAGGGAAAAAAAAAGGAGTGGGAACAAATGATGCACTAAGCGAATGACACTCCGAGGTCCCGCTTTAATATGTATGTATCTCAGGTTGATGGCTGATTTCATTAGCGCCTCTCATTGTTATGCATAGATTGTCCTCCTGCAGCAAAATGAATATTGTATTCACACGTGCACTCATACGCTTCCTTATACACACGCACACCAACAACATCTGCAATTCTCAGGATATACTGTACAGCGGATTCTCTTTTTTTTTTCCTTCTTTTCTTTCTTTCTTTCTTTTGCAGGGGACTTGAAGAAAAGGTTGATGTTTCCAAAGGCTGTTATCTGTGTCGCCTATAATTAAAACAATTTACAGAGCTGTCATTTTAAAAGAGGTTTCGGCACTCCTGCGGGCGATCGCCGCTTGGTAGTTTAGCGATTATTCAAAGGTCTGTGATCGCGGTGAAGAGAATTATTTTCAAATGGGCTAAAAAGAGGCTATGTTTGTTTAAATGGCTAAAGTGGAATACGTCATTTTGTGACTGGCAGTTTGGATGACGTCATTTTAGTCTGAAGGATGCGTTTGACTGATATGTTGAGAGCTTTCTGTACATACGGGGGGGAAATAGATGGTCGGAATAAAGCCCCTTACTTCCCCTTTTTAGGCTTTCGAGGGAACTTTTCTTCTGCTGAGATGTTAGCTCTTAGTGGGGCATGTGTGAATGGTTTTTTTTTAGATATTAATAACTATTGTAGGCGGAAATAAACAAAAAAACAAAACAGAAAAAAACCTTCTGCATTTCCATATGTTCTGTAAGGAAACAGTCCAGATGGATTATCTTTTGGTCTGGAGCTTTCTGCTGCGGCAACCAGCTCAAATCCAAGTGATGTTGGACTTGCCAGAAAACACACACCCATATGTGCACTCACCCATGTGCTCAAATGCCTCCCGTCTGAAGTACAACAAGCAATTACTGATTAACATGTCTAAACTCAGCCAGTACAAAAACTAACTCTTTTTTTTCCCACAAATTTGTCCCCGTAGAAAACACAGAGAACGTGATGGTCTTTCTTCCTAACATACCTCACGTTCTTTGCAGTGCCGGAGATATGTTTGTCGCCTTCCTATTTGTTGCCTGAGAAACCATGTTGGCTTGTCTTCTCACATTTCACACTTGGCTTCATTCCCTTAACCCCTAATGTTCAGCCCCGATGGGCTGCCTGACCTCTTGAGTCATGGATGTTGGATTCTTTGGCATCACAAAAGCTGGAAATTGGGTTAAATTTAACCCCGTGGCTGTAAATTGTGGTCATAAATGAACGCTCTTGGAATAAGATGAATAAATAAATCCACTAAATATCTTGGTATCTTTGGAAAACCACTTCACAAGCACAACTTTTAAGATCTTCTCTCAGCTTCAGGTTCTCCAGTTTACACACAAACGTTCAGTTATGGCCCCGTATCTGAAACTGAAAACAGATCGCCCACACTCAACCACTTCTTTCCTGAACATGTACCCACACACACACATACAAACACACACTTACACGGGAAAACGATTCACATCTACAGTTTCAAGCCATACATATTGTGACACAACACCTCACAGTTTAAGAGCTTTACAGTAGAATGTTATTTCAGGACAGCCAGTAAGAGATCACGTTGATGCAGTGCAGGTTAACTCACCGTTTTATCCGGGGCTACAGAGCATGAAGGCTGTATGTTTGTGACACACTCACAACATGCATACTTACCTACACCACAGACCACTTCTCTCAGGCTGCTAGACAACTGGGCTAAAAAGAAAAACACTGGTGACGCACGTTGCTCACAGACATGGCTGCAGACACAGTCAAAGGCTCTCCTTTTGTGAGGGTAGTTCTGATTGTAGGAGGCCTGGTTTGAGGAATGAGGAAGTGTGCCAGGCCGATGGACAGGATGTTGGACGGTGTTTTATTTCCATTTTTATAGGGAGAAGGTCCCAGGAAATAGTTCTGTGAGGGTAGTTCTATGACACACACGCAGATATAGCTACATGTTGACGATCTGGTAGTATAATGTATGATAATAAAGAAATTGTGTATTTCACAGAGTCAGCAGCAACAAAACAAGCTTCCTCTTTAACTGCTCATGTTACCTTTAGCCTTGTTGTGACTTGTTTGTCATCACAGGATTCCTGCTGCTTCTAGAATATGGTTAGATAATTGGCAGCCCAGGAGCATCTCAGTATCTCAGAGCCCAATCGCTGGCAACAACACCGATATTTTTTCTACTTTAAAGCAGAGTTTCTTGCAACAGTTTCCTCCATGAATGCAGGTCTATGTGTTGAACAATTAACCCACAAAGTAAGCTAGAAGGCATCTCCCCTTAGTCCTTCAAAATCAAAAATTATCTCTTAAGCTGATACCTGTCAACTTTAAAGCACAGCTATAGTGACAACAGAAAACAGAATCTCGCCTGTTACTATGCTTTTAGCTGTTTCAATAAACGCTGAGTTCATTTTCATGTCTTCAGTGGGAAAACAAAAGAGGAACATCTCTCTACACTGGAGAGAAAAAAAACACTCTGGTCTAAATTTGTGTGCTAATTATTTAACATTCAGAGGCTTCTGTGCTCTGTGGCTAACTTTGTTGTCAAGAAACCGTCGGAAAGTCACGTTAAAGGTTTTTTTTGTTTTGAAGGACTTTTGTAAAAGTATTAAGTATCTGTCTACTTGGGTTATAAGTGCACCAACATTTTAACATTTTCTCTGGTTAAACTCAGTGGTGTGGTTATTTGGTAAAAAGTTTTAAACACCTTTTTTTTTTAACACCTATTGTAGTGTGATTTGAGTCTCTCATGGCGGCGTTCGCCATGTTCCTGTTGTGATTGTTGGCTACCATAAATGTTCTGTTCCTAATGTGATCATAAATGTACCTGCAGATAAAAAGTCATCGTCCCGCAAGCATGATTTTGACTTGGCCAAGACCTGCATCCCTGGTTTGTGAGCCCCAGGCACTGTTTGCATACACTACAGCGTTTCCTTTCCCTTCTGCGTTTTCTTTTGTAGAAGTGAACATTTTGTTAAGACACTTTTATGAAGCGCGGCTGCAAGATTTGGCTGTTTGGTGCAGCTAAGCTTGGAATGGAACAGCCCTGGTCGGATGTAGCCTCTGCTTGCACGTCACGTGCCTGCACGCGATTGTTACTTTCATCGCTGGTGTGTTGTCATGTGCAGCTGTTTGCTCTCCAGTTAGTTTAGTGTGTAGTGGGTTAGTGGAGTTACAGCAGTGTGCCGTTTTCTTTTCATTCTGAGCTTCCCTCTGATTTATTCTTAACATCTGTCTTTGGCAGGTGTGTGTAACCACAACGTCCTCACTCTGAGCCTGTGATGTAGCGATCATCGCGTGCAGTGTGCTCCTGCGTACGTGCAACACAAACAACACAAAAAAGGCCTCCCTTCTCTCACTCCTTTAGGATGAGTCATTTTTTTGAGCCCTGTGTAATCCAAGCCCGTGTTTTTATGTGTGCGAGCAGACAGACCCTGAGCAGTGGTCTTGGTCCTGGCTCCCTCTGGGGTAGTGAGTGGGTGAGACACAACCATCAACAACAGGCCTATACGCAGCTTTGGTTTCAGCCGCACCGCACAAGCAAATCCACTCGTCATGACACGGCAAAGATACACAGGCGGGTCACAAACAGATATTTGTGGAGAGCTAAAGCTGCTTTGCTTTTCTCTCCTCGGCTGCTCCCAAAATACCACTAGGTGACAAATAACAGGGGTTGGTGGTGAGCTTTATGAGCGATTTGCCACCAGAAACTGTTTGGACCCAAGAAAGTTGGGTTATTATATCATAAAAAAGACAGTGTGGCACAGCAGTGGTGCTCTCAACAAACACTGTAGATTCATGAAAGTAGAGCTAAAGTATTAAAAGAAAATCAAATATTTTGACTTTTCCTCTGAGATAACATGGGGGGAAAAAAAGACCAACACAGGAAATGGGAAAGAAAAAAGAGGCAGCACCATTATGGACTCTCTGCACAGCTTTTTAAAGCACCCCATTGGTGGTGTGACAAGCTACTTTAAAGGCACACAGCTTGCTTTTTAAAAGGGTCTTACACATTTGCCCCTGGGGGAGGAAAAGAAGTCTTGGGTCAAGCAACAAAAAGATAGTAATTGAAAAAAGGTTCTTTGTGGGGTTTTTTAAGAATATATTTGTGTCCTCTATATCTGTATTGTAAAGAGAAAGAGGAAAGAAAATCCACATTAATTAATGCGTTTTAATATATAGTCTTTAATGAAACTAAGCTAAATGTTTTGTGTGCGTTGTTACTGCAGTTCTGTCCTGATTTTGTCACCATGACGCTGCAAAGGAGGACACAGAAACAAGAACTTAAAAACAGGGAAACAGTCCTGTTTCTGGCTCAACAAATCATTCCATAAACAGCTTTTTCTCTATGGATTTTTGGACATACTTTCAGTCTTATGTTACCTTAGCTGGGGGGAAAAAAGGCAAATCAGAAATTATGATTTCTAAGTGAAACCACAGTTGGGAAAAAAAGCTATAAAGCCATACTACTATTAAAAATGATTAAAATATACAATCAGTCTCACTATTTAAGAACATTTATTGTCTAACCACTTGTCGTATTGTTGGCTAGATAAATAGTTACAGACTTATAAGTGATTTTTAATTAAACCGTGTACAGCATTATCTAGAAAAAAAACACAAAATAATTTGTTGGCACAATAAATGCAATTTATCTGATACTTTAAGCTATATGACATTGTATTTCGTAAACGCTGTTGACTTGAATCAATGACTCTGGTCGTTTTTTTTTTTGTCATTTAAAACATGCTGACACACGATAAAACAGTTTGTTTCCCAGGACCAGCATGCAGTGAATAAAAGGAAAAAAATGCTAATGCTTGTCTGATGTGAGGTTTGTGTGTATTACATAACACCCAGGAAGCAGCATGATTTGTCTACCATGCATGTTCAGAAATATAATCCACTTTTTAAGCACAAGTCAGTAAGAACACTGCGCCAAATAAAAGTTCCAATATTTTAGTTAAAGATGAGTTGGTTGATGGACTTTACACAGGCTCATTTTCTTTATACTTTTGTCCACTGTCATTTCTTCTCAATATCATGTTTTGTTTTATTCATGATGAATAAATAATCTTCTGTATCTTCTAAAGAATCAAAACCAGTGGAAATCAAATACGTACATATTCGTTAATTTCTATATATAGCAATAAATGTGTCCTAAACTATCTATCAGATGTCTCATAAATATCATGATTGCAATATTTGTTATATTATTATTATTCACTTAGCCGTAGACTTCTTACAAAATCTAAAGTCTCTCACTCAAACAAATTACAAGTGGAAACTTGTCACAACCTACTTGGAGTTTGCAGAACAGATTTTTTTGTAAGACATTTTGTCTAACATCACATGATGTGTACGTTGGCGCTCCTCCATATTTGTTGGTTGTGGAAAAACAAAAAAAAAAGGACAAAAAAAGATGGATATTCTTTGGAAAATCTTTCCGTAATTAACAAATCTGGTGAAATGCATTCTGGGTTTTGTTTGTCCAAGACTGTTTGCTCAGTTCATTGATACAGGTTAAAGGTTAAAGTATCACTGTGCCTTTACAGCCATTTTTCCTTTCCTGGTACTTTTAGACGGGTACATTTCTCTCCTCTGCAGTCCTTCTTGGTTTATAATTTTTGTGTAATCAGGATGTAAATTGGCGGCTGATATTTGGGCTGGTGTTTGCCTGTTTATGTTTGTTCATGTGTCTGTGCGTGGGCATAAACATGAACGTGTATGTGTGGGCTTTTCTTTATCACCACAAAGATATCCTTAGGGGTTTTTTTTCCTCCCTATTTCTCATTAGAAATGCTAATGTCACATTAATGAAATCGGCTTAGTTTAAGGTTTATAGCATAGCCCACATTGAGAGATTTGACACTTCCCACATATTTCAAGTAGAATTGCTGTTTTCAGTCCCCCCCCCCCCACGGGTATACTATTGACGAATCACTCCAAGACCTCGTGGGCAAAAGTGAAACTAAAGAGGTAAAGTTTAGAGCATGGCTGCCAAGCTTTGTCATGGTTGCCACATGCTGCTGGCTGAAAAACAAGCATTAGCATGTAGCCACAGCGGCGGCTTAAAATAAGGGTCTGGCTAATGTAAACATTTTGTTAATGCGCTAGCAGCCGTTTGTTGAGTCACTGGCTGTTAATCATTGCTCAACACAGTGCTTGTCAGGCACAACGACATACCAGAGAGTTAATCATAGTTATAGATCCCCCCCCCATGCTTTATGCAGGAGACATATTTAACAGCTGGGCTTTTAATTATTTGGTCTTTCCACTGAGCATGCTCCGTAATATCAGGAGCCATGATTTCAAAGGTCAGATAAATCCGTGAGTCAACGGCTTCTCACATCCAGCTGCACTCCTGAAGCGACTGAGGCAAAGGAAGAGTTGGTCTAAGTTATCTGTAAAAATCAACAAATGATGTTTTTTTCTTCTAAACTAGAGTTTAACAGATATGGAAAGTGGTTTGTTTTGGCAATAGATGTCTTTTCCACTTGGACCCCTGAAGCCATCAGTTTCACTCCTAAGAGTGATGTGAACCCTTATTTGATTTTTTTTTTCTTTCTAAATACAAAAGCTGAAGCACACTAAGAAGAGAGATTGGTCTTTGTAATTAAAAGCCAATTTAGTAAAACTGATTAGATTATGCTAATGAAACAGATAATATCTTAAAAGCAGTTTGAGGAGAAGCAGAGAGCGAGTGTGAGGAGTGGCGAGGAGTGACAGTCCAGCCGCCATTACAAGCTGCTGATTTCTGCAGAGTGCTTCATAAAATGTCAGTGCGCTTCTCCCTGAGCAAGACACTGAAAAATGGCAGCGCTGTGATGTGCTGGCACCTTACCTGCTGCACTCTGCGCAAGTGTTTGCGTGTGTGCCGGGGCGAGAGGGGAGGGCTGTGTGCGAGTGTGTGTGTGTGTGTGTGTTCGTTTACGCAAGTGTGTGCTGGCCTGTGTGCGTACACGTCTGTATGTGTGTTTTTACATCTGTGTGTGTGCGTCCGCGCTGGCCTCCCTCCCATGTTGCAGTGAAGCAGAACAGAGTGGCTGACTGCCTGCTGCTTTGCCTCCTCCTCTGTCAATACAACACCATTCTCTTCCAGTCGGTCATTTTCACGTGTTTAACAGTGCTCCCCTTTAACAGAGGGATGCTGGGGACTGACATGTTTAGTGTAATGCTCATGCAATGTCTCTCATCAATGCAAACGCTGCCAAAAATGGCTCTGAAACAAAGCATTCGTCTTCAAAGATCTGTGTGGCATTTAAACACGCGTGGAGCAAATGGAAACATGTTTTTTGTTTATGTGTCTTCAGCATAATTGAGTCTCTATTTATTTAAGTTGAGCAGTAAATATGCGGGTGTCATTTACTCATCTAATACTTCACTTTCAAATATTATTTTGGAGTTTAAGTATTTTTTCTGGAAACTTTGAAAAGATGAAGACATTTGTACAAGGCGTTTTATCCCATAGTCTGTGTCAGAGATGCATCAGGCTCAAAAGTTTCATGTTTCATCTGGTCATGATGGATTAATGCTGATTTCAACACACGCATGTCATTTCTAAGGGAAGTGTAACGTGAAGAGGGACGCAATAGAACGGGTAGAAGTGTCATGGTGTGGTAAATAACGATGAAACCAGACAGATGTAGGTCCCAAATCACACATGCTATGTTTTTCAGAAACAACATGTTGTATTTGTTATGTCTTTAATATTATTTAAAAGAATGTGACCCCCTTCAGATCCCATGGAAAAAATTATTTCCTATAGTCATTAGTTATTGCCCTTTGGTCTGCTGTTTAACTTATATATTTATATTAGGGATGCAACGTTTAGCTTTAAAGATTCGGTTTCAACGTTGATTATTGAGTCACAGTTTATGTTTTTGATGTCATATTTAAATTTTAAAGTGTATTTTTCAAAACGACAACAAAAACCTAAAAATGTTTCAATTTTAATCAATTGTTTTCCCCTCCCTCCCTCCCTCTAATTTATTTGAAATCCCACTCCAATCATCTGTTGATCTCCGTAAAAGTCTTCCCAGTGGTCTTTTAATAATGAATTGTGAATTATGTCGCTTCTAGTCAAAATAAAAAAACCTGTGTGTTTTCTGGGACATCGTTTCTGCAGAGCGGCAGTATAGTTCATCAGAAGTTCACTTCATTGTTGTGGGTGGGTCGCAAAGTAAGCCTGCTCTGACTTCCCATGATCCATTTGTTTACGCTCTCTTCCACTAGCTTACAGCCCCTCATAATCTCAACCTAATATTACTGGTGCAACAACAATATTGAAGCTATCCAACTGTACAGTTTTGAGTCAGATTCCAGCTCAGGCGAGGAAAATAAAGACCTACATGGATTCATTTGTCTACAAGTAGATGGATCAGAATGAAGCGGAGCAGGGAGCTTGTTGCCCGCCGACTCTAGCAGCTGCGTCATCATTAAAAAAAATGAACAAGGCCACGCCAAAAACACCAAACACACCAGTTTATTGGTGTGGGTCTTTAACAAATATTGCAAATGACAGAATATATTGAGCAAAACTATTATATTGTAACAACTCATTTGGAAATTGACCTGAACACAAAGTACACAAGTACACAAGTACTGCGGCAGGTGCTTTGTGAGTGACTGCTGGTTTGAGCATCTTGTAAAGAGAAACATTTCTGGCACTCAACAGAGTGTCTCTGTTTCAAGTGTTGAAGCAAATTCATCGTACTCCCACTTTTGGTATCAACAGCCTTCAAACAGATTTGGCAGCATGCGGTTTGGTTTCATGCTCCAAGTCTGAAGTCACAAAACCAGACCAGTTGAAATAACTGAAGGAACTCTTCCTGTTTGAGCAACAAGCTCCTCTTTGCTAGTTTTTTTGTGGTCATTTTTATCTCTGTGCATTGTGAGAGCCGTCCGAACATCAGACGCCCCCCCCAAAAAAAGCAGAGTTCCTCAAAATAAATCTGCTCAAACAACAAATTCATATTTATCGATAAAAACGATTTTCTAAATGTTTATTGATTGTTTATTGATTTATTTTGCTTGCCCTGATGAGCAAGCAAAAATGAAGAAAACCCTTTTATTATGGTATGATGTGATAAACCAATAAATGATAAATACTTCTTAAATTAACTTGACAATTGGTTGGGCTTTTCAACATAAAATAAAGGAAAGCAGCAGGGATGCAACATTTCCCTTTTCACATAATTCTCCTTAATGGTGTAACATACAGTTTGGTTTTGAACTGAGAATTGTGGCACCTCTAGTGTTTATACAATTCTGCAAAGTGTATTCTTCTCCATTATTCTTTTTATAAAAAATGATATTATTTGAAAATACTTTTTAATAAAATGTGATATTTACATTTGTTTCCTCATAATTATACCCACTCCACTGGTATCCACGTTGCTAAATGAGTGGTAGAAATCACAAATGTCTGTCATTTTTAAGTCAAAGTATTGGCAATTGGTGAAAGTTGTTGTGTTGTGCAGGACTAAGAGATGGTTTGTTACATACACAGTAAATCACACATGTGACCTAAAGCCTAAAATCCTGCGTTAGGACTTTTAATATTGTGTTGGAGCTGTAAAGCATTTCTGTTTTACTTACAAACGGCTTCACACTGTAGCTTGTTATTTCCAGTCGGGTTTAGCTCCATAAATATGGAGAACAATTTCCAACAGACACCAGGCTTGATTGTGTTGACATATTCTTTGGTGGTTTTTTTGTCCACCAGCTCTTCCTAAATTAGTTCCCCTGTGATTCAAAGGGCAGCGGCGGCGTGCAGAGCTCAGTGCCACCCAAAACAATCGGTGTGATTAAAGGAATAGTCATAGACGCGGCCAAAGTTACAAACAGAGGAACATTTGCAGCACAGACACACGCACGCGCACACACACACGCACACGCACACAGCTTTGGAGAAAAGCTGAGTTATGCAGGTCTGAAAAATGTCAGAAAAATATGAAAAATGCCAAAAAGTCAAAGGTGGTCTCCAAATGTTACTGTTTGTCTAATTGGTATTTTCAGAATTTAGGTGTTCACCTTATTATTACTTAAAAAGGAAATCTGCTTTTAGGAATAAGTCATGAAAGAAGTTACAAAAATTGTGGCTGGTTATATTTGATCCAAATGAATGATACTGGTAAGGCTACTTATGATGTTACAAAAATTACTTTATTTTGTGTCAGCAAACCTCCCTGAAACATCCTTTTTTCATCATATACTATAAAAAACATCATTTAACATCTAAGCTTTACATTTTGGACATTAAAGGAGAGTGGCTTTGTAAATGTACAAAGCAGTAAAATCAGCGTTTGTAGCTGCAGACACAGCATCAGTTCTGTTTCTGTAAACGCCCAATAATGTGTATATTAACATAAAACCAGGCTTTTAGTCAAAAAATTTCAGCCACTATTTATCACGTTATGTCACATTTACCCTCTGATTTAAGCTTTTGTTTTACTAGTTAGCTTTTGAGGAATGAAACTCTGTGTGGGTTCTTCTCCTTCACAGAAACAGAAAGAACTCATACAGCTACTCGAGAAAGGTCTAAGACTCCCTGGCTATTCCCTTCTTCTGTCAGTGTCAGTTTGTTTTGCTATTTGACATGCATGTTCTTTATATTGTGCATATTTAAAGATTTCTTTCATTTACCGCTTTTTCCTGGAAGTTTTCACAGATAATCAATGTTATTTGCAGTTCATTAGCTTCATTTGTTAGTTCATTTCATGTTTTTGTAAATTGGGTTAGCACAATGAGTTATAGGATTTCTGCTGGAAAAATCACACTAGACAGTAGATTAAATCATGTATTTTTTTTAATTGTACAGGATAGAACTGATGTTGATTACCCAGAGAGCAGGGCAGCTCTTCCTGGTTATAAAAGAACAAATTAGAGAGATCAGGCACAGTTTCTCAAACAAAGACACTTCTGTATCAGCAGAGTCTCTTTTCTACCAAGTCTGTTTATGTATTTGTTGTTTCTTTTGCATTGTGCAACACATTTACATCAGTAGTTATGTGATTCACTTGACCTCTAAAAGCATTTCATAGATTTTTTTCAGGGTAACAATTTTTGTTTCAGGAAACCAAGTTCTTATGTATGTATATATATATATGTATGTGTATATTTATATATATACATATACATACAGTGAGGTCAATAAGTATTTGATCACCCTGTGATTTAGCAAGTTCTACCACTTAGAAAGCATGGAGGGATCTAAAATTTTCATCAGGTGCATTTCCACAGTGAAAGACAGAATCTGAAGAAACATTCAGAAATCAAGTTGTACCATTTTTTAAACAATTTATTTGTATATTACTGTGACAAATAAGTATTTGATCACTTGATTACCAGATAGATTTCTGACCAGCAAAGACCTGCTGTTCTGCTTTTAAATAGTCCAACTCCACTCTACTCATGATTCTAGATTAGTGGCACTTGTTTGAGGTCGTTAGCGTGCATAAAGGCACCTGTGCACCCCCACAATCAGTCAGAAGTCTAACTACCAACATGGGCAAAACCAAAGAGCTGTCAAAAGAACTTGCTAAATCACAGGGTGATCAAATACTTATTGACCTCACTGTGTGTGTGTGTGTATATATATATATATATACATGTATGTATGTATATATATTTATGTGTATATATATATATATATATATGTATATATATGTATGTATGTATATATATGTATGTGTATATATATGTATGTATGTATATATATGTATGTATGTATGCATGTATACATATATATATGTATGTATGTATGTATATATGTATATATATATAGTGTGTGTGTGTGTGCAGTTTGTTGTAACTAAGTCACTGTGTGAACCTGGTTGTTAACCTTGCATGAACACAACAGCAAAATACTTTGAATTCCTAGCAATGAGATTGTTCATGTGTGTTTCTGGAAATTTAGAGGTGATAATGAAATCCTTTGGACACATTCAGGCAATAGTAAGTCTGCGTGGTTCAGTCTGGAGAAATACTGAGCAGTGAGACTGGCACATGAGTCTGAGTGGCTAGCATTGGGAGAAGGGCAGATTCATCAGGGATGATTGTCTGATGCACGCTTCTGTTTTTTTTTTTTTTTTTTTTTTTTTTGCCTGCATGAAGACCATGCTACGTTACCATGGGGAGAATAATTAGCTTTGGCTGGATGCAGATGCGAATATGTGTGAGGGGATGGGAGTTTTCTGGTTGAGCTTATTTATGATGCATAGAATAGTTGATATGAGTGTGTGTATTTGCACACAAAGATGCAGAAGTCATACTCATAAATACACACAGTCAGATTTTCTTCGACAAACACATACACACAGACTTATTTTTACATATTTCTTCTTCCATTTATGGCTAGGAAATGGCAGAAGTACTGTGTCTGGTTGAGCTGAGTAACATTATTCTGTCACACATAGGTTTGACATCAAACACTTGTGACAAGCCTATCCTATTACCCTACACCGAGTCATCACCATGTCCCAAAATCACATTATTGTCACTGGGAACCCTGTAGAGAGGGATGTTGAGTAGGGGTGTAGATTCCCACCATTGGCATCTACAGTATGCTTAAAAAAAGGGAGTAAAGCCATTTGGCAGGAACCGATTTCTTATTTGAAAAACACACAGATTATGTGCCTTCTGGTTTTATGTTTCATCTGAAGCTTTTTACGCTTTCATGGTGGCAAACACAAGTATAAGTTACAATGTCGCCCACTTAATACTGGAAATACCTTATAACTAATGCCACGCTTGACCATTTGTTGCAGAGCAGCATATCATTACCTTTTCCCCCTGGCAGGCTGTTAGTAGCTCTAGTCTGGGGAGCTTTAGGGTTACATGCAGAAAAGTAGCAGTGTGGCTCTAATAATACATTTAAAAAAAAAAAGCAGATCAGTGGACTGCCAGGGCTAACTGAGGACGGGTGAGACACGGTGCCCATCCCCTTACATCCCCTACTCCACCATCTGTCACAGGGCAGGAGTCGTATTGGGGGAGGAGCCTGAGTCACTCTAGCTGTTGTCACCTCGATGGGACATGCTGGCTCTTTGTTACTGCTCTCAGGCGCTCTAACCCAATTTACTTAACTGAGTTATTTTATAATTTGGAAATATTCCATTTCAATATTGAAATTAACTTCAGCTGGGGACTGACATGTTTAAAAAGTGCCACACGGTGCCAGAATGATGTAACTCTGCAACTCATTTTCACTTATTGCTGACCTAATAAAGCCTTTAAACTCAGGACTATAGTTTGCACTTACATGTGCCTTTAAATGCTGTTTAGCTGATGTCTTACAGAGGACAAAGGTTGTCTTAATCTTTGCATAGGTGTTTGGTTATGTCACTTCCTGGCTGATTGTGCGCACACGGGGAGATTAGGCAAAGGAAGGAGAAAAAGCGATGAAGCAAGCTTGTACGTGTGCTCTGCACAGAGTGCAATGATCTTTCTTAGTAGCGCTTCATTACCGCTAAATGTCCATATGTACACGCCGTGCTGAGGAAACATGAACATGCCTAAACACACAACGATATAAAGTTCAAATAGTGTGCCGCTGGCGCATCTATGAAAGGTCAGAAGTAAAGGATTCTGATGTTGATTCAGAGTGATGTGATAATGATTTCACTTTCACAAGTGCAGCAGAAAACAGCTCTGTGTGTGCTGTTCTCTTCTTGGTACTGACTGATTCATGTGAATGACTGATGCCACTAGGGCGCCAGAGGAGCAGGTTGATATTATCCACCTTATGTTTTTTATAAAAGACTTGATTATTTAGAAAACCTGCCAATACAGGAGTCTGACAATGATTTCTCACTCCAACCCTATTTGTTACCTGTAATCACATTTTTACTGACTTGTCTTTTTGCTTGCTGTTCTGAGTCAGGTAAACTCAAAGAGAGATCTGCGCTTGACGGTGGCAGATCACAATGAAAGGAGAGCAGGAAGAGATCCAGGGGATTGAGTGAATGTTGCAGAGGCGACGCTGATATAGTCTTTGTCGTCTGCGGTTAGGAGGAGGAGAAAAAAAAAGCTTGGAGCTGCCGTGTGTCTTTGAATGGGGTCACGGCATCATGGGGAATAATGCATTTCTCTCCTCTTGCGCCAGGCACTCCTTCCATTACTGCTGGAGAAGAGACATTGTGTCCACACTCTGATTACCACTGATCCATGCTGATGACTATGTTGGCGGATTATCTCAGTTAGTATCAGCCATCTGTTACTGTGTGTATGTGCATGGATGTGTGTGTGTGTGTGTGTGTGTGTGTTAAAGGGGTGAGGAGAAAAAGAGGGCAGGATTGAGACACTGGTTAGGTTATATAGTTTTAGACTGGGACGAACAAGTAGACGAGCACATGCACGCAAACAATTCTTTAACTGAGCGCCTCTCAGACACGCACAACACCCAACATGCAGTGCCACAAATCAAAAACATGATGTAAAGCTTCATTCAGGAGCGGCAATGCTGCCTGCTAAATGCACACATGCGATCTCCCCTTCATGCTATTGTACCCTCCTTTCAGAAGATGCTGACAAGTGAAGAGTCTTCTGTGAAGGCCACATGCAATCATAAAACACTGAGCTGTTTATAGCCACACTCTCCTTAAGGGACGTTGCATCTATCCGCCATTAGGTGCAATGCGATGACAGCCCGGCGCTGGCGTTGTATTTGCAGACGTGACTCCGAATCCGGGCGTTGGAACACATCTTATAAATCATCGTTGAGCTATTAGCATAAATTCTGCCTCTCTTTGCATCTGCAAGACCTGCTGTTTGCGATGGCGCCGCTGTGTGTTTTGATTGGTTAGTGTTGTTCTAGTCAAATTGATTTAGCCGTTTCACAGACGTGGGTAATGCCTGCCTTATCCCGCCACTGTTGTGTGCTGTTAATTACCTATAAAATCAAGCTAATTCTGATGCTAAATCCATTTTAATTTTTCATAATGAAGTCAGGATTGGATCCTTAAATACCTCGGCGCTTCATTATTGTTGCAATCATTGTTGTGGCCGTGCATTGGGCGGGACATTGCTGAGCTCAATCTTATTATTGTTATTAGGTTTAATTGCTCTAAAGTGATCAGTTTGTAGTTGTTGGAGGAAGATGGACTTGCCTGGCATTCGTTTCTTTTTTTTTTTTTCTTCCCCTGCTGTCCCCCCCTATTTTCTCTTTCCATCTCCCATCCCAGAAAGAGGCCCTCTGAGAGAGTAAGAGATGAGAGAAGATGAGGGGGAGGGTAGCTATGCTTTACACCTCTGCAAAGGAGGGATTGCTTTTTTGTTGTTTGTTAGGGGGAAATCAATTCTGCTCACATCATCACGTTTTGACAAGGCGAGGCATTAGGCGCAGATATTGAAGAACGACAGGAATGGTTTACAGCCTGTCCTTCATCTTCTCTAGTTTTTTTTCGTTTCCCAACAAAATCAGAGTGTATTGTTTTGGCTATACTTTGTTTTTTCCCCCCCTTTTTTTGGTCTCTGAGTTTCCTTTCTCTGCCTCTTTCTGTGTATTTTTCTCTCTGAAAAAGGTAGGGAATAATGCGCTTCACTTACCAGCTGACACCACATAAGCTTGCTCGTCCTTGGAGACACAAGCCTTTTGTTTTCATGTGCATTATGATAATTATGATGGGCCACAGCTCCTCCATTTCTATCACGCTTCTAATGATTCTTTACGCTTTTTTTGTTGTTGCCTAAAACATCTGGGATAAAACAAAAAAAAAAAAACAAGAAAAAAACAGAAATCCAGGCAAAAATAAGACATTATGTTTTTAAAAACCCAGTCATTTAATAGTTAAATGATATAAAAAAATTTGACAGCCAAAGTGAAAGTGCACAAAAGTGTAACAGCCAGTTGCGCAATAAAGTGTGTGCAGAGGTAACAGGTTTTTGGAGAACCACAAAACTCCGCATTCATGCAGAAACTTATTCTTCAAATGATCCGTAAGACCTGTTTACTCACTGCTATAGTGTGGCTCTTTTAAAGCCACATGCTGTCATTTTGCATGGGAGGCCATTCCGAGGACCTTTGACCTTCCTCATAATTACACAACCACCATCTTTTTTACTGCAGCAACAGCAGTCATGGCCGCCCAAGTCCGATGGCACACCAGCCTCCTCCCCGTGGACTGCAGCAGGTTTTCTTGTCATCCGCGCCTCTCCCTCTCTCCCTCTCTCTTGTCAGTGTTGCTCCTGGCAAAAGGCTGATACTTGATATTCAGAGGATAGCAGCTTTTGTCTCAGAGATTTAATCAGTGGCTCTGCTCCCACTGCAGAGGGGAGAAGGAGGAGGTGGTGGAGGGGGCTTTAGGAGTGAGGGAAAGAAGGAGAGATGGAGGCAGAGACTGTTTATGTGTAATGACACAATAACAAAGCCTGCCTGTAAAACACAATCTGCAAACTGTGCTTTTGAAGGGGATTTTCAGCCCTGGATTAGTGTCAGGCAGAGGGATATGGAAAGGAAAGAAGAGAAAAGGAGTCAGGTTGACGTGATAGACAGGGGAGGTGTGTGTTTGAAACGTGCGTGTGTGTTTGTTTGTGGGTTTTGAAACGGTCATATTTGTTTGGCTCCACAAGTCGGCGGCTGTGTGGGCATCGCCATACTGTGATTTGTCTTGTAAGCAGAACTGGCTTAAAGCTCACAAGTGTGAATCCAATATTTGTTTCCGGAATGACCAAATGTTTGTTGTCAGGGCTTATGTTGTTGGTTGGATGATAATAACTGGTATGGTGAGTCTGAGGGTGTTTTTAATGGAAAGCTACAGAGTCGGTTAATGCAGGCGTATTTTTAAAAGCCTACCCATGTATTTGTAGTTGCAAAGGAAAAAGAGCTGTGCTGTCTTTAAAGACTTCAAAGAGGGCTTTTAATGGAAGAGGTTTTTTTTTTTTAGCATGTAGGTGTGAAGGGATTTTTTTCCTCTTTTTTTTTTTTTTTTTTTTAAACAAGAGTATGCAGGAGTTGTGCTTGTGCGGCCCTGAGTGTTGGAGGAACAAAAGTGACACGTGTTGTTTGTCTGTTTTGTACTGGAGTGTGTTTTCTTTCCCTTTTTCCTGACCCCTGTCACTCCAAACATCCCACTTACGACTCAACAGAGTGAATTCTCTGGAAAAGTGGCTGTCCTGCTAAAGAACACTTTTACTCTACTGATAGTTTCTGGCATCAGAAGGGAAACCTGGCTTTGCTGCTTATTATCAAAGTCCTTAAACATGTCATCCTCTTCAACACCACATATTCAATCAATGGCGGCTGGGAGCCAGTGAGCATGGCTAAATAGAAATATTGTTCAGGGGAAGTGAGATGTGAAAGGAAAAGTGTCAGAAGGTGTGTGTATGTACACGTGCGCGTGTGTGCTGTTGTGTCGGTGCGACGGCGCACATTTGCGGGTATGCGCGCGTGTGTCTTAAATGTGTGTCTGTGCGAACACGCGAGTGGGTGTGCTTTGCTATTGTAACCCCGCTGATTGGATTGTGTTTGACAGATATGGAGTCTGGAGAGCGGCTGGCCTCCCCTGCGCCCACCCTGTCTGCTGCTCGCACCTCCTCCCCTGCGGCCTCTTCCTCGTCTTCGTCCTCCTCTTCCTCCTCTTCGTCGTCGCCTGCTCCCCACTCTAAGAGCAGCCTGGCCCCGAGCCCATCAGCGCTGGGATCCCCCCTTAACACGTCTGGTAAGGGACATTTCCGCCTTGAGTTTTTTCTTTAAAAACAAAAAAAAAAAAACAACATTACACGACACGAAAGCCCGAAAAGACCCACCTTCACACCTTGACAGCATTCAGCGTTCTCCTTTCTACAACATTAGAATGAGTTTCGTTCAGTAATGACTACACAGTTATTTTACAGGCAGTTTCAATACACCTTCCTCCCTCCAACAAGAATATCTTTTTTTTTTTTACAACCCCCAACAGCTTGGGTTGCAATTGAAAAGCTGCTGCATTAATGAATCCCAAACAATTAGGGGGTTCTTTTGTGAGAAACACACATGCTTCACCATGTCTCCTGACAACCTTCAGCTCTCTGGCTCCAGCTGCCTGAGAGTCAGACTCCCCATGCCACAGTGCGTTTGTGTGTGTGCGTGTCACAGGAGGAAGAAGCCTATGCCAGCGTGATTTCACTAGCCAGTAGCCACTCAGTGTCAAGTCAGCCCTGTCCAGAGTCCAGCTTCTCCTCTATGTGTGGGTCAGAACTATTAGGCAAGAGGTGTGTGTTGTTGTTTTGAAATCTTGTAATAAGGATAGTTGTTTTCTGTTTTTCACCAGAAGGAGGAAGAAGAAAACTGGCTGTAGCATCCTCTGTGTTACCCCAAAGTAGGAACCATCAGTACCTCCTTCTCTTATGCATTATACATTCTTGTCATCCCGCTGCACCATTAAGATTTTCAAGATAAGCAATTTTCAACTGAGCGTCAAATGAATTGCTTAGATCCAGAGAGTTCCCTCTGAACTTCTGCTGTGTTTTGTAGGAATAAGGCGAATTCATCTTTTTCTTTTTTTCTTTTGTTGCATCCAAACTGTAGCTCAGAGATATATTATTTATAAAAAAAAAAGTTAAAAAAAAGGAGGAAAACAAGTAAAAGTCGACTCATTTCCTCTTCTAGCTCCCAAGTGTCGCTAATATAGAGGAAAGCATTGTGGAGCCGAGCAACAATAATATGTCAAGTGTACTGTGTAAGTAAGTGCTATCCATAATGTAAATATTGAATACTTTTGCTATCATGGCGTCTTCAGGCATTGATTTAAAATCCTTTGCCGTCGTGCCAGTAGCACATTAAACAGACTCAGAAGAACAGAGGAATCGGCACCAACTCTGTCGCTATGTGCGCGTGTCATTGATGAGGATATCACTTGGAGAAGAAAAGCTGATCAGTGCCTGTGGCACTTTCTCCTTCTGGGATCAACTCACGGATGCAATTAACTTAAATCTGTCTGTGGAAATTTGATTGACTGCAACAAACAACAAATTAATCCCCCTTCGGCAGCACCCAAACATGAAAAAAGCAGGCGGTGCAGTTTGTCAGAGCGCAGGAAAGATTGAAAAAGAATGGAGGAAAAAAAAAAAGAAAAGAAAAGGAGGGCAAGAGAGTGAAGAGACACAGCGAGGAAGAGCTTGTAGGTAATCCTACGTATGTGTTTCCTGCACCTCTACACCACTGCAAATTTTGTCGATTTAATTATTCGCCTTCTGGAAGCACGCATTAATATGGAAGAGGCCTTTGCAGATGTCACTTTGTGCTGCCTAGAATGGAAGGCGGGCCTGAAAGGGAGAGGTGGGCACCCTGGGCATAAGTGACTGCTGTTGCTGGCCTTTCTGGGGGGGGGGTTGCACTGCAGTCGTTTATCTTGGTATCCACTAGCTGACGCTGGCAAGGTGGGCTTTACATATTCAGCACATTCTAATGACATTCAGAAGACAGAATTTGCTGTCTTGTGGCAGTGAGAGACCTTGACGCCAACACAAAGGGCTATACTCTCATATGTCACACTGCCAGCATGCTCGCAAGGCCACATAACCTCAGACAGTTTGATTCACACTTTAAAAAATAAAAGCCTGTGAAAAGCAGCTGCTCTTTTCAAGTCTTAATATCAGTTTTGGGGTGGAACACATGTAAGTAACTTCACTATGAGCTCAGAAAACAAAAATGCTCCAGTGTCACTCTTTAGATTTTTATACACTGTTCATCGTAGTTAGACATTTTTATCCGCTCCGTGGGCTACATTTCCCTTTTCTACAGTCATCAGTTTTTCTTTTTTTTTTTGCATGTGTATTACCTTCCTCATGCAGAGGCATCAAGCAGGCTTGCACTCTTTTTCTGGAATAGAAATTGAATTTGCATGAAATATGCTCACACCAAATTGCATCTGACTCTGGAAGGAGGTAATACGTGGCAGTCGCCCCTGCCAGAAATGATTGTGCTCAGAAAAATGCTAGACGATGATGATTTAGATGAAGTATTCTTCTGTGCTGAAATTGAATGCCTGAAAGGATGTTAGCTTTTTTTTTTTTTTTTTTTTTTTTTTACAACTTATGTAGATGTTTCCCTTTTTCTGTCCCTCACCAATAATATCCATTCTTTGTTTGGGTGCAGCACTTTCCAGCACCTATTTTAAGCTGATTTATCAATACACACATACAAAAGCCCTGTGCTGGAATTTAAATATATCAGACTGCTCTGTAAAACAAACCTGAAGTCTATTCCCAATACATCAAACTGAAGCATTAGTCTTCTGTTCCCACAAACACTAATAGCGTTTAAACATAAATTCATCGATTAGAGGATAAACCTCAAACAAATCTGAACACAGAACGATTTCATTGAACTTTTTTATTCTGTTTCTTTTAGTCAGTGGGAAAAGAATGAGGTACTAAAAGGTATTTTTAAGGGAGTGTATAAAAATCTAGTTTGTCTGTGCTCTAAACTCTTAGTTCTTAAAGCAAATTGACTCAACTAGCAATAAAAGAGGGGTTTTCGGGGCGGTGATCTAAAAGTAGTAAAAAAATAAATAAAAATTCCAATTTGAATGACAGTGTTCCTTCATTTATCGTAGAAGTTGCGTTTTCACAATAACCTGCGACAGGTGAAATCCGCTAAGTAGGATTACACTTGTTTTAAGGCAGTAAAACCACCCTTCACCACACACTTTACACACTTTATTTTGAGACAGGCATGAATATTTTCACACTTTTCTGTCTTGTTTAAACTCTCAAAGTTTAAACCTTCATAGTAAAAGAAGTCCAGTGTCATAGAATAAAAACAAATCTATTGGAGTTGTTTGTTTCTGTACAGGAGGCATGGAGGAGGTTAAGGTCTTCAGCTAATCAGGACGTAAAACTGGTTAATAAAAAAGACAAAAACATGGACAATTGCTCAAAAATATCTACAAAACAGTGGTCAACCGCGATATAGTGAGGAAAGCTTGTACTTTGTTTTTGTGCACATTTACATGTTTTCTTCTTTCATTCTCAGTTTACATTTTCTTTTTTGACAGTGCGTCCATTGGGCTCCTCTGTGCAAAACAAACGTGATTTTAGTGCCAGCACAAATGAATCTTCACGTGACCAAAAACCTTGAGTTTGAACTTTGTTTTTTAAACTTTAGAAAAGTAATTTTGGAAAGTGAAAGGTAGCGGTTTCTTTGTCTTTTCTGATCTCTGAATGTGTCGTAGTTTAAAGTTAGGAAATGTACACAGCTGGTCTTTTTAAATGCTGTTTAACCCCCGTCGTTTGTGTTTGCTCCCAGGCCGTCTGTTTGGAGAGCAGCCCTTCATCGGCTCCACATTGTCAAGTGCCTTCCCTCTGGTCAACCACCCAGCCTTTGGAGCCCTCTACACTACCGGAGCAGGCAGACCTGAGTTTGGAGGCCTGGGCTCCCTTGGGATGTCAGCCGCCCTTGCTACCCACCCCCAGCTAGGAGCTCTGTCTGGTAAGAAGATGACATTTGAATGCCGGGTGGCAATTGGTGAAAAGGAACAAAGCTTTCATTTTTCCTTTCCTCCACTCCTCTCCTCCTCCTCTCCTCTCCTCTCCTCTCAGAGTGGTGGCGAGCTGCTGAAGCCCATGGACGGGGAGCTCCTGCCTTTCTCCCCTCTTTCATCGGCTTCCCTCCCTTTTTTGCCCCTCACATTCAGCCCAATCACACCGCTAGTCCTGCTCAGATTAGGATGTCCGTCAAGAATAACCATGCCCCCTCTAAAGGTACAGCACCGTGTTCAAAACCCACTCGTCCATTGTCTCCTCTTTTCTACAATCTTTGCCACCCTCCACTTCATGAACCCACTCTGCCCTTTGATGAGATTTCCCCCTTTCCACATACATGTAATGAGTTCCACTGCTCACTTAGACATTCTGGTAACTTCTTGCTGCTGCTCTTGTCAAAATGTTCCCGCATCGTAATCTCTGTTTCTTGTTCCCTCTTCATTTCCCAGTATCTTTTAATTTATCTTCTATTATGTAAACCCCTCATGTTGGGCTTACTCCTCGCACTGGCTGCATGTTTGATGAGATACATGTATAAATCAATATTTTTATTAGCCTTATTCAATTCTGCAAGTAGTTCCAGATATTCTATTATCTCCCGCAGCCGAGTTTCTCAGAAAGGATGAAGCAGATTATTAATAACAGCAGATTCTGTGTTTGTAGGAGTGAATGGCGCCGTGAACGGCAGCGGCGCCTGTCCTCCCACCTCACAAACAGGAAGTTTTTCTGCAAGTGCGGCTCCTGTTCAGACACCAACAAAACCCACCAAAAACCCGGAGCCCCCTAAAAGCCACTGTAGCAGTCCTCAGAACAAGCCAGCAGAGTTGGTGGGACAGACGCTTCAAAAGCCTAAAGAGAAGGTTTGGTGCCCATTTTTATTTTGGGATTTGTCCTCAATTTCAAAGTGATGTGGCAGAAAAGCTGCATGCCGTGACATTTGGACTATTTAGTCAACGTGGTTATTACTGTTAATTGTGTTTTTTTTGTCATGCCTCATTTTAGAAGCAGAGAAAGAAGACGACAGACACTTCCTTGGCCAGCAACAGCGAATCAGGCACATCCTCAGACACCTCCAGTGACGGCTCCCTCAGCAGCGACTTGGAAGACTTAGCAGAGGATGATGAAGATGATGACGACGATGATGATGATGAAGAAGAGGACAAACAGAGCGAACTGTCGGACTCTGAGAAGCGGACAAAGAAGAAATCAAAGGTAACGAAAATAAAACTTCTATTTTTTCTTGATAAAATAAATGATAACATGAAGTCTTTGGGCAGTCGTTGCAGCGCAGCTGGCTGAATTTAGCCTCCAGAAGCTGTGCTGCTGAAAGTGAAGTATTATTGTTAATATAAACTATCATGTCATTTTTATGGTTAATGTTTTTTTGTTTGATCCCCCCTCCGTAGGCTTTGCTATCAAACACTGGAGCTGCAAAAAGCAACAGGCTGCTTTGTACGGAAGCTCAGGACAAGAAGGACAGTCAGAGTCAGAAGATGCCCTCCAACCCCCCAGCACTAGTGCCATTATCCTGCTCTGTTTCACCACCCACCCTGTCCCAAGCCTCGCCACTTGGGCTGCAGAGCTCTACGTCTCGGACCGAGGGGACACAGCAACACTTTAGCGTGATCCAGTCTACGGGTTTGGCTGCAAACCCGAAGCCTCTGGCGCTCCTCACTCAGTCCCGCAGGGAGTCTTCGCCGTCTTCCTCTCCCATAGCTCTCACCACATCTCCGAAGGCGCCCTCCAGCAACGCCTCTCCAAAACCTCCCAAACTGCTGCCCTCCTCCCCCCCCCAGCACCTGCCCCTCTCTCTCTGCTCATCCCCAAAGCCTCTTTCTGTCCCGTCTCCGCCGCGCTCAACCCTCCTGGCATCTACCTCCCCAAAACCGTTTGTTTTGACTTCGTCATTAACTGGCTCCCAGAGGTCCTCATCCAAGCCGCCAAAGCCGGATACTCCAGGCACAGCGAAATCCAACAAAAGGAAACTCCTGGAAGCTTCCCTCGCGCAGATCACGGAGTTTAGGCTCAAACAGGTAACCCTTCACATCCAGCTCACGATCATTTAGAATGGCTTTCTCTTGGCTTCAATAGTTTTAGAAGAACAATTGTAAAAGCTATTCCTAACAAATAAACAGAAGGACTTTGAAGAGGAAAGCGGATCATGGTTCTACATTATCCTTTTGTTGCAGATAATAAACACTACTCTTATGGTATTTTACCTTGTTTTTCATGAAATGAGTTTCAGTTGCTTGGTGATAGCTTCAGATGAGTCAATAACAAGAAAAAAAAGATTTTCAGTTTCCGATTGCCAAACGGTCTTTTGAAACCAAAACATCTTTAAGTGGTTTAGCGAAAAGGCAGCATTTGTCAGTAAACTGAGACTGGGTACACATGCACTGCAACACATTAGTGTTACACAAAACATGCAAATCAGTTCTATGAAGCCTTATCACATATATTAGCTGACAGTGTTGAGTTTCAGTGCAGTGTGTTAGAAGATTGTGTTCCAGACACCTAAACATTTAATTAGACCCAAAGTATATTTAGAAGATGTTAAAGACCCACTCCAATGAAAGTGGTGTTTTTAACATCTTGTTGTGCCATTTTTCTAATGATGAAGGACACATGAAGAAAATTAGGATTCAAATGGGGTTTCTGAGTATTTGTTAATTTAATTGCTAAACAATAGATACATTTACGTTTTTATTTTCCTCGTCCTGTATCTGGCTCAAAGCTGTACAGCCGGACAGCTTCCATATTGTTGTTTTTGTTGCACAGCTGATGTTAGCTTGTGTTTGTGAGGGGCTATAAGCTAGCAGGTTAGAGTGTAAACAGATGGATGGATGGATTCACCTCAGAGTTCATAACTCAGAGGGGAATTCCTGATGAACTGCTGCCTCTCTGCAGAAACTATGACACAGGTTTTTAGATTTTGGCTATAAACGGCATAATCATAAACCATAGAACTCTGGGAACTCTTTTATTACACTTTTAATAGATCAAAACAAGGTTAGAGTGAGACTTTAAAAGATTCTCACTGTCCTTTTTTTGTGCTTCCATCTTTGTTGTTCAGTTGTGTCTTAACTTTTTAAAAGATCGCTTCTCACATTGAAGAGTTATTTTTATTTTGTGAATTCTCCTTGAATTGGATCAAAATATAAACCCAGAAAGGTTTTAATGGAGTTTTTCCTTTTCTCCCACATCCT
The DNA here is from genome assembly GCA_023969325.1 of Oryzias curvinotus. Classification (NCBI taxonomy): domain Eukaryota; kingdom Metazoa; phylum Chordata; class Actinopteri; order Beloniformes; family Adrianichthyidae; genus Oryzias; species Oryzias curvinotus. Next base: position 4,858,583 of record CM043708.1, read on the forward strand.
ACTTTACTTTAATAAAATGTCAATCACAGTGTCTCTACAGGCAGATTAATTTATAAGCTGCTACTGACCAAACATGTTCTTTCAGTTCAAACTTCCCCTTGTATTAAGCTCATTAAAGCGCCACATTCTATGCATTACTGTGGTCTTCCTTGTTTTAATAATTCATGAGTTTCTGTTGTTTGCTGTTGAGCAGCATGTTTTACTTTCATTACCATTGGAAGACTGCACAGACACCCCGCATTATTATTTATAATTCTGGTCAAATTCCGATTGACTTTATTTACCTCTAAAGGACGTTGGTTTTTTTGTTTTTGTTCTTTCTCCAGATGAGAGCACAGTAATCAATGCCATAAACTAACTCACTGATATCAGTGTATTCTGTGGAAACCGTTTTCCATTTCTTGTTCCAGAGAAGCACAGAGAAGTTTACAAGGGGGCTCAATCCCCCGGTGGTTTCAGCACTGTTACTGTATTTCATGGTCTGTGAAATTGATTTGTTTCACTTCATATCACATTGAGTTGAAAGTGCAGCATTAAAATCTAACCTGCCTCTCCTTAAACACAGATTGAACTAAACTTGTCATCAGTGCAAAGAAGGCAAACGTGCCCAGCCGGACTGGGATAACAACATTGGGGCTTTCAAATGTGCAGACAACTAATTACATTTTTAGAGACGAACACAGAGCCTCTCTTTTTCTTGCTGTGTGCGCTAGGCGGAGAACAATGGCTGTGGTTATTGCATTTATGTTCTTTTTGTCGTCCCCCCCCACCTCCCGAAAGGCTTAGACACACTTAACTGTACCACTGTTCAGCATTGTAGTTTTGTCACCTGCTCGCACAATCAGAAGTGATATAAACTGACAGCTAGAGCAAACCCACTTTGTCCCGTTTCTTTTCAGAAATTTTTTTTAACCTCCCTTTGTCCACTTCTTCCCATGCCCCCCCCCCCTGTCTCTCTGTCTCCTTCTCCTCGCCAGACTCTCATGTCCCAAGGGCAGACGTTCCCAACTGAGCAAAAGAAGCAGCAGCAGAGGCCAAACAAATCTCCCAAGAGGACGTTGCTGTCCTCACCACCCGTGCAACCTCTTCCGCCGCCTCCCCCGCAGAATAATCACTCCAACCTCTTCCTCTCGAGTGCTCTGCTTGGTCTCCCTGAACCCCACCACCCCAACGGAGTCATCCAAAGCACCACTCAGGACGCACCTCTGGCCCTCATCACCAAACCTCGCAAAGACTCTGCCTCTCAAGGCAAATCCCCCCCGAGTGACCTGGATGCCGGCTCCATGCCCGTAAATCTCAGCACGGGGGCAAGCAGGGCCCAAGCGACTGCCCAAGCCGGGCCTCCATTACAGCCTCCCACTACCTCACCCCATGCCACAGGCCATGGGTCCAGAAAGAACAAGACCCTGAAGGGTAAGGGACAGACACCAGGGCTGGGGCAGACTGACCTGTTGGCTGCCTGGAAAGGCTTTTCTCAGAACCATCCAGTGCAGTCTCTAGTAGACTTGTTTCGAGGAAGAGAGTCTGCCATCGGCATGTCTGGGGTTAGTATCCCTGGGGTAGGAATCCCCGGTGTGGGAATCCCTGGGACATGCAACCCCACCGCTGGTCTTCCTGCCAACAAGGAATCTGACGACTCAGGAGATGATGATGATGACGATGAGGATGACCTTGAGGAGGAGGAGGATGAAGAGGACTCAGATGAGAGTCTGTCAGGTTGGTACCATCTATCAGTGAATTAAAGTTATGTACATTTTGGAATTAAAACAGTCAAAAAGTCCTGTAAAAAAAAAAAAAAACAGAATGAATGACTTGTTTCTCTGTGGATTAAAAATAAGCTTTTTATTAAGGTAACTGTCAACGTTTTGAAGCAGCATTTTTGTATAGAAAAGTCCCAAACGGGGATGTATGAAAGGATCACAATTGGAATCATTAATTTGTGTATAATTCTAGAAACGCTGTCATAAATAAATTGTTGAAGGTTGTTTTAACACCTCAAACTGCTGCGTTTCCTGGCTCCTTTGAAACTCTGCTTCCCTGTGTGCCGCCTTCAGAGTCTGACAGCAACTCAGACAGTGACATCTCTGGGAAGAAAGTGAAGGAATTAAAGCAGCTACCATCAGGATCATCTAAGAAGGAGATGACTCCACGCAGGCTTACCAAAGGTCTAGAACTACTGAACTCCTCAACCAATCACACCACCACCACCACCAGCAGCTGCTCCCCTCTCAACCTACAGGTCATCAAGAGTCCCAGCATCGCCACCAGCTCCAGTGCCTTGACCTATCAGAGCTCTCCAGGCTCTTCATCCTATAGCTTAGCCTCTTCATTAGGTAATGTCTTCAGAAGTTATTCACACATACAGAGAGTTTATCGAAAAATGCAGTTTTTTCAAGGCGGTTGCTACAAGGTGACATGTACCGCCACAAGTAACACTATTGTAAAAGGCAGAGTTAAAGTGTGTCACTTAGAGGAAGTGAACTTTTATCTTCTTCTGATGGTTTGGTGACGGCTTTGTTATTTCTGGATGGTTGGAAGAAGGCAGTTGGTTGTCATGACTCAACTGCAGCTGTGGAGGTCCTGTAGAGACATGCTAAAGAGCTCTGAAAACTTGTTTGGCACTGCAGCAATGTTAATTTCCGCCTCTTTATGTAAGACAGATTGAGGAAAATGGGACATAGAGGTGCTGGTTGCCAGGAGGAAACATTTACAGTTTTTTTTGTCCTTTAGGTGCTTCTTTTTCTTTGATGCTCCTCTGTGATCACAATGATCACTCTTTATGTTTGCCTTTACCTGTCCGTAACGTGCCTTCATGGTGACATACCTGTTCACATGTTTTAGGGGTTTATTAATACATGTAACTTCAATAATATTGGCAAATATTTAATGAACTTAGTACATTTTAAACTTAGTAAAACCCCTCACTACACCCTTACTACACTTTTCTCAGACATGAACATTTAAACACGTTTGTCTCTTGTTTAAACTCTAAAAGTTCAAACCTTTGTAGGAAAAAAAAAGTCCAGTTTTTAAAAAAAATGTTAACAACGATCTGATCGTGAACAAAGGTTTATGTTGATTTAGCAAACCTAACCCATTCTGTACAGAAGACATCACAGAGATTGATTAAAAACGGTATACAGTCAGTTAGGAAAACATGCAAAAATGCACTTCAAAAGTCTGCAAAACTGTGAGGCCATAAACGGCATAGTAGCAAAGGACCTCTGAAAAAGATCAAATTGCATATTAATTTATTGTAGTTTTCTTCACTTTCCTTTACTTTAAGTTCTAGTTCCTTTTGTGAGGATGTGTGATTTATATAATCACAGGTTTCTGGGGTTGTTTTGTTCCTAAAAGCAGCAAACAGATTGTGTGTTCGTCTCATGAGTTTGTGACAACATATCAGAAAAAAATAGCTTAAAGTTCTTCCAATATTTCCAACTTGGCCTAGTATGATAGCTGTTGATAGCATAATAGTTTTATGCTCATTATGTAAATACTTTAATTCATTTGAGTCTCATTTTAGTTTTTTTTGTGGTCTCATTTATGCCTAATCTGTCTCCTCTCAGGGTTAGGAAAGAGAAAGAGGGTGACAGATGAGAAGGAGTTAATGGCTCCTCTGGAGTTGGGGTAAGTGTAAGACCCCAAAACATCTGCTAAGGGGTGAATTGAAAATTTTTTGCAGACATTTTTGGCATAGTCATGACTTTGACTACCTTTTTTCTGTAAAACTTTTGTAAAATTTCAAATCTCTTTTTCCTCCCTAGATGGCGAAGAGAAACAAGAATCAAAACAGTGGCAGGGCGCCCACAGGGTGAGGTGGCCTACTATGCACCCTGTGGCAAGAAACTGAGGCAGTACCCTGACGTGATGAAGGTACCTTTGTGGCGTGTCACCGCAGTGTAGTTTCATGGGTGATACAGAAGTAAAAGTTTGTGGGCAAACGGATGAGCAGTTTTGTTTTCAGCATTACTTAGGAAATCACTAAGATCATCTAGTTGTCAAATTTCTGCACATTCCTTCAGAGCTTTGAAACTGCTCACCTACTTCCCACAAAAGTGCTTGTGTATCAGCATTTGTCCACTTGTCTATGCTTCTGCTTTAGTTGCACTCCTACCCCACCCACATCCCCGCTTTCTATGACCTTAATAGTGAGAGATGATATTCTTAGATTCAGTTCTTGTGCCACTTTTTTCACCTCTCCCAGCCCCGCAAATGATGAATGCCTAGTTTTGGGATGCACAACTTTGGCTCTTTTCTCTGCTGTGCACTAATGCCTGTTATTTTCCAAGTTTGCCTAATCAAAATCTCAGTCACATTGGCTGTCCGAACTGTCTTTGATTCAAAAAGAGCACACAGACAGGAAAGCAGATTGCTTAAGTACCAGCACTTCAACTGCTGTGCAGTCAGCAGGCTGTAACAGAACAGGAATGCCACAGATAAATAAGGAAGGGACCTCAATTGTGCATTCCAAGGTCAAAGCCGTTTTTTTCCTTCTCCTGAGAGCCTTTGCTCTTTTTTTTGCCCCCTTGCTTTTATAATGATTAGTAATACTGCACAGATGCACTGTAACTGTCAGTTCCCTTCAGTCTAGTGTCTCCCAGTTGCTTTTTCTGTCGCTAAATTTCACGTTTATTTCTTGTCTAAACCAACGCCATTATTATTTTCTCTTCTCTAGTATCTAGCCAGAAATGGAATAAGTGGCATCACGCGTGATAATTTTAGCTTCAGTGCAAAGATAAGGGTTGGTGACTTCTATGAAGCCAGAGAAGGACCCCAGGTGACTGCCTTTCATCTCTCTCTCTCTGTGTCCCTGATCCCTGTTCATCTTTTCATCTAGTGCAGGCAAAGCTTCATGCAGCAGTCACTGTCAGGGCAAGGATAGGAATCAACCAAAAGTCTCAGTAGTCCCAGTTCATAGACCTCTCACTGTGCGTGGAGAAATGTAATAATAAGCTGACGTTACTTCCACAGGTGACCAGTGATGCTTTTGCCTGTGTCAGAACAAAAGCCAGTAAAGATTTACGCCTTAACAACAGACAATTATACTCTCTTTTTGTCAGTTTTATTTCAAATGTGTTCATTTTCAATTAAAAAACAACATTTACAATGTTTTGATCAAAGTATAGTAAAATAAAAGTATTTAAAATAAAACAATATATGCAAGTAAGTCCATCTTTTCTGTTCCTTTTCCGGCAGGGTTTACAGTGGAGCCTGCTGAAGGAAGAGGAGATCATTCCTCGGATTTTGGCAATGGAGGGCCGTAGGGGTCGCCCCCCAAATTCAGAGCGGCAGCTCGCAGGCGATGGTGCCAAAGGTAACCGAAGGAGGAAGGGACGACCCCCTAATGTGGGTGATCCACTTGCACCTGAGGGCCCAAGTCCTAGTGAAATCAAACTTCTGCGCAAAATAGAGGCTCAAGGTTGGCAACGTAAATAAGCCCTGATTGTGTCTTTATTCAGATGGTTTTTCTCTATATTTTTCTTTTGCTCATGTGTTGGATGTAAAGCAAGGCGAAGAACTAGAACAGAATTGAAACACTGCTCCCATTTGAAGTGCTGGACTGTCATTTAATACCTTTATCTCTTAAGGATGCTTGAATATGGAGGAATAAGTCATGATGAAAAGGGTCAGACTAGATAAAAGCCATGTTCCTGTGTTCCCTGAGAGTCTATCAATGAGAAAAAAAATGTCTTTTTTGGTTCTGTATAGAAATAGCCCGACAGGCAGCCCAGATGAAGCTGATGAGGAAACTGGAAAAGCAGGCTCTGGCACGTGCAGCCAAAGAAGCTCGCAAGCAGCAAGGTAAGAGAGCGCGGCGCCGTAAACATGCTCCTGCGGGTTATGCAGTTGGTCAGTTTGTCACTTCCAACTACTTTGATCTAAATGATTGTATTATGAAAAGCGGCGGGACATTTCTGGGAATTCATGCTGCTTTCACTCCTTTTGTTGTGTGTGGGTTCATATTTGATTTTTCCACTTTAAAGGAGAAGCTTTAATCTTCCCTGTCCTCTAATCTTTTTTTTTTTTTTTTGCAACTAAGCTGCTAGTTTTGAATAATATGATCACACATTTTTCTATCCATGCACATGATAAAAAGTCTAATAAGTCAAATAAAAGTCTTAGTAGTTCCTATTTAAGTTTTGCAGCAGGGCTATTTCAACTCTTTTAAATGGTTCTGATTTGAGTCGGTAACGTTCCAGCATCAGTGGTCATTTTTTAATGTGCTTTACTTCAGCTAAAAGTGTCCTTTCTATAGAAGCAAGATCAGATTTAGTTTAATTAACAGTTATTGCTGTTGTGTTTTAGTGTCAATTTAAAACCCTCAAGTCAAACAATTACATTTTTTTTATATATATAAAAGTTTTTCTGAAAGTGCACCCAACTAAAAGGGACTTGTACTCTCAAAGCTGTGGCTTTATCAAGCAACAAACTAACATTTCGTCCCAGCGATGTCCCATGATACCTACCTTTTCCAGTTTCTTTTTGTTTCATTTTATTAACATTTCATTTGGATTTTTGGAACTTATTTTTATTTCCCTAATTGTTTTAAGGAAAGTGGGAAAAGGCAGGTACTAAGGGACATTGCTGATTGGAAGATGTTTAAAATATCTTTGTTGTGATTTTCAAAGCTTTAAACAACATCCCATCAAAAAATGTCAAATCTGGCATTAAAGGTAATATAAAAAATATGCATACATACACACACAAAGATTAAAAAAAAGGCACATAAATAGAGTTTAAAGGTTTGGAAGATAATGTTTTGATTGTCATTGTGATCTTTTAGTATGTTTTTGCTTAGATTGATTGGTTGTTGCACTTCAGGGCCACCGTAGTTTATGACTATTTCCTGATTAAATAGTAATGTAAAAACAGCATATCGTAAGTAAAGAATCCTAAAAACTGTTAACATTACGAATTAACTATATATTTTGCCATGGAAAATAAAGTTACAACAAGAAAATCCTCATGCATGTTTCTGCTAATCATTGCCAGTCAGTCCAAACTTATGGAAATGAACATCTGAGAGGTTTTGAACCAACAAGTGGGGGAAAAAAAGTAAACACAGAAAGCCACTAATTCACAAGTCATGTAAAAGGTTTACAGGAAGTAGTAATGTAAAAATCAATATTCATATTGATGTTGTTGTGATCTGGCGGTTAACTTTCACAACACTTCTGACAGAGCTACAGCATGGAGATTTGGTTCAGATCAGTCACATTATCATAAGAGCTCAATACTTATTTTTTCTTGTTTGAAATGTGTTTTTTATTGAGGGTTTTTGTTGTTTAATATCTCTCTTATATAAAGAAAACTCTCCGAAAATAAGGTTTTTGGCTTGAACGGGATAAGTAACTAAAAGCGCATAATTGTCTGGGTGTGAACGTGGAAAGCAACCAGTTGAACTAAAAGCCTCTTCTCCTGCAGCTATCATGGCAGCAGAGGAGAGAAGAAAGCAGAAGGAGCAGATCAAGATCCTCAAGCAGCAGGTGGGTCTTCTCACCAACAATTTCCCCCCATTTTTCCTCCTCTTAGTGTCCCCTCAAACACAGGGTAAAAGGGCCGTGTTCAGAGTGTTACTTTTCAGTTGTCTTAAGAATACCTTTCAAGCCTGTAAAAGTTGGAGAGACCTTTATGCCCATTGGAATAGTGTGGTTTAACGCTGATTTTATCCAAGACTTTTTCCGACTTTAAAGATACGAAGAGATTATGTGTTGTTTCGTTGTGCCTCTACAGGAAAAAATCAAGCGCATTCAGCAGATTCGGATGGAAAAGGAACTGAGAGCGCAGCAAATTTTGGAGGTAGAAAATATTATCCAACAGCACCTCTGAATAAGCAGAACATTCCTGGATAGCTCCAGCCCCTCAGTCTATAGTGTTTTAATCTTCCTAAAGCTCATTACTGAACAGCAGCATGCATTGGGGGGGGGGGTTGCGTCTTCTTAGGCATAATTCCACATGGAACTAATGCTAAATTGGTCTTGGTTGACGGCTGTTGAATATTAAAATGGCTGTTGCTGCCTCTTCAGACCGTATTTAAATTGGACAGAAAAGTCTTTTTTTTTTTTTTTTTTTTTCATCAGACAACAGTAACAGTTTAGCATAAGTGGGTCGAGCAGAAAAAAAGGGGGGAAAAGTGCTGTTTTCTGCACACAAACACACATCCCAGGGTGCATGCCCGTCTCCACACGCATGCACAAATGTGCCGACACTCACAATTATTCTGAAGGAGCTTCAAAGTGGTTTAAACACAAGCGAATCAATTTTAGGTTGACACGGTTGGCGAGCCGTTCTTAACAGGACGCTTCAACATTTCACAATTACGTGTTAAAGAGATACAGTATTCCTCCACTGTGTTTTTACAAATGTGACTGGAGCTCCAAACCAGAAAACTGCAGACGATCACTTTAAAGTGCAACAAAGCTTGAATCAACACTGACTGATGTCTGCCTCTGTGACTTTTGACCGTAATCTGTATTTCTAGGCCAAAAGGAAAAAGAAGGAAGAAGCTGCCAATGCCAAAATCCTGGAGGCTGAAAAACGCTTGAAGGTACTCCTTCCATATTTAGATACTCCTCTGAAAAGAACAGAAACTGTCATTTTTAATTACATTTAATTAGCAGACCGTGTTTTCTGAGACCTTTCTTCATTTGCTGACGGGAAAAAAGCAGAAGTCAGATCAAATAAGGTCATTTAATGGTAATTGTATCACTATAAGGAAGTATAAGGAATGTTGCTTCATCTTTTCTTTTCCAAGGAGAAGGAGTTAAGGAGACAGCAGGCAGAGATCCTTAAACACCAGGTAAAGACAACATATTGAAACATCTATTGTGCAAAAATGTAAAGGTGTGTTTGACTCTACATATACATTAGTGTGAACTTAAATGCAGGCATGTGTGAATAAATATACAGCATGAATGAGATTAATTGCCAGACATCTGTATAATGACATACTTCAGTGTTGCTCTTTATTAAACGCCATGCTTATTGGTACTGGATATTACTTCTGTTCCATAATATTTTGCCAACTCTCTCTGCCAGGAGTTGGAGAGGCATAGACTAGATATGGTATGGGTATGTTTATTTTTGTACATCTAACACCTGCATCGTGTAACTGGTTGTGTTATGGTTGTCATAGCAATGCATTAAGTGTAGCACTGGCTGCTGTCATACTACATTCTTCTGCATGGCTTTCCAGCAAAACCAACAAAATAAAAAAAAAAAAAAAAAAAAAAAAAAAAAGAGTCAGTGTGCTGCCTCCATCTGCTTGTCCTGAGGGACAACTGACCCTGTCACGGTGGCCAGGCAGCTTCTGCCCCCCCCCCTCCCCCCATCCTCCCCTTCTACTCAGAATGCATTGCAAAGGCTGCTAGCCAATCCACACTCACTTGTCTGAGAAAGCGCTGGAGGAGTTTCCATCCATCACATACATTGTCTAACTGTTGTATTGGAGTAGCCTGTGTTACCCGTGAGTGCTTGACGACTTCAGCCCAGACATCGAGCTTGTGTCTGTTCGTCCGTGCATCTGTCCTGCAGTCCGCAAGAGCGCTGGGCTTTAACCTGCCCCGTCCCGACCTCTCTGTCATTCACTCTTCATGTACTCTGCACAAAGAATGGAAACGGCTACTGAGAGTCATTTTGTCTTTATGGTGGAGACCTTTCCAGGGCAGATTACCTCAAGTTTGACTAGTGCTTCAATTGAGATCAGTCGCAGCCCAGACAAAGATGATAGCCGATACCACCATCGGGACAAACATGGTTCTGTGTAGCGTTTCGTTTTGGCCTGGCTCTCCTGCTTGTAGCCCTTCTTACTCTTACACAGTCGTAGCTCAGTGTAAACGTCTGCCCATCTTTTCCTCTCTGGATCAAGCCAGTTACTGCATTCATTTTTCACTCCATGGGTGAAAAGTGTCAAACAACATGATTTAGTGTCAAACTGAAAGTTTTTCTGACTTTTTAAACATCTCTACCTCTTTTTTATTTTTTTATTTCGCATGTATAGATGAATCCGTTGGTAAAAAAAAACATCCTGCTGTCTTTCTCAATGGAAGAAATAGTTACAATCTCACAATCTGATACGGTGGAGCAGGACACCTAAGGAGATCAAATAAAGACAGTCAACAGTAATTCCTGAGCCCTTTTCTTTTTCAGTAGATGGTGTCTCATGCACCAAAGAACAACATAGATGTCTCAATCTCTGTGTTAATGCTTAAACGACCAAAACCACTGAAGAGGAACTGCTCGGTTCCTTTTGCCGTCCTCTCACCCCGCATTATTCCAGCGATATATCAAATGAACATTAACAGGGACGCTGAATATTTCTTCACTTGATTATAAAGTCAGTGTGGCATGTCAGGCAGCTCGCGGGACCCAGCAATTTTGTTTGCTTTTGTTGTGTCAGCTTTAGTTTGGAGGCGCCGTCACAGATTTTCAGCTGCTTCTGTTTTATGAGCCTGTCATCACATCTACTTTGTATCGCATCTATGTGTTGCTTTTTGGTTGTCATCGTACGACTGTACTCTTATGCTTCCACCATACATGTGACAGTGTGCACATGTCGAAGCATCACTTTGTGTGGGTGCCTCTACTGAACGTAGTGCATCACAGTTTTTTATTTCTCCTGCATTAATACACGATCAACTTAGACGACCTTGAATGCCGCTCGTGCGGCGTCTGTTTATTAATGTGTGTCTATTTTTTGCCACTCTAGGAGAGGGAAAGGAGGAGGCAACATGTAATGCTAATGAAGGCTGTTGAGGCTCGCAAGAAAGCAGAGGTAGTCCTTATGTACACACAGACACACACCCCACTTCATAAAAGGGCCAAAGACTTTGCTTCCTCAGTGGATTCCTTCTTTTTCAGGCAGTTTTCAATCTTTTTACACTCTTATCAAGTAAAAAAGACTCTGGCCCTCAAGAAGTTTTCCTTTGAAAGCACGGCGTTTTTTTACACAGGATTCTAGCCATGTTCAGCAATTTAAAGTAGTCGTCGCACACAAAATTCACTCGCATGCCTGGCTTTCCTAATGCGCCCTTGAATGTCGGACTCTTCAGGAGCGCGAACGCTTGCGGCAGGAGAAAAGAGACGAGAAACGATTGAACAAAGAGCGTAAACAGGAGCAGCGCCGACTGGAACTGGAGATAGCGAGGGAACTGAAGAAGCCAAATGAAGACATGTGTCTGTCTGACCATAAGGTAACTAATAATAACAATAAAGCAGCAGTTGTTTGAACCTTTTCTTAAGAGTTTGTGTCACATTGCAGAGAACATTTTTATTGATGAAAATGTGCACCACCAGGTGGTTGGAGAAGAGCAGTGCATCATGTTTTTTAAGAACAGTTCATACAGAAATGGCAAATCTCTTTTTAATCATAGTAGCCAGATAATGATGATTCCTTTTTTTTTGCTCCTACAACTATTTTTCTATAGAGTAACACATCCATCAGGACCATGTAGTTTTGTTTTACTCACTGCCTTTCCTGTTTCCAGGCTCTCCCGGAGTTTTCTCGGATTCCTGGTCTCATCCTCCCAGGACGTGCCGTGTCCGACTGCCTGATGCTCATGCACTTCCTGCGAGGTTTTGGGAAAGTTTTGGGCCTGGACATGAATGTGGATGTGCCCACCCTGGGTATGCTGCAGGAGGGCTTACTCAACGTGGGGGACAGCATGGGCCAAGTCCAAGACCTTCTAGTTAAGCTGCTTTCTCTAGCGGTCTGTGATCCTGGCCTGCCACCTGGGCAAAAGGTGAGCTTTGACCCAGAGGCCATGAAGACAAATGAACTAAGTACTTACAGGAAAATTCCCGATCATGTCTTCAAATGAGAGAATACTTAATTGATTAATATGGAAGAAAGTACTTAAATATTCCTCTCTTTAACTAAAATACGCCAGTAATGATAATAAGTCTATGCTTGTACTTTTGTTATTTTTCTTCCATGTTATTTTCCCTAAAATATATTCACAAATCATAAAAAAGGTGATGAATTTTCATTGAACAAGCTAAAATGTTGTCTTAAATTGATCAAACGAACGCACTAACACATGCCTGTAATGTCATGTCTTTACCAGACCAAAACCATGCTGGGAGACCACCTGACCAATGTTGGCATCAACAGGGATAATGTATCTGAGGTGCTACAGATGTACATGGGGGCCCACTGTGGCAACACAGACCTGGCTCCTTTGGCCCTCAGTCTGAAGACCAAAGCCTTCCAGGCTCACACGCCGGCTCAGAAGGCCTCCATCCTGGGCTTCTTGGCCAATGAGCTGGCCTGTAGCAAAGCTGTTATCAGGTAGGTCAAAAGGCAGCGACTTCATCAGTGTCCACTTTTAAAATGACATCTGCAATTATGAAGCATGATATATGAATTATGAAGCATAATATAGTATATGAGATACGCATAATATAGTATACAATATAGTATATGATAATATATTATAATGCCATAAGGTTTGGTTGTTTATAAAATTCTGCATTTTTGATTTAAACATTTTTTCCATTCATTTCCATTCCATTAAACTTTTTACTTTATTAAGATTAAATGGAACACAAAGAATAAAGCTTCAACACTGTTTCTGTAAAAATAATCTGAAGAACCTTGACGAGTGGACACTTTAAATTAAAACATCACTTTCCCAAAAGCCTATAAAAGACTTTTAAAAGAAAAAAACGAAAACAATTCAGAGGAAACAAGTCGGAACCTTTTTTGCTCTTCCTCTGGGTTTCCACGTTTTGTTCGTTTGGGCTCAAAATGCGCAACATCTGACTACAAAGTTAGAATATTCAGCTGTAAAACGGAAAAACCTGTGTGTCATCCTGCTACTTTAGCCTCTTCTGGATAGAAAAACGTATATCAGCAATATACCAGAGTGATAGTTTTCTAGTGGTGTGTGTTGAATATTGTACATCAAATGTTGTGTTTTAGGTGTGTTAAATAGCTGTTGTTGAAAATCAGTTCAGTTCCAATTTTAAAATGTAACTGAATTCATGAGGTACAAAGAATGCCTGCATTTCTATCTGCAGTGAGATTGACAAGAACCTGGATCAGATGGCAAACCTAAGGAAAGACAAGATCATCATGGAGGGCAAACTGAAGAAGTAAGTCGTCTTCCAAGTGCATTGTTTCATGGTGTGATGCCATACTGAGCCAGAGTTTGTCTTCAGGCTGAGGACCATTTACGCCAAACGGACGGGAAAAAGGGAGGCCAACATGAGCGTGGAGGACAGCCAGTCTGTTTGCACTCCCTCCTCTGCTGCCAAACGCAAAAGGAAACTGGGCGGAGACAGTGACGACGACGACGACGACGATGACGACAGCGACGACCAAGCAGAGGACGACGAAGATGATGAGGAGGATGAGATAAAAAAGGTCAGAAAGGTGGAGACATATGATGAGGTAAAAATTGATCTGAAGACTCTTTAAAATACCGAGCCACTGCAGTCGCCCTGAAACCGTTTGCTGTGTGTCTTCAGGATGAAGTTGACCAGGCCACCAGTGTCGAGGAGTTGGAGAAGCAAATAGAAAAATTAGCAAAGGTGCCCTCACTTTTGAAGTGTTTGTGCTGTCACAGAACTGTTTTTAGAAATGCTCCAGACTTGGACATTATGCATGATCACCTGTAGCTATTTATGCAGGACTGTATGTAGAAAAAAAAAAGGCAAATAGAGCAAAGAAACAGTAATAAGTCACAGGTTCATGATTGGAATCAGTTTACAACTCAAAACAATTTGAATAAATATCAAGTCAGGATCAAATTTCCGTTGCAATGCAAACTGTGTTAAGTTACAAAATAGTTTTCATATACTTAGTCATTTAAACTCAACAAATTGGAAACTTTCATTATTAGAATAAATATAATTATATGATAAAAAATTCTGATAGTTTAGGAGCAAATTCGTCTATGGATTTCATGAATCATGATTTCCTTTCTTAGGTAAAGGTTGATTCATTTCAATTATTTACAATTTTAAATGACAAAAAAAATCCCCAAAACAAATTAAAGCCGAATAAAAAAAATAAATATTAGCCCCTGGAATACACTTTTTAGATCTCTGACTAAACTGCAGTGGGGTCCAACTTTTAGATCTTTACCATCCAGTGACATTAATCAAATGAGCTTTAAGCACCCAGGTCTGAGTTTGCATTGTTCTTTTATTTGCACTCTGCAAAAACCGGATCTTACAAAAGTAAAAGGACTTTTGTTTTAAGACTAAATGTTTTGTTTTCTGTCTTGCAAGAACAAACATCTCATTAAAAAAGTTTTTCTACTGCAAAATAATCTTAGTGTAAGAAAACCCACCACAGTGACTAGAATTCTTTTTCCTAAAATAAGAATTCTTGGTATAACCCCTTTTTTTTATTCCATTGGCAGATTTTTTTTGCATATTTAAAGAACTTATGTTCACATTTTAAGATGATGATCTGCTTTTGCAGAGCAGGTTTTGTTGCAAAAGAAAGTAGAAATTTAAAAATATAAACTAAATCTTTGTCTTGTTTCAAATTAAATCCTGGAAATTTTAGTTTTTTTTGTTTTGTTTAAAAAACCTCAGCTCCGTGTGCAAAAACTGCCGGTGCATTCATCTTTATGCTCTGTGCAGTATGTCTGTTGCTGGATGTGGTATGCTGTTTTCTTCTCTCGTCTGACCTCGTCCTCTGAAGCTAATTCTTTGAGACGTAATCTTGCTCGGCGACTCTTTTTTTTTTTTTTTTCCATAGACACAGATGAGACAGCACAGTGTCAGAGCTGAATAAGCACATGTATGAGTCTGCCCCTTCTGCCCTCTTAAATTTGACTGCCAATAAAAACCAGAAAAATAGGGCAAAAACGTCATCAGATTGTGACTCAGAGTGTGAAGCAGCATAGATATGCTCAAATCCGTCTTTTCTTCTATTATGGCAGCAACATCATCAGACCAGGAGAAAGCTCTTTGAGATATCCCATTCTCTTCGCTCCATGATGTACGGGCAGGACCGTTACCGCCGCCGGTACTGGGTGCTGCCCCACTGTGGAGGAGTCTTTATTGAAGCTATGGAGAGCGGAGAAGGTAGTGGAGACACACAAACGCTGAGTAAAAGACATAAAATCAAGACATAAAGAAGCTGAAAGGCTGTTTAATGGCATTTCCCCCTTTTCTTTGAAAGTATATTAACGTTTTGGCACATTACATTTGCTAACATTCCTGTTTTCACAACCCTAGCTACCATTAAAATACAAGCGGGATGTCATTTTTATCCTTTGCTTCTAGTTGTACAACAGTTACACTTCAAAACAGATCAATCATATGCTTTCCCGTTTTGGCTCCAGCTGTAGAAGAACTAGAGGAGGAGCGGCAGAGACGGAAAAGAGCAACAGAAGAGGTGAAGATCAAAGAGGAACCTCAGGAAATCGAACTGCAGAAGGAGAAGTCTGCCAGCCTTGACGGGCAGCACATTCGAGCCCAAAGTTTGGAGCATCAGAAAGAGGAACAAAAGGAGCACGAGGGAAGTAAAAACTCCCCGTCTCTACTCTACAAGCAGCCGAGCTGCGTTTCAAAGCTGTGCACGCTGAGAGACAGCAGCAAGGATGTCGGCAAAGAGTCTATAAAGACGGAGGAAAAGGAGAGTTCCCATGTGAGGAAAAACGGCAGCCCCAACGGCCCTCCTGTTCCCTCAAAAACAGGAACAACTTCTTCCCACGTTCTGAATACCCCCGAGCCTGCGGCAGCTCCCTTCGGGGTGACCACTAACGACCCTACAAACATCCCTCCTCCAGCTTCAACCTCCTTATCTTTTCCCAGCCTGCCAGCTCTTCGCGATAGCCCCGGAAACACTCCTCCAACCTCGTCCCCGGCTCCGTCTCCTCACTTCTCCTTCCAGGCCAATGATCAGCTGCTCCGAGTCCTGACAGAGAGGAGCGGACACTGGTTCAGTCTGCTTCCTCGCAACCCATGTGACCTCTCCTCCCTCACCACCACTCCACCAGGAGTGCCTCGTGGGTCTCCTCAGGCATCCTCAACCCCAGGCAGGCCAAGGTCTCCGCCGCCGTCCCCAGCTCTCCCCCTCACTCCGTCTGCTGCCTCAGCCTCTGCCAGTCCTCACCATCCAGCTGGCCTCCTCAACTACCCACTGTCTGCTCTGCAGGTGAGCCTGCTTACTGGAAATAACACATTACCTCTTTGTCCTGCTTTTTCCCCCCCTCCACATCTGCAACAGTTTTGTCCCTCTCCCTCTTTATCTCCAGGTGAAGTCAGGTGGCTCATTGTTAGGTATTTCATTTGGAAGCTGGCCCAGTGGCATAAGTCCCAGCATGCCTCTGTCTAGCAGCCCCAGCCCCATGCCAGGCCACTCTGCAGAGGGCAACACAGCTGCCAGCATCTCCAGCACCAGTGAATCTCCTGTCCCTCGCGTGGAGAAAAACTTCTCCATGTCCTCTCCTCCCTTGGAGATGCCTAAGTCCCTTGACCACCTCACACCACGGCCCATTCCTGAAGGTGAGCGTGAAAGCGTTGATGTCTCAGATCATGTTCTGTTCAACAGGACTTGACGCCCTGATCAAACACACCTTTGGAATCTCCTCATTGTCTTCTATTCCTGCTCATTATGGCAGAGATGTTGACCGGCTGGTGGCGAGTGTCGGACATTGAGCAGCTGAGATCACTGGTCGGCGCCCTCCACAGCCGAGGGATCAGAGAGCGGTGCCTTCAGAGGCAGATGCAGAAATATTTGGAGATCATCCCCCAGGTCTGCACCAAGCACAGAGATGGTGAGCCTTGCAACTCGTCTTTGCAACCCACATCCCCCTGCATATGTAACAGTTACAGTTTCTGTGCTGTCACTCAAGCTTTGAAGTGTTTTGCTTTCATAGTGATTTCAGAGGCTGCAAGCGTTGCATCACATGTAATTGAACTGCTTGAATATCTGCGCATGTTTGTCGGTGTGTTTGTCTGCACCAGTGAGCATGTTTGCCATGCAGGACTTACTGATGTCTGTTATGTTCTTCATCAAGTGGCCATGATTGAACTACGTGAGCTGGAGGAGAGCCAGGTCAGTGTGGAGTCGGTCCGGGGCTGGTGTGTGGAGGAGCAGGCCATGGAAATGGACATTGCTGTGTTGCAGCAGGTGGAGGAGCTGGAAAGGAAAGTCACTGCAGCCAGCCTGCAGGTCAAGGTGAAGACAAACGCTCCAAAGCTACGTCCACATCGGCCTGTGATGTGCATTTTAGAAAATAAACTCTTTAACGCGCGTTTAGCCCATGGTGTTCTCACCGGACAAGCAGGGAGGGGCCACTTCTTCTTCTTCTTTTTCTACTGTTGACTAGCTCGTGTCTATCACCTATAGTTGGAAGAGGTTTGGTGCGAGAAGTCAAAGTGGTGTAAATCTCGTGATTCTTACTCCAGGCTTTATATATGAAAGACTTGGTGTCAAGTAATTCCATCTGGGCGAAAACCACAATTATTAATTCCTCCCCATGATCTATTATTAAACGGCTGGTACTTCCATGAAGTAATACCCCACTACCAAATCCGAGTCCCTGATTGGTCAAAGTTCGACCTGGTTTAACTTCTAACCCGTTTCTTGGTGCGTTTTCTACCTAGAGCCCAAAGACGGTCTTAAAAATGTACGTCCGCTACATGAGGGTTTTGAAGCCTGAAATGGGTATATACGCACGTTTATAGTCTTTTCATTGGAAGTAGTTGCTTGAACACGCATTGCCTAGGGCGGTGTGAACGTAGCTTTAAAGAACTTTTGTGTAGCTTAAGGTCAAAATGACTTCACTGCCACTTTGCCTTCCAGGGTTGGACGTATCCAGACCCTCAGTCTGAGCGGGAGGACTTGGTTTACTATGAGCACAAACCCCTCACTAAACCCTCAGCAGCATTGACAAGCGCTGGGGACAAAGACTCAAGGGAATCCAAGGAGCATCCAGAGGATCGTGGAGAAAAGGGTGGGATGATACGTCACCCTGACAACCCACTGGACATAGCAGTGACCCGTCTGGCTGATCTGGAGCGCAACATCGAGAGAAGGTACCTGAGGAGCCCCTTAGGTACCACCATTCAGATCAGGCTGGATAATGTGGGTACGGTCACTGTCCCTGCCCCCGCCCCATCCACTAGTGCTGACAGGGAAGGGTAGGTCATTTCTCCAACCAAAGCTCCCCACTTTCCCACTAAGCCCCTGCCAGGCTTGTGTTTCCTCTCCATGTGTGTGCTTTGTGTTTCTCACATTATTCTCACAATATTATTTCTCACAATATTATTACATTATTATGAGGGAGCCGTGCTGCTTTCATGGCACAGTGTTGTGCTTGCTCATGGTGTTTGTGTTTTCCTTTTATTTGAATGTATTTATGCATTTCTGTTGGTGGTAAGGACCCCACCCAGATCCCGTGTTCCTGCACACTCATCGTTTGCTGGCATCATTTCCTGTTTTCTTTGTCATGCATGATGTTGCATCACCAAAATGTTGTTTGTGGGCATTTATGGGTCCTAATATTTCAGTGTGCACTTACACTATCTGCATGTAAATCCCTTGTAACAAACACAACAACAACAACAACAAACAAAACTATCCCAGGCACCATTCAAACCTTTTTTGCCTGTCTCTGCACAGCTGAAACTATTCATGGCTTGTCGTCTGTTTGGCAACCAAAAGCCCACAGTTAATGCTTGGGAACAGCTTTTGATTCCCCTCTTTGTCTTCTTTCAGCGGCGAGGAAGAGGTGGCCCACGGGATGAAGGTGTGGAGGAAGGCCCTGAGCGAGGTGCGCAGTGCTGCTCAGCTGGCCATGTGTATCCAGCAGCTGCAGAAATCCATCGCCTGGGAGAGATCCATTATGAAAGTGGTACGGGAAAAGTCCGCCAACTCCAAATTTGCTCTGTTTGGGAGGTGTGCAGCTGTGTTTAACTCACATTGGTGTTGTTCAGTACTGTCAGATGTGCAAGAAGGGAGACAACGAAGACCTGCTCCTCTTGTGCGATGGCTGCGACAAAGGCTGTCACACTTACTGTCACAAACCCAAGATCACCAGCATCCCAGAAGGAGACTGGTACTGCCCAGCCTGCATATCCAAGGTGCTCTTTGTGGTTAAATGTCTTCTCGTCTCGAGCTTTAAAGGGTTACAGTAAATAATGGAGTTTGTTTTAATGAACAGGCAAGCGGCCCATCCCCCAAGAGCAAAAAGCCTCCGTCCAAACCGGTCCCGCCCGGCGGAGGAGGTGGCAAGAAAGGTGGAGAAGCAAAGAAAAACGTCAAGCAGGCTGGCAATGGCGAAGTGTCCGAAGAGGATTCGGCGAGCGTTAGCAGCACGCCCAAGAAAGGAGCGAAAGACACGAACAGGAAGAGGAAGACAGAGGAGAGTTCACCTGTTCTGATGCTGGCCAATCAGGAGAGCTCTGTGTGCGTGAAACGCGCCAAGACGGCAAGAGACAACAACAGAGACCTGGGATTGTGCAGGTATGAGCATCCAAACGTGCTTACAGTCGTTTTTGTAATCCATCACCAGAGCTTGTTTATTAACCGTTTGACTACTGAGTTTATCTCTATTTCACTGAAGTGGAAGAGCTGAAGCAGTTTGATGCATATTGGCATCAATAGGCGTCAAGGGGTTAAAGATTCTAAAGATATTAAAGAATATAAAAGACTTTCTGTCCAGAGAAAAGATATTCAGCAGTCGCAATTCAAGCTGGAAAAAGTAGCTGATGTGATTTATCATAACGGCTTCCGTCACTTTTCTATTCAGGATAGTCCTTGAGTTCACTTCTATCCACGCTGCATTTATTTGAAGAATAGCATACAAAAGAAATAAACACAACTTGCAAGGACAAGAAAGCTATATAAATGTTTTCTGTTTGTGTTTGCGTGTGTGTTGACCAGAGTACTTCTCGCCGAGTTGGAGCGGCATCAGGATGCATGGCCTTTCCTCACACCCGTCAACCTGAAATCGGTCCCCGGCTACAGAAAAATCATCAAGAAGCCCATGGACTTCTCCACCATACGTGAGAAGCTTGTGAGCAGCCAGTAAGTTCCCACTAGTTGTTGCTCTTCTGCACTTTTTAAAGATCCACTCCAGTGAAAATTGTGTCTTCAACATCCTGATGCATTTCTCTGATGCCACAAGATTAAGATCAAGATGTCTTGAGTATTTCTTTATTCTTATCTGGAGCAGAAGGAAAACACGCGGTTGGGAAAAAGAGCTTGTTTGTGATGCAGAAAATACGCTGAGCGAGCCACGTTCTGCTGCCTCTACTCACAGACAAACACATCCATTCATTTTCCTCGTCTGAGCTGGAATCTGGCTCCAAACCATACGACTGGATAGCTAATATATAATGTTAAGGCCTGCACACACCGGGATGAATTCCGCGCGTGATATTCGCCGACGTTTAACACCTCCTGACTAAACCAGGGGGAACCAATGTGAGTGTGCACACCGACGTGAAAAAACGCCACTTGTAAAGGCGTCACTTTTTAAAAAACGCCTCGGGTTCGTTTTTTTGGTTTGACGCGCTACGTCAAAAACTATACGACCAATGAGAATGGCCCTTTTGCACACGTGTCTGGAGCTTCTGAAGTTACAGTAAAACACAACTTGGGGGCGCTCAAACACAACACTGCCTTTCTGAGCACACATACCAGCAAAGAAGATAGACGCCAAGTAGCGTCTACACTGCCGCAAAGAAATAATGACAAGACATTCTAAAATATCCCCGAAAACGCTCATGATACATTTTCAGCTCTTGTACCAGTCGATAAAACTCACCATGTTCTTCTCTTCTCGTAACTATGGGATGTACCCAAAATCTGCGTCTTTTCCGGCGTCTCTGATCATTCAACAGAACAATAATTTCTTCATCATTCGAACTGGAGCTGGAGCTACTGGTGCTTGAAATGTTCATGTTTTCTTTGTATGATTCTGACAAGCGTGTAAATACTGGCTCTCTTCTTCTGAGTGAAAAGCGACCACCTTGTGTACAGCGCCATCTAATGTCAGGGAATGAAATTGCATGTTGGCTCGGCTCATCGTCAGCAAAAATCGCCTGGGTGTGAACACAAAAGACGTGGCGCAAAACGCTGGCGAATAATGCCTGGCGAATATTAGTCCCGGTGTGTACGGGCCTTTAGGCTGGGGTTGTAAAGGGCTGCAAGCTGGTGTAAACAGAGAGCTCTCAGCAACGGGGGGAGGGCAAGGTGAGCGGGGTGACTCCACACCAACAGTCCTGCCCACAACTCAGAGGTGAATTTCTACTGAACTCCTGCTGCTCTGCAAAAATGATGCCCCAGAAGACGACACAGGTTTTTAGATTTGTGATAAAAATGGGATAATCACACTTAACAGACCACTGGAAGCGCTTTTTACAAATAGATCCAAAGATGATCGAGAGGGACTTTAAAGTCAGAGAGATGTTCTGTTTTTTTTTACCTGCTCAGGATCTGCTCTACCTGCTGTTTTCAAATAGCTTTCACTTACATGAAGGTTTTCTTTTCTCTTAGGTATCAAAACCTGGAGACTTTCATCATCGATGTCAACCTGGTCTTTGATAACTGTGAGAAATTCAATGAAGACAATTCCGACATTGGTCGAGCTGGTCATAACATGAGGAAGTTCTTTGAGAAGCGCTGGACTGAGCTTCTGAAACAAACAAACTAAAACTGTCCAATACCCCTCCCGCCCCACCCCCCTCCCTCCCTTGTGAACTGGTTCACCGTTTTCATATTGGAGCACCAGGTTTGACTTTTGTTTTCTGATGGATTCCCTGGCTTTGCAGGAATGGATGAAGTCAACTCTTTAATAAGGAACCTATGAGAGATGTCACCTTGGAGAAAAAAAAAACAAGAAAAACAAAAAAAAAAGAAAGTTGTTACATGAGGTGCGCTGGATTTATTACAACAGGGATAAAAGCCCCAAAGAGTCCCAGAGAGAAGGGGTGTCCGAGTGCAATACCATTCCCTGTCTCAGAACACTGCACTGAATAAATCCTCAAAATGTCTCTGATGTATCTGCGCTAAAATACTTTCCACTACTTGTAAATAGTCTTTTGTTATTTAATCGTATTATAGTGAATGTATTTAATTTTGTACAATTATTTATGAATCAAGGTCCACTTCATTTTCTATGAAAAAGGAGGAATCATCTGAACTGCTTTGAATTTAAAAAAGAAAAAAAAAAAGGAATGTGTCTGTGTTATAATTTTTCTCCCAAATATCAAACAAAGCCAAGAAAAAAAAAAGAAAAAAAAACTGTTTACACTGTTCAGTGCTTCAGGCATCAGAGGACTGTATTCATTTGTTCATACTACAAGACTTCATTTATTTGCAGGAACAGCAGAGAAGCAGACAATAGTGATTTGTGTGTATATACTGTTTATTAATGTCAATATCATGTCTTGTTTGGAACGATGTGTACAAATTGTTTAAGAATATTAAGATATTGTTTATGCCTTAGAATGATTGTAGCATTCTATTTTAGTGAACGTGATGGAAAAAACCTTATCATAAATATTGGTTGTACAGTATATTCATATCCTCTGCAAACACTGTGGTATCCTTAATCTTGGTAGTGCCTACCCTTCCAACAGGGGCGTGTAGAGGATGTTCTTGTTTTTATTTTGATTTTTTTAGTTTTCATTTTTCTGGTAATTATTTTATTTTATTTTTTTTTTATATGATTTCAATCCAACAAGGCCTCCAAAGCTGGACAGTGGCACAGAAATCATTCCTCAGAGAGAGAGAGAAAAAAAAGAAAGGAACAAGCATTGCTCTTTGCTTCCATAATGCATTTCCTCATGATCTGCCACAATACAGAGGACCTAAGGCCAATTGTAACCACTGTGTTGAACCTTGCTGTGTGTTGTGGCCTGATGGAGGCAGCTAGATTTTTTTGTACCCAAGTAAAAAGTACTTGAAGTTACTTTATTTAAGATATTGTGGAATAAAAGTATCATTCTTTTGTAGGAGCTTTATTTTTCACTAGTGTGTGGCACGGACCTATTAAAAGGATGTTTTCCAATGTAAGTGTGTCAAACTGGTTTTCTTTCAGCTGCTTATTGAAAAACGAGCCGTTTTTATTATTTGACTTTTTTGGAAAATAAATGATGAAATTGAATCACATTTTGAATACTTTTCCCCCCCTTACATATTGGTGAACTAAGAAAGACACGTAGACTGAAATCTAACTGCAGACAACTCCAGCTTTACATTTATGGAAACACCCGTCTTATCTAACGAGTGCCTCTACATGAGCTTCAGTAAACAGTTTGAAATGGGCTTTCTTGAATAACTTTTATTTTAAATTACATGTACTAAAAAAAATCATAGGTTAAAGAAACCAAGTTTATCTAGAGTCCTTCCCAGAAAATCAGTTTTCATTAAAGTCTGTTGACACTAGTTTAAGAAAAAAGGCAAACTAGACAAAATGTCAGAAGTAAATGCAAAACTAGAAACTAGATATAAATATCTGACCCGGTACAAAAGGGGTTTTAATCGAATCATTACTGAACGGCGCCCCATGACCTCCCAGTCAGTGAAGTTCTCAACCAAGAACTCAGATTTCTCTTTGAAGCTGTTCAATCATTGTTTTCACTTAATGATGCCATTTTTTCGCTTAAATTACTCTGCATCATGCAAAGTTCTCAAACTATTTTAGGGCCATACAAGTCCAATAGTTGTATTTATCTCAAGGATTTTTTTCTTTATTTGTTGCTATGACTATATTTGAGGGCTATATTCTCCCTTAGCAAAAGTAGTCTAAGTGTGCCTCTGTTATAGTCTATACTAAAAGAGAGGCAGTATACTTTTTATATACTCTCTATATATTAAAATGTTCTGAAGAAGTATTCAGTAAGCATACTTCCTATACTACACGTACATGGTCCATAGCAGGCGTCTGCAACCTAAGGGCTCCAGAGCCACGTGCAACTCATTTTTTCGGTTTGAATAAACGGTTTGAATAAATAACAGGTTGGTTATTCAAGTTTTTTCATTTATTTTTAGATTTTGAAACTGAGGTGATCTTATAAGAGCAAAAATAGACCTGCTGCAGCTGGAAGATGCATTTTATTTTGAAGGGAACTTGTTTGTACTGCCTGCAAAAGCAATAAAATACAAATATGACATTTTTATCATTCAATTCCTGTAAATATTTATAAGCTACATTTTGTAAATGAATGGCTGAATGGCAACAAAAATTCCAACTGTGTGTGTGTGTGTGTGTGTTTTTTTTAAACATTCAAAGAAAATAACAGACGAATAACATCAATATTTTTATTATCTATTATTGTTTGTGGATGGTAACCATTGACATAGGTTTCCGCTGTCCCAGCATTCTGTGCGAACTTGAGAGAAAAAAAAAGAGTAAAAGAGAAATAGCCAGCCCATTACTACTAAATAGAAAAAATTATCAATTTTAAACGTTATCTCTGTCTGAAAAAACATTTGAGAGAAGTACGTTGGGCATTAAAGCACTATATAAGTACATAACCATATAACACGGGCGTGATCCGGGATTGTAAGCTCTTGTTTCCGAGTTGACATGAACGCAACACAAAAAACAACAGTGGTTACGCAATTTCCATGACGTCACATTCAGCTGATCCACTAGGAAGTAAACTGTGATCAAGGCGAAGATAGGTAAGGCGTGCATACTCCGATTTTTACATATCTACAGTCACTTTCTGGTTCTGTTTTTTTTTTTTAAATTATTTGTTGTTTTATTGTTATTGTTGTGTTGTTGTTACTCTTGACCTGCGCTTTGGGCTGTTCGAACATTTTCTGTCGCTGCCGCCGTTAACGATGGTTAGTTAGTGGCATAGATGTTGTTCCTGCTGAGCTGCACATGCGGTTGATGCGGATGATAACACCTTCACGGACCAAACAGCAAAGGTCATGACATGTAGATTTTTCACAGGAACTTGGTTCTAGAAAAATGGTGCTTTCACGTGTGCACGAATTTGAGATCATCGGAGTTTTGTAAACAAAATTCGTTTTTCTAATCAAAGCAACAGCTTCCTTTTTTTAAGGGCTGGGCAGGCTAAACATAGTTCACATATTTACGGATTTTGAATTGTATTTGATTTGGCCTATTTGATATTATATTATAACAATAATTACGTGTAAAAAGTAAAAACTAAAGCGTCATACTTACTAGGAGCGGGATTGTTAGTATGAAATCGCTCCTCCTATGTGTCTTTGAATTAATTAGTCTCCTTTAAAAAAACAAACCGTAATCTTTAATGGTTTAAATGTGTCATGTTATGTATGTACAAAGGCTCATATGTCTCTTTATGGTTCAAAGTAATTAATTGAATCATTTGCATGCATATGTGGATCAATGCGTGTGTATTTTCTAATTAATTTATGGCTAATAATCCCAAGTTGGACATATCTTTGTATATAGTTTAGTTGTTTGTCTTCTTTAGTTTTATTTTTTCATTTTTTTGCAAGAAATAAAACAATTCCAATTTCTTCCTGTAGGGATCATCTGAGGCTGACCTTAAGCTCCTTCAGCTTAAAAGTTGTCTTTTAAGTCATCTTTAAATTTTAAACTGTATCGTATCCTTTTAGGAACATCTCCCAAGATGGCCTCCCTCGTCTGCACTTTACAAGACCACCAAGACGATGTCAACTGGTGTGCCTTCTCCTCCAAGCTGTTGGCCACGTGCTCCGGAGACAAGACTATCAGGATCTACAACACCAGCGACTTCTCAGAGCTGCCCTTCTCCCCGCTGTCAGGACACGGCTACAGCGTCCACTGCTGCTGCTTTAGTGCCTGTGGGCAGTTTCTTGCCTCCTGCTCCACAGATGCCACCACGATGGTCTGGTCGATGCTCACGGGGGACATCGAGGCCGTCCTGGAGCATCCGGGCCGCAGTCCTGTCAGGATCTGTGCCGTATCTCCTGACTCTGTGCACCTAGTTTCTGGAGCATCTGATGGCACTTTGGCTCTCTGGGATTTTCCATCCAAACAACTGCGCAGGTAATGCAAAATGTGACCTTTTATTTTTCTCCAAGTAAAAATAATTTGTGAACATTTATCTGTACGTGCAAACAGGCGAGCTGTTCATCTGCTTTTGTTCTGTGTGAAGGACCGTTGCCGTGAGCGACGCCACAATGGTGGCCTGCTCCTTCAGCCCCTGCAGTCAGATGTTTGTGACCGGCTCCACCTACGGAGACCTGCGACTGTGGGACCTGAACGTGAACCAGCTGCACGCAGAGAAGAACGCACATGACCTGGGGGTGTCAAGCTGTGCTTTTGCTCCCAGCATCCTCAGCGGTGAAAACTTTTGTCATCTTTTTAGCGTTTGAATAGATGCAAAGAGACAATCAGAAAAGCTTGACATGCTCACATACGGTTGGCTAGGGGACAGGAGAAAGTTGGTGATTGGTCGATTCGTTGAAAGTTTGAATTTGTGTCACAATATAAAGTTGTAGTTTGAGTTTGCAGATCTGTGTAGAAAAAGTTGATCTATTTAGATTCTGGCCAACTTGAAAACTATTTCTGCAGAGAGAAACCGTCCTTTATAAGTGTGCAAAACCTTTTTATAACAAATGAAGATCAAAACATTTTGAAACCACAAGTCCTTCTTGCTAAAGAAAAAAAAACAATTCCGTACTTTTTTTTCTACAAAATGCAGACATTTGAAAACTACGATGGAGTTTTAAGACCACGGTGAGAAAAAAAATTCTGGCCAACGTGTCGAGTTTTTTCTCGTCATAACGACTTTAATCTCGTCATGACGAGAAAAAACTCGACACAAAGTTTCGAGATTAAAGTTGTTGTGTCGACATAAAAGTCGAAATAAAGTTTCGAGAAAAAAGTCGCGAGTCTTCCAGGAGTATTCAGTGTTATGGCTAATGTTAGTGAGCTAGTGGCTTTGTACTTCAGAGTTTACTGGCCACCAAAAAATAAGACCATTTAGGAGATAAAAACTCGTAAATTTACGGGAAAAAATTCACAGAATAACAAGGAGAAAACACCGAAGTTGTCTGTTTATCGGAGCCTAGCTTGAAGATGAAATATGTGGAGCCTTTTGTGATGCTTTATTACCGGATTATTATAGGTTTAAAACAAAGAGATTCTGAACCTTTTGGCGACTCAAAATCAGATTATTGTCAGTGGTTCGATGTCGGTAAAGCAGAGTTTCATATGTAAAATAAGGACAGAGACACGTTTGGGTGTAAAGGACCGCTGCAGCCTTTATTCTCCTTTTCATTCACACCCTGAAGTTCATCTGTCACCTTACGTCATGAACCTGTCATCCTCTAACACCAATGCGGAAGTAACAGTGTAACATACGCCCCCTCCTGCAGGTGAAGCGTCCCGTTTCATCATTAAAAAACAAAGATGAATGAAAATAGTCTGTTATATTAGCATTACAACGTTGAAAAAGGCAAAAAGTGCTTCTCCTCCTCAGACGGAAGCGTCACACAAACGTAGAGATCTGGTCTTTGGTGGAGGAAGAAAGGATTCAAGCGAACAGCTGAAGGGACACCGATGGCTTCATCGGGCTGCAGAGATCCTGCAAACCACCCATCAATAAATAAAACTTTAATAAATCATAAATCAAACTAATGGGCTTCCAGACATTTGCAATGTTATCAATAAACATTCAGCTCACCTGTTCAACTACGTTAGTCGCTGCTGCTGCACGGCGTTCACCTGCTGCTCTGCATGCACACTTCCACAATAATCTCGTAAATTTACGAGTTGTTTCTCATAAATTTATGTGATGAAATTTATTGCGACTTTAATCTCGAAACTTTATTTCGCCTTTTTTCCCGAGACGACGAGTTTTTTCTCGAAACTTTGTGTCGAGTTTTTTCTCGTCATGACGAGATTAAAGTCGTCATGACGAGAAAAAACTCGACACGTTGGCCAGAATTTTTTTTCCTCACCGTGGCCCTAAAACTCCGTCGTAGAAAACTGTGCTTCAAAGGAATCAAATTCACCTTTTTTTTAATTCAATTGTACTTAATTTTGTGACTTGTTTTTGTCTCCAGGGGGTCAGGTGGTTCAGTTCAGAGTAGCATCCTGTGGACAAGACTGTCACCTGAAGATATGGGCCATTTCCAAGTTCAGCTCTGGAGGTGAGCACATTATCACATGAATGAAGAAATAGAGATGTTTTCAAAGTCTTATTCTAAATCATTGCAATAACTTTTTTTTCAAATAAGCATAGATCTAAATGTAGATAGAACACAAGAGATTAAACAACTTTTGAATTACTAAAAACTGAGGGGAAAAATGTTTCTTTAAATTAACAAAAACCTTCATTTGCAAATGTGCATTTTGTTTAAAATTAGTTTAACAGACATAGGAGGAAAGGAAATTTGTTCTTGAATGCTTAGCATTTGAAATAGATAGATGGATGGATAGATGGATAGATGGATAGATGGATGGATAGATAGATGGATGGATAGATGGATAGATGGATAGATGGATGGATAGATAGATGGATGGATAGAGAGATGACTTTATTAATCCCACAATGGGGAAATTTCATTTATCTGTGGCAGCAAAAACGACATTCAGAAATAATGTATATAATATAACATCAAAAAAGGACACTCATATTAAATTATTAAACAATTATTATTACAATTAATATCGAAAATGAGATTCATATTAAATAAATAACTATTAAATAAGTACAGCTGTGAAAGTGTAAAAAATATAATTAAAAAAATGTTATTTATTTCTGTATTTCAACTTATAAAACATGTTCTATTTCTTTAAGCAACTTTCTTTTCTATGAAAAAGTGAACACACCAAAGGCTTTAAACTAAATATTTAGCAATTTCTGAAAGTGGCAGGTGTAAATGTAGCAAACACCAACACTTGATCTTCTTTTATCATGAGCTGCTAAATATTTAGTAGAACTCTTTCAGAAAATCATCCGTTCGTTCATTAAATGTTTTCTTTTTGCGCATAATCAAAGTTTTGAAAAGTCCTCAATGAAAAAACTGTTTGTTCTATGATTTTCCAAAGTCTAAGGCACCAGTTTCCCTGAATCCTCTGCAGCATTGAGATCTCAAATGGGAGTATAGGTGCAATCAGGAGGGAGGCACATGTCAGTTCTGCACAGATATACCAGAACTCTTACTCATGTCAGACTGGGTTCTGCTTACAATCCAAATAAATAACGTTCTAAAGATGTAAAGGGCAGTTATTGTAAATGACATGAAGGTGCGTTCGTTTTTTGGATTTGATTGACATATTTGCAAAGATTGCCATCATGCTTACACTCTTTTCCAGCAGCTACTTGTATATATTGAGTAAAATGATCATAAAAAAATCTATAAGTTAAAAACTTGGTTTATATTTCTTTAATGTTGACATTTCTTGTATTTGGTGTACATTTCAAATAATTGACAGATTTGTATGGATTGGAAAAATAATGTGGAGGATACTAGTTTTAACTCTTAAAGTGTGCTGAAGTTAATTAAAAGTTAATTTAAAGAGAAATCCCTCCCCTGTTTTTAAATAAATCTATCGGAAATGCTCCCTTTTTGGAAGCCTTTGGTCCAATCTTTAACTCTAAAAAGTCAGGTTTTCTAACACAACAAACGACAATTCAGCTGCTGCATGTGATTGTAATCCTCTTCCCTCTTGCAGCTTGTAAGATGCAGCTTCTGCACATATTAACCGACCAATCAGCTCCAGGTCCTCAGCTGTGCATACTCCTCGGATGGACAGCTGCTCGTATCTGGGTAAAATTATAGTTCTGAAATGTATTTGTTTATTTAAAGGTATGTTTGCCCCTAGGTTATTTTTAAAAAGTCACCACTGAATTTTGCAGTTGAATGCATTTAATACCCCTTAGGATTCAATTTTTAAAAATCACCTAACACCTCCTGCAATCGCTTGTTTCTGACACATATTTCATTTTACATGAATGTTTCTAAGTGCAGTGTTGACTAGAGAGAACTCCACCATATGGTAAAATAATATTTTTAAATCATTCTCTTGATCTTAACTAGGTCAGCCTTGATCTATTTAAAGGGGATGGATCTGTGTAAAATATAGATTTTTGTTTGTTTGTCTGAACCTGTAAAAAGTAGGCCACCTTCTGCATAGACATAACCATGCAGTACTTCCAAGCAGCCGCTAGAGGGAGACATTGATTGCTTTAATTCTCACCGAAGTTTCAACATCCAGAGGAGGAAAACTGCTTATTAAATTTAAATTATATCATTTTTCTGTCTTACAGTTCTGTTGACAAAAGCGTTACAATATATGATGCAGTAAGTATTTATCTTTTCCCTTTTTAACATTGTATTAAGATTAATTTCATTATCAAATGATCATCTTTTTTTCTAAAATTATCTTTTTCTGCAGACTAATGCAGTTTTACTTTACAAGCTAAACCAACATGCCAGGTAAATTTTGCAACTTTTTTCTTTTTTGATGTGCAGGAAAATGACAGCTGCCAGAAAAGCCTAAAACGGCATTAAAAAGCATAAATAAGGAAATAATCAAATATTACTTTTACTTCCCTTACAGTATCCTGTTTTTTTTCTTTGTTTTTCTATCCTCATTTAGTTTCTTTTTTTTCCTATTTGCCTGCTTGATCCTTTAAATTGATGTTGCCTTTACAATAATCCCACACTAGCAACCTTTCTCTACCTAGTCTGTAGGGCTAACCACCTGTCACCCAATCATTAGTGTGAGAGTTAAACCCCCATGAATATGATTTCCTGCTTGCATGGACTGATAGAGGTGTGACCTTGGAGCTGCTTTTGGTGGAGGAGGATTTATTTTCTGTTTGTTTTTATGCACACAAGTCTTGGCTTTTTTTTTTTTTTCCTGCATAAACCATGGAGGAGCGCTGCATCCTCTGGTCCAAGCGTCTAGATTCTTGGCAAAGGAGGGAATGACTCCTGTGTGCAGGGATTTAACAATCATCCTGGCTCAGATTACTGAGCGGTGGGCCCAGGCCGTTGGTCAGCTCCACTGATTCGGAAAGTAGAAATTGCAGGTTTGTGACCTGGAGCAGGCAGCTACACTGTGAAGAGCAGCACAAACACTAAAGAAACAGAGAAATAAATCCAGGGGAAAGGTAAACAGATAGCAGGTTATGCAGTAAAGCAGAGAAGAAGCTACAAAAAAAAGAATAAAGAGAAATGATCAGCATAAAGATAATTAAACCTTTTATTTCACTAGATTTGTTTTTTATTCAGGTTTTTTTTTAAATTTCTTTATTAATTTATGTGCAGAAATATATTTATTTTTTGTTTACCCACCCAAAACAGCTGTGTTTCTGGTGCTAATATTGATAATGGAAGCATATTTTTCTTCACCTTTTTCAATATGCAAATAGTTATTGAAATGATTTAGCAATATTTCTTGTCTCTTGATGTCATTCTTTAAACTAGCAAGAGTTTATGTACATGTTTGAGAATATTAATTTTGAGAAAAGTCAAATATTAACTTTTTTTCTGTAGTTTATGCAACAATTAAAGAAACTCCAAGTTATCTTACTGATAACTGCAAAGTTTTAAAAAGAAATCATCTAAAGGCCAAGACAATTGGTTGCATTTATTTTTAGATCCTGACTTAGAGTGCAAGATGTTTTCATTTTCTATCCCATAAATGATCAGTTAAATAGGATGCTAGCATTAAATGTAGATGGCTGAGACCATTTGTTGCATGATGGTCTCCAGAGTTTCCATTTCCCAGAACGGTATGACAGCACCAATCCCCCCCTGTCACGCATCCCGGTGAGTCACGGATGAACGAACACACGAGCCATTTGCACGTCAATCCAGCCACCTGTGTTTGAAAGGCGCCAGGCTCCTTTCAGTGGGACCGAATTTTGAAAAATCCCTCACCGAAGTGGGAGCGGGAGGAGAAATGCAGAAAAAGTCAATCGAAACTCGATTTCAGGAAACTCATTTGACTTTATTGCAATTTTGACAGAGAACATCTCAATGTTTCATTAGTGGAAGCCTTTCTATCACTGCTTTGAATGAAGTAGCTTTTTTAAATCAACTTTCTTGGTTTTTAGAAAAGCTGTACCTTCAGTTTGACTTTAGTGAATCATCTGAATATGTGAGTTTAATCCTGATTTACATCTTTAGCACAATTTCTAAAATAAGCACAAGAATCGGCTCTCTGATGAGGAACATGTTCATATAAGTAGATCCCTCTATGGCGCCAAGTACAACTTTTAAGCTGAAGGAGCTTAAGGTCAGCCTCAGATGATCCCTACAGGAAGAAGTTTTTATTTTACATAAAAATGTTGTTGAGCTACTTTATGATTTATGATACTGAAGACAAAAAAACTATAAAAGGAGATGAATGGGGATGTTTTCTTCCCCTGCAGGTATGTGACAGCATGCGCCTGCTCTGCAACATCGCCACTGATCGCAACAGGATCCATGGATAAAAGCGTCAACATATGGAGGCTGGAAAATGGATGTGGTGGGGGGAGAAAGCAAGATTTCATAAAAATGACTGAAATCTATGATGGTGGTTAATCCCATTTGTGTCTTTTTTTCAATTTCTGACATTAAAGATTCACGGCAGAAAGGGGGAAAATCTTTACCTGGTAAGTTTCTTTATTTATATTTTTTTACCATTAACACATTTTTTTTTCTTTTGCTTCTTTATTTTTTTTTTTTGGTTGATCTTTGAAAAAAAAAAAAGATCAACCAAAGGAAATTATTGCTTTTTGTGTAAAATATGATAGTTTGACAATGATAAAGATGGAAATAACTCAGAGGTTACCCTGTTTTTCATCCTTATGAGAATACGTTTTGTTATTCATTTGTGTGTGTGTTTAGTGTGTGTGTTTTTTTGTTTTTTGGAAATGAGAAATACATGTGCCAAATCTAAACCAATATACACTTGGGTGGGGCACAGGACTTTGATGGTGGGTGCACTGGGTTTAGTTGGGAAAGTAAGGACTTAAGGTAAAGGGGGGTGAGAGTTCATAAGATTTTTCTTCTTCTCACTCCCTTTTGGACTTGTGTTGTTTATATAATTTTGTCTTGTCTTGTTTTATATAATGGTCTTTTTTTATATAATCTTTATCTGGTTTTTGTCTTATTTTGTTATTCTAAACTTGTTTTCACTAGTCCAAATAAAAAGGTTACTACTACTACTACTACTACTACTTATCTGCCCGTTCAGTCATCTGAGAAGTTCCTTTTATCCTTTTGTCTTGCAGAAGAAACTGCACAGATGTCAAACAATGGTGAGACAAAGGAAAATGCTTCACTGTTGAATAAATTAAAGCCTTGACAATGAGACAAACTAGGGGTGCAACAATTCATTTGAACAACAATTCGGTTCATATCAAAGTTTGCGGTTGGCAATACGATTCACAGGCAATATTTTTATTTCATATTGAACGATCTGATTTGGTCCAATTCTTTGACCTGATCCATGGAACATCCGGTGTGACTCAGAGATAAATACCTGGTGCTGAACAGAGCAGAGGAAGTTTTCCACATCGCTTGTTTTTCTTCCAAGATAATCAAGTGTAATTTTAATATGTGTACAAACAAACAAGTAAATAAGAATTAATGGCAAAACCACTGTTGTTTTTCCACATCAAAATAATCCAAAATGATCATTATTAGAACATGATACCACACTGTATGGTCATATGTCTTTGCGTGTGTTTCAACACATTGGACTGACACTGACACACTGGACTTGTTGTTTTTACTTAATAGTAAAATGAACCTTACCATGCCTCAATCCTAAAGGTATTTTCCAATATCAGTTATGATTGACCCTGACCCTTTTGCCTCGACTCGCCCTCACAGGGAGAGCCTCAGCGGGACGATCAAAGCTGCTGGTCGCCGATTGGTCAGAGGAGGATGTGTCAGAGTGGCTGGTGGAGGAGGGCCTCCAGGGATTGGTGGACAAATTCAGGACCAACAACATAGATGGGACAGAGCTGCTCAGCCTCACCAAGGAAACGCTGGCGTCAGAGCTGCACATAGGTGAGGAGGACAAACATCACACTCCGCTCTTCACCCGCTCACTCCGTCAACAGCAGGGCCTGCCTTTTTGATAATGTGGCAGAAAACAAACCAAGTTTGGTTGCTTTGGGAAGGTTTGAGATTGACTTTTGATGGATTGGGATGTATTAGGCTATAAGGTTTTATTGAGGAAGATTACATAATTTGAACTTGTCCTGCCAAAGAGTTCGGCTTTGAGGCTTTAGCAGCTCTGACTTTAATCTGGAGTGCTTCATGAGTTGCATAACTCCATCCTAAAAAAAAAAAAAAAAAAAGTCCCTTAAGGTAGATATGCACCTAATATCACAAGAGCCCTTCCTTTCATTTGAATTTTTTATCTGTAATATTTTGGGTTTGTGTCATTTTCTAAAAATCCTGCTGAAGTGAAACCACGAGGTGGAAGTGGGAGTGTTGTTGAAGTGGGTCCACCAGCGAAGACGGCATTCGTCATGTCCTTCTCAGCAAACGTTTGTCGTGTTGCCATGTCGTCATTGGCGTCCCACAGTTGCTGTCAATCAGCCCTCCGTTTACACAGCATCGATGCCGTGACAGCTTGTGTTCACATTGTTCTGTTTTTAGCAGCACAGCATGAATCCCACCTTCTTAGCCGAGCTGACTTGGTGTTCAGGGCTGTTTTATCTACTGCCACAGCAGACTGGCGTCTTCCCCTTCAGGTGGGGGTGAAATGCGTTTTGCTCCTGAACAAACAGCGGCGATAAACAAAACACACCAGCGATTTTGCTGTGGTTCAGAGTGCTCAGCTGTAGCTGTCTATATTTTATGAGATCATTCATTTTTAAAGTTCTCCTTTTATTCTTTCCCGACTGGAACAGCAACGGGTGCCTGCTTGGCATTTAGCTGGGATTGGACAGACCGGACGCGGTTCGCTCTCACCCACGCTCGCATTTGCCACCCCGAGAGTGCAAAGTGCTAAACGCAGGAATGACAAATGCTCGAAATGTTGACATCATTACACACGACAGCATTGGATGAGTTCATCTTGCTCTCCGTCTCGTCTGTTCTTGGTCCTCTCATCCCTGCGTTCAGAGTCGGTGGGGCTGCGCAGCAAAGTCCTGAGGAAGGTGGAGGAACTGAAGAGCGATTCCGTCTGTTCTGGCGTCCCCGATGAGTTCACGTGTCCCATCACCAGAGAGCTGATGAGGGAGCCAGTCATTGCTGCAGGTAGGCTCACACCCCGAAGCAAACACTCTTCTTCTAGATCTTCTAGTGTTTTCTGACTCTGTGGTTTTTCCAAACAGATGGTTACTCCTATGAGAGAGAGGCCATCGAGAGCTGGATCCACACCAAGAACCGTACCAGCCCCATGACCAACCTGCCTTTACTGACCACCCTGCTCACCCCAAACCACACTCTCAAAATGGCTATTGGCCGCTGGAGGACCAGCCACTAGCATCCAGGACGGCTCGGTCCTTCGCACTCAAGAAACAAAAGCTGGCATCTTAATCTACAGCTGTTCCATCCTGACCCGGGAGATCTGCCATCCTGTTTGTTTTCCAGCTATCCCTACCCTACTCACTATTTTTTAAATATATTTACCTGAATCTCCTGGGTTCAGTCATTTAAAACCTTAACTCACCTTATCCAGGTAATCAGGGCCAGGCAGCCCTGTCCTGCTGCATTTCAGAGCTCTCACTGAAGAATCCACCTGCTCCTGTATAACACTTTCTGATGGTTATGCTGGTAGTTTGGGTTTTACCCAACATCTAACTCTAAAGCTACAAACACACCGGGCATGTGAACACGTGTTTAGCCCATGGTGCTCAGGCTGGACAAGCAGGAAGGGGCTTCTTCTTCTCGTTCTTTTCTACTGTTCACTAGTGCATGTCCGCCACCTACAGTTGGAAGAGGCTTGGTGTTAAATGTCGATGCGGTGCAAGTCTCGTAAATCTTGCTCCAGGCTTTTTCTTTCATACTTGGTGTCGTATCACTCCGGCCGAGTACAAACCGCAATTATTAACTTCTCCTTTGTGATCATTTTATAATTGGTTTTCATTTCTGCAAATTAAAAGGGATGTCATCCATAAATCACAACAAAGTCGGAGTCCCTGATTGGTCAAAGTTCGTTCTGGTTTAACCAGCAAACTGTGTTCAATGCCCAAACGTTTTATATGTAGAGCTCGAAAACAGTCTTAAAAAAGGGGCGGAGCTACGTGTGAACATGAGAGTTTTGAATCACAGAGAACCAAGCATTTATACGCGTTTACATAGAGCACAGGTGCCCAAATCCAGCCCTCGAGTGCCGTGTCTTATATGTTCTCCAACAATCCTGCCATTGAAGCTTCTTCTTGGCTAAACACACCTGATACAGGTAATCAGCAGCAGAAGAGGTAGGATTTCTGGAAAACTAGCAGGAGGCCGGCCCTCAAGGCCTGGATTTGGGCACCCATTACATTGATATTTAATTGGAAGTGGCTGCTTGAACGCGCATTGCTGAGGGCGGTGTAAAGATAGCTTAAACCATGACAGAGAATCTTTTGTTAATAAATGTCAGTCTAATTCTTGAGTTTACTTTATTTTTTCATTTCTTTAACGTTTCTATCTGCTATTTTTGATTGCTCTCGTGGCCTTTAATCAATATTTCAGTGTAACACTGCAAAAGAAGTCGATGTACAAACGCATTTCTTCATTAATATTTTTTATTAAACCACAATAATAATGTGGTAACATTCTGAATAGCATAGTATGACTCTGAAAAGGGTATATGAGAACTAAGGGCATATAGCAATGTAAGAAGATTCTTTAAAGTTTTCTTCTTCATCCTTCACTTTATAAGGCTCTCTTTGTATCTACATAAACATTTCATCTGGATATGTTATCTGCTATGCAAAAATAAATAACGTACTGCATAAAGTCAATATGAGTGCATTTAAATCAAGGACAGCAACTTTCCAACAAAGATTCATTTACAATTCCTTTTTTTCTTTTAAATCAAATGTACCAAGAAAGAATCTTTTATGAAGAAAATATCTTTCTTCTCCAGAAACTACTTATTTTGAAAGAAAGTGATTTCTTCTAAAGCTTGTAATGCTGACAGATCAGCACTTAAAGGAAATATATTATCTCTAAATATAGTGTACAGCGTACAAATATAAATGTGTTGTAAAAGACGCTCGACAATAGAAATGGTCGTTTCCTGCAGCTAAAAGCTCAAGATTTTGAATATCCGTGCACAAAGCTTTTCTGACTTCTAGATTTGATATAGTTAAAAACAGAACAATCAACTACTTGTTATTTCTGATCCCCACTGAGGGTGTGTCTGGCTTTCTAGAATACACTATTGTATACATGTAAGCAAAAGCGCAGTGGCCTGAGTCGAACACTGGTTCTTGATTGTAAATGCAGCAATCAGCTAAAATCTACAGAACAGGTTCAGGAAGGTGATCCCTCCCTCTTTCAGGTCATGTAAGACGTAGCGTGATGAGAGCAGCCTGCATCTATCTTCAGACGTTGGACTCTATAAAGGAGCGTTTGGGTTTTATTGGAGCCATGTGCAGAGCGGGGTTGTCTCTGGTTAAGCTGGCCTGTCTGTGCCTCCCTTCAGGGAAGCAGAGCTGGGAGGATGAGGAGCCTCTGGTCTCTCGCTGGTGGGAGCGATCTGCCAGCTCCCTGCCCTGCTGCTGGCTCCCAGGAAGCTGCTCTTGAAAGGAGGCACGTTTGAACTCATTGTTCAGCCCTTGGCACTCCATGACTGACGTACTGAAGCTTTCAGCTCCTCCTTGACTCTGCCGGCCCAAGCCGCAGGTCTGCTGACCCTGGACTCGCACCGCTTTGTCCATAACTCCCATGAAGGGGCGGGGCTTCATCTCAGGTTTTGCCTTAAAACTCCCACTGCTCTTGATAGGACAGGGGGCGTCTGACGCCTGCTGCCTTCCACCATCTGACTGATTTCCACTCGAAGCCTGACTGGAGCTGGAGCCTCTTGAGCCTGCCGTTCCCCCTCCACCTCCGTCTCTCCTTACCTCCATACCGGACCCCAGAGCGAGGGCCAGTCCCTCCAGAGGCACAGAGTGTGTAGACAGTCTGTCAGGGCCCCTGGAGAAACTGGCAGAGCGAGGCTGGTACATCTGAAAAGGTCCAGGTGGTGAGGAGCTGCTGGGGGACATGGGGTGATAATGCTCAGTGGGGCTGAGTGTTCCAGAGTGTTCACTTGCTGATCCTGGTCCAATATCAAGACCTAAAACTGGCGCGGGCCTCAAGGAGGTGGAGATGTCCCTCCCTGGAAGAGGACTAGAGGGGCCGCACAGAGACATCGGCCTGACCCCGACCCTGCTCCCCGACTGGAGGGAGTGGCAGTGGTGCTGAGTCCTGCTGCCCTGATTCTTACTCTGCCTGCTGATGCCTGGAGCTGACTCCACCACATCCACAAACAGCTGGCTCTGTGCGTATTCTTCTTGAGGAGGAAAACACGGCGCCTGATCCACTGAACCAAAGGCCAGGTTTCCTGGCAGAGTCCTGTTTGAAGCATATGGATTCAGAAGCCAAAACTCTGGACTTTTTCCACATTGGAGGCTCACTTCATCCCCTTCCTCCTTCTCCTCCTCCCTCTCTGCATCAGCCTGCTCCGCTGGGAATAGTCTCTCTAGACTTCCCTGGGAACAATTGTCTGTTTCCTCCTCTGCGGGTTGATGGTGGTGGTGGGTGTGAGGGTCCTTGCTGTAACCCTGTGTCAAGTTGCCGCCGGATATCTTCTTGTAATGCTTGCATTCCTCCTCTACACGTGCCAGCAGGCGGCGGATCTCCCGGTTGGTCGGGCAAAGTCGTGCTGCTTCGTGGAGGTCTGCCAGCGCTGCAGCAAACTGCCTTCGGAGGACAGAGGAAATGAACAAAAGAGCTTTAAAAATACTTGCTTCAGAGTGCCATGGGGATGGAGCATCCCAACATATTTGCTCACTGATCTGCTTTCAAATAACAACCGCGCACTTCATTAAAATACCTGCTACTCCTCTTGGCTCGGGCTCTGGCGTAATAGGCTTCATAGGACCTGGGCTTAAGCTCCAGGGCTTTTGTTGCAAAATCCTCAGCTATGCCAAAATCCTGTTTTAAGACACAACAGAGGATTAGATGAAGAGCAACATTTAAAAATAAAATAAAATAAAATGCAGCACAGACTAATAGAGTGGCAACGAGATTGAATGGAGGATTGGCTGGAGGCTGTGTTAAGATGAAGAAATGTTTTAATGTGGTTCCAATAAATAAAGCCTTTGTTTGTAGCTTCATTATATGTGACTGATGACTCTCTGTATTGACATTGGACAGTAGCAGGGGGAGAAAAGCAGGTGAATATTTATCGAGTTCAGCGTCTCGTGGTTTGGTTCAGAGGAGCAAGGTCAAAATGACAGCCTTGGCTGTGAGATTGTGATCATTGCTGCTAAATGTTTAATGGCGGTATCATGTAGTCTCCCTGCTGGCCCCCGCCGACTGACTTGTCTTATAATGCAGACATTTAGCTACCCCAGTTAAATGTCCACTGTAAATAACTCTATGCAGAGGAGCAAGAGAAACAGACAGAGCTTCTGCTTGGCCAAACAGAGCGATCTCACCCTATCATATCATCTGTGTCATTTATCGGCTGCAGCGACCCCCAGGATGACATTTTTACACAGTCTACTAGGACATCTATAACCACTAGGGTGGGGGTCAGACCTATAGCTGCTGGCCACACCCATCTATCCCCACACCAACAGCTCATGCCATCTGATTCTACGTTTTCAAGCTGTTCACCACAAAGGTATTAAAGACCCACTCTAATGAAAACTGTGTTTTTGGTGTTTTAACCCTTGTGCTATCCTAGGCACTTTAACATTGGGAGTGGGGTCATCTAGACCCCACTAGACAGTGCGCTGAACCTTTTTTCTTCAATGATTTGTGATCTTCGCTGGTTTCCGTGGATTATACGAAATCCTCTCCACCTTTATCCACCTTTGTCAGGGAAAACACGTCAATGGAAGGGTGGGGTCATAGGATAGCACAAGGGTTAAACATGTTCTTGTGGGCATTTTTCTGATAATGGAGGACATGTATTAGAAAAATTTAGCTTAAAATTGCATTTCTGACTGACTCTTTCTTCAAATCGTTGTGAATCAGGAGCAGACGAAAAAAGCTTGGTGTGGTGTAGAAGCTACAATCAGCAGGCTACAAGCTCCCTGATCTGCTCCATTCTGATGCATCCACTTGTAGGTGACTAGATCCATGTATGTCTTTGTTTTGTTGGACCAGTAGTGTTAGCTTGAGGGGCTGTAGGCCAGCGGGAGACAGCCTGGATGTATAATAGGAAATAGAGGCGGGCTTGCTTTGTGTCAAAAGTCCTGCAAACAACTCAGAGGTTAATTTCTTACTGCCACTGTGTAGAAACTATGTCCTAGAAAAAAACAACATTATCATAATCGAAAGACCACTGGGAACGCTTTTAAAATAGATCAAAAGATGATCAGAGAGGGACTTTAAATCGGATCACAAGACTTGCTTTATCTTGACATAAAACCGCAGTCATCCTAGAAATAAATCATATACCCTTAGAGAAACATTGACCAGTCAACCTGGCAATGTTAAATAGTGGTTGAGCAGTTTCGTAGCGCTTACATTGGTTTTCCTGCGACAACGAGAAAGGTTCAGATAAAGGGAGACTTGCAGGTCTTTGAGGCCTTTCAGCTCCTCTCCCTGCCCCTCACGAGGCAGCTTCCTCAGAGCGTACTGGTAGCGCTGGCCTGCCTCCTTCATTCGCCCCTTCTAAGAACACAAAGCAGAGAGGCTCAACTTTGAGCACGAATCCAAAGTTTCCAATAGAAATCACTTTAGCATACCTTATAAAGAATGTTCCCTTCCTCCATCAGCTTCTGCAGCAGGATGAGGAGAATGTCTGGTTTGGAGGAAGCCATCGCCCATGTAGCATGACCTAATGGAATGTTACACACACTCATCTTAATATTATCTGTCTCGCCTTGTGAGTTCTTGCTTTGTATATCACATAAATCATTTACCTGATCGATCGTGTGGAGCCGTTCTGTAGCCTTTTGGTTGATAAAGGAGATCAGAAAAAAGAGGTGAAAAATGACTCAGAGAACAAAATATAAAACTGTAAGATAAATTATAGCAATAAGTCGAACTGAAATACAAAAGAAAAAGAATATTGATTATGCACAGCCAGATACAAATGTGAGCATTTAGAAAAGATTTGATTTGTATGCTGTTTTTGTTGAAATTGTGTTTGTTTCTGGAGCTGTTAACTGCTGTGCAAATAAAAAAAATCTCTGATTTCACTGTTCCTTGATTTCACATTTTTGAGTTTTAATATAATAAAAACAGAAGAATTTTTTTACTTGTCTTGGATCCTTTTTTAAGTAATGAAGCCACCAGAGCTGGGTTCTGACAGCCAGCTGCTCGGTCTGAACCTCTGGTCCCACTGTTGTCTGCTCTCTCCAGCACTGCTCCATGCTCCACCAGGATATGCACCTAAAAATAATGTCAGTACTGTATTTTAGCAGCGAGCAGTTTAAATCCATCTAAAAAAAAAAACATCTTTCATTTTTGAGGACGTCAGAAAGATGAATTTTTCCTTAACACATCTAAAAATCAAGTAATTTAGCATTACAAAAAATAATGCATACAATATTTTTCAAAAATGTGACAAAAAGAACAACTTTCATGTTTGAAAATTAGTATTGTCATTCTAGGATGTTTTGTGATTAGGGGGAGTCTTTGGTTCAGTCAAATGATAAAACAGGCCCAGGGTCATCACTTCCACCGACATGCTTGACATGTATGAGACATTCCTGGAATTGTCTTTTGTGCTTACTAAAGGTTCTCCAGCACACATTACCAAACACCTCCACCTTGATTTTGTCCGTCCAAAACCCTTCTGGAAGCTCTGTCATTTGTCATTTACCAGCTTGTCATTTTGTAAACATTTTAGACATGGATAGAACACTAACTAATCAGTTTTTAAAAATGATTTTGGTCCTGATTTGCTGGTGTGTCTGTACTTTGGTGGAAGGTTTCATTTTAAGATATGCCTGGGTAATTTGTTTCCATATTATGGAAATCAAGTGCCATCCATAAATAAATAGGCCCATATGTTTTACTGTTGGTCTGCCAGTCTACTCCATTCAAAAGCTAAGCACACGGCCGATCAGATATCACATGTAAAAAAAAGCCTTTCCTGTTCAGTCTATATAAAGAGAAAATCAATCAATGAAATATCCTGGTATATAACTTTTAACAGAACTTCACATGATTTCCTTTCAAAAAAGAAGAAGACAGCATGTTTCACATAGGATCACCTCAATGCAGCAAATGTAGTGATTGGTAGTGTAATGCCGACAGTGTTAAAAAGAAAGTTTTTTTTAACCATTTGTGGTGCATCTCAGCCAAAGTCCTTACAAAGATTAAATTAGAGATTATTAAGGGACCCACCATTACTGTATTTTTTGAACCATAAAGTGCACCTAAAATCCTGAAATGTATTTCAAAAATAGACAGTCTGCTTTATACTCTTTTGTGCGTTAATTCTGATTGTGCTTATTCACCTTCAATAGATCATCTGTGCACATAAATATGCCACATTGTTTTAGTTAGACTTATGTAGTGTCTTTCAACTGTTTATCAACTAGTTGAACAAGGTTTAAGTCAGTTTGCTTTACATTTTTATTTTACTACTTACTCACTTCATTTACTTTTTAAAATGAGAACCTTTTTATTTTTCTTTAACCATATCCACAATGGAAGGATAAAAGAGCCACAAGAACCCCTGACTTGGCCGGATAAAACTGAGTTAAATATTCCTCACTTAATGAGATTTACAAAGTAGGCGTCTATACATTACTCCTCATTATTGCTTCAATAATGTGTGACTGAGACCTGCAAAGCTTTATTACCACTTACTGTCTGACTTTATTCAAACCCAAGATTGGTTTACTTCATTTATGCATTTCGATGTGTTTTTTTTCTTTTTTTTTTTGCAGTGAGAGGGTTTTCTTAATAACTAGTATGCATCATAATTTTTTAAAATGTGTTCTAGTGAAACCTTAAAAGATGGAGTGCTTTCCTTTTTAATATCTGATTTATCACCTTGATTACATGCTGCACATGGGGCTACGTTAGCAGACATTACCAACTGAGCTGTCTGCCGCTTCATTTCACTCACTTAAAAATTTAGTTAATTATCAGATTGTTGTGAGTCCTCTCCTGCTGATCAACAGTGAATGACAAGCTTGGGTTGAAGCGTTCTGAATCTGCGTGGAGTGTGATTGCTGCGGGGCAAAGGATTTAAATATGATTTCTGCCTAAAAAAATTTAAAATTACAATAATAACAGACGTTCATCAACTTTGTAGCAGATTTTCAGAGGACTTTCTTTACATTTGGAGTCATTTTAGTCTAATATAAACATTATTTTTAGATGAAAATGTTTTTATTATAAACATAAAACCATTCAAAAAGCGTGCATGAAACCCACTGTATCTGCATCGCTGTTAAGAGCAGCCAGGTCAAGCGGGGTTCGCCCCTGTCTGTCGGGTTGGTTCAGGTCCGCGCCTGCCTCCACCATTAGCTGCGCCACACCTTTCTGGCCCTTCATGCAGGCCCAGCTAAGTGCAGTCAGCCCCTCCTGATCAGCAGAGGACAGAGCGGCACCTGGGGGACCACAAACAACACAAACACTGTTCTCAGACAATCGGGAAACACACTTGGGTATCACCGCCAAAGGTGAGAGCTCTCACCCTTTAACATTAACAGCTCCACAGTGCTGGTGTGGCCCTCAGCAGCAGCCAGGATCAGCGCGTTGCGACCCTGTTTGTCACTCACATTAATATCAGCACCTTGCTTTAGGAGTAACTCTACAACCTGGAGCAAAAGGGAGGAGAACATTTTGAGAAAAACACATTCAAAATTCGAGGATTAAACCAGCACGTCCAGTCTTGTTCACCTGTGTGTGTCCATGTTTGGCCGCACTAAGCAGAGGCACCATTCCTCTGCGGTTTGGTATCTCCAGCCTCGCTCCTCGCTCCAGGAGGAGGGCGCACATCTCCGTCCTCCCTCGCCCTGCTGCCGCGCTCAGCACTGACAGAGAGAAGGCACGCAGATGAGATGACGTGGCAGAAAAAACACATGCAACTGACACATTTCAGTAGAAGAGAACAGACAGAGATGCCTCACAAAAACTGTGACCATTATTCAGTCTAATACACGCACACTGGAGCAGAACTGCAGAGAGCTGCAGTGTCCCCCTTTTTGTTTTACTTCACTTCCTCAACATGTAGGGAGAAAACAAACTGCAATCTAAGTAAATCTCCAAAGAGCTTTTAGAAGATTGTGTTACTTTGACATACCATGTTCCATTTTTATAGTTTGTAAGTCCTGCACTTAATGAGGCAGCTGGGGGATAAAAGCAAAAAATATTGATGCTTTTAACCAGAATAAATTATACGCTGTATGTGTTTTCATGCTTCAATGGCCAGATCAATTATGAACTCAGTGGTGAATTTCTAATGAACTACTGCCTCTCTGCAGGAACTATGTCCTATGAAACAACACAGGTTTTTAAATTGTATGTAAAAATGGCATAATTATAATTAAAAGACCACTGGGAACGCTGCAACAGATCAAAAGATGGTTGGAGTGGGACCGAGACACAGTCAGCTTAGAGAATTTGTAAAACCTGGTTTAAGACCACTGAATCCTCTCTAATACAAAGTAATCTCTGCTGATTTAAAAAAAAAA
This sequence comes from Oryzias curvinotus, assembly GCA_023969325.1. Taxonomy (NCBI): domain Eukaryota; kingdom Metazoa; phylum Chordata; class Actinopteri; order Beloniformes; family Adrianichthyidae; genus Oryzias; species Oryzias curvinotus. Next base: position 4,903,265 of record CM043708.1, read on the forward strand.
AAGCCAGAGGAGAGGAGCGGGCACACAAGAGGGTCATTTTATTCTTCCATCTTTTCTGTTTCATAGCTGCAGGGGGCAGGACAATAGAATTACAGTGTAATGGTGCTGCAGGCAGCCATGCAGGCTTCATCCACCATGCTCTCAGGAAATTGATCTAACAGAATTCTCCAGGCTGCATAAGCACATCTGTGATGGAGGTAGAAGTCTTACAATTAAATAACAGAATGGTTGGTACAAAGGATGATTTTCTGTGTAATTGTGACTGAATAATTTTTTCTGATTTGAAACAGAACATCAGAAAAAAAAAAATAGGTGTAAGCTGTTTATGGAAACACTGTGTTACATCTGTATCCGTGTACAGGTGAACTTTATCATCCACAGAGAGCTTGAGTGTGCCTGACATGTAACACAGATGCCCTTGAGCCCGGCTCCATCACACTCTGATGAAGAGAAAGAGGTGCGGAAGATGGATCTGTGTGACTGATAGGAGAAACAAACCCGTTTCTCCCCAGAGTGAGTCAGGAACGTCCATCTGCACTGCCAGCTGTTCATCTTTCAAGTCCAGCAAGCTTTTCACTACCTGAAGGAAAAACACAGTTTTTACAGTCCTCTATTTCTGGCTCGCTGTGCAGAAAATGGAACAAAGCAGACACAGACCTTGACCACAGATAATAACAAAGAGCACCTAAGAAATACTCCGTCAAGGACGAGCTTTGTGCTCAGGCGAGGAGGACTTTCAGCAGACGGTTTAAAAGGAGTTCATACCTGTGTGTGTCCCACACTGGCTGCCGCGGTAACCGCCTGCTGAGCTGCCTGTCTTTTCCCAGTCATTGATTCGTTACTGTGGTGCTGCTGTGGGTCACTGGAAAGCTCTGCGCCCCAGTCCTGGCCCAGCAGGATGGTGATGATTTCTGCGTGGCCCTTCAGTCCCGCATGGACTAGAGCACACTGTCCATTCTTATCAGCATGGCCCACCTGGTACAGAGACATGGCAGAAGACTGAAAACCCAACATAAAAGGCTATTTGTTTCATTCAATGCCAGTAACTGCTCCTTAAACCAATGCTGCAAACAGAGTTGTACAATTTTCTGTCATTTTCAACAGTATCCTACAGTTGTCCGTTGTGCTGCCTGTGTAAAATCACCACAAACCTTAGCTCCTTTCTTGCAGAGCAGGCTAACGATTTCGATGTGCCCTGCGGCGGCAGCAAGACAGAGAGGTGTCATGCCACTGTCAGTGGTCCCATCCACAGCAGCACCCATTTCAAGGAGCAAAGCAACCATCTCCACATGCCCCAGATGGGCGTGAACAGCCAGGATGGGGGCGTGTCCTATCACCTCTGTACACCAGGTGACACTGGCACCTCCGAGCATCAGCAGGCGGCTAACCTGGACAAAGACAGAGACAAATTTGAAGGTATTATTTTGTGAATTTGTCCATTTTGTGCATAAAGTGCATACCTTTGTGTTAGGTGTATATAGGTTCCTCAGGGAGGCAAGTGCTGCAGATAAACTGTCTGTGCTGCAGTTTACCCACACTGCCTGGAGAACACTGGAGGACACACCAGTCTTCTTACTCAGACCCTGAGAAGGAACGAATGCAGACATATTAAAATCCTTTAAAAGTCTTAAAGCATTATATGATTTCCTGACAATGACAGTGGCTTACATTAAAAAGGCAGAATTTAGTTAAATCTAAAACTTTGGCCAACATTATTGTTGTTTTATTTTTACTAATAATATTTTTATGTTTGCCTTATTTGGTTAAAGCAGTGATTAAAGTCATCTATTACTTCATGAAAACACAGATTTGTGTGAGATCCACACATTAAATATACATTTTACATGATAAAATAAATATATAATTTCTCCTTTTACCTTGAAAATGTGAGCTTTGAGGATGTGATGGCCCAGTTCCATAGTCTGCTGGCGGTTCAGCTTTCCCTCCTGTCTGGATAACATAAAAGCCAAGAGCGCGTGGCCACTCCTGTACACACAGAGCCTTGGTTACATCTTTCTACTGTCACAGCTTCCTTTTATTTCAAGACTGCTCATTATTTTGTACAGCAATTACTTTGACCGCAGAAGTTGTACCTTGGTTCACAAAGAAAGTCATTGCTCTCTTCATCACCTCTCCAAACGAGCCACTCTCTGAAGGAGGGATGACACAGCATCCGGGTACCATCCCTGCGTTTCACCTGGAAGACATGCATCCCAAAAGAATTCAACTCAAAAACAGATGTGACAATTCACACAGAGGTCTTTCTGTTAAGTTGCTTCTTACCATAAATCCAGCCAAACTGTCTAATCTCTGCTGGAAGTCCTTCCACTCCAGCTCCCCCTTCACAGCGCCGGCGTTCAGCGCCCTAAACATTTGCTCATCAGTCAGCGGATGCAGAGACGCCAGAGCCACGTTTAGTACCGGAAGCACCCGCTCAAAGACGTCTTTTTCCGGAAAGCTCTGGCGACACATCAGCAGGTACACCTACCAGGGAGAGCAAACTCACAGTAATGAAGGGGGCGGGTCAAACTAACATCCTTGAACATCCCTAGGAATCCTCTTTTTCTTTTGGCTTTTCCCTTCAGGGAATCAGCTTCCGCCATCAAACCCTGTCTTCTGCATCCTCTCCTTGTTGGTCTTCCTCTAGAGTCTAAACCTCTTGCATAGCAGCTCTAGATTCAGCATCCTTCCACCAATATATTCACTGCCTCTCCTGTGGACATGTCCAAACCATCCCACTCTGGCCTCTCTGACTTTACCTCCAAAACCTCTAACGTGTGCTGTCCCTCTGATTAACTCATTCCTGATTCAATCCATCCTGGTCACTCCCAAAGAGAGCATCTCTGCTCCCTCCGGCTCTGCTTCCTGTCTTTTCCTCTGTGCCACTGTCTCTGGGCCGAACAATATTGCTGGTCTCACCCCAGTTTTGTACACCTTTTTATTTCATTTGAGCTGAAACTCTTCTATTACACATCACACCTGACACTTTTCTCCACCCATTCCAACCAGCCAGCACTCACTTTTTCACTTTTTTTCCACTCTCTCCACTTACTCTGGACTGTTGACCCTAAATGCTTCAAATCCTCCGCCTTCTTTATCTCTTCTCCCTGTCATCTCACTCTCCCACTTGGGTTCCTCTCATTCACATACACGTATTCAGTCTTACTGCGGCTAACCGTCATCCCTTTCCTTTCCGGGGCAAACCCCCACCTCTCTAGCTTCTCCTCCACCTGTTCCCTGCTTTCGCTACGAATTACAATATCTGGATTATTTGAAATGATTACTATCTTCTAAAGCATTGTTCTATTGCAATGATTCACTGAAATCCTGATGACCCAGACAGGGCTTGTATTTATATTCAACAGTGTTATGTTTTTCCAGTAAGTTCACAGTTAAGTAGACTGTCTGGACCAACAACAGCATCGTCTGTGGAAAAGCATATATGATGGTTTGCACTTTCCCCACTCATCTGAGCTGAAATGGAATGTCACATCACCACATCTGTTTGTGGGTTCTTGAAAATGTTGAATCCCATGCTTGAAGTTCACATACAACATGCTTCTGATCAACAAATTCAATCATAGCAGAGCAGAAACATGAAACATCCACAGCTTTTACTTCAAAGCTCTGAATATTGGTAATGTTTCCTCCCAAATCCGAATTCTCTCAAAGATTCTCTTTGTGCATTTACCTTTTTTCCAGGTTCCAATCAATGCTGTTTACACACCAACCCATCATTAGCTGACTGCTAGCTATTTCAAAGCATGCATAAATCCCATATATTGTGATTACATATGATTAAAATGACATTTAGAATAGTCTCTACTGAGAATTTCTTGCACTTTGTGTTTAATCTAATCTTTTTGGGATTTGAAAAGCCGTGACCAGCCTTTTTTTTAGCTGTACTCAGGCTCTGGTCATTTTATGACTGGCAGCTCTCAATAGGGACCAATAATAATATTAAACTGTGAATCCGACCAGATGAGGAGCAAAAACAAAGGACCAAAACTCAGAGCAGTTCTCATTTGAACCATTCCTTTGCATCTGTGATTTAAATGAATTTCCATCAGATAATTCAACATATCTCAGTTCACCTTTACAGAACCCACTGTGAGAATACAAGACGAATGTCAGCTTCTGACCTCTGACAGAGAGACAGGGACAACCAGGTAGTTTCCTCCTTTCAAAGCCAGGTGCCCTTTGTGGAACAGATCCAGGGTGAGCTGAAGGTAAAGGATGGAGCCGTGGCTCCGTGTGGATAAGTGGCTGCTGAATTTGCTGAGGAGCAGAGGATCTGGAGCGGAGCCTGTCGGTGTGGTGACGTTCGTAGCAACCTGGCTGCTGCTGCTGACCCGGTGATGGATGTAGTCGCTCAGGTCGGCTCCCAGATCACTGCTGTCTGGCAGGATGTCCAGAGAAATGCCAGAGAAGGGAAGCAGGGTGGTGATTTCCTGCAGGAGAAGGTCACAGTTCACGCAGGAACATTTGATTATTTAGAGAACAGTGGGTTGTATGTCTTTGATGCATGAGGGATGAAATTAAAAGCAGAAAAATCGAGACCAGTTCCTCAAATGCTATTGCCTCTGAGTCACACAGAGCCATGGCATACAGTACAGTAAATAGTGTGACAATGACTCAAGCCCCAGCATTACTCACAGGCTTCTCTCAGAACCACATTTTAGCTCCTCTTCTCTGTCATCCTCTACTGCTCAACACTGGCCAAAACCAGGGATGATGATCATAACACTTTTACGCAGCTCATGTAAGCTCTATTTTTCACCATAAAGCCCTGACTATGAGGTTCAGCCAAACACATCTGACTCGTGGCCGCAGACATCAATCCACTTGACCTCTTGGCAACACCTGGTTGTGTTATTTCCAGGTATGTAAACAAAAAAAGAATGTTTTTGTGACATTTTTTTTTTAAATTAAAAACTCAAATTCTTGTTGAAGGACTTTCCTCTGAAGAAAAGTGAACTCTAAAAGTGTTTTGTGTTCTTTTGTGACACAAATCTAATTACATAACCAGCTGGCAGGCTGTCATGGTTCAGACCAGTGGATGCCTACTGGGCATAATCTATGCAGCCTTTGGAGGCTTGGCCTTAGCAGTGGACAGATGTGTCTGTTTGGTGGGATTACCGAACGGATTGAAAAAAAAAATACATCAGACTACAGAGAGCAACACTGCCAAATGCCACACTGCCTATAAGACAGCGGTGAAAGCATAAAGTAGGACTCTGAATTTGTGCTCTGAATAGCACTCCAGCTATATTCAATTGAAATTATTTGGTATCTCATAGACCAATTGTTTTTTAAATTATATTAAAGATAAAGAAACCTCAATGAAAAAATTATATTTCTGTTTTTAAAATAGAATTGTGAGTTGGATACATCACAAATAGCAGAAAGTAGCATTTTGCATTTTACAGTAATGCTTTTTTGTCATTCAGTGTGCAAAGAAAACTGCCCAAAAAATAGACCCATTTACTGCTGTATATCTGAGAATAAGCTTTTCCTTTTTGGGTTAGAGTTGGGCTACAGTCTTCTAATGGATCAGCGTGTGAAATAATGACTTTTCTCAAGCCTGTTGGACAGAGAATTCATGTCAAGAAGACGCAGACTTGTCACTGTGACAACAGAAGAACATGACTCCTATTGAGAATTAATACACTTGACAGATGCCGACTAAATGGAATCAGGAAAAGACCGTGTAAACTCTTCAAACTGGCACAACACAGCATGTCCACTGTGGGCCATCTGCACCAGCCAAACAGCTTTACAGGACATTTGAACCCAAGAACATCTATTTTCATGAGCTCAACTTTAGCCTGATCAGTGAGTAGGATTGAGCAGGAGTGACTCAGGAGGGAAACACAGATGTGATGAGGCAGAGTAGGAGGTGCAAGAAATGGTTTATCTTCTGTACTTAGCAATTAAATGACATTTATTAAATTAAATTAAAGTCACAATGTTAACCCTGGAGTATGAGCACTTTTTGAATTTGTAACCATAATGGACAAAATAAAATCCTTATAAACAAATAACCAAAGTACACTATGTGAACAGATGACCTGCACAAAAATGTATAATGAAAAATCCTGAACTAAATACTCACCACAAGACCTGTTCTGACTGTGACCACCAGCTTCAACCACAGTGGGAATTTGGAGATTATTTTGGTGATGAAGGCTGCAATTGTGTCACCATAGTCTGGCTTGTGAAACTCTGCCTCATTAAGACTGTCCACCAGTATGACGTAGTCTTCTTCAGGTAGTCTCCGCTCTGATGCAGAAGGATAGAAAAAAATTAAAAAGCTAATATTCATATGTATTTTTTACACCTTAAAAAGACCACATAATAATGATATGAGACACGGCTGATGTTCTAAATGTTACCATACAATGTGGAGAAAAACAAATGCTGCTGACTTTCGTAATCTCATGATTACATATCCCTACATAACAACTTTTTAAACCTACCACCTGGCGCTTGACAGTGGAATATTTCAGTAAAAGTAAAAAGACCCACTCAGATGAAACCTGTGTTTTATTTCTGTGTTTTTAACATATTTTTGTAGCATTTTTCTCTTAATGAAGGACATACATAACGAAAATTAAGCTTAAAATTGCATTTCTGAGTATGTCTTTATTCAAATCACTGTAAGTCAGGAGAAAGAGCAAAAATGACTAAATGAAAAAGTTTGTAGCAGTGACGTAGAAGCTACTACGCCAAGCCACAAGCTGCCTGCTCCGCTTCATTCTGAAGCATCCACTTACAGACAAATAGATCCATGTACATCATAGTTTTCCTCGTCTGAATTGGTATCTGGCTCAAAACTGTATATCTGAATAGCTACAATTTTGCTTGCCATTTTTATATCACCAGTTGTTTTAGGTTGGGGTTGAAAGAAGCTGTAAGCTAGTGGGAGAGACTGTAAACAAAGTGATGTGAAGGGGGCACTAACAGTCCTGACCATAACTTAGAGGTGAATTTCTAATGAACTACTCACTGCTCTGCAGAAACTTGTAGGAAAAAGTTTTCTAGGTCAGGAACTATCTATGTTCAAGAAAATGACAGTTTTTTTATTTTAACTAAAAAAGACAGAATTATATAATTAAAAGACCCCTGGGAACGCTTTTATAAAAGATCAAAAGATGATCAGAGTGGATCTTTAAACTTCAGATCACACCTCTATCAGGAACCTATAGTTGGTACGATTTGTTTGTGAGTCTACGTTTGAAACTCAAAGGTGGTTCTACAAGCTGTTAAATAATGAGTACTACTTCATGTATTTCCAAACTGTCTCTTTGTAGTTAAAATTAGGCACTGACACAGTAATACATCACATATTGTTTAAGTGTCTGTTATTTAATTTCAATACCTGTCTAAATGATGTATTACTGCACGTAAAACACTAAAAATGCAAAGAGTGTGCTTTATCTTTTTGCATAAACATAAGCTGATAAATCACTTCTGCCAGCCTGTGAGGACTCAAACACAAACATTAACTCACAAGAGTGGATCTCACCTACTTCTAGGCTCTGCAATGAAGCATCAGAAGACAAAACACTTCTTTACAAGGACTGTGGAGGGCCTAGTTGTGATAGCAAATCCATCTAGCTGACTAACTGTATCACAAGAGCCTGAGCTGGTTAAGAAGATCATAATATTCTAATCCTCTCCCATCTATTTTCTGACCTTGAAGCCCCCTGGGACGATGACTCAATAGGGCAAATAAAGCACTCATAATTTTTTCTGTGTAAATGACTAAACACCTGTTTAACAAGCAACTGTTTAAAATAATTGATCCTAACTGCACCAAATGATCTAAGGGCCCATTATGAAGTCAATACTTTATACTGGAAATGGAATTGGGCTTGGTAATTACAGGATAAAGGAAACTGACATTTTTTTCTGCCTTGCAACTTATATACTTTGTGAAAGTGCAAGTATTTATGCTGCGCTGGGACTTTTGTCTCCAAGTGTGCACGCCTGTGTTTGCATGTGGTTTCCATTACCTTTGCGCAGGCTGGCAAGAGGCTCTATGACACCCTTTCGGAAGGCGACGATTGGATCCTGAACACAGGAGCGTAAGCTCAGTGTGTTTTGCAAGTGAGGCTCCTGTGCCAGCAACTCCCTGTATGGAGCAAGCTGTGGTGCTCTGGCCAGCAGAGCGGCGACACTGTGCACAAACTCTGGTACCAGGCAGGTGTAGGTGTTGTCGGCTTGGCAGAAATGGTATGCTACCACCTGACAGGGGAAAAGAGAATAAACTGTAACAGAGTGCATTAATGTATCTTTATTTTGTTTTTCGCAAAATTTACTAAGGAATATCAAATGCTGTTCACCTTTTGGCATATCCCTTCAGGAGGTGCCACAGCAAATCAGCTTTTATTGATTCACACAGTTGGTTTGGCACAGATTTTTACGCCTAATGTCATACCTGAGACAACCATGTATTTTAACTGGGCTGGGGATAGGCACAGGGGAACCCAGACCTCACGTTTGAGGTTTTGAAACCTAAATTATGGAATAGAATTGTCATAAATCACTTTAAAATTAGCACAAGAGCCGCTAACAAAAACACTAAATTTACTAATAAATATCAAATAATTGGATGAAAATTGAAAGGAATAATGAAGAATGGCTTAACAGAACAAACTTGTAGTCAGTATTTTACAAGTTTTGTTATTTTAAAAAAATGTTAGTATAGCCATTAACTAATGTATATTAAAAGCCTGTGCTGAAAAAGACCTAAAACAACCATAATTATGATTACAGAATAGTCATTTTCATCACCCAATTCAAACATAAGTTACAGCGGACTAGCTAGGCTATGGTTCAATACTGACAGTGCAGTGGAGATGAGGTCTTCTTCTGTGCAACTAATGCGTCAGCAGCAGTGCTCCTCACAGAGCTGATTCATTTTTTTTTCTTGCTTGAGAGCTGAGGGAGGCAAAGTGTAATGTACCACAGAAAAGATGCATCACACGTACGGATCCAGAAAACCTGTAGAGTGTCCAAGAGAATGCCAACTGTGGCCCAGTGTGGGCAACCCAATTCTTCACATAACAACTGATGAGAAAGTACCAAAATGTGCGTTTGAATCTCTGCTTATGTGCGAAGAGTCTTTTGATACAAAAACAACTCACTATAGATATGAGTAATCCACATATAACATCATCAATGATTTTTTTTTTTTTGCTTTTGAGCAAACATCCTTCCCATCACAAGCAGTCTGACTAGTTCCCATGGAAACTCTTATTGAGGCCAAGTTAGTAAATTTAGAAGCTTCCATGTCATCTTTGCGATGCACACAGCAGTGTGTTCCACATGCACTAAGAAATACAGAACAAGACTCTGACATTAATGTCAGAAACATACTAACTCTTAACACGTAAGAACTCAGATCCTTCATCAGTTTTTCTGTCAGACGCTTATCATCAATACTCATTGTGATGGTCTGGTTCAAGTTCCCCTTTAGACATTATGCAAGAAGGAGGCTTAGGAACGAAAAAGAAAAACAAATGTATCTTCCTGTTGTTTGTAGTAACTGCAGGTGAGTCAGCAGTCTGCTCAGCAACAGCATGAAAAGAGGTGTGTGCTCGTTGTGGTTGTAGGTTTGTGTTTGTATTTGTGAAGACTCTCAGTGTGCTCTTCTTCCACTTTAGAATCTTACAGAGCACCGTTTGGAAAGTATTTTGGTCAGAAATGTTTTATAACTCAGAATTAAATTCCGCGTCAGCTTGAGATTTGGGGATAAAGGAAAGGATTGAAAATATTGAACATGTGAGTTTTCCCATTTTCTTTTGAGTTGATAAGGAAGTCAACATGACCCACATGGTTGGGTCAATGAAAACCAGGCGCTTATACTTCATGGTTAGCAGCAAGGATGTAAAAATTTCATCACGATGTGGTTCAAACCTCAATTTTTGGGTCATGGTTTTGTTTCTATTTGATATGTGATATGTGTTTTACAAAATGACAAAAAACTATATATTTAAAAAATTCCTATTGATTGAATTTGCCAATTCGCAAAAAACGATTAAGAAAATCTTTCAGTTCGCTTATACTAAGCCTGGTGAAATGTAATAAAGCAATAAATGCTTCCTAAAGTCAGCACAACACACACGTTTGTCACTTTAGTTCTAATCCCTTTATTATCACCAAATCCATCCGCTGATGACAATAAAATTCACAATCATTCCATCTTGTTTTTTCTGTTTTGTAAAAATAGACCTTGAAAATTGATAGTTTAGTTAGGGGTGTCAAATGATCATGTTAATCGCAATTCATTGATTAAAGACAAATTAGCACGTTTTTTTTGTTGAATCCCATGAAACTCATTTTAATTCTATAACTGTGATCCTAAAGTAAAGGATAATCCCTAAAGTGATGTCCACAAACCAGTTATTAGTACTTTAATCTTGTTTTTTTTTTGTTATTGTTCATATTCATGGCAGACTTCATAGATCTACCAGTTTTTGTCCTTTTTCCTAAATTTACAACTGAGTGCACTTTTGAAACTTTTCATTCAGCTTCAATAACAGAGTTGACAGTAAAAATAAATCTTTATCATGTACCTTGGCAGCTAAGCTTCTGACAGCATCCTTCCTCTGCGTTGTAGCATCGCTTGTTCCTGCGGCAGGGCTGTGGTTAGTCTGGGAATCCGCCGGCAACTTGGAGGCAGCTTTTCCCTGCTTGTCACCACCTGACCACAGTGCAATTTAACATTAACACAAGCCCCGTGTAACTGCTGGTGTGAGCACAGTTAACTTGACAAATGGTTAAATTGCAGAGAATAATGACTATATCTAGAGGAAAAAAACACAGCGGGCTGGCAACATTTTTAATCAAGATAGACTCTCTTGAGATTTGAAGTAACAACATACAGGAGAGATGTAAATAATTCATTTAATGACACTAGAAAGTAATTGCAACCCTGCGTCTTCTGTGCTGCTTCATCCTAATCATTATATCAGAACCTCATTTCTTAGTGTACTTCAGAAAAATGCTGGTGGGGAGATATTAAGGAATGAAATAGTGTTTATATTACTTCCTATATTTACCACAGTACTACCGTTTACTAAAGAACATTTGGGAGGACATCTCAGCGTGAAATCTTTACTTTTGTGAGCAACCTATTAGCATAAGAGGCATGCTTTTTGTTGTTTTTTTAAGGGCCACTCTGAGGTAAATCACAATAATCACACTTCGGTTCCAAAACTACAATCAGCCGACAAACATCAGGGGAGAACTTGAAAGAAGAGTGTGTGACCCAGTTACAAACTCCCTCTGAGGAAGGGATATTTCCTTCAATATCTGCCCTAACCGTGGTATGTATGAACTCAGCTTGAGTAATTGGATGACCAAGGAACAGAGGCTTACATTTTGGAGAGGAGCTGGGGCTGTGAGGGATGTTGGGACCTCCATGTGGCGTTCGGGTGCCATGGCAGCTGAGAGTCACGAGCCGCCAGATGATAGCGGTTTTGCCAGATCCCGCGTTCCCCACAATCACAGCCCCACGTCCCTCGCAGCTGCTGCTTTTTTTCAGGACGTCCTCCAGCCGCGTAAAGAGCCAATCCCGGCCCACAAAAGGAGTTTCTGCTGTGAGGCCGGGGACTTCGAACAGAAGTGGCTTAAGCATGATGTCTGCTTGCTTGAATGGCACCAATCTCCCTGAAAATAATATCAAAGGAGAGTTGAAACAGTTGGAAAGGTTTAGTTTTTGTGCACCGAAAGCGGTGAGGACGATCTTCCACAAAAGTTAGAAAGACTTTCTATAGCAAGCTATGGTTAAAAATACATGATTTTCCCCAAGGTGAAGTCACAAAATACCTTTCGAGTCATCACTAGTGCGTCCAGCTGTGTTGTGTTTGCGGACAGAGCTCCTGTGCCCAGCAGACCTTTGGCTGTCTAGATAACTCAAATCTTCCAGACGGGTTGAGCTTGTGGCTAAACAGAAATAATGAGTCAGGAAAACATTCTGAATCTCACAAAGACAATTTCCAAGACATATATACATGCATGCATACGGCAGATACTCCTATCAATTACTGGATCCATGGAGACCCATGAAACATAAACAGCTTTTGTTCTTTTTCTGATACATCCTCAGTGACCTTGAAAAGACAAAAAAAAAAAAAAAAAACTCATCTCACACTCTACAGTCTCATGCTGACATGAGTCTGAAGTGACCAAATCTTTTTATGTTGTTTGAAGGCAGTAATTTTGTCACATTGTTGGCTGTAAAGCAGAAACATGTCCGCACACAATAGGAAAATAATGTGCTATCATGTAATGACTTGAGAGGCTACACAGAAAAAGCCAGTTTGATAAGTAATACAAAACACATTGAAGAACTAGAGTTTTACCCTCCTACAATTCCCTATGTATCCATCCAATCACAACACTGAGTTTAAAGGAGTGCTTATTATGGAAGTCTTTATTTTATTTATGATCATATAGACAAAATGTTGGGAAAGGTAATTTGAAATACATGAAAACATAATGAAAATACTTTATTACATGTAGCTGTAGCTGTGGTTTATTGAAGCATAAATAACTACACTAGAATAAATGTTCTTCTTGTTTAAAAAATAGAGAATACAAAATGTTTTCCTTTGTTAAAAGTAAAAAAAAATTGCCAGTGGGGCTGGTTAAAATTTTCTTGGAGGGATTATTTAAAATAAGTTGTGATGTCCTCCCCTTTGAAGACAAAATGAGATCTTAAAATTATAAATCATATTTCCGTATAATCCTCTAGTAACATGAACTATATTCTGTTTAGGTGCTACAACAGTCCAACTATTCTTATTTCTAAACCATAATGATCTAAAAGACTTCAATTACAAATTTTAAGAAAAAAATGTTTTAAAGACCCACTCCCATGAAAATGTTGTTTTGGTATTTTTTTAAAACATGTTCTTGTGGCATTTTTATATAAAATAAGGCTTAAAATTGCATTTCATATTATTTCTTTTTCACATCATTGTGAATCAGAGCAGACGCAAAAATTATGTTGGGAAAGGTTTTTAGCAGTGACATAGAGGCTATATACCAAGCCACAATCTCCCATGCTCCACTCCATTCTGATGCGTCTGCTTGCAAACAAATAGATCCATGTCCGTCCTTGTTTTCCTCTCTGAGCTGACATCTGGATCAAAACAGTACGGCTGGATAGCTCCAATATTGCTCATCATTTTTGTTGCATCGGTAGTGTTAGGTTTTGGTAGTGAGGGCTGGAAGCTACAGCAAGAGCGCGTAAACAAATGAGTGAGGGGAAGTTGGGGGGTTACTCTGCATCAATGGTCCCGCTCACAACTAGAAGATGACCTTTAAATGAACTTCTGTCGCTCTGCAAAAACTATGTTCTAGAAAAACTATACAGGTTTTTTTTTTTGGCTAAAAACTACATAATCATGATTTAAAAAACACTGGGAACACTTTTAACATAAATCAGAAGAAGATCTGAGTGGGTCTTTAAAGACGGAGACACAGTCAGCTGTGGTTTCAAAGAAAATTTGTAAAACCCGGTTCAAGACCACTAAATCCTGTCTAATACAAAGTAATCTTATGGCCAGAGGAGTGGGCAGGAGATGAATAAAACTTTCCAGCTTTTCTGAATCCACCAAGTCTGTTTATTGAAACAAGACCACTCAACAATATTATGTAAAATAAAAAGCAAAACTTCTTTTATTAGAGCTATTGCTTAAAAGACGTCTGTTAAGGTCAATTGATTCAACAAGAAATTCAAGTTTTTGGCAAAATCGGAATTCTTCCCCCTCCCCTACGGCTTCCCCCTATCCCTATAATTGTAGGGGCATTTGGAGGGTTAGGGTTTCCCAAAATAGTTTTTTAAGCGCTAACCCTCAAGGCGGAGGGATGCAGAGCCTTTCACCACGAGGGTGTTCTGGGTCGCACTGTGCCGCGGAGGAGAAACGCATTTCTTAACGTGGTTGTGTTCTGAAGCACAGATGTTGGTCTTTTAATGTAAGTCAAACTTTTTGTTTTAGCATGACCTTTTCAAAGTTATAAAATTGATGCTTTTATGCATTTTCTGACTGGCGACTATTGATGACATCATTGAGTGACGTCCGAATTAGAAGAAACTATTTTCTCATAACTCCATTTGAAGAGCTAAATGTAGGGGTGGGGGAAGAATTTTGCCTTATGGCCAAATCCGATTTCAGTAAGTCTTTACATCTTACTGAAAAGTTACTAGTAAGTCAGTTTTGTATTATCAGATATTGTAGCAAAGTTTCCGAGATCGTCGATGGTGGTCCTGTTTTTGTGCAGGCTTGCTGTGGTGGGCTGAAGTGCTCTGTTGCTCCCTGTTGTAGCTTCTTCCAGACCACAGTTGGATGGCTTCAGTGTCTACGTAGAGTGAGGATCATGGCACATCAACACATGCACCCCAGCGACCTAGGAGGTCAAGCCCTATAATGCAGTCATCTTGGATGTCAGCCAAAATTCATGTTTACACTTAAGAGCCCCAGCTCCCACCGACAACAATTTCTTCCCTGGCATGATGGTTAATAATAATAATAATGGAAGAATAATCCAACCCTCAAGGAGACAGCCTGAAGTCCCTGGTAACAGTCCCTTCTTGAAAAAGACAGATGGTGGACCCTGTGTCCACCAATGCACTGCAGGGTTGGCCATCAATGTAACAGTCCAAATATAATCCATGTGTTGGGTCACAGTGGCCTACCATTGGAGAGATGGTTCCAAGAGGTGTTGTGGTTTGGAGGGAGGACCCCCCCTACTCCCTCACCCCACTGGTGTTTCCCGGAGGAACCTGGGGTCTGGTTTGGGAATTGAGTGCTTGGTAGTCTCTGGCAAAATGCCCTGGTTCTCCACAGCGGTGGCAGCAATCGGGTGGCATCTGATACCATGGGGTTCAAACAGCTTGAGCTTGACTGACCTCTTCCTGCACAAAGTCCTCCAACTCTTGTTCAGCAGCCCTCATCAGTGGGGTTCTGTCAGTTCACCCAGCACACAAAACTTCCTCTGCCTGTTCAGCTTCTCTCAGCGCCTCTCCCACAGTGGTGGGAAAGGAGAGACGCACGTGTTGGCGCAGAGGTTCAGGTGTCTGACCCCGCAGAAATGCATGAAGGCTTAGCTCTTCCCTGGCAGCACTTGAAAAGTTAGGGAAGCCATGTCGTATGTGTAGCTGAATGTAAGCAGCATAAGCTCCTGGACTCTCTCCACTACACTGCTGCTTGCTGGCTGATCAGCTGCTCTCTGCTCTGCTCACTAGAGACTCGCCGTCCAATTCGTCTGTCAACGGCAGCAGTAATGGCTTGGAGGTCACAACGTTCTTCTGCTGACAAGTCTACTAAGACCTGAAGTGCTGGACCCTCCAGAGCAAGGGCCAGGTGGATAGCCATCTCCTTGCTGCTACATCCATCATGCAAGGCTGCTAAATCCACTTGGGCAAGGTAAGGCTCCAGAAGAGTCAGGCAATTAAATCTTGATAGCTTTGCAGGGGTTTGACTAATGCTGCTCCTCTACTCTACAACCGGAGGGGTTGGGACAGCCATTGCGGAGTCTAGGGATCCTGCTCGAGTCATCTGATATGTTAGGCGGGGAGCACTGGTACCATCGGTTGGCGGTGAACCGAGGCTTTTCGTCTTGTGCCTTGTCATAGGCATTCCCAAAGCGAGCTGTTCTCAAGGGTAAGTCGCTCTACATCACTAGCTATCTGCTCCATCATTGCGTCTTTCTGACAGCAGCAAATCCCACTTCTGACACCAATGAAGCAGCTATCCTGTCGCGTACGTCAGGATGGAGCGGAACAGTGGAACTGTTCTGACTAGCAAGGTGCTAGCATCTATTGCCTAAACCTTTCTAGCAGGCAGAAGAATGAGCTGACCCATGTCTCATACACTGTACAACCCCGGGCAGCTGGGGGTTCAGGATGCACAATAAAATGGCAGAGACCAATGTCCTCAGCATAGCCATTTGTTTAACAATTTAACAATGCCAACAGAAATAACCTCAACTCCCACAATGCACTTCCGCCATGGGCAGGATCACTACAATATTTCTAGTAGAAACTTGACAAAAATACTAGGTAAGATTTTGTGTTTATAGTTGAAGAGCAAAATATGTTTATTGTGCAAACAACTTAGGATGCAAACACATAGGTTTGACAGGTAAACTTTTCTTAAATTGCTATGCAACTTGATTCAAAATTACCTGAATTTTGTTACATTTCGGAAAGCATAGCTACCCCTCTGACTGAAATGCACCTCTTACTTATACATTAGGATTATACTGTTATTGATTTATTACATTGATAAATCCCTTCATAAAGACGCTTTACTAATGTCCCTAATCTCTGCAGAGTAGGATTAATAAAAGATCCAAACCACGTCCAGAAAAAAAAGATACAGTATGATCAAATAAGCACTGCTCTATATGCTTCTATAACCATGAACTGTGAACTATCAGTGTCCAAAAAAGATGTAAAATACCAAATTCAACAGCTAAAACACACATTATGTTAAGTATTTGTGTATACTTTTTCTGATCAGAGTATACTGCTGACCCCTTCTATTTCTGATTTATTTAAATGTTGTCTGACACAATTATGCACCACAGATGCAGTGCGTAGCTTTTATGTGCTGCATGAACGGTACGCTTGTGAGAATTGCTGGAGTATGCCTAAGAATATGATAATGAACTGGGCTACGAGGAAGAATTTCAGCCTGATTTGCAGGCAAAAAAAAGACCTCCCAAAAGGAGAGCAATAAAATCATAATTCAGCAGAAATGTTTTTAATCTCTTGAAGTGAAGAAGTTAAAAAGTAATTAAAAAAACTGAATTTTTGTCCTCTTTAAGGACAATGCAAGCTTTTAAGACAAAACGACATGCTTAGAAACACAAACAAGTCGAGAACTGCAGCCTGAAAAAACATCCACAGTGAGAGGACAGAGAACAGTCTGCAGCAACACAGTGTGAAGGAGGTGTGGAGTGGGAAGACAGCGACTGCTGGCTGAAGACAGCGTGGCCAAATGGCTGAGTGGATCAACGATACAGTGAATGAGTAAAAACATGTTTTCAGCCAGTTTGACACCAGGACTCCGGGACAGTTCATCCTTCCACCTATTTACAATCCAACCTATTGAAGGCTGCTTGCCCACCTGTATAGCTCTTCAAATGACTGCTTAGCTGTTAGCCGCTTCTTAATCCTTCATCACTTTAAAGGTCAACCCCCCCCCCCCCCCAGCCTCCTTCCCCCCTCTGACATCACTGAGAGGCTACCATCACTTAAAGACTCCCGGCACCAGCAAATCATTGAACCCCCACTCAAAAAATGAACTCTTTGAGCAATTATTCTGGGAAATGCATGTCAGTGACTGATGCTACAATAATGTATTGTAACATTCAATTTAGTTTGTATCTTTATCCAGTTGTTAAAAATTAGATAAAACTATCAGTGTCAACATTTAGGATGAGATCCGTCAGCAAGACAGACGATACATTGAGGACGACCCCACTAATAACCCGCTAAAGATGAATATGAAAGATCATGAAAAAAATGGTTTTTCTAATAAGGTTTGGATTTTATTTCTGTCTTAGCTGGAAACCATTTTGAGTAATTGAAAGTTTGGAAATCTGTGTTTACAGATAATATCTTTGTTACATCAAACCTCTGGATTTAGGTGTTTAGATATCTAAGTTTAGAACTTAAAATGAGCGGAAATTGTATAAGAAATGTCATTTTTCAGACAATATTGTTGTGTGAAATGAAGAAATATGCTTTAGAAGGGGTAGAGTAACAACAAAACAAGCGGAACAGGTATAAAAGCCTAGTATTTCTCAGGACTCACTGTTGCAAGCTTTCGAGTTAAACACGAAAACGGCCCAATTTTGCAACGAACACACATCAGACACACCAATTTCTTGGAGAGAAAACTGAAATCAACTTAAATGCAGCAGCTTAACAGGCCTATTCCATAACCTCTGAATGTGTTTTCCCATAAAACATGTCCAGTTTCTGTTGAAAAGCAGCTGACATAAACTGCTTTCCTCTCCAGTGCCAAACTACATGAAATGTCAGGGCAGGCGAGGAATGAAATTAGACAAATGTTTTATGTCGTAAAGAAACAGCAGTCATGCGCACAGCTGAATAGCCTGATTTAAGAAGCCGTACCAAGCACCTGGCACCTAATATGAACTGCAGAAAATATTTACAGGAGGCAACAATAGAGAAACAATAAAAAAAGGCTAATGTTTGCTTCGAGCATCCTTTTAATAGACTACTGTCCAACTGTTCTTAAGGGGCTCAATCTAGTCCATTCAACAAGAGGCTAATTAGATCAGCACCTTGTATTGACTTTTTCAAACTGTCTAAGTTATTAGTCCCATTACTGCGAGCTGTAACAATAATCATCTATCTCATAACACTTTGGACTAAATGAGTTTATCCAGCTACTCTGTAATTTTTGGGTTATGGCTTCAGTAATGAGAACACATGGACTCTGCCCTCCATCTATTTTGGACTTCTAATCCTCCAACAGCTAACTGAGGAAATACACCTCAGCCTCTGCACAGGGTTACAGTGCTGCTGTTAAAGGGGCAATATTCCTAAACTTTTCCATCCAGTTTTTAATATGAAATTACACTTCAGCCGGTAATGTGTGCAATAAATTTGATTAACCTGTGACTACGTCTTCTAATCTCTCCCAGATCAGGGCTGTAGCTGCTACGGTTCATGCAGGGTC
The DNA here is from genome assembly GCA_023969325.1 of Oryzias curvinotus. Lineage (NCBI taxonomy): Eukaryota > Metazoa > Chordata > Actinopteri > Beloniformes > Adrianichthyidae > Oryzias > Oryzias curvinotus. The sequence continues at coordinate 4,921,999 of CM043708.1, forward strand.
TTTTCATCTTTATTCTGAATCTAATCAAGAGGGCCTTAAGCACCAGCTGACAGAAGAAACTGGCAGGCATAACTGAGAATCCACTCCTTGGAGGATCTTTTTTTCCTCTTTCTTCTTCCACCACAAATGAACTGACATCTAAGGGAAGAAAAAGAGCCTTGTGCACAGGCAAAGATCGTGACTGGGAAGGGGAGGGGTACTTTTTTTTGACAACTGGAGGCCTCCGAGGACTTCTAACTGGTGATGCTCGCTGTGTGTGTGTGTGTGTAGATCCATGCCTCATTGGTAAGTAGAGCATCAGTGCATGCTGCAGTGAAGTTTAGCTCGGCATCACAGATCTTCTTACTAATTAGGCTTTTGCTGTATTTGCTCATGAGGAACTGGAAAATGTCGGTTCAACAAACAATGTAATCAATTTGCTATTTAGTCGATATTAATCACTCCATTAATTAATCACCCAGGTCACAGCTGTCCCATTCATCCTCTCATTAGCCATCTTCATCAGCAAAATAATGGGAGCTTTGTCAACTTCCTGACTTTCTTGCTACTAATTAACTCTCATTTATTTGTTATTTACAAAAATTAAAGTGTAAAAATGAACCACATGTTTGTGTGTGGTGTGGGTTGGAGGGGGGAAGGGGTGCGGGGGGCTGACTTAAATCTCTACTTTGCTGCAACCTCTACATCACTCCAAGAAGCTGATGTTAAGAATGGGGTTGTTTTGTTAAAGGTAGTGGCATTTTCTGGACATTCTGGATTTCAGCTTTAAACTGACACCACAGTGAGAAAGATGCTCAAGACACTGCAAAAACTATAGATCTTCAGTTTATGTGATTGACTGTCTATAAGAACTGGACTGAGTGACCCCCCCCCCCCCCTCTGGCATTCAAAACAGGAAGTACCCGTTGGCTCCAAGAAGCCAAAATCCCATAGACTTCTATTGAGAAATAAACAGCTATTACTCAGCCATTCTATTAACCATCCTTGTTCTTTAATCTTTTTTAAGACCTGCTTGTTCATCGTAATGTTTTTTTCATTATATTTTTTTTTCTGTGGCACAAGTCAGAAAGATATACTTTCATAATCCCAAAATCATTAGGTTATAAACTGGCCGATCAGATGCCTTAATAAAAGTATGTGGTCTAACATTGAATGTTCGAAACATTTGATTGACAGATTCTAACGCCTGCTTTCAAATAGTAGGGGTGTGGCCCTCCAACAACCTCACTTCTGATTGGTGAGAGTGGTTGCCATAGAAATGTTGACTCAGACCAATCCCTGCTTGCTGACATCATCTGGCTCCAACATGGTTGCATTCGTATCGTAGCAAAAGTAGACTGAATTGACTTCCTATGGTTGGAGCCGGAAGGAAGTTGTTTTCACACTCGCTCAGTCCAGTTCTCTTATCCAGTCAATGAAATTGCAAATCGCCAAGGGAACATATAAATATAGCAAAAGGTCATTTTACCTGCCACTGAGTTTGGACGGGGTGCCACAAGTGAAGAGGTGTGGTGTTTGTTGTGCTGAGGGAGGGGTCTTTTTGGTGCGGGAGGAGTCCTGGGCTCTGTGATCTCACTTCCACGAAAGGTCTCATCTGATTGGGGCATTAAGTGGTCTTTGGTTGGCCGTGGATGCCGATCATTACATGCATGATAGGTGACTCCAGGAACTCCACAGCCGCCTTCATCCTTGGTGGGAAACTCACTGGAGGTGCTGCGGTCCTCATTCTCAGAAGAGCTAGTTATGGTTGCTGTATAATGCAAATAAAAGAAATATTACTTGAAAGAAGGAAGAAATACAGAAAATAACAGTTTTTCTGTTTGACAAGACTTTTTCAGGGAAACACTTTTTCCCCCCAGAAATTTATGATGTGATAAAATAGCTAAAAATTTATGGAAAATCCAATTTTCAACCATTTTTATGCAGTTCTTTAAAATGCCTGTGAGTGACCCATATCTTTCCACCCCACCTCCCATTTTCTAGTAGAATGAAAGAGATTTAACACAAAGAAGTCAACATTTCTTGTTATGAAAGAACATATGAAGACAAAGTTAAAAAAAAAAAAAGTAGCTTCTATTTTTCTAAGGCAGTTGTTTTTTGTCAAATCAAGAAAGAATTACACACTTCCACTCTTGAGTTTATGTATTTATGTAACAAATACAGGATGACCTGAGTTCAACAGCCTGAAAATTCACCAGGAAAAAAATAGCTTCTATTTTCACTAGATGTGCTTTTAAAGAATGGATTGGAGTTGAGTTGCAAAACAATTGCTTCAGTCTGAACAAAACACGTTTCCTCAGTCAGAAATGAAACACACCTTTTGGCGGAACCAGACATTAACTCTTCAATCAGAGAGCTTTGTGGCCTTTGATGTGTCTTTTGTATTCAACTATAAATAAAAACTCTATTTAAGGAGAAAAAAAGTGTCCTATTTTAGGAGAAGCAGACCCGAAAGCAACAAAGACAGCAGTGTCCCAGTTTTGACAGGAGGGAGCTCAGGCCTTAAGGCTCGAGTGGCACAAATGACAATGGTAACTATGAGGTTGGGCTGCGCAACTAAAAAACTTCAAACCATGAGGTGGAGTCCAACTCCAGTTTTTTTTATATTTTTCCAGGCATAAACCTCAAGCTCTTACCTATAATTCCACTATCCTTGCTCTCCAAGGTTGAGGTGGGGCTTTGAGATGGAGGCCCGGGGCTGTTCCCAGGTATGAGCCCAGCGGCAGAGCAACGTGCAGGACTGCGGGAGGGGCTGCAGAGGGTTCCACTCGGGCTGGTGCTGGATCCGCAGTGAGGAACAGATAAGGGCAAAGGCTGGGGCAAAGACTGGGGCAAAGACTGGCCCCCAGCACTGGTGCTGAGGGTGGATGTGGGGCTCTCTGAACAGGGTGAGGTGGTGCTGCAGGTCAGAGTGGAGCTGGGACTCCCTCCCTGGGTAAAGATGTCACACTGTAAAAGCAAAGCAGAAACAAAGATATGTAGTGAAGCTGAATGCTCTAAAAAGATAGATTAAAAAGTAAGCAAAATAATATATATTTTGCTGACTGAGGCTTATTAATAAAGCTGTTTTTGAAAATCTTGCATATTTTATTGCAAATGAGGTTAGAATTTTTGTAAAACAAACTTTATTTAAATTTGCAGAGTCCAAACAAGAAACATCTCCCCCAACACAGAATCATTGCATTAAAAGACTTCATCTTTTCTGCCTTTATAAAACATAACTGTACACGTATTTACAATTTTTCAAAAACCACTGACTGATTTTTTCTTTTGTTTTACAAAATTAGACTTATTACTAAGATGCACTTCTCCATTGTTCCAGTTTAAAACTGATTAAGTTTTAGGCTGATTCTGGATTCTTAATGGATTCTTAAAAGGTTTCTTTCATAAATCCTTTTTGATTACTTATTTGTAGAATGATATGGTTTGTTTTTTCCACAATTTTTGAGTTTTCACTTTTTTGTAACAGTACTGGTATGAGTATTGGATTTGCAATAAATGTACTGCTCTTCTGTGTAAAATGATGGCATTCACTACATTTGCATTAAAGGTTTATTCACAGAACAATAATTGAATGAACAATAAAGGTGCAATGAATTTCTTTTCTCCAGAGTTTTCATTATTATTAATATTATTTTAATCTATACAGTGAGGTCAATAAGTATTTGATCACCCTGTGATTTAGCAAGTTCTACCACTTGGAAAACATGGAGGGGTCTAAAATTTTCATCATAGGTGCATTTCCAGATTGAGAGACAGAATCTGAAGAAACATTAAGAAATCACGTTGTACGATTTTTTAAAAACAATTTATTTGTATATTACTGTGACAAATAAGTATTTGATCACTTGATTATCAAATAGATTTCTGACCAGCAAAGACCTGCTGTTCTGCTTTTAAATAGTCCAACTCCACTCTGCTCATGATTCAAGATTAGTGGCACCTGTTTGAGGTCATTAGCTTACATAAAGGCACCTGTGCACCCCACAATCAGTCAGAAGTCTAACTACCAACATGGGCAAAACCAAAGAGCTGTCAAAAGACACAAGAGACAACATTGTAGACCTTCACAAAGCTGGAAGTGGCTACGCGGCAATTGCTAAGCAGCTTGGTGAGAAAAGAACAACTGTTGGAGCAATTGTCAGAAAATGGAAGAGGCTAATGATGACTGTCAATGTCCCTCAGACTGGGGCCCCTCGCAAGATCTCACTTCGTGGGGTATCGATGAGGCTAAGGAAGGTGAAGAATCAGCCCAGGACTACACGGGAGGAGCTGGTCAATGACCTGAAGAGAGCTGGGACCACCGTTTCCAAGGCTACTATAAGTAATACATTAAAACGGCATGGTGTAACCCTTGTGCTATCCTAGGCACTTTAACATTGAGAGTTGGATCATCTAGACCCTACTAGACAGTGCGCTGAACCTTTTTTCTTCAATGATTTGTGATCTCCACTGGTGTCCATGGATTACATGAAATCCTCTCCACCTTTATCCACCTTTGTCTTGGTAGGGATAACACGTCAATGTAAGGGTGTGTAATAGGATAGCACAAGGGTTAAAATCATGTATTGCACGGAAGGTTCCCCTGCTGAAGTCAGCCCATGTCAAGGCCCGTCTGAAGTTTGCCAATGACCATCTTGATGATGCAGAGAAGTCATGGGAGAAAGTCTTGTGGTCAGATGAGACCAAAATAGAACTTTTTGGTCTTAACTCCATTCGGCGTGTTTGGAGGAGGAAGAAGGAGGAGCATCATCCCAAGAACACCATACCTACAGTGAAACACGGGGGTGGAAGCATCATGCTCTGGGGGTGTTTTTCTGCATAGAGGAAAGGACGACTGCACTGTATTAAAGAGAGGATGAACGGGGCTCTGTATTGTGAGATATTGGGCAAAAACCTCCTTACCTCAGTCAGAGCGTTGAAGATGGGTCGTGGCTGGGTCCTCCAGCATGACAATGACATGAAGCACACAGCCAAGAAAACCAAGGAGTGGCTCCGTAAGAAGCATATCAAGGTTCTGGAGTGGCTTCGCCAGTCTCCAGACCTAAATCCAATAGAGAATCTTTGGAGGGAGCTGAAACTCCGTGTTGCTCAGCGACAGCCCTGAACCCTGACAGATCTAGAGAAGATCTGTATGGAGGAGTGGCCAAAATCCCTGCTGCAGTGTGTAGAAACCTAATGAAGAACTACAGGAACCGTTGGACCTCTGTTATTGTTAACAAATACCAAATAACCAATACCAAATATTAAAGTTGTTTAACTCAAGTGATCAAATACTTATTTGTCACAGTAATATACAAATAAATTGTTTTAAAAAATGGTAAAACTTGATTTCTGAATGTTTCTTCAGATTCTGTCTCTCACTGTGGAAATGCACCTATGATGAACATTTTAGACCCCTCCATGTTTTCCAAGTGGGAGAACTTGCTAAATCACAGGGTGATCAAATACTTATTGACCTCACTATATATAATAATAATAATATAATGTTTCTTTTAAATATTCATGGGCTTTAGAGTATTTTGCTCACATGAAATTATTCCTGGGAGCAATAAATAGTTTGTGGACTCGCTGCTGGCCTCCAAAAGAGGCTGGATTGGCATGAGGAACCCATGTGACCCAAATAAAAGCAAGTGACTCTTCAGAGCGCTGTCTTGTTTCTGAAGAGGCTCTGTTTAAGTGAAACTGTTTTATTTCAAAACTGTTGTAAATGAATGGTGTCAGCTGTCATCCATTCAGCATAACTTTGCTCTGCATGACAGTGTTTGCCCTCATGGGTGCTGTTTCGTGTGAATGAGTGTTTGAGGGAGCATGCAGATGGGAGCTGAAAGAATAGATCCAGTTATTTTCATCCAGGCTGGTACTTGCCCCATTTTTGAGTATCTATCAGGGTTAAACTGCTCTTCCACTCTTGGCTCAACACGTAATGACTAAAAGGATTGGGAGTTTTTTTTGTGAACTCATTTTGTAGTAAATATGAGGACAAATCTTACAGTTATTTGTATCTAAATGCACAGAATATACAATGAAAGCAAAAAGATTAAGTGTTTATGATACTTTATATCATAAAATGCACATTTAGTTTGACCTTTGTTAGTACCATTACCGTGTTTAAAGTATTTGTCCTAAAACATACTAAAATTGTTTTACCTCTTCAAAATAAAAGCGTGTTTCCAATTGCCGGTAAATAAAGTTTTTTTCTTTTTCAAAAATGTCAAAGCATCATAATATTTTTAAAGAAGAGACTCAAGCGAAATAAAATAATTGAGGATAGTGCAAGTTTGAAGAGAATAGTTGTTAATATATATTATTAAATTAAGATTAATTCCAGAACCACTGTGTGGAAAAATTGAGTGCCCACTTTGTTCAAGGATTCTGCAAATCAAATATACTTGAATGACAGCTCATCAGTAAAGGTGACCCCTCTGAACATTTTGGTAATTCCCTCCTAAGCAGTGCCAAGAAAGAGAGACTTGAGTGATTATCATAAAGAAGCAAATGTTTCTTACAAGTCTTCCTCCTTCCAATACAGGAGGAAGACTTGTAAGAAGTTTAGTGTTTGAAAAAGACAGCTGCTCATCATCTTAGCACTGGAAGTTCGCCCAAAGGTCGCACCATGCAATTCTTTAAGACACAGCAAAAAAAAAAAAAGAAAAACAGCAGCATCTTGCTTGAATCCATCATCAGTTAGCATGCGAAATCTCATACATGATTCATTTTCTACTGCATCAGTAATCTCTTCAGTTGAAGTGGATGTACCGTACATATTGGGCATGTTCGATGAGATGCTGGGGGAAAAACAGTCTTGCTTCTTCATAAAGTGAATCATAATTTATCTTAATTTTGCTTAGATTTTCCAGCTGATCAAGCAAATAGACTTTATGAAACAAGGTCCTTTTGGCTACTTTTAGAAGGAAATCCACCTCAGATCAGCTCTTATGCATAACCTGGATCATTTTTGAGTCTTCTAAATGCAACAAAGTAGTGATATAGTCCAACTTTAATCAGTCTTATTGCTGAAGCTTGGATGAGGCTAATAAATCTACTACAGTGTGTGACAGAAAGCTGCAATGACCTAGTTAAATGAGCAGCATCAACTCATTTATGTAGCGTTTCAAGCCTCTAATTTTGGCTAAATAGTTCTCAGAGGTCCCAATTGAATTTACAAGCATTTGTAATTCTAAAATATATGGATTTAGTCAGCAAAAATAATTACGAAGAGAAGGCCATTTTTCTTTTATCAGGTATGCTTTCTGGATGGTTAAAAGCACACACTTTAAAGGTTTCTTACTTTCTGTTGATGTTGCTGATTTCTTTATTACAAAGCATTTTTTCTCCACAAAAAGGCGAGGCAACAGAATGTATACAGCTCACTGATATTCCCTTTATACTAAAGCCCCATCTTTCTTAGCCAGGACAGCCCACATTCCTCGCATGAGCTTTGCTATCTGTGTAAAGCACACTGAATCTGGAGCTCAGGTGGTGGAATGAGGCTAAAAAAATGGGCCAAGGCCGAGCATTTTAGAGGCACTGAGAGTTAGAGACATATGCACATACATGAGTTTGTCACTAAAGCTCTATTAATTTAAGAAAACACATTGGGATTTCACAGGAAGCCTTTTGTGAAAAAAATCAAAATGAATGACACAAATTTGAATAAATTCAATGTTTTGATAAAAGGTCTAAGATAAAAGTTTATCTCATAAAGCATTGCTCTTTTTTTTAGATGACTTCAAAGCATCGGGCAAGAGCATGGGTATGTGTCCTACCTTCTTTTCCCTCCTGTCCTCCATTGGAGAGCTAGAAGTGCCGGCCGTTGCTTCTCCCAGTAAGAAGCATAGTCTGGTCATCAGTTCCTGGGTGGAAAGGGAGGACCCGAGGTGGGGCTCCGCGCGGAGGTCTGAGGGGTGCAGAAATTCAGGACGCAAAGCTTAACAAGAGCGGCGGAGGAGGCCAACTGAAAGCCCTGTCAAACTGACACTCCCACATCTTCGCTCGTGACTTTCCCTCTGCAGTGGACTGGCAGTAACATGTGCATCCACAGGTCAGCGGAGCCCCAGCTGCACCGATTATGAGCGCACTAACGCCGGCTTTCCGATTCCTGCTTGAGGCAGCAGAAATGGGTTGTTATGAGGTTGTGAGTTTCACTGTGCACCCCCGTGCCAGGTGCTCTCGGTTAAGGGACAGTTTGTGAATTTCAATTAGCTTAGTGTTGACTCTGGAGTGGAGAAGAAAGCCTTGGCTTTGCCTCCACGATTTCTCCTGGTGAGGGCGGCTGACACAGGCCATGTGCTGCATTCATTTATCACACTTTCAGGGTCCCTGATGCGTTGTCTCCCCTCCCTTAAAGTCTGTGTTCACCTCAGCAAAGCCAGGCTTTAGCAGTTCTCAGTTTTGTGCCCATAGAACTATGACATTCAGCGTTCTCACACCTCATTTATGTACTGTCCTCAGCTGAGTAACATGCATATTAAGTAGGCATATAAACAAGATGACGGGACATCATGGCTTACAGCTCACTCCTCCTCAGTAGCATCTTCTCATTTAGACATCACATTCCTTTCGCACTCCCTTCACTGACTCCTTCTCACTTCATCTCCCTTCCTCTACCTTTTTAAAGATACTGCATCCCATTGGTGTTTCACAAAACCCAGTTAAGTGTAGGGATCAAGGTCAAGTTCTGAAATTCAAGGCGGGAAATGGCTTGTTTTGTCCTCACAGTTTATCTCATCACTCTTGCTAGAGCAGAAAAATCTTTTAAAAACAACTTGTGATAAGATTCAATCAGGAGTAACACGAGGACACTCTAAATGTCCAGAACTATTCATCAAACCACCTGGCAGTTGCCATTGGAAACAGGAAGCTGAGAGGTGCCTGGCAACTGGGATGAAGGATGCCTCATGAAATCTGCTTAGCCTAAAGGTAGTCCTTCGGTCAGAAACACAAAGAAAGCCACAGAAGATGAATGTCCACCATTATGCTGGGGGTCTCACCTCTACACTATCAGTAACATTTACAGAAGTCAGTGGAAGACTCAGCAGGAAAAGCAGGACTGTCAAACACACGCTCACACGAATCCTTGTCCTTAAGGAAAGAAGTTAAAACAAAGCCTCGAAGCAACACAAACACACTCTTTCCATCGAATCCAACATGATTCCCTTCTTTGAGTCTTCTGCTTCACCTGGATTGACAAATGTGATGCTGAACCCACACCCCAAACCCTGCAGTTCTCACCTCTGTGATCTGACTTGCCGCGGCACGAGGCAAAGACAGGAGGTTCTCTGGAGCTGGAAGAGCCATCCACATACTCCGGCTTCCTTACCCGTCCTTTGGCCACAGCAGAGAGGCAGGAGGGAGCAGGAGGGAGAGCAGGCAGGGTGGGAGGGTGGATTTGAAGGGTGGAGAAAGGGAGGGATAGGAAAGAAAGTGACTGAGAGAGATAGAACGGCAAAGATTAAGCTTCCTCTGATGAAATCTGCGGTGCTGAATTTGAATTGTGTCCCAGGAGTATAGGGCTGAATGTAAACAGTATGAACCCTGAATTGAAAAAAAAAAACATCTCTCATCTATGGTGGTTAATTTTCTATCATATATTAGTGCTGCTAATGTGTGTGTGTGTGTGTGTGTGTGTGCGATGGGAAGAGCTCTACACTTTGATGCGTGTGGGTGTGTTTCAATGTATGCATCATCTGAGGGTTTCGGAAGATTCTTGAGGAGCACTGATTTATTTGCAGACACGGTGGTTTAAATACAGAAATTCCTAAACTCGAGGGAATTCCATGTTTGAATGCCGTTTGTTTCATAGACTTAAAAAGACTGTGCCATGCAAAACGCTGCTTTACACATGAGCCTGCCTGGCCACCATTTATTTAAATCCCCCAACATTGCGGGATGTTGCTGTAATTTTCCTGTCATATTTGCTCAGGTAGAGGCAGTAGCACATGCAATGAAATGTAATAGCTTGTGTGTTTTTTTTCTGAAAGGCTGGCTGGACTTGTTGCAGAACGCTGCCACCTAGTGCTTCTTATAAAGACATTGAACTGTTGAGTTTTTCACCAAATGGCTTTTTGGATGGAGGGGATGCACAGATGTGGGTTTCACCAGCTGTGTTTTCAGCTTTTGGGGTTTTCAATTCAATTAATGAACTTAATTAAAGTTGATATCACCGAGAAAAAAAAAAGAAGCACAGCTGAAAGGTGTACAAAAACACACAAATCATCGCGAATCCTTTCAAAGCCTCTACAACTCATTTTGTTAACAGGCTGCTGATTTGAGTCTTCTCCCTTCTCCCAATAGTGTGTAAGTGAGACTAAAATCTAAATAAATGAAAAGAGAACAATATCTGCATTAAAATAATATCTTAGTTTGACACATTTTATAAAGATTAACCAGAATCAGGACATCACAATAGCAAAAAAGATGTTTTAATTTACAATTTCGTCCACCAAATAACATGAATTATTTAAAAAGGTTCGATTTTTTTCTAAGTTAATGTAGTGATTTCCCTTTGAAGTCACACACCGATCATCTTTTGATCTTTGTTAAAAGTGTTCCCAGTGGGTTTTTAATCATGTTTTAGCCAAAAAAAAAAAAAAAACCTGTGTTGTTTTCTAGGACATAGTTTGGGCAGATCATCAGAAATTTGGCTTTAAGTTGTTGGTGGGAGTGAGCTGTCCCCACTTCCCATCATCGCTCTCCCAGTACCTTACTGCCCCTCACAACCCCAAACATTACTGGTGTAACAAAAATGACAAGCAATATAGAGGCTATCCAGCAGTACAGTTTTGAGCCAGATACCAGCTCAGACGAGGAAAATAAAGATGTTCATGGATCTATTTGTCTATTTGTCTGTGGCTGCCTCAGAATCAGAGCAGGGGGCTTACAGCTTGATGTTGTACCTTCTGCATCACACCTTCAAACTTTTTCAAACTGAATTTGTTTCATCTGCTCATGATTCACAAGAACTTGAATAAAGAAATACCCAGAAATCCTAGTTAAATCTTAATTTTCTTTATAAATGTCTTCCCTCATCAGAAAAATACCACAAGAACATGTTAAAAACACCAAACACACAATTTTCATTGGAGTGGGTCTTTAAGGGATTTTGAAACAACAACATCTACCCAACTTTGGATGAAATGACACTCAATTAGTGAATTACTCAATTAATGGCTAATTAAAAATATATATTTTTTTGAAAAGTCATCAACTCTATGCATAACTATTTGTGTTCAAGTGCATACTTGAATGAGTTTATAATAGTTTTATATTCAGCCCATGTTAAGTCTAATAATACATTTCTGTTATGACCTGCCTAATTAATTGATTTCTTCCCTTTAGTTAGTATGCTAAATTATTTAATTTTAACAATCCGTGCCATGTTTTTAGTGCCCTGAAGACATGGTTTAGATGATTGTGTAATGCAGACAGAACTGTCACGTGTATTTAGAGTTCTCTCAATTAAAGCCAGAGCCCTCCTGTCCTCACTGCACCACTCCAAAGGAGCCCCCATCACTGATTTCACTGATTCAGAGATACCTACCTGGGAACTTGACACAGGACCGAGAGGGGGGGATGTCCGCCTTGCGAGGGAGAAGAGGTGACGACGGCAAAGAAATTGACACCCCCTTAGTGAGTCTCATCAGTTTAAATGGGCTGTCGGTGTTGGTGGTGTGATTGTGGTTGTGAGTGGCATCCCGGCCTCTTCTCCTCTGCAGGGTGCTAGAGTCGAACACTTCACCTGATTTAGCAGATAGATGGTTAGTTTCCCAGATAATATGTCTGCATAGGCAGCATCACTTTGGGCTGGGGGGGGGGGCATGTTGCTGTCAATAGAAAGTTGGCAACATCAGAACATCTATTAAACCCATCAGCATCAAACTCGTGTAACAGACTTCAATCACTGCAAATGAAACCATTTAGATCATTTTAATGTTCTTTGTAATTATAGCCATTAAGCCTGGCCCATAGCTTTTAAACAAATATTAACAAACACACATTTGACATTTAAAATTATTACTCACAATTCATACAGTGCACTCAGCAGTAAATCTTTCACCATCCCCTGAATGAATTGGTCTGTTTTTCAATTACGTTTTATTGTGTACAAAATAAAGAATCAGGGGTCCATCATGCGGTCGAGCAAACTCACCCAATATTCTGTTTAGAGCACATGTTTCTAAAGATAAGACGAGGAGCCAAGAGCCATGCCAATCTGCTGCACCACTCTATATTATTTTAATGAGACTGACACACTTCTCTACCCTCCATTCTGTTCTTGTTTCCTGGCGCAGTTCTCCATCTAATATTTATGAGCAACATGGTGGCTTTAATACTAACTTCTGCTTATGTTTAATATATTTTCTCCATTCTGCAGTTGGTTCAGTCTATGGAAAAGAACAAACGACTGAACCAAAAGTAAAACTCCCAGTGGTCACTGCAGATGCCTCACCTCTTTGAATGATCTCCTTTAATCCACTCTTAACATTTAGGGAATTTACTGTTTAATAGGTCAGAATGTTTCACTCTAACTTCTCATGACACACTTTTACTCAAGCAGTGGGACACTGCGTGAAGGACAGCATTCACTGACGAATTAGGCTAATTAAAAGAGCTCTTGTTAAATCACCCAGGAGAAGAGAAGCCCAGCATTAGAGGCAAAATTAAAAAAAATGTTATACAGAGCAACATCATAAAATAGACCTGTTTCTGGACCAAATAATTGTAATTAGAGAAAAGAATCCTGCAGAAAATGTGTGATTACTGTTATAACCAACATGATGCACAGACAGCAGTTCTTACCTTCATGTCTCTGATTCTTTCTTCCGTCTGCTTTTCTTCCCTTGTCTCGCTTGTTTCCAAACACAGCATTAAACATGCTTTTGGTCTTCCTTTCAAAATAAAAGTAAAAATTCACCGCTTTAATACTGTCAGCAAGAACACCTTTCTATCTATCTATCTATCTATCTATCTATCTATCTATCTATCTATCTATCTATCTATCTATCTATCTATCTATCTATCTATCTATCTATCTATCTATCTATCTATCTATCTATCTATCTATCGTTACCTGCTTCTATATCTTCTTTGAAGGCAGCTTAGGTGATGTGAAATTCTTCAAGCTCAAAGTGCAATTAAGAAGGGAGGCGCGACTTCTCCAAATTTATTGACAGAGACCAGCGGGAGCGCGCACGCATTTCTGACGTGTCCTCAACTACTTAGTCACAATTGACCAATTTTTGTGATCGAATTATGGATATGTTTACCTTTGGTCACAAATAAGTGACATGTAAACGTGTTATTGCGACCAAAAATAATTACAGGAGGAGCGATAGTCAGTGGATACACGAGAAAAATAACGTAAAACTACAAAACATCCTTTCCTGCAGGCTTAAGTGCGTTGACCATGGACTATTACAGAATACAAATTGGTTCAAAACTTGATATTATCTTAATGCATAGGTTGTGATAGATGTAAGTACCGGTAAAGCCAACTAAAAAAAGTTTGTACAAAAATTAAATGCTGAATAATGGGTACTTTTATTAAATAAAAAAGCTTGATATAGTCAGAAATGTATACATAAATTGATAAATTATATACATGTATTTTCAAGATGGCTAAAAACAACATTTTTCAACGTGAAAACTAATTTCGAATGCATTTACCAGCTGTAGACTGGTGTCAACAAAAAAACCTCAATTAATTTTTAATAATTTAGTATAAGAAATCTGTAGGTGGGTTCACTTAACAAGGCTTAATAGCCCATAAATAAACAGGTTTCCAGGCAGAATGTGAATTTTTAGTCTGATTGAACTGCGTGATGTCAAGCTGACCGTCGCGTGGCATTGAAACAATTCCTTCATCTGAACACGAGGGCGAGACATTTCTGCAAAATTGTTGTTTCGTCATCAGTGGGCGACAGAGGCCACACGGAAAACTATATATTGTGAAGCAAACACGTCGCTAGCCCTTTTCCAACGTGCTTCGTGTCTCAGCACATGTTGTGAGGTCGCCACGTTTACTTTGTTAAACAAGTCTTAACGTTTCCTAGAGCTCGTGACTAGTAAAGTTTTGTAAGTACGCTTCAAAATTAACTTAAAAATGTAAGGCGGGGATGCTTGTTCTTGAAGTAAAGTAGCTTCTTAGCACGTGTGACTTGCCTTCTTCTTGAGTTCTTCTGGTACTTATTACATTTTTACAAATAAAATAACAGCTTCATAGAACAACGTTATTAAAGTTACGAAATGCGTGTAGGGTGACCAAATGATTCTCGTGAAAAACCCTCTGAAAACCAAAGTGGATATTATAGTTCATCCCCATAGTCTCACATCATCTGAATACTTGTATTTTCTAAGTGCTTATGTCAATAAATAAAATCTGATCCGTTACGATGTCCATACCTTCTAGGATATTGTGGGTCATGTTTACGCTGATTGTTACAGACTGCATCTTTGACAGCCTGGGCTCTCATCTGTTAGAGATACTGGGTTTTAATTTGTAGATGCAAAATCAAATGTCCCCGCGCTTTCTGCTCGCCTCGTCTGTGGCGTCCCAGATTGAAGAGGGGAGGACAGTTAAACTGTTGCTGTTCTTTAACATCTATGCCTTTATAGTGTTGAGGTTTTTTTTAAATGTAGTTTTTATTTTCTTAGAGATGATGCCTGAGATGGAAGGTCCTTCAAGAGTTGGTGACTAAGTATTAGTCATCAGTACTGAGAAATACAGGTGAGTACTTGATCTTCCCCCTAACGTTGTGATTAAAGGCCTGCTCCCAGAACACCAGTTGAGCCATGCCAGAACCCATCTAGACCCAAAGTGAACGTCTTACGGTGGGTTTTTAATTTAAATCCAGCCGAATGTAATAGCTTTAAATAGACGTGGTTGAGCTGTGCGAGATCTGGTGGCCAATGGGGGTGCATGCTGCCCTCTATAAACATTTTGGTTAGCAGTGCCTGGACACATGGTTTGAGTGGAGCTAGCAATGGCGATCACTCAACTCCATGTGGCGCTGTTGGCACACCCCAACTGGTGCTCCAAGGGTAGGCCTTTTACTGCATCCACTGATAGACCTGAAGCAGGCTTCATTGGCTTCTGTGTTTGCATAGAGATGCTAAAGTAAGGTTTCCTCTCACTTTCTTTCTGCTTGTTTATGGCAGCACAGAATGAATTGAGGAAAACACATGAGCTTGTGGCATGTCATATTAGCTTTTATTGTGAAACATTCCTGTCTACAGGACTAAATCTGTCTTTCTATTGTATTAAACTGAGTTATATGGCTAACTTTGACGGCCTGCTTTCAGTACGTTAGTTGGACTTTGCCAGGGTTCGTCTGGCTCCAAAGTAGGTCTGGTTTGACAGCTGTGGATCTCTGGCGCCGTCTCTGGGCACCACCTTGCAGAGGTGTGCAGGGCATCAGCCCATGAACTCCAGAATAGATGAGCGGTCATTGGGATGTCAGCTAAAACTAGATAATACAGAAACCTCCCTGCTGCATAGCAGATGCTCAAAAGACAAAAAAGAAACCCGAAGTGTGGTGCAGATATAACTGGAAGCTAAAACTGCCAGGAGTAGACTTTAAAGACTTTTTTTTAAGCAAATGGTAAAACGTTTTGAGTGGAGGGAGGGATGACAAACTGTCAACCTACTGTTGCACTCCCATATTTTGTGTTGAGTAGCCCCACCATTTCTGCAAATGCTAAACCAACAAGGTGCTTGTATTTCATTGCTTTGAAACCCGTTTTTACATAGATGTCTACTTTTAAGTTGACCTGTATTTTCTCTTGTAGGTTGTTGGTGAGACCCCTTTGTGTGGAGTGGGTGAAGGATTGGTACGCCTTTTTATTGTACCAGCTGTTCAACTGTTGCATTGGTAATTATTTGTAAAATTTGATTGAGATGTTTACCTTTGAGCTTTGTTTACTTGTAGTATATCCTTTGACTGTCAAAATAAACTTGGATTTCTGAAGTGCATCAGTTTTTTTTCCTTAAATTACATGGGCCTACACCACGCTATTAAGCCTTTTATAGTAAACAATATCCATATATATTACCTTTGGCACACAAAAGAATCTTTTTTAATGTAATATTTTTGTGAGCCATTTTTATATCTGGACATTAGATGACTCGATCTGAGGCACCACCTTTCACTTCTTGTGGGTGCCGCTCATTCCATGTCATCCTAAAGCCGGACGTCCAAACTCTTGCAAAGATGGATGTGCATATAAAAGGAAAGTTTAAGCCTCATTGTTAGCTCTGTGGAGAAAGTGTTAGCCTGGGGGCGGTGCTGGCGGGGCAGACTCTTCCTGGGAGGGGCTGTTCTCACTGCTTTCAGCTACCTGCTTGTTTTTATGGATTGGGAGGGCTGGCGCTCAGAGCGCAGGTTCTTAGAGGAATGCTCATGAATGGATCAAAACACCGCATTGGGGTTTCTTTGAGAAATGAACATAATGCACTAAAAAGCTCCCAACTGACTGCTATAAGCCCATTCAAATACAATTTTACTGAAACTTGTATACAGTCAACTGTAAGAGCTTTAAAGTTAACCAGGATATTGAATTGTCCAATAAAAACATTTTATTGCAAGTATTCAAAGGTAACCTCAGTAAAAATTCATATATACAGCAACAGGTATTTTCAATAAAGCTGAACTCCACAGTGATCGAGTACAACTAGTTCAAACCATTGGAATCATTTTCATAAAACGTGTGCCCCCCCACAAAATACCCCTATTGTAAATGTAACTTTCCACAAAAGTGAATAGTAAAATATTTTTGATGCCCCTGATAAAGAAAACAAATGAAATCCAGTTACCAGGACGATAAGCAGAAACTGAAAAATGGTTGGAAATGCCAAACAGTGAGTCCTTTTAACCTGGCATGATCTAGTACATTTTAAAATCTTATTTAGGTAAATCTGGAGAGGGAATTCATATCTGAGGTATAGCAATCCTGTCCCTATTCATCAGTCTTTTCTTCAGCCTGGTAATGCCTGTATTCTGCTTTGAGCTCCCAGGTGTTCTTGTGGGTTCCCTTCACATTGTAGATGCCAATGTCACGCAGGATTTCTTTAAGATAGATCTAAGGATACAAAAGGGCGCAATGAGAAGAAAAACAAGTTCCATAGTTTTGCTATGAGAATAAAACAGAATAAAGGAAGTTAATCGTTTCTCCCTTTTTTTTTTTTTTAAATAAGTCTCGCCCCAGTGATTGTGCACTCTCCTGTTTGGACTTACCACAGGCTGTTTAGTGATATCCACCAGGTCTTTGATGTTGTAGTACTGGTGCTTCTCAAAAGCAGAGAACAGCATTTCCAAAACCTGCTGTTTGTCCGCTCTCGCCCTCTTGCCTTCTTCTTTCTTCTTCCTCTCATACTCGCGCTGTGGCAAACGGTGAAAAAAACAAGCATGTTTATCAAATACTGCCTACTCTGCTCAATTACAAATTTTGTGCACACGTTGCTGGTTTCGAGTGGATGATCACAAATATGGGAAACGTCTTACATTGTACTCATGGTTGGCCACAGGTTTGTAGTTGGTGACAGGTTTTGACAACTGCTGCGAAAGTCTGGATGGTTTGGAGGACTCCTCAATTTGTAACCTGTTTAACAGAGGGCTAACTTTTATTACTGAGGTGCAAAGGTTTTTCCTGTCCAGCATAATTACCTGACATGATAAAGTTATGCATGTACGCCCTCACATTTTTTTATGCTACATGCAGCACATCAAATGCACCAAACTCACCTCTTTAATTTCATGTAGCTTTCACTGACTGCAGGTCTGCACTCCGCTCTCTGAACCACAACCCCCTCCAAGGCGATTTTATCTGAAAAAGAAAATCATTGTTGGGGTCCACATATATGCATGTCTTCAAGTGTTTATAAATCATAAATAAAAGAGAGCAAAGTAGGAGTGAAATCAGATGTAGTACAGGTGTTAGAAAAAGAAAACGCACAAAAAAAGACTTTCACTAAACTCATAAAAAGCTAATTCACAAATGTACATTTGAAAAGATAATGAGTTTGTTCATTAATTTCCCAACTTTCCACTTGCACCATCATTGACATGAGAACATCAGAACACAAGTATCTCCAGGA
The DNA here is from genome assembly GCA_023969325.1 of Oryzias curvinotus. Lineage (NCBI taxonomy): Eukaryota > Metazoa > Chordata > Actinopteri > Beloniformes > Adrianichthyidae > Oryzias > Oryzias curvinotus. Next base: position 4,940,093 of record CM043708.1, read on the forward strand.
ATTCAACAGTGAGAGCAGGCAGCACTCTGCCCAGCTTCATCAGCACCAGTCAGAAAACCAGCAAACCACCTGCTTTGACACAACATGACAGTCGCATTCATAGCTTTTGGAATACTTTCACACGTCTTCCAAACTTACATGGAGTGTTAGTTTGGCAGTAAAAAAAAAAAGTCTTGGGCAAAGGAAAAAAAAATACAGCACCTTTGTCTTTCTGTGGCAAAACAGGACTCACCTGGACCTGACCCCGCCCCTGAGCTGCTGCCATCAGATCTTTCTTCTGACTGGCCTAAAGGGAGGGAGGGAGGGAGGGAGGGAGGATAAAAATGGAAGGCATGGTAGACAGAGGAGGGTGGGAATCGAACGATAAAAGCCACATCTAGATTTTAGTCCCAAACACAAACGTTAAATTCACACAGCAGCTTCTCAGAGCAAGGTCGGGCAGATACCGGCGCAGGCACGAAGCAAAGCATGTCCTTGCTGAAGGAAGAACGCGGCTCCTCCTCCCACCGCTGACACACAACCAGCAGGGATGCACAGTTTGCTTTTCCAATAAATAAGGGAGAAACTCAAATCTCAACATTAGGAGAAACTCGACAGGAAATTATAACCTCATCTTCACCAATTGTCGATCAAATGTATTACGTTTTATTTATCGTTGTTTCAGGTTTAAGCTGAAAAAGAAATTATAAAGGATGTCTTACAAGCCTGCACAATATATCACAGATTCACCGTCATTGCAATATCAAGCTGTGTAATAGGCATATGGCAAAAAAACGGTGAAAATTGTGATAAATGGTTACCGTAAATGTGCTAAAACAATTTTATGGCAGCTTGGAGTATTTAACAAATCAAATAAATCCCTTTATGGATTTGACCAATTGGATGGAGCCCTTTTATGTTAGATGTTCTAATGAGGGTCATTTGGAGTATAAGTTAAGTTATGTTGACTCTTATTTAAATTAAACTGTTGCAGTGAAGTGGAAATTATGACTTTCATTGTTTTGCCATTTGTTCATGTATTGCAAATTATATCGTCATGGCAATATTGATCACTAATATTGCAAATCGCTAGTTTTCCTCACATCGTGCAGACCTAATGTCTTACTATTTTTGACTGTGCAGCCCTTAAAGACACACTGGCAAGCAATTAATGTTAAAACTTCACGGCACAACGCCACCATCCCAACATCCAACGTTGAAGTAAAACCTTTGACATTTCTGAAAAAAAGGCCAGCTGATCCAAACCCCAAAATTCCATGCAGAAATGAAACCAATCACAAATTCAGCAATGATTTGTAGAAATTCATTGACTGAACAAAAAAAGGAAAAAAAGAAAAGGTTTCCCTGAAAATCATGTTTAGTGATTGGGATTAAATTAATGACCCACCGATTAAAAAAGTGAAATTACATTAAATAAAAAAAGGAAAGAGAAGCAAATCTGACAATATGAAGACAAATTGTACTAATATTTGACATGCCTTCTTTGTATGATGGGAAACTTCACAGAAACAGAGAAGTAGTGACAACACACAGAGCCACACAAGAAAGCCAAGAGAAACGCTGAAGAGAAGCAGGATGAAGGACCCCACATCACACAAACACAGAACCCCCCCTCTGCGATCTAATGAACTGATAAGTGACAGGACAGCAGCAAACGCCACGCCGAGCAGGGGTTAGTCCTGCTCCTTATGAGCACAACTCACCAGATGAAGTCTCTGTGAAGACGGCCAGCATCTGTCCTCCCACTGACTGCATGGTGAAAGGATGCTCACGCGGTGCAGACACCGTCTTATCCTCTATACCTTCAATGATGGTCAGCTCTTCGTTCAAAGTGAAGGACACCTGGGAGATGGTTCAAGGAATAGTGTACAATATACGTTTACACATTTTCACAAATCAGTCTGGAAACATGTCGAGCCAGGTTATTTGATTTCATCTGATTTTTTAAAACGTTATTTTAAAAAAATATATTGTTTTGGAATTAAAAAAAAAAACATACAATGTTATTTAAAAAAAAACTAAGTAACAGTGACTTCTTTTTAACTGTGTGTGAATACAGTGATTTTCACTTTACGAGGAACTTTCACGTTGGCACTGATATATTCAAATTCATGTTTTAAACTTGTAACCGATTTATGCTGTCTGGTCAAACACAATGACACAAACACACCGTAATATTAGTAATATAATCGCTGGGATGCAAAAGAAAGCCACCTACCTCTGGTTTTCCCAGATTTCCTTTCCTTTAAAATAAAAACAGTGAGGTTAACGTCTATAATATATAACATATATATAACACAACAATTACAAGTCCTGGTAAAAAAAAAAGAAGCACTTTTTCTTGACATTCTGTAGAATTAAACCACAATGTAACCCCTATTTAAAAAAAAATGTTATCATTGTAATTACTAAAGATGATGATGAGATCAACATACATTGATGATTCTTCCATAAGAGGGAAAGAAAGATATCTTTGCTCAGTTTTAGAAATGTATTGGATTTGTTTTTCCAACATACTTGATGATTCGGAGCTTGCCGACCTCGCCTCTGCCCGTGGCTTTTGCCCATTGCTGTGACAGGTATTTGGGTACCTGAGAAAAGAAGTGCTCAAAGATTGTAACCAAATATAAATCTCAAAAAGAAAAGCACAAGAAATAAAAAATACCCTGGAACATTAATAGTTTGGAACCTAAAGTAACACTTGGAGTTTATTTTATGAAATATACTTGAGTACAAGTATAGCAAGTTTACTATAAACCATGTACCTATGATGTAGAATGTAGGGAGTAAACTAACCGAAGACTTCTTCAGACAAATTTGTAACATTTAAAGTTTTTAATATATAGTTTTGTCACACTTCTGATCTGTCTACAAAAGTATTTATTTTTGTTTGTCTTTGTTTATTAGTTTAACAGGGACAATAAAGTAAATACATGAAACAAATCACTGTTTCCATATGCAGTCATTAATGATGGAACTAAAATGTAAAACAAAAGAATGTTCCCAAAAGTACAAAAATAAGACACAACAAATAAAACAAAGCTCAACATTTTAAGAAAATGTTTACAAAACTAACATTACATTTCTCGAGAACTGGACGTTTAATTTTAAAAGTAAAAGGTATATAGCTTCGGATAAAGTTATAATAAATCAATATTGAATTAATTAACGCAAGAAATGTAGCATAGCTACATCATCATGTCGAATGCAGTTATCTACAACGTAGGTTTAACAAAACCAGCAGTTGTTTGATATTATTGACCTACTAAAGAAAGTTAAAGTTGAAATATTGGTGTTTCAATTGTGCTTGATTGACTAACTACTGTCAACGCAGTTTCACACAACTGATGCTAAGCTAGGTACCCATTTAGCATCTGCACCGTATAATTAAACGGTATCGATCGTATTCAGTCTCATTACCATATTCAAAATCCCATACACTTACCTTTACAAGCCACACACCCGTGTTAAGCTTAGCACCGGTTAAATCAACGTCACTTTTTTCTGACATGTTTCTTACACTGCTCTTGTTTTACTCCCATGCAAACACGCATGCGCAAGAATATTAAACTAAGGAGAGCGCTGTGGTCCAAAATAGAACAAACTCACAATCACGCGAATTCCCGCTAAACAGTCCAATTACACAACCTTTTTACGAGTGAATTATTTATATTATTTATATATATATGATTTTAATCAAATGTTACATGAATAATAATAATTTTTTAAAAACTTTTTCTTTTATTTTATACAACTGGAAAGTCAAAACAAAGTCAGTTAAAGATAAAACATTTCATACATTTTTTATTTAAAGAGGAACATAAAAACATGGGGAAGGTTGTAAATACAGTATCAGAACAGGTCACAAAAACACATCATAATGTTTAAACTAATGTTCGCATTATCCCCCCAGCAAAATTATACAAACAATCTGCATTTCCACAAACAAGTACATACATGTATAAAAAAAATCTACCAGAGACCCTGCTGGTAAATTTCTGCAAGTCCAAATTAGACTATGCATGTTTCAGCAATTTATTACAAAAACATTTTGTCCTTGCTGTGGGAGAACCGCGTGTTTAGTTCCTGAGATTTCTTCAGGAGCTGTTTCTTCTGAGCTTCATCAAATCGATTCACCTGCAGGTCTGCATCGCGATCAAATGGTCTTCTTTCCACTGGTTGGTCCGCTTTGTCTTTAGCTTTCTCTTTCATCTTCTTTGCGTGCAAACTCAGTAGAGACTCGGCACGTTTAGACTCCTGAAAAAAAAAACAAGTTGGCACTTTTAGCTCCCATTTTCATTGTGACACACTAATCAAATTTGAGATTTAGATTAGCAGATATGTAAAGTTATCCTTACTTACGTTATATTTAGAAACTTTTTCTGCCATTTCCAAGTCCTTTCTGGAAACACGGGGGACGTCATCCTTTTTCTCTGATTCTTTTTTATTCGTACCTTCAAGACGTTCCTATTCACAGAAAAATAAGATTAAGAATAAAGGGGGGTGGATGCCACAACAAAACAAAGTTGTAGTCTTTTCCAATAAATACCCTAGCTTTGCGCTCCCTGTCTGATGGGGTATCTGTCCAAATGGAGCGATCCTTATTTTCTGGGCCAGTCCTTTTCTTAAACGTACGAGCTCCCAAGCCGATGTGTTGCAATTCTGGTGGAAGCTCAGTCATCCATGTTTCTCTAGTCGGCACTGCAGGAGCTTCCTATTCACCAAAAATACAGTATTAGAACAATATCCAAGGAAAAAAACTTGGTGAATGCACAATTTGTATGTCATTTATTTGTAAAACTATTTAACTATAAAATAAACACATAAAATGAAAAAAATGAGGTGTCTCACAACTCCTGTCAGCTTCTCTTTCATCCGTTTTGCTCGGCGCTCAATATCAAGAGCCACAGAGTTTTGAACAGGGCCTTTGGCAGGCATGGGTCCAATCACTTCCTCATCCTCTCCCTCACTGTTGGAGGATTCAGCACAATAGCCTGGAGGTAGAGCGGGCCCTGGGAGACATTCTCCATCTTCACCATCACTGTCATCCTCACGATTCTGTGCTGCTTTGCGAAACCCCGGGGGCAGGGCAGGACCAACAATGGGGCGCCTTCAAAAATAATGTAAAAAAGTTTATGAACCGGCATAGTTTGTTAGCCCTATTTTGCTTGTTCCTTTATAGATGTAGGAATAGACAAAAATATGATGGAAATATTGACTTTAATCAAACCCCACTACAACTGTCTGTAATGACCAAAACGTAATAGAAATATGAGGGCAGTTAGTACCTCTAAATGGCTCTCAGACCTAGCAGCTGCAGGTGGGTGTCACTGATCAACAGCCCCTCTAAAAATATATATTTTTTTTCCTGTGGGCTGGTTTGAGTATTTTTGGTTTGGTTTCCAAGAAAGAAAAAACGAGCACTACTCTGACGGTAAAGCTGTTGTCAATTCACATGGAAAGTGATATAATTTTGAATAATTGGAAAAAAAAATAGCAGTTGGCTTAGAAAAGCTGGAGGACAAAAAAGCCATTTCTGTGTGGAAAAAGACTGAGGATCGAGGAACAGAATCTATAATGACTGCCGACTCCTATGCTCAGTTAAAAATTGACAGTTAGTTGCTGGGCTTAATGTAAACCTCCACATTGGCGAGAGTAAAAGCTGCACTTCTGCAGGAACACCTCAAATCTAATTTTAGGCCGAGTTTGAATTTAGGCTTGTTTTGCTGCTGTATTTTCTCTAAACTTGGCATTTTCTGAATAAATCTTTAAGTCTTTCTCAACCAGGGTTTATAGAGGCAAATGTCATACTATGGTAAATGAGTCTTCAACAAAACAGGCTTATTAACAGTTGATGATCAGTGTGTTTCCTTCCTCCATCCACCCAGAAAAATACATAATTACAATTAAAAGCAGTTCAAACAATAGTTTCTTATTTGTTTTACTTTTCTCATCCATTCAAAGCATTTCTTAGGATAATCTGTTCACCTTTCTGGAGAACTCTCTTGTTTTTTAAATCCTGGAGGCAGAGCTGGCCCAAAGAAACCGTCATCTTCATTACTGTTCTGTCTGCACAGAGACCGATGTCATTATTTGGCTATAGAGACAATTGGGATTCAAACCTAACATACTTTAGTGAACCTACTCAGGCCTGTCTCCAGCTCTGAGCCCCGTCTTTGCTCTTTTCCTGGCGATCTCCGGCTCACTTTCATCCGAAGAGCTCGACGCCTCTTCCCGTGTGTATCCGGGAGGCAATGCCGGACCAGCAACTGCAGAGCAAAGGGTGTAAAGTCGTCACAAAAAAAATCGATGTCAAGTTAAAGCAAAAATACTTATACAAGAGTTGACATGAACTGCTGACGTAGCAACAAAATTATACTTAAAAAATGTTGATTCCTTACAGTCATTTTCATTAAGCTCGTCTTCGGAACTCTCCTTTTGAAACATTGGAGGCAAAGCGGGTCCAATTAAGTCTTCCGACGACATTTTGGACTTTGAATCAATTCACTGTTTTCATCAGATTTTGTTAAACAACATAAAACACTTCACAAACCACAAAACGAAGATCGTCCATAAAAAGCTTCTTTGACCCTTTACACAGGAAGTAAATACATGTTTTTGGTCAGAGGCGGAAAAGGGCTTTCAGAATAAAAGCACGAGCTTATTGATGTTGCATTACTTTGTACTAATTGTTTCAGGATTTATAAACTTAATGAGAACCCCTAACAAGTATTCAGCTATTTGGATTGTTTATGATGTTTTGTGTTTGTTTGTGTGTGTGTGTGTGGGGGGGGGGTGTTCGCGCGCGTGCGTGTTTGTGTTTTATGTTCATTCTTTTCTTTTATGTTCTATATAAATGTTATGTTAGGGAATAGTGATTGTCATTTGTGGTAACGTTGTTTGTATAGTTACTGTTGATTTATATATGACAACTCAATTGTTAATAAAGTTTTTTGAAGAGAAAAAACAAACTTTGTACCAAAGGTAATCTTTTAAACATTATGCTTCTTGTTGAATTCCTTGACACACTATTATTTATTTACAGTTTAATTTCCCACACGTAACTTATGGGCATTTGGGGCTGTATTCCTTTTCTATTTATCAGGCCTTGTAGAGACTGTCATGTCGTTTATACATATTGTAGTAAAAATTGTAATTAGTGAAAATATAGATGTAAATGTAGTCATACTTGTACAAACTGGTATTGAGCAAAATACAGTCACTGAGGTAGACCTTGGGATCAACCTGAAATTTCCTACAAATATTACAGAATCCAGAAAATATGGTTGTGCAGCTGAAACTACTACATAAACTAATGTGTTAAGATAAAAGCAAGAAAAACGTTTTAGAGTTTTGCAGTTAATTATATACACTAGATTTTTTCATAAACATTCAGATTAAAAACACTCCATGAAAACACTGTGGCTAATGGTAAATACTTATAAAGCGCTTTTCTACTTTGATTTTGGTCTAAAGCAATCTTGAGTCAAAGTCAGATGCACCCATGCACACACTGATGGTGGCTCTGCTGCCATGCATGATGCTAACCTGTCCCTCCAGGAGAAACGTGAGTTTCATTGTTTTGACTAAGGACACGTTAACATGGGTGGGCAAGGCAGCATCAAACCTGCAATACTCCGGTCAGAGGTCGACCTCCCCAACAGTGAACCACATCCGGCCCTAATGGCAGAATGAACAGAAGAAATTAAAATGTAGTGGCTGAGGTTGGATCTCCAATGCTAACATTGATATAAACAAGTTTGGTATCAAATAAAGAATACAATTCAGGCACAAAGGAAATAAAAATAGACCAGGAGGGAAAGATGAAATGTTTGAATTCCATGATCTACTGATGGTGCAAAGGCAAAACAGAAACGATTTTAGTGCTCACAGTCGAAACTGACACAGCTCATTCGAATGCCAATATGAGACAATTTTGGGAAACTGATTAGTAAAATAAATAAAGACAAACATCGCAGAGGTCTAACAGAGATGTCTTGCATGACACCAGTGTTGAGGACCTTGCCAAAAGCAGTAATTTGAGGCTTTAATGACTACATTTTTGGCTAAGGTGAAGCTTGTAGTGGTCAGCACTAATGATGCATTTCCAAAGCATATCCTCTATAGAAAATTTATGCAAAAAAATGGAAATGTAACCTTGGAAAGTAAAATAAATTGTTAGGTAACATCGCCATTTTTTTTAAACCTTTGCTTTAAAAGAGGACCAGAAAACCACCTCTTGATAGTTGTGCCATCTGCAAAACCTCAGCAACATTTTAGACACCATAATAACAACAAACAGCAATGTAGGGCCTCAAGTACAGAAGAGAACATGATGCCTGAAGATTGTAACAATCAAGCAGCACTGCAACCAGGAGACCTTAAGTAAATACATTAAAATGTGTATATATATATATATATACAACAAATTATGAAGGATATGTTAATATTACTATGGTTGGAAGTATACGCAGTAAAGAAAAATAAGTTATTGTTAGGCTTAAGCAAAGCACTGCACTAAACTATAGTCCGCTGTATACAATTTTTGTTTCAACAAAACAATGTCCCCACCAAAGGATAAATGACGATTTTCTTTTCTTTAGTTTTGAGACACCAGCCAGGCTGGAATGTGAAAGCAAAAAGGTGAACTGCTTTAAGGTGAAAGGGGTAGTGGAAATGGAAAGTATTAAAACCAAGGGCAAGGGAATCACTTTATTTGAGTTTTATAAAATACCCACCGTATCAGACACTTACTTGCTTCTGCTCTGGGACAGCACCTGTTAAATGTTTTGGGGTTAGGCTAAATATAGATGGTTTAAACATTGATAAAAGGATGCTGAGTGAGAGCTGCCAGGATGTAGTCAAGGAGGACATGAAGGTGGTATATAGTGGTGGAGAACAGAGAGGACGTGGCCAGGCAGAGGTGGATGGTTTTGCTGTGGCGATTCCTACAGGTTACAACTGGAAAGCTAAAAATAAGCTCCGCATCTCTTTGTGAGGTTCCACTTCACGGCAGAAGGGGGCAGTAACGCGCTGCTGATGTTTCTTAAATGAAGAAGAAAAAATGAGGACCGGAAGCTTTCTTCATCTGGATTTTCACCATTTTGGCTAAATTTCTTGATATTGACGCACTTCTTAGTGCTCGTTTGCAACTGTTCTTTAGAATAATTTAACTCTGTATAATGTATTAGACTTTTTTTTTTATAACAGACGTTTCAAAATGGGTAGAAAGGACAGAGGAGGTAAGTGACGTACACACTATCTCATCACTTCTTGCTCTTCCTTTGGCTCTTATGTACAAGCTAACTAACATGATCACACAATAATTTCACTCATTTTTAGTATTTGGTCTTATTTTAAATATTGTCATAGTAAAAAAGCTTCTCGATTTAGTTTTTAGCAAATGATAGTAAGATAATTCTGCTGCGAGGACAGTTACAAAGAAAGGAGGGCAGGTTTGTATTATTTGACTGATGTTTGATCAGATCATGATGATCTGATGTCAATCTTAATCGTCTTAAAATACAGAACTAGATACACTAGATACACATCACTGATGTGATGTGTATCTAGAAATCAGTTGTGTGAGAACACTGTCTCATTTCTGGACCTGCTGGGCTGTAGAAAAGAAGTCAAAAAAACGTTACTATGAAGAGGAAGAGGAGGAGGAAGAGGTGGCTGGGAACGAGTCCCAGGAAGCCGTACCCGCTGCTGCTGGAAAACAGGTGGATGAGTCCGGTACAAAGCTGGATGAGTATGGGGCCAAGGACTACCGTGTTCAGATGCTGCTGAAGAATGACCACTCTTCACGGCCGCTCTGGGTGGTAAGCTGTGCTTGATGGCCTCTTAAACTCATTTCAAGCTTCCAGCTTCTGCACAACTGCAAAGTTTTACTATTGGTTAATTTCTTTATTACCTCTTCTAGGCTCCAGATGGGCACATCTTTTTGGAAGCCTTCTCACCAGTGTATAAATATGCCCAGGATTTCCTGGTGGCCATCGCAGAGCCTGTGTGCAGACCTAACCACATCCATGAGTACAAGCTGACTGCATATTCTCTATATGCAGCTGTCAGTGTGGGACTTCAAACCTCTGATATTGTGGAGTATCTGCAGAAGCTCAGCAAAACATCTGTACCAGATGGAATTGTACAGTTTATAAAGGTTTGACAGCAAAATCTGATGGAAAAGTTTTTTTATTTAATCATTTCCAAGTTTGATCATTTATGGCAAGTGCACTTTATTATTTATCTCTATTTGTTTTTGATCAGCTCTGTACTGTGAGCTATGGCAAAGTCAAGCTGGTGCTCAAGCACAACAGGTCAGTTTATTTTGATGGTACGTCAGTTATTTTATCACTAAGTGTCTTTTTAGTGGGTGTTGTCTTCTTTCAGGTATTTTGTGGAAAGTGCCTTCCCTGATGTGATCCAGCGCCTCCTGCAGGACGGCGTTATCCGTGACTGTCGTCTTCGCACTGCCGGCGGAGCAGACTCTGAGCTCATTACTGAGGTCATCCACAGCAAGCCAGCGGTACGCTAAGCAGGATTTCTTTGCATTTAATGAGATCTTTTACATACAATGCTCATATTCTAACTCTTTTATTTTTTAGATTTTCTCATATCAAAGTACAACAATCACAATTTCCACCCAAAATAAAGAAAAAAACCCTCCCAAAAACTAACAAAACAAGGGAAAAAATAAAATATCACTGAGTGTTCTGTAAAAATATACGATTGTCCAGAAAAAAAAAGGAGTGCTCGTCAGCTATAAAATTGCCTTCCTTATTGAGACTTTTTTATATGGTCCAAGAAAGATTTCCAGGATTTGAAAAAGTTCTGTGTTGAACCCTTTATAGCATATCGAAGGTGTTCCAATTTAAGACAGGAGTGCATGTCCTCCACCCATTGCTTGTGTGAAGGGGGTCTTGAGTTTTTCCAGGATATAAGGATGCGACGTCGAGCCAAAAGCGTAGAGAATGCCAGAGCTGAAGCTTGTATTGCAGTGACCTTGCAGTTTTGGGGAGTGACTCCAAATAGTGCTGTAAGTGGGTTCGGGAGGATCTTTATATTCCATGCTTTTGCTAGGGAGTCGAAAATCACCCCCCAGAAGGCCTGGAGGCTCTTGCACCCCCAGAACATGTGTGTGAGGGTTCCCGTTTCACACCTGCATCTTGGACACGTGTCGTCTGTCCCTGGGAAGATCCGTGCCAGTTTACTGTTTGATATGTGAAGCCTATGTACAACTTTAAATTGTATCAAACCATGTCTTATACAGATTGAGGATTTGTGGATAAACTTAGTTATCTGCTGCCACTGTGTTCCAGTTATCTCCAATCCCAATTCCTTTTGCCATTGTTTTTTCGTAATCTCTGCAGCCGTGTTAAACATGTGATATAAGTAAGAAATGACCCCTTTTTTTGAGGGATCTAGAGTCAGACATTCATCTATCCAGCTACCTGGATGAGTCTGAAGAGATGGGGAAAAGTGTTTTTTAACAAAACTACGCACCTGTAGGTATCTAAAGAAGTCAGACGAGGGCAACTTAAATTTTTCCCGTAGTTGTTCAAAGGACAAAAAATGTCCCTCCTTAAAAAGGTTTTTCAGAGTGTCAATCCCTTTATTTGCCCAGACCTGAAATGTGGAATCAATGAAGGAGGGAGGGAAAAGTACATTTGTAACTATCAGAGCTGAAAGTAAACCTTGTTTGTGTTTAAAGTGAATTCTGAATTGTTGCCATATCTTAAGTGATCCTAAAATAACAGGATTATTGGGGATTAGTTTTTTGTCCAGGGGTAGTGGTGAGGAAACAACTGAGGCCAGAGAGCCTGATATGTATGAGTCCTGTTCCATAACTGCCCAGAGTTGGATGTTCTCATTCTTCTTTGACATACCCTAGAAGATAAGTTTGTAAAGATTAGCTGCCCAATAAAAATACATGTAGTTAGGCATAGCTAGACCGCCCTCCTCCCTCCGTCTCTCTTAAATCTCCTTTCTGATATGTGGTAGTTTTTTTTATTCCAGATGAATATTGATGTTAATCTATCCAATTCTTTAAAGAAGGATTTAGGGATAAATATTGGTATGGTTTGGAAAAGGAACAAAAATTTTGGCAATATAATCATTTTCACAGAATTTATTCTTCCCGGTAGAGATAGAGGGAGGGATGACCATCTCTCTATATCTCGTTTAGCCTGATTGAGAGTAGCTTTCAGATTGTGTTTGAAAAGATCTTTATATTCTCTGGTCGCAATGCTCATAGTTGAAGGTATTTTAAAATGTTTGAATTTGTAAATAAAAAAGTGGAACTATCTTTAGCTAAGGTGTCCAATGCACAGAAGGATGTGCTTTCTGTGTTTTCTGTGTGTCACAAAAGATGTTGTGGAAAGATGCATTTGTTTTTGTTTTTGACAGATCACAAAATCGGTTGAAGAAAGAGGAAGTGCTTCCACTTCACAGCAGCCTGGTGATGGGCAAACGTCCACCCAGCAGGTTCCTGAGGACATCTTCAAATACTATGAGCAAATGGATAAAGATGAAGAAGAGGAGGAAGAGACTCAGACAGTGTCCTTTGAAATTCGCCAAGTATGCTTGGGATTGGTATCTAAATATAACCACAGTTTTCTTTTTGGCACTTTGCTTCATATTTAACAATACCAAGAAGAAATGACCAACTTTTTCTCTTTTTTTAAACCTGATTTGGTGTAGGAGATGATTGAAGAGCTACAAAAGCGTTGCATTCAGCTAGAGTACCCTCTCCTAGCCGAGTACGACTTTCGCAATGACACGGTTAACCCGGACATCGCCATAGACCTGAAGCCCACTGCTGTGTTGCGGCCCTACCAGGAGAAGAGTCTGCGCAAGATGTTTGGGAATGGACGTGCACGATCTGGAGTCATTGTGCTGCCCTGCGGTAAGCTTCCATAGAGATTTTAAGAGAACTTAGGATGACTAAAATGGCATCAGGGCATTTAATTTTTATTTAATTGAAGTATTTGGAGAGACAGATTTTTAAGTAAAAAAAAAATAGATTAAAAGTTAGTATCAATAGCTTGGAGTTCTTTAAAAAAAAAAAAATCCTGCTTTTTATTTTTACCCATTGGACTAGGTCATGCTTTTGGTTCCTAATACACCAAAAGTATAACTAGCTTTACAATCAAAACTTTTGGATTCTACTTGCTATGTTCATCCTTTACTTTTCTGTTCATAAGGAATTCAGGCAGGATCATTTATGTATGTGTTCTTTGTACTATTGCAATTGCAAAACCTTTTCAATAGATTTTTGCAAAAAAAAACCCCAAAAACCCAGTATTCGTGTAAGTTTCTATCAGTACGTCTACTTCTGACCTACAGGTGCGGGGAAATCTCTGGTGGGCGTCACGGCAGCGTGCACGGTGCGAAAACGCTGCCTGGTGTTGGGAAACTCTTCCGTGTCCGTGGAGCAGTGGAAGGCTCAGTTCAAGATGTGGTCCACCATCGACGAGTCGTTAATCTGCCGCTTCACTTCCGACGCCAAGGACAAGCCTATCGGCTGCTCAGTGGCTATCAGCACCTACTCCATGCTGGGTCACACCACCAAGCGATCCTGGGAAGCTGAAAGGGTCATGGAGTGGATGCGGAGCCAGGAGTGGGGACTCATTATTCTGGATGAGGTGCACACCATTCCTGGTGAGTTCTTTTATTTATCATGCACGCTAAAGCTGCATCTGTATGTTCTTAAAAGATATGTTTTATGGGATACTGTGGACTATTTAAAACAGTTTCAGATGCAGGGAGACGAACAGAAAGGATCGGGGCAAATGTTTTTGTGAAAGAATTGATCTTTGCATAACCACTCTGATTTCTCTGTAGCAAGAATGTTTCGTCGGGTTCTCACCATCGTCCAAGCTCATTGCAAACTGGGCCTCACTGCCACACTGGTCAGAGAAGATGACAAGATTGTCGATCTGAACTTCTTGATAGGCCCGAAGCTCTATGAGGCAAACTGGATGGAACTACAGAACAACGGATACATAGCCAAAGTCCAGTGTGCAGAGGTGAGAACTCTACTACAGTTAAGGCCACAAGGGATAAACAACATATTTCATGTTTATATCAGCCTTGGTGAGTTGCATTTTCTTGGACTTTTTACCCTGATAAATATTGAAAGGCGCAATATAAATAAAAATCATTATAATTATAATTATATTGAGTTTTTACTTTTTTTTTTTTTAGTCAAAGCTGTACTGAATGTCATTTAATAAAAACTAAACAGACCAATTGGATATGTTTTTATCAGTAATTTACATCAAAATAAGAAATATAAAGACATTATTCAGTTACTTTTATTTGGCTTTCTAAATTTCTTTTAAATATTTTCCTTTTTTTTATTACACATCTTTTAAATCAACATTCATTTTTTCAAACGTGTCTTTTTACAAATTTTTTTTTATGCTACCTAAAAGCTTGTCTGAATAATTACCGGTATTTCTAAAAACGTATTTAAAAATATTTTAATGAAAAGCCACTCTATTTACATTATATTAAAATTAAATGTCATGTTCAAAATTAAATAAAGAAATGAATACATTTTAAAATATTTCATTTTATAGCTACAGATCAGAAAAAGTCATCTGGACTTGTTTTGTTTGTTAAGGTGAAGATATTTCGCCTTTTATCCAAAGGACTTTTTCATGGATGAAGGAAAGTCTCCACAAATATGCAAGCTGCAGTTTAAGCTTCTTTATAGCCTATTTTTGTATGAATCTGCTACTATATAGAAATGAGCAAGAATTCACTTACCTTACTTGCTGCTTCTAACAAAAAGATGGAACGTAAAAAAAATCTTTCTTGTTGTGCTAAACAGTGCCGTAACTGTTGACTTGAAACATTTATCCATTAATTCTTTAACGAGGTTTGTTAGAACTTAATTAATGCTGGTTAACGTCTCAAAGATCATTAAGAGCTATTTCTGTGAGGTACAACAGAAACGGAAGGAGGAAGGATCTGCCTTTAATTATTGTTCAAATTTGCAATCTCCTCTTACATCACAAGGATGTCAGTGTTCCTACCAAATCTGCATAATACATTTGTTTATTATTGTGTTTGACTGGGATTATTTGCTCCTTTGCTGATAATGTTATCTTAGATTGTTTTCTTAAAAAATAGATCAAATTATTCATTTTGTTTGATTTTTTTCATAGAAGAAAAAGGCATTTCTTTTTGGATCCCACTTTCAGTTAAATCTGCCTGAGTGACTGAGCTGTCTTTGCTTCAGGTGTGGTGCCCGATGTCTCCTGAGTTTTACAGAGAATATGTGGCAATTAAGACGAAGAAGCGGATTCTGCTTTACACGATGAACCCCAACAAATTCCGTGCTTGCCAGTTTCTCATCCGCTTCCACGAGCGGCGCAACGACAAAATTATCGTGTTTGCTGACAACGTGTTTGCCTTGAAGGAATACGCCGTACGTCTCAACAAGTGAGTCTTCACACTTTGACTAAATCAGCATTTTGTCTTTGTGGTAAAGACTTTTTTTATGTGTTCTTTATTTATTTATTTTTTAAATATTCCCTCCAAGGCCCTACATCTATGGTCCTACCTCTCAGGGGGAGCGAATGCAGATTTTACAAAATTTCAAGCACAACCCCAAGATCAACACCATTTTTATTTCCAAGGTAACTCAGATCCTTCAACTGTACGGCACCATGTTATACTTTTGTCTTTGCATTGCCAAACCTTG
Organism: Oryzias curvinotus; assembly: GCA_023969325.1. Taxonomy (NCBI): domain Eukaryota; kingdom Metazoa; phylum Chordata; class Actinopteri; order Beloniformes; family Adrianichthyidae; genus Oryzias; species Oryzias curvinotus. Next base: position 4,955,808 of record CM043708.1, read on the forward strand.
GAGCCTGCTCTCCGTGAACAATTGATAATTCATATTAAAACAATAAAACATCCTTCTAATTGTCAAAAACACCTGGGATCTGATCCAGTGCTGCAAGCACATAGTCCTGAATTACCTCTCAATGGCTTTCAGGAACCTTCTCCAGTACTGCACCATTTTGTCACCGCTAGTCTTAATTCAGGCGGTCCTAATTGCAACCAATTAAATGTTATCATTCTGTTGCGTAGATCATCTGAAGACTTAACTCTTCAAATAACCTTTTCCCTCCTAACACCACTAACACCCTAACGAGCCTAGCCCTCGATTACTTTGCAATTATATACCTGATCCATCTGTACGTGTATTTAAATAGATTTAATTAGATTTAGGACTAAATGCGTGTGTCAGGATTTCTCACTGTGACACATCTCAAATGAGTATTTCTCATAAGTACGTCTCTTTTTGGATTAAACACATGTTAATATTTAATAGAATAGGTTGATGTATGACATAAGTAATGGGTGCATGATGCATGATTTAGGTAGGATTGCAGATATTTAGAGTGAAGTGTTTTAGGATGTACTATAACACTTAATTTTCTCTGAATATACCAATATTTAATCAACTTTTCTTTTAAAACAGTAAAAACATTTTGAAAGTTTCAAATGAATGCTGTTATTTTTTTCAATGAAACCTCACCAAGGTAATAATCCAGTGTCTTCTTGTGTCGCGTCCAAGTCCAGATAAATGTGGAGGATTGCCCCAACAAGGGCATTCAGCTTAAAACCTATGCCAAGTCTAACCTGAAGGGTTTGCTTGGAATGTGCTAGAGTTTCAAATCTGTCAGACTGGATGTTGAGGTTAAAAGCTGCATGCAAACGCTGTGTTTTCCTTTTTTTATTTTGTTTGTGCTCATCTCCGTCATTTAGGATGAATACAAAGTTTTTCTAGAATAAAGTCAGGGATGACCGGTGAAGACCTAAACAGACGTAGTTGGGAGGTTTAGTGTGCTGGTTAGGAATGCAGAAGGACCACTGGTAGTTGAATTAGTTGGAAGGAACTGGTGGTAAGTTGTACAAATGTTCTTCGAAGGAGGCAGGAAAACAGAGTGACCTTTCAGAGCCACAAGTGAATTACATCGTCTTTCGACGGAGATCTGTAGCTGCAGAGAAGTAGAACAGAAGAGCGCTGTGTAGTTTCCCGGGGTTTAAACCAGACGCCAAAGCTATAAAATCAAATTGTAGAGATCCAGTTTCTCAAATGACCACTGGAGGCTGGTTTTAAAAGTGAGCAACGTTATATCGACTCTTATTTTGAAAAGTTAGATCAATACTATTACTAAACCTTTGTTCTACTAGGTGTCAACATTTTCATGGTTTGCTTTATTTATTAACTATGACAACAGTAGGTAGGGCTATTTTTATTTTATTGTAGCTCACATTTTTGCATTATTAAAGCAGTGTTTTATTTTGATTGATTGGTGGGGTGAGCCCATGAGTGGACTTAATTAAACTCAGTTTACTTTGCCTCACCCGAGTTCAAGTCTGTTATTGAAATTCTTCCAGATCTTTAAAAAAATCCTTCAGTTTTCTTACAGTGAAGTTTTAATTTTTCTGCTATTATATAAAAACAATTTCCTTTTCAACCAGCCATTTGTTATGCTAAAATCCATTGGTTGAGTGTCTTTGTTTTCCTTCATGATGCAGAAATAGTTTGTGGTTTTTAGTATTGGCTTGTAGGGATTTACTGTGGAGTTGTATCGTACAGCAGGCCATAGGTTGTTAAACACCTCCATTGTTTACCAGAAGTTTCCTCAACTGCCCTTTAGTTCTACTCCTTTAATGGCTGAATTGAATAATTCAATTAGGCTTAAACCAGTAGAGCTTCTATTTTATACTCAGCAAGACACTGCACGCATGGCTGAGAGAATAAACACAACACTATTTTTTGCTTTGAATATTGCATACTTAATGAGACGTTAAAGTGGATAATTCTGAAAAACTCCTGGATTAATGCAGCCCATCACAGTGACAGCACGGGGGCAATAATAGAGGTGGCCATTTTTGGACAGAACAGAGAAGGAAGAACAGCTTGTTAGCATGAACCATTTCTTGGAAATAAAAATGTATGTGGGACTTTCCCTGTGATTCCCCCTGCATCTCCACACAACTCTGCTACTTGCATTACAGCTATTCCAGATGTTTGAACTGGTAAAGATAGTTGTCACAAATGGTGATTGAGACAAAAGTTTGACTTGGAATTTTTTGGGGTTTCAGGGCAATTGCGGTGCCAGTACAAAGTCTAACTCTTTGTAGTACATGAATCAGTTTGTTCAGCTCTATGCCCGTCTCTCTGTGAACGCTTCAACAGGTCGGCGACACTTCCTTCGACTTGCCAGAAGCCAATGTTCTGATCCAGATCTCATCTCACGGTGGATCCAGAAGACAAGAGGCTCAGAGACTTGGCAGAGTTTTAAGAGCCAAGAAAGGTTTGTTTGTTTCGATACGCACACATACAAACTGTATTCTCAGTCACCACCATCCCTGAATGTAAATGGATCATCTCACTGCCATTTATTGTGTTTTAAGGAATGGTAGCAGAGGAGTACAACGCATACTTCTATTCACTGGTATCACAGGACACTCAGGAGATGGCCTATTCCACCAAAAGACAGAGGTTTCTCGTTGATCAGGGATACAGCTTTAAGGTGCAGTATCTGCTTTTAACCGTACTTCCCTTTGTTTTCTAACAGAAATGTGCAACAAATTTAGTGTGGCCTTCATTTGACACTTTTTTATGTTTAAAATACAACTTTTTAAAAGTTATGGGTATTTAATGTACAGGTAGGATTTTGGTTGCATGTTGAAAGTCTATTTCATCATGATAGAAAGATTTTCAAGTAAACCACGTATCAAACTCCAGGCCCCGAAGCCTGATTTCTGACGTGTTTTCCTACTAATCCGTCATTGTAGCTTCTTCTTGGCAAGCACACACCTGATCCAGGTATTTAGCAGCAAGTAGGGCTGGGTTTCTGATAAACCTTTAGGATTCCCTTCCTTGAGGCCTGGAGTCTGATACCATTGAAGTAAACCTTTAAATGTCTATAGCACTTTATTAAAGTAATTATTTTACACTGTTCACAAGTTAGCCAATTATCTGCTAGGACAGGCAGATGCTGAGACCATGCAGGTTTTTCAGGGCAGGACTAAAACCTTAGTCACATACACCCGTACGGGGTTGTGGGTTTTTGGGTTGTCCAGGCCCGTGAAGAGTTTTAGACAGGAGCAGTGGTCTACAACCCTAGACAACTGGGTTGTAGACAACTGGGTTGTAGACACATACAATTGTTGTGCGTGTGGTGAATGTATCGTGTATTCTTAACACATGTGAACCCAGACTCATTTTTTCCTCCAAGAAAAGTATGTTGGATGTACCACAGACTAAGATGCCAGCAAAACACATTTCTGATGTTCTTCTGTTACATTGATGTCACCATGGGTTCTAATGGGTTAATGATAATATAAGATGCCAATGCCACTCTAGTTATTACCAAGGTGCAAGTACTTGCCCCTTATTGACCATGCACAAATCCCGCACAGGGTGTGCCGGTGATATGTAAGTGTCCAGAGGACACACCCAAACTTCGCTCTGATTGGCTCTAACAGTCGGGCTGCAGAACCCAAACTTATGGGCCCCTTGAACAGTCTGCAGAATTTTTGAGGGTTTGTAAAAAAAAAAAAAAAAACTCTACGGGCTCTTTGAGCGGTCTACAACTTGATATTTTTTGCGTGCCCTGAACAAGTTTGTCCAACTTTCACCCCCAGACAGCCTGTATCTAGACGTGAGGACAGTTGTGGCAAAGGATTAAGTCTCCAGAACGGATTCCCTTAGGTTTACTGTAGGTTAAAGGAAGTACAAGCCTCCCTGTATAAGACAAACAAGCCTTAACCAACAGGTCCCTGATGATTCAGCCCTCATCACTTTCTATCACAAAAGCACATTTCTCAATAGGAGGAGTTATTCAGATATTGTCTCCGTACCGTTTAGCTTTAGGGTCAGTTCTGTTTGGACAGGATGTGGGGCTGAGCCTGTAGCACCACCCTCTTCAAAGGCTCAGGTTCTTCATCCAGCATGAATGCTCCCTGGCCCATGCAAGGCAATAAAATGTCTATGCATGGCGTGCTCTGGTATCAGTAAAGTCCTCTTGATTGCAAACCATCCTGATGTAATCTGTTCTGAATGATCTGATGCTACACTTGAATGCCTCCCACCTCCTTATAACATTCCTTCAGATGAGAGATTTATTATTTGCTACAGTAACTCCTTTGCCCTTTTTTGGGGCTTTTTAAGTCTCTGTTGCTGGTAAGACTCAAAGTTCAGCGATGAGTTCCTTCAGAGAACATGAGGTTGGAAACCACTCAATAGCCTGGTCAGGTCATATGAAGAACATGTTTTGGTTCAAGAAGCAGATGACCCAGTGGGCCATTACTGGATCAAAGACATTGGGATTTTTTTATTTACTTTTACAGCATGATTATGTAGTTTCTGACTAAAGACTTAATAGTTGAACATGTACATTCAAAAGAATAAAGTAATATTTAGTCCATTTACAAATGATACCGTGTATTTTCGATTCGGAGTGAAATTCCAACCAAAATCTTTAAATCCACGACTTTAGATTTTGTTTGGCATCTTCATGATGAGAATATGGTGATACCTAAAAGAGCTACTCTTCTTTCTGATCCTCTTGGCAGTCAAGAGTTTTGTGTTTGGCTTTCTCTGCTTTCTTGGCGTTCATTCTTACAGTGAGCTGCCAGCCTTTTGGTTTTATTGAATCTTGCCTGGTACAGATTTTTGTTGCTGCTTGTCAAGATAGTTCCAAAATCTCCGTACACCCAGTGGAACTGGTGGCCATGAGGGGTCAACTAACTAGAGCGGGCAGCAGCTGTTAAATGAGAAGCACAGACTTTTCCCGCTGTTGGAAATGACCCCTTGATGCTCATTTTCTAAGCCAAACTAAAAGCTAAATTTGTTCAACTCATTTCCATTTCTTTAAAAAGAACCGGTTCACAAATGAGCTCATCTCAAAGCATCACACAGAAAGCAAAGACCATCATTCGTAGCATTCTATTGGTTGTTATAACCCATAATAATTCCAACATAGTCAGATTATATGAATGTATGATTGTGGACTAAAAAAAGTATACAACACTTTACTTTACTGAGCAAGCAAAGGGTAACAGTGGTGAAGAAAACTCCAGCAGACCTAAACATAAGGGCGACCATCTGTTGTGACTGGTTGTGGTCTGACAAGACAGAAAATTATTTTCAATGAGAGAAGAAGAAACAGATGAACTAACACAACATCTCTGGAACAGCTGTTACAGGACAAAAGAAAAAGGTTAGTCATTCTGGGAGCTGAGGACCAGCAAGCAGATGAGGACAAAGTCACCCAGCATTTTTTGCAAGAGAAAAGAGATGGCGTTAGTAACTGCAATGGTCAGAGAACACAATGGAGACAAACAAACATCTGCTTTAATGCAGAACACAACTGATCACAGGTGGAGTGGGAGAAAGCTAAAGGCAGGGGATAAAACCCCAGGAAAATCTGTTACAGAACAAAATAAAGTTAGTTTCCATAACAACAAGAATATGTATATGAAAATGCCTTTTAACAGAGAAAAATATTTACTTTCTTACTGGCGCTTATGTGTATATGCACAGAACACAAATCCCTTTCTGTGGTTCACCTTTAGCCAACTGTAATTGACCCAACTTGGTGGAAGCAAGCTTGTGATTGGAGGTTTTTTGTTTGCACCGCATGTACCATAAAAAGGCAGACAGTAGAGAGCACAACAGGAAGTGAAACTAACAGTTTGCCAGAAATCAATTATTTACTTCCTGATTGATTTTTCTACCTTTATACAGACATAATCTCGTTTGTATCTGTAGTTTTGAACCAATACTGTGCATCTCTTATCCTTTACATCTTTACACCATCAGCTGTGTACGCGTTGCAGTAATCTCTGCGACAGCTGATGTTGTTGCAGAGATTACTGCATCACCATCAGCTGTGGCAGTGCTCTACGCAGAGGAGCCTTTGCAGGACATCATGGAGAGTTAGTTGTTGCCCTTGCAGGAGACTTCCCCTTGATGGATCTTAGGAGGCAGCTACAGCTATAGCACATCTTGGTTCTACCAACCCCACTGGAATTTGCTTGGATGACGTTAAATACAAACTATTTTGCTGTAGTTTGCTCTCTTTGCCTTTTCCTCGAATGGGTGTAGGTGCAATGCAGTGAAGGCTGAAATTGGGTTTTCCTTTTATTCAATGGGCTCCTCTCAAAACATCTGTATTTAAAGCATCAGAAACCTGCTGTCGCCCGTTCTCCTATCAGTAGGAGCAGTTCTGCTGGGCTTGAAGAGACTAAGCAACACAAACAGACAAGTATTTGGACTTGGCTGTCAAAATCTACATGAGATGCATAACACAAATATGTATTTTTTTGGTGCTGGAAGCTTTTTTCCCAAACCACCTCCTGTTTGCAACGGCCTTGGAACCAGTAAACATTATATACTTGAAGTTATTTACAAAAACTGAATTTGATTGGGTTAGGGACATACATTCAAGATTATACTGGGCTTAACAGCTTAAAAACTGAACTGCAGACTGCACACAAACCCTATCCTACAACAAAGATTTCTGTGTCATGTATTATGGGTTTGTTAATATAATGTACATGCTGTTAACCCTATGCAGTTAAACCCCCTTTATAACGCATTTTATTCAAATATACTATAGAGCGAAAATCAAAAAAGTGAATACAAAGTTCATTGGGAAGGAGATTCCTACAATTAGGATTATAAATAACTGATAATAAATTAAGAGGAGGGGGGAAATACCTCAGTAGTATCTGAAGTGTTGCCCCTGAAGTCTGTAGTCAGTTTAAGGTACAAAAAGCACTTAAGTGTGCACTTATGTGATTGATATTGATAATTAAAATGAAGAAATTGGAAAGCCAAACGAAAAATGTCCTGTTCTCTTATCTCTATGAATCACTGTGTTAATTTGTTACATCATATTAAATCATTTTTTCCTAAATCAACTTAAAATAGATTTATTGTTGTAGCATAAAATATTCTTCTAACAGTAAGGTCTTAAAAAGATTTGGAATGAGCTTTTTAAACAAAACAATTTTTAGTATCAACCTGAGGAAAGGTGTTGGGACAATAGAAACGTAGAAAGACTCGTTTCTGAGACTTCAGGGCTGTGAAATTAAATGAAAATAAGGGTCAGCTATTTTACTGAGCCTCTTACAGTAAAATTCCTACGCGTAGCCCAGTTTATAATCAGACGTTTTTTTCTATATGCGTTGGTGGAGCCGCATCGAATTTACAGCTACTTACTCATTTCTTTTAATTCGTTAACAAACAAGGATTTAATCGGACTGTGTTTTCCTAGAAACTACTGAGAATATGCTAGAGCTGAGGAGGACTTCGAAATTAGATTAGAAGGTGACGTAATTATCACACAAATCCCATTTATTGTCTAATTGCCTTACATCTCTATCTTTTTCAGCCCTTAACTTATTACTACTTGCAGGTTGAGAGCTGAAGTTAAGCCAGGCAATGTGATGTGTGGCTAGCGCTGCTATAAACACGTGGCCAGGGATTATTTCATTTAAATCTCTTTTGACCACTATAATAAAAGATTCACAAATGTCTCACCATCTTAGAAAAAGGATGATGAAAGATTTTTGTAGAGATTACCAGCATTTTTCTTTCGTGCGCCCCATTTCACATAGTTTGGTTAATCAAATCTTTTATCCCCCCCCACCCCCCCACCCCTTTTGGATCACTTTGCATCTATTTACAGTGATTGACATTAAATTTCTGTTCTTTTCTCACTGCATCCGTGGTTACTGTTACTTAAGAAGACTTGAGTGTTGTCATCTTCAGAAGTTACATTAGTTTGGAGGAAACAAAGACCAACAACTCAGTAAAAGTTCGTAAAAAAAAAAAGAAAAAAGGCTATGAATTTTAGACATTTTTTCTTTTTTTTAAACTTGTGATAGATTTTTTTTGCAACAACTACAGTCTGTTTGACAGCACATAAGGTTACTTTGTTTAGCCAAACCAAAGAATTTTTCTAGTAACATTTTGTTTTTACGACATTTACATTTTTTCTTTTTAATTTGAAATGGTTTATTTCAATCAATCAAAGCAAGGATAATGCACAAAACAATCCAATCAGCAGTTATACATTCATATAAAGACGTATCAAACTTAATTAGACATTAAATCAAAGATTGCTTGAAAGGGAGTGGAAGGAAGTGAATTTATATAACCCCACTCCTGTTGATATGTTGTTATGTTGTTAAAGTGGTCGCTTGAACTTCCGTTGCAGAGACTGGATGGGAACGTAGCATGAATGTGTGGCCCTTTGCAGATGATCCCCTAAGTGTATCAAATGAATCCCAAGATGTTCTTGGCTCCTACTAGGAACAGGGGATCATCACTCAGGATTAATATCTGAGTTTTCCTCATCTGCTCCAACTGTTCATCCACAGGTGATAACAAAGCTGGCAGGTATGGACGAAGAGGACTTGATGTTCTCCACCCGAGAGGAACAGCAGCAGCTGCTTCAGAAGGTCCTAGCTGCTTCAGACCTGGACGCGGAGGATGAAATAGTGGCAACCGAAGTGGGCGTTCGACCACAGGTAAGTAGTTATTTAAAAAAAAAAAACCCTTAAAGACATAAATATATATAAATAGAATTCATTTAGAACTTTTATTAATGTATTTAGGATTAGAAGAATCAACCCTGTAATGAACTAAAGCAACATGTTTGTTCAGCTTAGGACCCAGTTATAAGGAGGTATAGACAGTTTGGTCTTAACTTTCTCAGCAGGTGACGACACCACCACGTTGTTGTTTAGCCATTTGTCTATTGTTGACCTAATAGAAGGTGGTGGAGCAGGGGTCTGCAGCCATGAATGCTAAAACTGTGATTTAAGCCAGTTTCTTACTCAAATCCAGTGAGAGCTGCATTGTCCCACCTCTACTTATGTTTAGTTGCCATTGACCCATTCATTTATTATCAAATGTAGCTTTTAAAAATTAACAATCATTGAATTATAGTGATTAAAAAATGTAGTTATAAAGTGATATATTTTTACATATATAACAATAATTTTACTTTTGTCAGCAGCATAAGTTCGTTTCAAAATAAAATACACCCTGTGTCAAATAAGACACAGATATGCTGTAGCAGATTTAGAGAGTTAAGAACTGCAAGAAAGTCAAGTTAAACATGACATTTTCTGTTTTGACTTTTGGTGCACCCTCATTTGTTTTCCCCTTTTCCTATTGGCAATAAAAATGACAACATTGGTGTGGAATAAAAACATATCTATAGAACTATTATAATTTAAGAGCTTTGCCTCTGAACAGCAACTAGACTCTCGTGTGCAGCAGAAGATAAGAATATGTGCATCATTTTGCTTAATCATTAAATGTTAAAAATCTAAACATGAATGATTATTTTAAGATACACAATAGAGCCACTGGTTCCAGACTCCTGTGGTGGAGTCATGCAGCTCACACCAAAAGAAATGTTTTTTTTAGCTACCCCCGCATCAAATGAAGAAGTAAGGCAAAGTAATACTTTTTCAATATAAGGAATGTTGCTGCGGCTCACGTCATCAGCTTTTATTTAAGAAAAAAAATTCATTTTTGGTTTCGAACACTTGTACTTACTTTTTAATTTCATTTTTTTTACCAGGTTTCAAGGCGAGCGGGCACCATGAGCTCCATGTCAGGTGCAGATGACACCGTCTACATGGAGTATCAGAGCAAAAGCAACAAGGCTTCTTTTGGCGCTAAGAGTGTTCATCCTCTGTTCAAGCGCTTTAGAAAGTAGCTCTGTGTTTAGTATGGATTTAGTGTTATTGTTCCAGCCTTTCAAAATAAAAGGATCAATAAGAAATACTTGACTGGAATTTTTGTTCTACATATTTTTTGATGCCAGAAATAATTTACAGTGGTGTTTCCTTTATACCTTGTCTTGTTCATTAAATGTACATTAAACTGCTTTAAGTGGGAAAACCTGTAAAGCTGAAATAATGGAATCCTAGACCTCATCTTGTGTTTAGTTGTTGACAAGACTAACCTTGAAAGTTGACTGATTATGTCCTTTTACTATTTCTTAATGGCAGATTTGATGTTGTTTCTTATCCAGAGGTAAATAAAACATATGATCTATAATAATAATAATTGATTTATATGAAGGGCATGAAAAGAAAAAATTCTGATTAATCAAAATCCACCAAGTGCTTCTCTAGCAGATCTGTCATCACATTTCTATCTTGTAATTGACATCTTTGAGGCTTCAAACAGTGCCAAAGTACATGGTTGCATCTTGTATAAATGTAAGCGTTCCATACATGCTCTCTGTACCAATGACCCTCCAGTTGCAGCCATGTAAAACATTTTCTTTTAAAAACAGGGCACAGGGGCATGGAAAGGCCTCGTCTGTTACCTTTTACCTTAGGGAACTTCCACTGATTGGTTTAGAGGGAGTAAATTGTATTAAGGTAGATTTGACTCAACGTGTTTGTTAAGTGTACACGGTGATAGTTATCAATGCTGCCAACTCCGAGCTCATTCAGAACACCCTGCAACAGTTTGAAAAGCAGCTTCTCCACGTGTCGATGTGTCCTCAAAGTCGGTCAGAGTACGGTAAGTGTCCTGAGGAAACACCATGACGCTTTACACTGAGCCCAACATGCTGATCAGTTTAAGTGTCGATGAATGAATTAACTCAGGATACCCAAAGAAGATAACTAAGGTCTCATAGGTGTTGCCTTTATCTTTCACAGAAAAATGTTCTGGAACCATGTGGCCTTTAGGATGAAAAAAAAACTCCAAGAACACGGAGAAGTGAATCTTACGGCAGGGGTAAAATGTATTAGGTTTTAGATCCTCTAAAAAGAACACAATTTATCTGAGGTCTAAATCTCATCCTTTACTGACGTTTTCAAATATTTCTGTGTTCTACACCCACACCCCTTGTAGTCTGCTTGTTTCATTTGAACTCTTAGTTTTAGTGCAAAGGTTTGTGAAGAAATTCTTGGAAATTCAGTTTTAATCTTAATTTTCTGTATATATGTCCTCCATCATTAGAAAAATACTAGAACATGTTAAAAAATACACCCAAATTATCATGAGGTCTTTAAAGTTTTTTTTTAATAAAATGAAATTAAAACTTGAAACATAAGGTAATTCTGAAATGAATTTTCCTAATTGTTAAATTTTGGTGAAATGTGGGTTTTATGTTTACTGCTGAATCTGCACAACTTAAATATCTATCAAACTTAAAAAAAAAAAATCTCAGGCACTTTTATTTTTTTACTTTATATTTTGAATTTCTCATTTCTTTGCAACCAAAACTCTTCTAATTTTATATGTACAAAAATGATGACAGTAGTTTAACTTTGTGCACAAACTGTAAATGGTAAATATTTTTCTCTTTATGAAAGGATTTTCCAATAGTGGTCTTTTCCTATATTTATAGAAACATTTTCGCTATACTTGTTGTATTTATTTTGTGGTCTAATGTTGCTTAAAAAACATGCAAAAGGTACTTTCTGCGTTTTTCTTAAATTACAAAACGTTTTTCTCAGTTCTGCATCCTAGGGCCCCTCAGTGGATTTTGCGCAGCAGAGCGCGTCAGTCAGTGCTCCTCCTTAAAACGCAGTTTAGACAGGGGTCGGTGATGGGAGGGTTCAGATTAGGTTGTAAAAAATGAACAGTGGCAATGAAAGTCCTTATATGCCCTTGAATTACGTGAACGTCTTTCCCTCTTTCGGTGTGTGTGCTTGTGATGTAACTGTCCATAGGCACGTTGTACTGCGCCCCTTTTAGTGACAGAGTAGCCTCGACAGACTTTTAGGGAAACGCCCACACCCGAATACAGCAGACATCCCTCCCTTTCTTTGTAGCGATCCTCCAATCCTCATCCACCGAGGTGGTACAAGACACTATTTAAATGAGTCCCCTAATGCAAGTTCACATGTGCTGAATCCATGCACTTGTGGATTTGGAAGCTCCACTCCTATAACTTGAGACATTCATCTCTGAGAAATCTCTGCAAGTCCGAGGAGCATCCTGAAAATGGCTCTGTTGAATAGTTTTGCTGCTGCAGGCTTGAAGAATCTTCAAGCCTGGCTGGACAATCAATCAGCGTATCTTTGTCTTACGCGCGTTACACAAGTCTGCAGCCAGCGAGGCTTTGGAGATCCCCGCAACCGGAGAGGAGACCATGTCAGGCAGGCTGATAGAGCCCACCATGCCCGTTGATGAGAAGACGGAGCTCAAGACCTTGAATGATATGCCGGGACCCAGCACTCTTTCCAACTTGATCGAGTTCTTCTGGAGAGACGGCTTTAGCAGAATTCACGAAATTCAGGTAAAATGCCCATCCAAGTCCAGTGTTCTGAACTGTTATAGCTTTAAAAAGTAAGCGTTTTATTTTTTATCAAGATCTGATGAAAAGATGTTATTTACTAAAAGCAACACATAAATTTTACTGATGCGTAAAAATGGCCGAGTTTTGCGTAAAGGCGCACCGGGAGCTGGAGCTCGACCCCAGACTGTTTGCAGCGCTAAAGTACACGTTTAGTAATATTTTTATGCAGGTATGATATAAGAGGTTCTAATAAGGATGCGCATTATTTGACCACAGTTTGTTTTTGAAATATTTGTGGGATTCCCCCCCCAGAAAACAGTAGTTAAATTAGAAAATAACCCCACCCCCTTCCCCCCCGTGGAAGTGGTTACAAAACCTGCTTGTTGGCACAAAACAAACTTCTTTCTACCCCTGCATACGCTTTCTCTCGTAGATCATTTTAACATTTGGATTTTATCCACAGAAAGAATTTTTAAAAATGCAGACATTAGATTTTCTTTTTGCTCTTTTCTTTTTTTGGGATGTTTTGATGTGCATTTTTAGAGTCACAATGCAGAACAAAGAAAATAGAATCAGAAACATTGCCACAGGTAATCATGCCCTCAGGCAGCCACACGTTTTCTATTTTTGTTTTGTAAAATCATGTAGTTCCTTTTTCACAACCTGGATTACACATTTTCTAATAGAGATTGATTATAAATGTGTCTTCATTTTTAAATTGTTATGTCAGTGTTACTATCCCAAATGAAGAAAGCTTTTAATTACAAAGTCAAATAAACTGCAAGTTTTTAACCATTTCTTTTTTGTTTATTTTTGTCTTGCAGTTAGAGCATCGAAAGAAGTATGGAAAAATCTTCAAGTCCCGTTTTGGACCCCAGCTGGTGGTCTCTATTGCAGATCGTGGTCTGGTGGCCTGAGGTTCTGCGCGCCGAGGGCGTGGCACCCCAGAGAGCTAACATGGAATCCTGGCATGAGTACAGAGACATGAGAGGTCGTTCCAATGGCCTCATCTCTGCGTAAGTCTTCTTCAACTACTGAAATTCGAGCGCTACAGTGTAACTCCTCTGTCTTGGTCTTCTTCTATATGCAACAGAACAGACAACATTAGATTATCTAAAATGCAACAAATACATGTTTCAGTAAAAAAAAATGTTAAGGATAATTCTCCAAAATAAATGAATTGATACCAGCTTGCAGATATAATGATGTATGAGTGTTTGCCAAAATGGCCTTTGACCTCTGGCTTTTGCGCAGTGTAGACGTCAGTGGCAGACATTTTGTTGCTGAGATGAATCATTTTCAAAAAACTGTTGTTTGTCACAGATGGATTACAAAATCAGCATTTGCCCCCCAAAAAAGAATACAGTGTATGAAATGTGGTCTGTATACATGAAATTCTTTTAGCTCACTCCAAATTTTATTTTTCATTTTATTTTATTCTTCGATTTTATAGCTGGAGTCTTTAAAATTAAACTTTTTGTGTTGACTCTGCGAAAGTCTGACGGGAAGTCAGTTACGTGGTAGAATGGCAATGGTGATAAATAAGCATCTCTTTATCTTGAAATTATTGTTTGAGTTTTAAATAATAGATGTCTTGTTTATGTTCTTATTGTTGACTGAAAATACAACTTTTTGTGGGACTTAGAGATGTTTGTCGACTCAAGTTAAACCAAGTGAAGTAAATGTTCCTCTAAATTAGGCAGGAAATTAGTTTTCCTGCCAAGAGGCCAACATCTCTTGAAACTATTTAAAGTAGTTTGGAGCAAAGGATTCTTCTATTGGGATCTATCGTTTTTTTTCTTTTTGTTTTTTTTTTCTCAAACATTGGTTGCTTTTTCTTTTCCCCTCAGCCGTTGTACCTCCATATACTACTGGACTCTGTCTTTAGTTTTAGAAACCCACTTAAGATTCATCAACAAGTACCGTAACTAAAGAATACGAGAAAGGGGATGCTTTGCAAGAGACTTAGTCTTTTGTCTACACATACTTGTTGTTTCTCTTAAGCATTTCCCTCAATTTCCTGTACAAAGTAAAACATAGTGTGTGCCTTTCAAACTCTGTCATCTCCTATTTTTTGTATGCAAATTACTTACAAAACAGAAAAATAACTGGTTAAATACTTCTTCTCAGTACTTATAATCTTGGTAAATACTTTGATGTGGCTTCAAATAAATTACCCACAATCCCTTCACTGCGTCCAAAAAGGACAAAAAAGCTATTTCTGACTATATCTGATGAAAAACTTTGCCCTGTACTGACTGTTTATAAAGTCAAGTTATAAATATAAATATCACTTGTTTTGCAGTGAGGGAGAGGACTGGCTGAATATGAGGAGCGTCCTCAGGCAGCTCATCATGCGGCCCAAAGATGTAGCCGTCTTCTCTGACGATGTGAACCAAGTTGTAGATGATCTGGTGACGAGGGTGTACACTTTACGTGCGCAGGAATCTGACGGAGCAACTGTCTTTAATGTGAACGACCTCTTCTTCAAATATGCAATGGAAGGTTGGTGAAGATCCTTGGACTTGATTTACCTATGAGCCAGTTTAAATTTATGTAAGAAGAATAGAACGCTTGATATACTAGACAGAAGACTGAAGTGAAAGAAGTTAAATAAATCCTTCATTTCTTTATGGTGCTGATGTATACAATATTTGTTGCCTTTTATTTTAAATAATGAAGAAAGTAAACTAAGCTTAACTAATTAAAAGGTAACTGACGTCTGAAATGCAACGCAGCAAAACGGTCCAAAAAAAGTAACTAAGAAGGATCCGAAGTGTAAAAAGCTTTCATGGCTGGCTGCCAGCTTTCAACCCTCGTTTCCCTCTGACTTCACAGGTGTGGCCTCTATTTTGTATGAGTGCAGACTGGGATGCCTGGAAAACAACGTTCCTCAAAAAACACAGGACTACATTGGAGCCTTGAACCTCATGTTCAGCTCATTCAAGACAACCATGTATGCTGGAGCAATCCCCAAGTGGCTGCGTCCCATTATTCCCAAACCATGGGAGGAATTCTGTAGTTCCTGGGATGGTCTTTTCAAATTCAGTAAGTTTTTATTCTGCGCAAAGACTTTTTATTACTCTAAAATTATCCAATTAGTATAGATGGGCTTTAATCAATTCAATTATGTGATTGTAAAGTTTTATCCAGTGAAGCAAATCTAAACCGTTTTCCAAAAGAATCCTGGAACCAAAAATAGGACAAGTTGATTTTGTAATAAATCTCTGGATGTGTCCCCGTTGTGGGAGTATGGGATCCATTTTCTTGCCTAACTTGCTCTTTTTCTCCTCCTTTCCCACCCTCCCTCATCTTTTTCCCCACCTATCCCACCTTTTCTGCATGAACCTAATCCTAGGCATGATTCATGTAGATAAAAGGTTCAACGATATCAAGGCCCAGCTGCAGCGGGGAGAGGAGGTGAAGGGCGGCCTGCTCACGCACCTGCTTGTTACAAAAGAGATGAGCATTGAGGAGATATATGCAAACGTGACAGAGATGCTCCTGGCTGGAGTTGACACGGTGGGTCCTTTCAAAAGTGTTCGGAAAGGTGTTTTAGATTTTGAGGGTTTGATTTAAAATGAGGGTTATTGAGTTTGCATGGCTGTGCCAGTCCTTCTGTGTGTGTCAGTGTTTAGTTTCAAGTGTTGAGTTTCTGGCGCCACATCTGTGCCTGTGTAGCCGTACCAGCGTCAGGTCAAAGCAATGAATCAGGAGGTTAGACAGTGACAAACTTGTTCTCACTCTAGATTTGGTTTCTCATCATTTGTCTCCGTCTGTTAGATAAACACAGGGGGTCCTTTGTCTTGTCCCCTCCCCTCTTTGTCAGACATCTGTGTTTTGCATTCACGTTTCCACATTGCAACCTCATTAGATATTTGGTGCACGCTCGTAACCAAGCTTGCAGATCAAATTTAAGACGGGTTCCATTAAGAATCCTATTGAAGAAGTCGTGCACCACTTTTTGGATAGATTAAACAATAGGAAATAAGACGTATGGGAAGGAGGGGCTCACAAATACACACTTCAAGAAGCATCAATTTAAAGATGTTTGCAGAAAACACTCAGCAGATTCTTTGTCAGATTCATATTGTCCACCACGCTCCTAGTTACTGCCTAATTTGTTTGGGGAAGCTGTCAGATTAATGAGAATTATGGGGGTAGAGTGTTTTGTGGTAAGCTTGGGACCACAAGATAAAAGGGTGTGTGTTTTTGTTGAACTTGTTGAATTGGTCTCATCCTAGCGGGGGGTAGACAAAGCTATGCCATTACCTGACCCTGTAGTGCAATTGCCTTTCCTCAGTGCACAAAAGAGCTGTCAGGACATATTAGCCACAGCCAGAGTAATTGCACAGTCTGGGCAGAGGTGAGATAGTGGGAGGGGGCTGGGAAATTGGCATAATACGAAGAAAGGAGGGAAAAACATGCCTCCTGGATGATGGGTGTTGCAAAAAAATAAATAATAAAAGAAAAGATGTGGGGAATAGATGCTAAAGGTCCTCCTTTCAGAGCTGGCTTTATGAGCTTTTGTCATGCAACTCCTCCCTGGCTAGGTCTTTCTAGCATCAGCGTTGATTTAATGCCAGAAGTATGTAAGAGGAGGGAATGATACGGTGAAGAGGGTGGTGGAAATGCTGGAGAAGAAGACGACACCATGCAGCTTTATTATTATAATTACTTTTTGTAAATCACTTTGTTTTATGCTTAACTTTTTAAATCATTCCATTTCAACAAAGCTGTCCATTCAGCAGCACCTCCCAACATCCTTTTGGTGGAAAAGTGAGGGGGCTGTATCCAAACATCGGCAGCATTTGTTTTTGTATCAGAGGGTTTAAAACCGATGTTCCTATCAAACGGTCATCTGCCCACTTCATTCAAATTCAGTTGTCTGTAACATGTGAGTCACGCTAAGGGAAACAGAACAGTGGATGATGGAGTGTGGAGGAGGAGGAGAAGGGGGAGTTTGGGAAGTCTTGAGGCTTTTTGCCAAAAGTTTCCGTGAGCCTGTTAAGAGCTTGGCAATTCCTTTCTCACTTAAGCAATTTGATGATTGAGGTTATTTTCAGTTTTGTAATTAAATTAAAGAACTCTCTGTAATGCTAATTAATGTGACATAACTGAGGATCTCCTGTTTCGTGCGCAACAAGTATAAAAGCTCCCATATCAGCTAAATTTCGCATGTTACAAACCTTTAGAACACATGAAACTCATGAAAATGTATTTTCAGGAATAAACATAGACATTAGAAGACAGATGTGTTAACTTTTGTAATGTTTTTTTTTCTATTTAGACATCCTTCACTCTGTCCTGGGCCACCTATCTGTTAGCCCAACACCCTGACATACAAGAGCAAATCCATAGTGAAGTCACACGGACTCTGGGCCCGGGAACAGTCCCCACAGCTGAGGACGTCTCTCAGCTGCCTCTTATCAGAGGACTTGTGAAAGAGACTCTCAGGTATGTGCTACCTAGGTTTATATGTTTGCAGTGTTGTAAGCAACACGGGGAAAACTTTGTGCTTGCTCTTGTATAATAGATTCACAGAAATAATTTTATTTTTGCTATCAATTTTTTTTTCTTCTCGTCATGTTATCTAAGAATAACTGTTGAAACTGTAGAGTGCTGTTGAATAACAGTCTTTGTGTTTGCCATCCTGGGAGCAGACTCTTTCCAGTTCTCCCAGGCAACGGACGGATTATCCAGGATGACTTGGTGGTCGGCGGATACTTTATCCCCAAAGGGGTAAGGCTAAGCAGAATACTTTCTCGAGTGTGCATGCATGTGGAGGAGAAAAGGGTTTCAAACAAAGTCAGAGGAAAACGGTTAATTGGAACAAGATGCAACATGATACTGCTTTACTCACCATTTTGCTTTGTGTCTGCTGGGAATCTAGCAATCCAACTGTTCCCCCTGTACTGCTAATTTTTTTATTCCTCCTTTTTTAATGTCTTTTTTTAATAGACTCAGCTGGCCCTGTGCCACTACTCCACATCACTGGAGGAGGAGAACTTTCCCGAGGCCTTAGAGTTCCAGCCACAGCGCTGGGTTCGTAAAGATGCCTCTGATCGCGTTGACAACTTTGGCTCCATTCCATTTGGCTACGGCATCAGGAGCTGCGTTGGCAGGAGAATAGCAGAGCTGGAGATGCATCTAGCTCTCATAAGGGTACTAATTCACTCTTTGCACACACACACACTCGTAGTAACATAAACATTTACAACCATGGTATGAAAGTATGTTTAGGTGTGCATGATGCAGTCATTTAGAAGCCAGATGCAGAAGGACAAATGTGCTTTTAAACTGGATGTTCTGGAAAGAGAAAAAGTGACCTTAAATTTCAGACTTTGTCACTTCAAGTGTAAACATGCATTGTAGTTTTTACAGTTTTGGCTTCTGAGAAAAGCTATATGTTATTACAAAATCAAGATAAGACAAGGAAAAGTTTTTGAAACAGACTGCAGCCTCTGTAAACTGAATCATCTCTGAATTAACTCTATAACCCTCGCCTTGGATCGACTTCCTCTATACTCCTCTGGGGAGTAAGGAGAGGTTTTCACAAAGCCATTAAGTGACTCATTCCTCATTTCCCCTGAATCTCACAGCCCTTCTTGAAATTTTTGTCTACAATGACAAAAGCCAATCATAAACGATATGTTTGTCCTGAAACGTACAAACATAAAAGGTTGTGTTTTTGCTTCTTTTTCAGCTGATCCAAAAATTCCGCATCGAAGTGTCTCCTGTCACCACTGAGGTCAAAGCCAAAACCCACGGCCTGCTCTGTCCATCTGCTCCCATCAACCTTCGGTTTGTCGACAGGGAAAACTAAATGCAGGCTTCTCTGCTCGGAACATTCCACTGTACTGGATCTTTATTAACCAACTTGCAGAGCCTAAACTGAGGTTTTACTCAGACAAGAAACGTCTTAATTGTTTGTTAGGAAACACAAACTGCACAAATGTAAACTGTAAACACTGTTTTTTAATGAATGGTTTTGACTTGGTAAAGACAGATTTATGACTTATACTTCATTCCTATTCAAAACACTGAGCAAAAAGTGAAGTATTTCATTTACTCTGATCATTCATTACATCTTAAGCAGCCTTCAAGTAAATGGAAATGTGTGACCATGTAAGCACACGTGTTTCAGCTTGTAGTTTGTCGAAAGGCAGCTGTAAATGCATTGAATATTAGCTGTCTAAGGTTGAGGTGTGCCAAGCTTTACTTTCTAAAAATGCTGTTTCTGTGGGAAACCAAACTAAAAGGCTTCTGTTTCATTTGGCACCATAATCACTGAATACATTCAAATTGAGAAGGGAGACAATGTAAAACTAACTGCATTCTATATATTCTTCATCCAAATTAAATTTTTTAGTAAAACTTTTAATTACATTTTTGATTAAGGCAGTTTTTAAATTATAAAATAATATTCATCTAAATAAATCTTAAATTTATGTATTGGTTTTACAAGATTGAAGGTGTGTTTGTCATGCTCAGATCACTTGGATTACAGAATGTGTTTAGTAATTTGGGGTAATTTTTACCATTTGAGGGGATAATTTTTTAGAAGGAACATGCATGTCTGGGAATGAATCGCTAAAAAAGGAAAAGCAAAGTTATAGGGATCATGCTGTGAACATGAAGGAAACTGTAAACATTTTGTATACGTTTTTTTATATTTTGTCTACTTGTTTGTTTGTTAGTCGCTCCAGTGAAGATTGGACTTAATAAACCTGTATATGTTATTGTGTGTTGTACTCTAAGAAGACTTTTCAGTTCTTACTGTTGAAATATCACTCCTAAGGCAGACATATTTTGTAAAGTAAAAAGTGAAAATAATGTTCCTCCCATTAAGAAAGAAAATTGACATTTAAATGATGATTCTTGATGCAATGATGATTCTTTGCATTCTTGATGCAAAATAATAATGCAAGATCAGAAAACGCCTTTAGAAAAAGGGGAAAAAATGATGTTAACATTATCTGACGTAGGTGGTGACTTTTATGCGTCACTTTCAATATGTGCTTGTGCAATAGGATATATTAACATTATTACCCAATACAAGCAAAAAAAAAGTGTATATTTATGCTGATATCCTGAAATCTCCAATAAATGAAAGTTTGAAGAACCTTCTCAGTTACTTTTTTTCTGCTTTCCAGTTTCTGTGATGTCCCATCTGCTTGTACAGTGTTTCATTAAGCAAATATTCTGAAATAAAAACTATCTTTTAAGTAATAGTGTTTTTATTCCAAACACATTTTCTTAAAAATAAAGAAAAAATGAAAAATAATAATTATACAGTCTCTTTTAAAAAAAAGGGCTGTTCAGAAACATTTGCCAAGTAACACACAAGCCCACTAGTTCTATAGTCAGGAGACGGGTCTGCACGGGTCGGCTTCAGAGTCACATGTGGCTCTTTTACCCCTCCATAATGGCTCTCTGGCTGAAGAAAAGGAAAATAACAATCATTTTTTGAATTAAGGTTCACTTACTTTGAATGATTCAGTTTGGCATAGAAAGTCTTAAAGTCTTAAAGGGAAATCATAGCAGGTTCTGTCAAAAGTAAAAAACAATTTCACTTTTTGAGTAAATGCTAGGTTGTCTTTATAAATCTTCTTTTGTTTAGGCCAAAAAATAAATGTTTCTCACATTTATTATAAAATAACAATTTGATGCATTAAAAGCGGTGTCAAATGTTCCTAAAGAGTAAAATAGGACTTTGAAGCTTGAGCAGAGGTGAAATAATAACCCTGACATTTTTGGACGCTGAAAAGAAAACCCACACATACAAGTAAAAAATCCTGTGCCAAAATTTTCAAGAAGTTAATTTCCACATCAGGATAATATAAGATATCCTCCTTCAGCAGTCAGTAATGGCTGTAGAAATCCCGTAATTGAATTTTATTTTCAAAATGGATGAAAAATATTTGGTTCTGCTGTGTAACTGTTAAGGTTTTCTATGTCACTGAAGGTGTTCCGTGCCGTACTAAACTATGTCTTTTATGGCAATATTTGAATAAGTTTAACATTTTCTTCTCGCGATACCTTGGTGAGATCTGTACTAAACGTGATCACAAGCGGAAGTAAATACTCGTAGTGGCATAGTTGCGTGAACGAGGAGCGCAAGTATCAACTGAAACGTGGACGTCACGCATTTTTATTATCACAACCAACAACGTATTACAGAATTTATGGCCTGAATGCCAAAAAGCAATAGACCAAATGTATTTTGCATTTTTAAATTAAATAAAATACGAGGTTCGAAGAATCGTGCAGCAATCTTTGGGCCTGGAAGGACGCTCCGCTAGTCAGTAGCTCCTCGGCTAATAGCGCGAACAACACCGCCCGGCTAAAAGCTACAAAAGTAGCTTTTAACCCGCGGATGTCTGCTACCCTTTTTGAGCAGATAAGAAGCATCAAACCATTGACCGTGGTGGTGGAAAGGCTCGGTTCGATTAACAATGATAATTGAAAACCTAGATGCATTTAAAACATGGCTGTCTGAAACCCTCGAGCCCATGTAAGTAGAGCTAGCATTAGCCACGCAGTCTAACGAGCTTTACGATAAGCACGTTTGATTAGTTTTAATTAGTCCATTTTGTCTTATAAAAATAAATACTTTCCTCATATATGTGTCTTTTCTTAATCAAGTGTGAATATTTTTGAGTTTTCTGTTAGGCCGTGTATTTTGAAGCGGCTTTCGATGTTCACGTGCTCTTTCCATCTCTGCTTGCATGCAGCTGTGATGCAGACCCTTCCGCCCTCGCCAAGTATGTTGCTGCTCTGGTTAAAAAGGACAAAAGTGAGAAGGAGCTTAAAGCCTTGTGCATAGATCAGTTGGATGTCTTTCTCCAGAAAGGTACGCATTTTATTTTATTCTATTTTATTAATATGTATTTGTTCACATTCTTGTGTCGTCAAAGATTATTATGTCCTCTTTCACTTTAATTCAGAGACCCAACCGTTTGTTGACAAGCTATTCGAGGCTGTTAATAACAGGAGCTACCTGCCCCAGCAAGAGCAACCACCGCCGCTGGTCAAGATTGTGAAGGAGGAGCCAAAGAAAGATGAGGTCATCTCTTTTAATAAATAGCATGTCACTTGGACTGTTTTGACTGTTTTCTCAAAGTTCCTGTAGGATTTTTCAGTTTAAAAAATCTCAAGTCCATGTCAAGTCCACAAATAAAACCTTAACGAACACTTAGGGTTTATTCAGACTGGATACATTTGGTTTGCTGTAAGTGAACCAGAATTAGTTTCACCCGATAATCTGGAACAAATTTTCAGTCTAAATACACCCAAGCAGACCCTGGTTCAGGACCAGGAACTGCTCTGACGCATCTTTCGAGGTGATCTCAGTTTGTTTTCAATCAGACCGAGCTCCAGTTTGCTCTTCACTTTCCTTAGTATGAATAGGCTCTATGCTCGGAGCGGAACTACTGGACCAAAACGGCCACCGTAGTCGGGCTTTACGGGATGTAAACATAGAAGGAACTTTGGAACCATGATGATGAGACACAGCAACTCATTGAAATGTGGTCAGATGAATGCAGGCTCCTTAAAATAACTTTTTATGTGATGCATATCGCTTCTCACACTGTTTTCCCAACAATCAATGTGTCATAAACACTCATCAGTGTACCTTCTTAGCTGACATCTCAGTAGCCACCGTGCAGCATGCCTCTGCTGTGCCAGAAAGTGAAAAGTGTTGTACCTGAGGTTGATACAGAGTTTCAAATTTTTGTCAGTGATATATAAAATTTGAATTAGTGAACTATCCTGACAAGGATTGCAAAGTGCAGGACTTTCAGTATTTCTTTTCTCTCATTGCTTTGCCCCGCCCTCATAATTCCTGGCCAATGAATGAGGAGGTCTGCATGACAACAGTCTGAAGAAGACAGACCAAACACAAGTTTCAGGACTCGGTCTGGACATTTCCAGTCTGAATAGACCCTTAAAAGTACACCACATTTGATGTTATAAATTGTATTGGCAAGCAACAAATCTATATGAACTATATGGAGCGAAAAGTGATTCTTAACAAGCTTTACACCAGTTTGAGGCTTGCTACACCTTTACACAGCATTGCACTCAGCTAAAAACGAGTCAGTATTTATTTGAGTTCCAAGTAGCCTTTGAAGGCCACTTAGAAGGCCAATTCTTACATTTAACTTGTACAGCTGATGTATGTGATGTGACTGTACACAATAAGGGGATTCATTTACCGACACTGCTAAAGTCTTATCAATAAATGTATGTATTGTTTAGTTTTAAATTGACATATTTAGAAAAAAATAAATCTAGTGTGCACAGGTTTCCTTAACTTGTTTCTTGATGCACAACATCAACCGATACATGTTTTCATGTGCATAGCAAAAATATCTCTGCTTTAGTTGATTATATCTTGATGCAGTTTTTTTTTTTTTTTGTAAGTTGCTCATTACTTTGCTCTTGTACAGACTAATCGGGAAGAAGAAAGAGACAAGAAGTTTTCTCGACGAGTGAATCATAGCCCTCCGCAATCAAGCTCTCGCTACAGTAGAGATGGCAGGTGGGAAGATTTGTGCATTTCTCTCTTTGTCTCTTTTTTTCAGCATATTCACTTTGCGTGATGACAGTACGTGTTTGAGTGTTTTTTCAGCTTTTGCTTTAAATGTGCATATATTTTAGTCAGGTGTTGCAGTTTATTTAAAATAGGGGGGGACTAAAAAGAACAGATTGGCATTGATTTTAAGTAGACTTGGTCCTACTCTAATAATATTTTTATATTTACTTGATAAAATGTATTTTTAACTGAGATTTGTGGCAGCAAATACTGATATTGTATGCATAGCTTCTGGTGTTTAATGTCATACTTTCCAATATAATATAAATGCACACCTTCAGTTTTAGAATCATTTATATATTTAACTTTTTTTTTTGTTTTTTCCTCAGAAGAGGAGATGACCGTAAGAGAGATGATCGTTCCAGAAAGAGGGATTATGATCGCATCCCGCCAAGGAGAGACTCTTATCGCGATCGCTACAACCGCAGGAGAGGCCGCAGTTACAGCCGTAGTCGCAGCAGGAGCCGGAGCTGGAGCAAAGACCGGATCCGGGATCGGGACAGAGAGCGGGACCGAGACAGGGATAGAGATCGCAGCAAGAGCCCATCCCTCAGCAGAACGCGGTCCAGGAGCAGAAGTCGCGGTAAAAGAAACAACAACGTTTGTTTTATTTTGAAGTTTTGTTTTAAGTCACATTCATTGTAAGTACGCTTTTACTTGGCATTAAACTTATTATTATGTATATTTTTCAATAAAAAAAACCTTAATAACTAAAGATTGTGTCTTTTAAAAACAAACAAACAAAACCATAAAGATATTCAATCTCATTGATTAGCTTGAAAAAGAAGTCTACTAATGAGTTCTGATTATATGTTGCTCTTTTTGTCCTTTTTAATAGATCGAGATTCAGGAAAGCTGAAGTACGATCACGATCGAGGGGACAGACCGGAGGGTGTGGATGTTTACACCCCTCCATCTCTCGTCTCTGCAGCAACTACTTCACACTTTCCTGTACAAACACTGAGCAGCGCCATCACAGTTATTGCCCCCACCCACCATCATAGCAACAACACAACTGAGAGCTGGTCAGAGTTTCACTCGGATCGCCCTGTGGATCACGGGCCCTTTAACAGGGGACCACCAGCTCAGCAAAGGAAGCGATGTCGGGACTATGACGGTAGATAAACCTCACTTTTTTCCCCCCCTAATTCGGTTTATTGTATTTAATGTTGGCTGAAATATGGTTTACTCACTGGTGTCTTAAAGAAAAGGGCTTTTGCATGCGAGGAGACATGTGTCCTTTCGATCATGGGAGCGATCCGGTGGTTGTGGAGGACGTCAACCTGCCCAGTATGCTCCCCTTCCAACCTCCACCAATCCCAGTTGTGGACCAACCACCCCCTCCAGGTCCACCACCACCACCCCTCATAAACCCCCCACCTATAAACCTTCGACCCCCTGTGCCACCACCAGGCACCCTCCCGCCTAGCCTTCCACCTGTCGCAGGTAGGATTCAAAGCATTTCTTTACATGTTTATCCCTGAATTACAGGTTTACAATAATCTTATTTTACTTTTGAGCAATTAGATACGATATCAACTTTCCCAGGTGTTGTTTTGATTTACATTTGAAGCAATAAACAAATGTACATAATGAACTAAAAAAAGAAAATCTTACTTTAACGATAAGTGTACATGTTTTTATTGTAAAATATCCTTTCCCCCAAATTTTAGTCATATGTGAACTAGAACTGTCAGTCGGGAATCAGAATTGGAAAGGAAACATCCGTCTTTAGAGAAATGTCTAGTTTTGAATGTAGTTTATAAGTCAAAAGTTGACAAAAGGATCTGTTTGGAAGTTGCACTTTATTTATGAGAAACATGACCTATATTCTGAATATTACTGAGCTTTGTAACAAATTAATGGAATGAAGAAATGTTTGATGGGCCTGAAATGCAGAGGCTTGCATCAAAAAAGAAATCCTGTCCGCTGTGAATTTACAGAAAATTAAAAAAGAGACAAATGAAACAGTTGAGTGCACTTGGTATTTCTGTATTGGACAGTAATACACACTGGCCTAACAAGTTATTGATGTCAAAATAGTATTTCACAAATTGAAACCTTTTTTTGTTTGTTTGTGTGTGCTGCAGGGCCCCCTCCTCCTCTTCCTCCACTACAGCCTGCAGGCATGGATGCTCCTCCCAGCTCCATCACGAGCGCTGTGCCCACCATCGTCACCTCTGGGATCCGCTCCTCAATTCCCCAAGCGCCAGCATCACTCTTCAACGCTGGTAATGTTTTTTTTTACCCCCCCACCCCCCCAGAGGGAGAAAAAAAATGTTCAGGTTAAAATCAGACGTTTCATCTTTCCTAACGTGATTTAGTTTTCAGTTAAAATGTCTTCTTTTTTGATCACCAGATTATGACACAGATGTGTACAATCCTGAAGCCCCCAGTATCACCAACACTTTAAGGCCGCTGTACCGCCATCGGGTCAATGTGCAAAGACCCAACCTGATAGGGCTCACGATGAGTCATGTTGACCATCCACCGAGAGGTTCTTCACTTACTTTTTTACTTTGTGTTTACATAAACCCTGCATTTCTTTGGGAGTGTAAAATTGTCATTTGAGATTTTCATGTTCCATTTTGTGCGTTTCCGTTGTGCCTTCTCCAGAAAAGATTCCTAACAACAGCATGAGAATTGTCATGGAATCCGATTCCAGGAAAAGGCCTGCTGCCCCCCACGATGCTTTAGCCTCCAAGAAAACTTGGTTTGAGAGGTAAGTAGCATTCAGGCTCCTCCCACTAACATGTTTTCTGAAGGGGGTTCAGGAAGCCACGCCATGCATGAATAATTCTCAATGAACCTCTGTTTCCTGTACAGATCTAGTTTCAACAATCCCAACCACCAGGGCTACCACAAAAGAACGCCGTTCTCTCTCAACACCAAGCTGCTTGTTCGGCAGATTCCCCCAGAGCTCAACAACATCAGCAAACTCAATGAGCATTTCAGCAAGTTTGGCACCATCGTCAACCTGCAGGTCAGTCCCTGTGTGCTTCCACACGCATGAACGTTCTTTCAGTGTCTATTTGGGGGAATATTGAACATAACTTTCAGAGTTCCAGTGCAGAAATATGGCTGAATTCTCATTACGTTCACTGCGCTTGTTGATTGTAGGAATACCTGTCTTTCACAGGTGGCATACCAAAATGACCCAGAGGGGGCGCTTATACAATTTGCCTTTCCGGAAGAGGCTGAACGGGCTATGCAAAGCACCGAAGCCGTTCTCAATAACCGCTTCATTAAGGTACACTGGTTCCGCGGCGACAGGAGCGACGGACAGACGCAGTCTCGGTTGCAGCAGTCAGACCCACAGCCAGCTGCGGTAACAATCCACGCTGCTTTTTCTGAACGATAAGAAACCTAGCTCGCAGTTAATTGCAGAATGTTTCATAGTCATTTTTGTACTTTTACAGCATTTCAGTTTGTGAGTAATTGTTTATTTTCTTAGCTTTAAATATTATCAGGTTTAAGAAAATTGGACTGGTTATGCAACCTTTTTTTCCTGAAAAATAACAAAAAAAAACTGATTAAGGAAGACAACTTCAACTTTGTGGATTTCAATATTAGCTCATAAATTATATGGGTTAAAGTTCATATCAGTTTTCAAAAGCATCAGTCGTTGCTGAAGTTTGTCACTGCACACACACACACACACACTTTGGCTTGAGCGCTAGCCCCCTCACAGCACAGAGGACTTCTTTCATTCAGAGTTATGAGTCATTGATGGGTTTGGAAACAGTTTTTGAAGATAAATTCATTATAAAGCACAAGTAGATAAGTTATTGTGATCCTTTTTTTTTTAGATTTACTTAATTCATTCCACCTCTGTGTTGTTAAGCAGCTTCCAGAAACAGCGGTAAAGCAGTCCATCAAAGATCGCCTTGGACCCATGCTCCCTGTGAGTTCGGAGCCCTCTCAGGAATCCAGTGTTGCCTCTCAGGTACTTGTGGGTGAGCCGGTTGGAAAGGCCCTTTTTTTTTTGCATTTACCTGTCAAAATCTTCACATGGAATTTTCCCTCCACTGCTTCTTTGTAG
Organism: Oryzias curvinotus; assembly: GCA_023969325.1. Taxonomy (NCBI): domain Eukaryota; kingdom Metazoa; phylum Chordata; class Actinopteri; order Beloniformes; family Adrianichthyidae; genus Oryzias; species Oryzias curvinotus. The sequence goes on from CM043708.1 coordinate 4,983,900, forward strand.
AATGCTTCAAAAGTGTCAGTAAAGGATCGCTTGGGTTTCTCTGCCAAGCCAGCTGCTCCAGTTGAAAAAGTAAGTTCCCACTCTGTTAAAAAGAAATTCATCATCTTTCTGTTTTTATGCCCCATGGCTTTGTTCCCTTTCTCAGGTGTTCTCGACTTCCATGGGTCTCACAAAGACTGTGTACAATCCTACAGCTTTGAAAGCTGCCCAGAGGACCTCAGACGAAGCCCTGAAGAAGAAACAGGTGTGACTTGAATAAAACTGTTGACAGGAAGTAGAAGCATTGAAAACAAAATGTTTTTTTATTTTAAATAATTGTATTTATTTAATTACACAGGAAGCCCTAAAACTACAGCAGGATGTAAGGAAAAAGAAGCAAGAAATACTAGAGAAACACATTGAGACACAGAAGGTGAGTCAATGCGGTAATACCCCTATCTGAGCAGCATTTGTTCTACTGCAGGGTTCTGGTACATAATGGAGTCTCTGTGCTGTCACAGATCCTCGTTGATGTAAGTGCATCTGCAAAGGGTTTGGCAATTCATTTCTGTTTGCTCCTGACTTCTGCAGCTCCTGATTTCCAGACTTGAAAAGAACAAAGGCATGAAGGCGGAGGATAAAGCTAAGATCATGAAAACGTTGGACACATTAACTAAAAGCATTACCAAACTGCAAGAGGAGATAAAGGGAATCTCCAGCTTCGTCAATCCACTGAGAAGTGCCAAGAGCAAGGCTCAGGTAACACTGTCTGACAAGAATAAGGACTCTTTTAGATCGGAGTTCTGATTGTTTGTTTTTTGTTAGTTGTTTTAAACTCGTTTTAGACTAAAGAATGATTTTACTCCAGTGTGAGTGGGACGGTTGGACTCAGCTAAATATGTCTCTAACTTTCTTTTAGATTTTTTTCATGGTTGCAGTTTGGTTTGAAGCTTTAACCTTGAAATAACTAGTCGTCTCTGCAGGCACAGAAAGAGCTGCTGGATATAGAGTTGGAGCTGTATCAGAAGACTCAAGCAGGAGAGGACACAGCTTTACTAAAGATCAAGTACACACAGCTCCAGATTGAGGTATGGACTTTAGCTTCAACTAGAAAAAGTTCAGTTTTCCGCCAAGTTACATTTTAATGTCATATTCACTACAGCAGCCACTTGAGGTCACTACAGGTTGGATTTGTGTGTGTTTTAATGTTTACTGTTGGTCTTGCAGGCTGCTAAGAGGGGGCTCCTGTCACCAGGACGAGGCCGGGGTGTCCACGCTGCAGGCCACAGTGCTGTCAGGGCACGAGGGAGGGGGTCCAGGGGACGAGGAAGAGGGGTGCCCATGCATGCAGTTGTAGACCATCGTCCACGGGCGCTGGAAATTTCTGGTTTCAATGATGAAGACCGCGTCAACCTGCTGCCACACTTTGCTGTAAGTTGATTTAATCAAAACACGTGAACCCATAAGTGAGGGACAAAAGTCATTTCGGGACACCTTTTGTATTTGTACCAAACCTGATGTTCAACCGCTGATGATCATGTTGCACAACGGCTTAAGTTAAGGAACACAACGCATGTTTGTGGTGTTGTAGCTACTTTGCTTTAGAGAGCAACTTGACGTCCATCTATCATTGCTGAGAACAGTTAGTACTATCGGAAGAAAACGTAAAGCACATAAATCTGCATACAATAAACTGAGGCATTTTTCCAAACACTGAATTTGAAACTCTGCACTAACTAATTGTAATATATGTGGTTCACTCAGAATGTTGTTTTGCAGCTTCAATACCAACTGCATCCCCTCTTACCCTAAATCTACACTTGTACGCCTCCAGAGGTTAAACTGACCCCTTACCATTGTTTTGGTTTGTCCAGCTGAATTTACTGCGTGTCATACTTGCTTTAAAGAAACGTTTTAAGTAGTGTCATATTTATGACACGTTTTTTTTAAGTAACTTGACTATTATACATTTCTGCCATTTCCCAAAGCAATATGGAGAAATTGAAGATTGCCAGATGGATGAAAACAGTCTGACTGCTGTCGTCACGTACAAGACGAGAGCGGAAGCAGAGCGGGTGATTTTCATTCTAAACGGAACCAATGTTAGCACGACAGTAGGGCCAATGTGTTGACTCCTGTCCTGCTTTTGGTCTTCCTGCAGGCTGCTTTGCACGGGTTAAGATTTAACAACCAGACTCTACGGCTGGCTTGGCATAAGCCTGCAACGACTCTTAGCACTGCAGAGGAAGAGGAGGAACCACAGGAGGAGGAGGTTTGTGGACGTTTCTGACTTTGCAGAACAGATTTCAGAGTGGGACTTGCTTATTCTGCTGCTTGCATGTCCATAGTCATGCACTTGAAGAACTGTTTTGTTTGTAGCCTTTTAGGAACACTAGAGGGAGCCAGCACATGTTTTAGTGAGGGTTTTTGTTTTGTACTCAAATTTTTACATTTTTTTTTTCATTTTGATACCAGTACCCAGAGGAGTCGCTGAGTGATGATGCATTGCTCCAAGATGATGATGAAGAAGAGGACGACAACGAGCCCCGTTCATGGCGCAGATGAAGATGAAGCACATAGTCTGATCTGGCTGCACTGGTGTGGACAACGAGCGGCAATTCCAATACTGTTCAACTTAGTGCTTGTTTCTAAATCAAATAGACACAGTTTTCGTTTGTTTAGCCTTTTTTTCACCTAACCTTGTCTAACAGGCAGAAAACCTATGTGCGGTTTAATTTTAACATGTAACCCAAATGCAAGAGTGCTGTTTTTTAAGCTCTTACTGTAGATTTGTTTTTGTTTTTTGTTGTTTTTTAGAGGGAGGGGTTCCAGAATGTGGGTAGTTTGTCAGAACATGTCATACCGACACATTTTTGAACTCTGTTATAAGAAAACTTGTGTTGAGATTTAACTAAATGACAGACTTAAGCTTTCGCTAAATAGTATTAGTTTGAGGGTTCAAATGCTTGAGTGTAAATATTTTACGTCTGGATTTAAATGATTTGTATGAGAGCTTTGCTGTCAGTTCTCGGCTTTTCTTTGAATTGTACAAAAAAATAAAGAGTTGAAATGGTCTGAAAAATCCTGCCCTGGAAAAAACAAAAAAAAAGAAAAACAAAAAAACAAAGAAAGGGTGGCAGTGATATAAAAAAAACTCTTAAAAAAATGTTGAAAAGACCATTTCAAAAAAACAAAAAAAAACTTCCTCTTCACCTTGAGAGCAAACTTCCTCAAAAAATTCCTCTCTCTTATTTTTTTTTTTTAAATTTTGTTCTGGATTTGGATGGGTAAGGTAAACATTAACATTCAATAATATCCAGGTAAGAACACGCACTTTTTTTTTTATAGAGTTCCATTTCTTTATTTAAAAATAGTCATTTTCAAATGTTAAAAAAAGAATGCAACTAATACTTTTTTTCTTTTTCTTCTTTTTAGATCTGGCAGCACCTTGCAGCACTTCTCTCCAAAAAAAAAAGCCCCCTAATGTTTTTTTATGTTGACTTTCATACTGAAAATGTTGCCGTATTGAAATGGAATAAATCACATCAATGACTAAATTCAGGTTGGAAATGTTTTTAAGTAATATATCTTTCTCCAAAGAAATGAAAAACATTTACTACTGAATTTGTTTTGCCTGTTAAGTGGATAATTTTAGTTATCAGGCTTTTTATTTTTTATTTTTATTTTATTTTTTTTAAAGGTTTATTTTAACGGCCAGCAACCATTTATTTCTGAAAATGTTTGTACTTAGCTGGAAAGAAGGTGAGGGGTTCATCATTTCTTTACATCACTCCACATTCTCTTAGTCTTAAATAATGGGGGACAAATAACCCAATTAGTGTCCTCCGTTTCATTGTTTCATGCCCCCCCTAAGTGCCTGTCAGACTTGCTGAGATAATTGTGAGAAATCAGATTTACTCCTGTAAAATATCAGTTCATCCCTCAGACCTTTTCCTGCTGTGCTTGGCCAAAAAAATCCCCTTTCCTCATCCCTCCGTCTGTCAACATTTGGATGTTAAATGCCCCCTACTGGCATGTCGTTTACCTGCTGTGGTGCAGACACACTCCCAAGCAAGAATTTTGAGTGAGGAAGCTGCTACAGTTTTCCCAGCTTAGCTGTGAGGGTTTCATATTTCATGTGTTATGACACATTCCGCATTTATTGACAACTTGAGGCAAAAAAAAAAAAAGTCAAAATTTGGGGCTGAGCTCCATACTGCTATAGTTCATGCATGGATCTGAGAGTTAGGCCACCTCTGGTGTCTCAGTGGGTAAAAAATGATAATGTGCTCTGCATAAGCTTTGGGATAACAAGTTTACAGTCACTGTGTCATCCATTATTTTATATTTTTTTTCATTCTGATTTGTGTCAAGGAGACAAACGACTTAGAAATTTGGATAGAGTAGCTGCAATGCTGAGTTGTTTTTTTCTCTCCATTTCTCTTGTGTATTCAACATTTTCAGATGAACTGACGGTTAAAAAAAAAAGAAAAGGGGGACTTTCAAATACTCATGTGTCTCTTTGGATATTTGTCAGTTCCTTTTTTGAACCCTCCATGCAGAAGTCGGTCAAATACGAACACAAGTGTAATGCATATTATTATAATTAGTTATTTATTCACATTCATTTAAATATTGGTGCCTTTTCACAACAAAAAACATGATTCTGTTTCAGTTAATATAAATTAATGCTTTTTTGGGGCAAAATTCTCCCTTATAAACAGTCTAATACAAAACTAGTTCTTTGGGTGTTTATTAGTTTAAGTTAAAGACATGAGGGAGCTTTTCTGTTGATCAGAAATGAGCCCTGACCCCTCCCAATGCTCCATGCTTACACTTTTTGCCCCCATTGCTACAGTACCAGCACTCTGTGAAGCTATTATTAATATTTCATGCGATCATGGGCCCTCCATAAGCAAATTTCAATTCCTGGCAAGTTGAGCTGAAGCATGATTAATTTAGTATTTGTACCCTGAAAACCCTTTAAACAACACAAAGCCCCCAGCCACAAGGCAATGCACAGTTTGAAACAAAACTAGCAACCTCTAAATCATAATCAGCAAACAGTCACTCAGGAATATTTGTGTTTGGGAACGTGTTTTCTCTGAAAAGGCCTGCGGCAGGTGTGGAATCAGTGTATATGCAGGGCTAATGGCTACAGCTGTAATGTGTCAGAGCAGAAGTATTTTTTTCTGGTTTTCAGTTTGTTTGAAAATACTGCCGTTGACACATCTTTGTCTTCAATATAAAAAGCATTTTGCTTATTAATCAGAACGAACAATACAGATTATGGAGCAAAACCACACTTTTGTTTGACTTCACTGCAAAGGCCCATATGATGATGCTCTTACCTCTGCGCCAAAGATGATTATTTTTATTTTTGCATGTTCCTGCAAGCTATAATCCTGTAAACCTAAATAGATAAATAAATAAAATAACCTTCAAGACCAGGAGGAGACACAAAAGAGTAAAGGTCCAGACTATGCAGAAGGCATTCACAAACATGAACAGCCAAAATTGTATTTTTCTAAAAATTGATTATAATTTATTTATTTCATTTTGAAACAATATTGTACGTGTAATAGTGCAAATGTCAGTAACTCACAGACACATACAGTTATTGTTTGCATTGCAAAAAACAAATTTATTCATTTGAATTTATTTAATGATTGTATATTAAGTGCCTTACAGGACAAAAAAAACAAGTATAAAAGTAAATAGACTGAAATCACAATTGGAACAATAAAATCACAGTAATTACTAATCACAAGATAAAATAGGAAAACACAGTAAAATCTTTAATTATAAATTCTAACTATTTATAAACAAAAATGACAGACATCCTGTTGTCACACATTATTATAAAAGAACAGATTTTAGTCCAGACTTGAACATGTTCAGAGTGGAAGCTGGTCTAGCATCAGCAGGAAGACTGTAGCTTCATGACACTGAAATGCTGCTTCATTGTGTTTAGTCCAGAGTCTGCTGGGCTCCAGCAGAAGGCCTGTTCCTTCCTGTGGTGGCTCATAGGGGACCAACATATCAGTGATGTATTTTGGTGCCAGGACATGGAGAGTTATTCAAACAGGAAGATCTTTTTAAAGCCCATTCTATGAGCAGCAGGAAGCTGGCAGTAAAATCCCCCTGATGTCATAGATTTAGTGTGACTTTAGTGATGATAGTCTGGAAACACAAAAACATTCCTGTTCAAAAATAATTCTTGCTCAGCTAACCAACAGCTGTTTTTGGTTACCGTACTTTAGTCCAAGATTTTTGTAATATAGTTAAATTGTCATGAGTGACTGAAGCAAAAGTTGAAATCCTTGGTACTCTGCTTTTTAATTACTGTGCTCTATGCTCTAAATCACTCCAGTGGAGAAAAAGATTACATGAAATCACCCTGTTTTTTTTTGCTGCAAAGGATCATTGAAAGGTTAAATTCATATTTTCCTTTCTTGTTTTCAGTTGGGGAGCTGACTGCTTCACAGAAGGCAGTCTTAGTGAGTCAAATGGCCATTATCTAGATTCTAGAACAACCAAAAACATTCCAAATGTCAAAGCAGTTTCAGAGAGTGTTGCTGTGAAGCCTGAGTTTGCTAAATCCAACATTTTCTTTTTTTTCTGCATGACATTATGGTATCGATGTTTCAGTTTCTTTGATTAGAAACATTTATTGACAAAGCAAATGCAAAGTGACACCTTGTAAAAATGGTGCAGTGTCCGTGTGGTGGTTCAGGTTTTCTAAAAATGAGACAACTAAACTCTAATATTTGTTAAACTGATGACTTTCAAAGGCATGCTGAGTAATTGCTGTTTTGTAATTATTTTAGCATAAATTTCTTGACATTGAGTAACTGACCAAAAAGTCAGAATACTAACCATTAGTGCTGAAATGCAGATTTCAGCAAAAAAAGGGGTTTACTTAATTGTGTTCTAGGAGGAGTCTACTTAAAAGGAGGACCACACATATGGCATTTATTTGCTAAATGGTTTAGAAAATCAAACAGGGAAAATGAATTAAAAAATGCAGCAGATAACAGAAAATGGGTACAGAAAAGCTGATTACCATTTAAAGTGAAATTATTTTTTAGTAATTTTAAGTTTAAAATTATTTTGAAATTTACATTCAGAGATCGCTTGATTCAGTTGTACTTTTAGAAAAATAATTTACTGTATCTATTTATAATATAATATAATATAATATAATATAATATAATATAATATAATATAATATAATATAATATAATATAATATAATATAATATAATATAATATAATAAACTTAAAGCATTTTTTAAACATCCTTGTCCTCTGTATGCTTAACCTCTCTTGTCACACTAAAATTTGTACTAAGAAGGGGAATAAATAATCATTTACAGTAAATCAGGTTCAACAAGAAAATATATGATCATTTTAAGATTGGTTTTATTTATAGAAGGAAAATAATTTCCAGACCAATACTAACAGCTGTTCAGACTTTTATTTTGTAAAAACATTTATTTCAAGCCAAATGGACGTCAGAGCTGACACAAATAACAGTGTAAAAACATTTGTGCTGTTCTGATTTGTTCTTTGCACGCCTCCTGGGCCTGTTTCGAAGGATATCTCTGCCTGTCAATTCACAAGCTGCACTGTAGTTGGACCAAGAGTCCAACTTCTCAAAATCAAATATTTGGTCAGCCCCGAATGTCCCACCCAGCAGCGTCGTCTTCTGCCATTGATTTGCAGTGATTTGCGACATGTATCTGATGCCTCGTGACAGGTTGTAACTAAGGTTAAAGATGGCAATTTAATTATGGGTCAGAGGTCACATTAAAGGCTGACCTTTGACCCACTACTGGAAGACTTTGCTGATTAGTGATAACCTTGTGTTATTGTTTCAACCGCTCAACATTAAAGAACATTTTTGAAGATTCCAGAACAACAGCTGATGCAGTCAGGAGATCCTTGAAGGTTTTTAGAATGATTATAGAAGACAGTAGTCTCTATATTAGTTGAATCAAGAGAAAGTTGCCTAAATATTTCTGAAAGTGTCTGCTTACTTCTTGTTTTATAAAGTCCAAGCCACTTTATCTGCTTCACAGTCATGTCTAACTCTTCCCCAACATCCTAGAAATAAATCTGATCCAAACTTTTTGCACTGACGTATTTTTCTTTTTACTTAAATGTACATGTGGTTGCATTAAAACAGTGAATATGCAAACAGATCACAAAGCTGAGGAAGCTGTTGTACCTATATGAACTTTTCTTATGTCATTGTTATTTAGAAATCTAACAAATAGGATCCATTTTTTTAAATGAATGAATGAAAGAACAAATAGGATCATTTAATCCTTATTTTACTTTGACTGGCCAAAAATAATGATATTGTAAAATGTGATGGCCTTCCACTGTTGTTTTTCTAATTTTTGCTTTATGGTTTTCAATTCACTAGCAAAAAAACATACCAGGCTGTGTAGTTTTGAATTGTTATAATTCTTAATATTATCTAAAATAAATGATTTGTTTCTGAAGCTGTCAGCGAGTGAAGACTTGGATTGTTGTGTCACTTGGTCCCTGGTTGCAAATGCCATTTAACATTGCTGTTGTCAGCCATGTATGCAAATGATAGGGCAATTGTAGATATACAAATATGTACCCACAGTCCAAGCCGCCTAATGGCCTACCTCCCTCTGGCAAGCTCAATGGCTCATTTAGATATCTGCTCGGTTTATTATGTGAATAAGTCACGGCCGGCTTGTTACTACCCTCCAGGTTCCTGTTTCTGCCGTGCAGCTGAGATGTGTGGTGCTCAATTAGGCTGCCTGCCTGGCAGAGTTAACCCTTTGCGCTGGATAAGCTGTTTTCTGCTTTTGTTCCTCAGTCAGACGAAGGTGTGTGCGCACACAGGGGGGATCAAAAGATCAATTCTAATACAGTGCTACCAGGCTGACCTCTCAGATGTAATAAAGGCGCCATCGTTCACCCTTGGGTCCTATTCAGAGCCTTCCACCCCATGAACAAACCTGGTATCTTTAAATTAGCCGACTTGCTTGCCCTGCAGGTAATTGCATTAGTTTATCAATGTTGGACACTATTTATTACTTCCTCCAGCAGCAGCAGAATCCCAGTGTTAATGTCTTCTGTGAGGGAAAAAGTCTGTATTTGTGTTCGGGTGTCTGTTCCTGTGAGAATATTTGCAAATAAAGCAAACACAACTAAGCAGTGAAATGACAGATTTATTGCCACTGGTAAATTTTATACACACATGTATGGGTTTACATATAACTTGACCTTCATGTGCAACATGCAGCTTTCTTTTATTTATTTTATTTGTGACCTTGCTGTTGCTTTCAGGGCAGAAAGGAGGTCCTTCTTCGTCCTTCGTGGATTCATTTCTCCTTCATTTTATTGGTAATCATGGCTCCATCACTTGTTTTAAAACTTTATATGACAGCAGACCTATCTGCCATAATTGGTGCTTAAATCAAATTGCCCTTCATTAAACTAAAACAATATTACTGTCTGTTCTTTTCAATAGAGTTCTGTGGCCAGAGGCTGATGTGCGTGTCCCTCACATCTGTATAAATTACAGCTGTCTGAAGTTATAAACAGACCCTCCTCTTCCTCCTTGTATCATTATTTCTTGGCCCTCAGATGGATTATGGCCTACTGTGCAACATGTAGATGAGTGGCAGTCTTCTGATTGCCTCATGGCCATTAGGCTTTTGCATATTTACTGCCCATGAATCAGGGCGTGCAAAAAGCCTGCAGAAGTGCGATCTGATGCTCCTCTGTTTAACACTTTCTCCGCCACTTTCACTCTTGATTTTTGTTCCTTCTTCCCTTCAGTGTCTTTCCCTCCCACTCCTCCTTCCTTGTCTGTGTTTCCTCATGCCTTGATCCCTCTCTTTGCATTCCCAGTTGCTTAATTAAAGAATGCATTATTAATACAGCTCTTTGTCCATCTTTCTTCCCTTTTCATATGACTGCTACATTAAGTATAAATTGTTTCGCTGTAATTCCCTTTTAATGTTATGGTTTTAATCAGTGTTTCTGGGCTGCATAGGCGAAGGGGAACAGAAAAAGTGGTAGTGGAGCTTGAATCATCCGCCTCTACTGTAGCTCAATGTTTGATGTGGGGCAAAAATACTTCTGGCCCTGTAATTAGGGCCCCAGCACGTAGTGCAAGGACCCTATTGTTTTTACAAAGTTTATTATTATTATTGTTTTCCTTCTGCCGAAAGAGTCGCCTTTTTGAGGTCTTTAACAAACCCAAAAACTCACCAAATTTTGAACACACATCAGAAGTCGCGAAAAATGTTGTGTTTTATAGGAGACACGTCTTGGCTTCACTGTGCGTGCCGATGCGCTCACACCTGCCTGCTGCCATTCCTGTTGAAGCTCTGCACTGGTGGCACTCCGATCCCGCTGCTGAATCCTCTTTAGGGGGTAATCCTGGCACTTGCTGGACTTTCTTGGACTCCCAGAAGCCTTCTTAACAAGAATCGAACCGCTTTCCTATAAATAGTTGATTTAGGTGCAAACTTCGTAGCCACAATATCTTCACCTGTGAAGCCCTTTTTATGCACTGCAATGATGGCTGCATGTGTTTCTTTACAGGTCCCCGTGGTTAACAATGGCAGAACAATGATTTCAAACATCACCCTCCTTTTAACGTGTCAAGTCTGCCATCCTTACCAAATCAGCCTGACAGAATGATCTCCAGCCTTGTGCTCGTCAACATTCTCACCTGAGTTAACACGGCGAGTACTGAAATGATTTCAGCAGGTCCAATGACAGCAATGAAATGGCGTGGAAAGTTTTTTTTGGGGGGGAATTAAGTTAATTTTCATGCTAAAGAAGAAGGACGCAATTCATCTGATCACTCTTATACTCCACATTCTAGAGTATATGCAAATTGCTGTGAAAAAAACGTAAGCAGCAGCTTTTCCAAATTTCCACTTTTAATGTTGTTCTCAAAACTTTTGGCCACGACTGTATATGCAGTACTATTGATCATGCCTACAGCGCCCCCCTTAGGTAAAAATAGAAATTCAGCCTAATATTTGGAAATTGTGCAGAAAAATCTGTAACTGCCTTTTTTTTTTTACAACTCATACAACACTGCAGCTTTTTCTATTCTTTTCTATGTAAGATACAAAAATGGGATGCCATAACATCAAGGAAAACAATTGAGAGCAATTTGTAATAGTTGTATGAAACCAGTACTTATCAAATATCCATTTTACAACCCATGCATCCATTTTCATAACTTGCTGTATTCCTTTTGAGGTCATGGGGTTGCCAGAACCTGTCCCAGTGACTGTAGGACAAAGAAGGGGTACACCCTGGACAGCTCACCATCGTGTTGCAGAGGCACACAATCACTCATTTTGTACCCCTGCAACAGGGGCAGTTACAAATAAGTGATTTTAGGGGCAATTTAGAGTCACCAGTTAACCTATGAAGCATGTTTTTGGATTGTGGGGGCCCCCATAATGCAGCTTTGAAGCTGATATAAAAAATCTGCATCCCCATTTTTCCAAGTTTGCCAGTCCATCTTTATTCTGCTCACCATAACTTCCTGCTTTCTGAGACTTTCCCTCCACCTCTTCATCAATATTATATTCTTCTAAAGAAATTTAACCAATTATATTTATTTGATATAGTTGTAAAGGAGAAATACAATAAATCTAAGAATGCTAACATCTTGCAAACATTAAATAAAGGCAGGATCTTCTATCCCTGCAGCAGTAACTCTATATAGTCTGTTGTTAACTTAATTTTAACTTATCCTTATGTCTGTATGTCATACTGTTTGCACTCTTTTCTCATCTGAGATGCACCACCTGCCAACACCAAGTCAAATTCCTCATTCCGTAAAGTGCGCTCTACTGAATCTGGCAATAAAGGTTTTTCTGATTCTGATTCTGAAAAAAATGGAGTTTCCTTTTTGCATGTTTTAAAGCTCCATAACATTGTGTCAATATTACATTAAAACTGATAAGTTTAAACACTACATAAGACAACACATTTTTTAATTTCACATTCCTCCACAGACTGTGGATGTACAACTAAATGCTCAAAAAGCATAAATTAAACCTTGTGGAAACAGAAGTATCCAAGTTTTAATGACATGTTGAACAGGATTGATTTGAAAGTCAATCAGATTTTGTAGAGAACCTCTCTGTATTGTAGGTTTTACATTTTCTGTTTCTTGTCAAAATCAGTTTCTTTTGCCCTCTCCATGTCTAATGAAATGGGGTTGATGTGTTTCCATTTATCAGGCACAAAATGTTTGGCTCCTCATTATTGATTATACAAAGCAAATCGTCTGGAAAGACACAATAAACTATGCAATTTAAACCCTAAATTCTTCACTGTCTGGTAATTGAGGAAGAGTGAGATTGTTAAAAGGCTGAATCAGAGTGGTGGTTATAAATAGCAGTGGGGAAATATAATTGGACAGAAAGACAGCAGCTGTCAATAAGACCTGTGCCATCATCAGTTCAGAGCTTCTTTCATGTAAAAGTGTGGTGATGAGATATGTACTCGTGCCTGGCTGTTGTTTGGTGACACAGATGTTGCGGCTGAGTAATGGCGCGGCGGAATTCAGGGACAGATCCATCAGATCCATTCCACACAGAGGGGGAGCGGGGACAGAGTGTGAGGGCCTTGTAATATTGTAAAACAGTGTTTAAATATTTTAATTTCATTTGTCAGAGGGGTCCCTCCCTTGAACTCCATTACTCTGACAACCATCCTTCATCAGCTGAATGAGTGCATTATTCATTAGCACTAATTATTTTCACATAATGTCTGCCCCGATATATTTAACCTCCACATTACACCCAGGATAATGGCCTTGTAAAATTGAATTGTGAGAAAGGAATGGAGTCGGAAACTCATTTAAAGAACATAAGATGGGAGAAAAAAAGAGTGAGGGAGGCTCAGGATGGATTTTTGAAGCAGCTGGGGTTGATGGGAGGTGGGTGGGTGGGATGGGGGGTAGGTTGACAGGAAAAGTGTTAAGCACTTTGGGACATGAAGCCCCAGAAGTGATGGGACATTTGTCCCTGTCTCATTTGCATGCTAAGAGAGGAGCCTGCTGGTTCTTTGTTGAACTGACGACATACCCGAAAGCACTCCGAGACAAAGATGCCTTCCAGTCAAAGTTCACATCAGATCTCCCCTGACCTTCCCATTACTGCTTGAAAAACATGACCTATAGAATGAGGAACAGAAAGAAGGCAAAAGAATCTGGATTCTGCTCACTTTCTCAAACTCTGTCACTCATTTTCACCATTTCCTCCTCCATTCATTGACAAACCAAACTACTTACTTACAGACACTGATTGGATCCACCAATGCTGGTGATTCTCTGATGAGGGATCCTTGGATTTTCTGTGAAATCATAAGAAACTGCTTGATGGCAAAAGCTAAACATCACTTTAGTTGGTTTCTCTTACTTGATATCTGCCATCTTCTGGTGGTCAAATGCAATAGAGAGAGAAACAGTCTACAACATACAAACGAGCAATGCATATTTTCATGTCAAGTATCTTTGGTGAACCCTATGATGCTGTTTTTATTCTGTGGAGAAAAGTTTATCCTTAGTTATGCCCTCACCTCATCACAAATAATAACATATTTCTTTAGTACATCTTTCTCAATGGTTTGCAAAAAGTGTTAAAGGACAAAATTTACAGGATGCTGGTGTTAGAAGGTTAACAGCCATTTTGTGTATTTGCTTTCCACAAAGATTTTAAAGCACAAGACATATGTTCGTCTTAACCTTATGCTACAGAATGTGCATTTTTTACCAGGGAAAAACTGAGATGCCAGCTTTTTAGCTTTTTGGTTCATTGTTTACATTCATAAAATTGGCTTTTTTGAGCACATATGGGGGGAGAGTACGTTTTAAAATTTGTCCTGATATCTTTTACAAAAACAACTTTGCTAATAATATTTTGTTAATAATCTTTTTCGGAAATGTATTTTTTCCTCTCAGAGAAATGTGGCCACCCCAGAGAAAAGTGAATATGAGCGACTTTGGCCTTGGAAATGTGTCCATATTTCTTTTTCACAAATGCAAAGATTCTTGTAAGCATAAAGACAACAGGTAAGAAGAAAATGACTTTTTTGTCTGAAAGCAACAGCAGATGTCCTCAGTGTAGTCTGCTGCTGTTTTAGAACCCATCTTTATGGACACGTCAAAACAAGATGAAATTTTGCTATGAATATCTCTGAAACAGTGTTGTGTATTTTACTGATATAGTGTTATTTTTTAATCATATGAATGACTTTTTTAAGTAACATAATCTGCATTTATTTAGATAACTGATCAGCATTTGCCATGTTGATTTCTGGAATAGTTTTTTTTGCATAATAATTAAGTAATTCATCTTTGTCATGTGCTTTATTGATGCTTTATGATTCTTAATTCTGTCTGATAAAAGCTAGAAACCGGATATTGATAAATCATGTAATAAAATGGTTACAGTATAACGGGGTGGGATTATATACGTTCGCTTCCTTCCACTCCCTTTCAAGCAATATTTATTAATATGTCTAATCAGCCTAAGTTTGATTAGTTACTGTATGAATGTATAACTGATGATTGTATTGCTTTTGTGTATTATTTTTTAACCATTTCCAAACCATTTCAAATCAAATCTGCTTACTAGTGAAGATGATACAGGGTTTATAAGAGCACAGGATCAGTATAAAACAGTAAAATGCAACAGAAAATACTGTTTTAAATATCCAAATTTGAAAACTTGAGCCCTGAGATGGAGTGATGGCTTATCGAAGGTCAGCAGAAGAAATTTGGATATTGCTGCAAAACCCTTACGATTAGCTGGAAAGAAGTGGGTATAGAAAAAAAAAATACACAGAAACTGTTAATGTACAGTACCACTGTAGCACACAATCAAGACAAAACAAGAAACCAAAATGGGAACTAAACCTCCCACCAAAAGAACAAAAATAAAAAGACTGGAACAATAAGTAGTCATATAATATTACTCTAATAGTACATATTATTATTCTCCATCATGTTCTTTATTTCTTGTGAAACTTAAATGATTTAAAGTACTTTATGGTATCCACATATTAGTTCATAGTTTATAAGCAAAATAAAAGTTGCCCTGCAGACTTTCACTTACCGGTAAATACTTACTTTTTCTTTTTACTTCATGCATCAACTACAATACTGTGCAATGAAAGCAGGAGTTCATGTAACTACAGAGATTAACTGTAAATAGTTAAATGGAGCATGTCCAGAGGACAGACAGTGAATATATTGATAGAAGGATGCTGAATCTTGAGCTGCCAGGCAAAATAGTAGAAGAAGACCAAAGAGGAGGTTTATGGATGCAGTGAAGGAATACATGACGGTATCTGGTGTTGTAGTAGAGGATGAAGAAGACAGGCTTAGATGGAGGAAGCTGATTCGCTCTGGTGACTATGAAGGTAAAAGCTGAAATGAAAAGAAGAAGAAGATAGTTGGAACCCATACAATGCAAATTTGATTGCAATCAAATAAAATATAAAATTAAGTAATTTATTTTTTTGAATCCAAAAATCAGAACATAATTTTGCTGTATTGAGCTGTCTGTCCACAATTTTTTTGACTACTGTTCCAGCAGTTTCTGTCCTTCTCTCCACACTGCGTGTTGCTTGATGACGACGAGTAATTGCAACTCATTTCCGCTAGGAAAAAATATCACTCTCACACTTTTCTCTGTTACACCCAGAAGGCAGTCCTCTATATGTGTAAAGTATCTGTCTCTCTGACATTTAGATTTGCCTTTTAAAGATTACATTTGTCAAATCTGGCGTTTCTTCATATGTTTTCTACAGGCGACAAAATTATACTTATACAACGCAGTAAGAGTATTCCTGTAAGTAATCTATCCAGGCTTAAGTTGTTTGTTTTTCCCAGGTGGTTTTTGTGTTGTGTCATGATATGTATTATAATTGTCATATAATTGTCTGATGAAGATCTATACATATGAACAGTGTAGCACACTGTGCACAAGTGTGCTTCATAAAAATGTATATATACATAATTTACATTCTTAACTCATTTCCCTATAGTATGGGCAGGAAGGATGCCAAGACTCATCTGCAAAAAAATCTTAATTTTTTCTAATCCATGTGCATGATTTATAACTGACACAAGTAAGGAATTGTGGCAGCTGCTTTATAGGTTTGGACGGCTGCTGATAGTATTTGGTTGTGTGATTGAGGATTAATGGTGTACTGAGTGCAGTTACCCAGTAGACGTGCTCATCTTTGAATGACGCCTTTGAATCACGGAAGCTTTCCAATTACAGCACTCTGGTGACTTGCAATGAACCTTTATCCATTCTGCAAATGAGCATGCTATCCCTAAATAATTTCCCCCACAATGATGGTATGCATTATGAAATATTCAGAACTCAATTTTCCAGCTCTATCAGTCTTTGGAAAGATCCATAATTACATGATAATCCACAATGTAATTCATTTTTGGATACTTTAGGAAACTGTGGTCTCTCTGTGGTAAAATGTCTGATATGTTGTGGATTTAGTATGAAGTCGCCTTTGTGTTTCTTTTTGTTCATTCGTTTTGAAAATTAAGTTTTCCTGTAATGTAATGGTATATTAAGGTTTCACAGATCCATTCAGGGTCAATTGGAAAACTTGAACTTATTGTGGGACAGACTCACAAGCAAGCAGTGGAAAAATTAGCCAATAGACTGATCATGGATTAGTTAATAACTAAGACGTAAACCTCTTGTTCTTTTGTAGGCTTGTGTAAACCTATAACACATTCATTTAAGATATATATTAATAATAAAGCAGCAAAAACACAAAGCAATGCTGTGGAAATGTGGTCCATAGGTGTGGAGTTAAAGGTAGTTTAATGTGTAGAATAACTCTGTCCTTACATGAGGCATGAAAACAATATAGTGGCATTTCAAAGGTGAGCAGAATGGGCTTGTTGGGTATGAAAACGATGCACTTTTGGCCACCAGGGCTGCTGTTCATCTGTGAAAGCCTACAGTGGTCCACAATGCATTATCTAAACAAGATTTTACAATGAACTGTTTTGCCATCCAGAGTAAATGTGGGCCTAACATTCTTCTGCAACTGCAGCATTATAGTCAGGTTAGAACGTATGGGATAGTTTACACTGCAGCATCTCATTGTA
Source organism: Oryzias curvinotus (assembly GCA_023969325.1). Taxonomy (NCBI): domain Eukaryota; kingdom Metazoa; phylum Chordata; class Actinopteri; order Beloniformes; family Adrianichthyidae; genus Oryzias; species Oryzias curvinotus. The sequence goes on from CM043708.1 coordinate 5,001,060, forward strand.
AAATACTTGAGAATGTGAGCCATAAAAAAATATAATTTTAGCCTCTGGCTTTAAAAGCCATAGAGTTAAAGGGTATTGCTGACATTCCTCTGTATTGGATTATGAGAAATCAACCCTGCAACCTCTACGAGTGTCGTTGCAGTTGTCCGTCATTTTGACAGAATACCTAGAAAGAGTACGGTAATGGCCTGCGTTTGAAAATGTGAAGCTGGAGTGATAAAAAAACCAAACTCAAAGGCCACAGCTGTCACTGCAGAGGGAGACAGAAGGCAGGGCAGAGAGTGAGAGGCAGCAGGAAGTCAAGCAGCTACTGCATGCTTTGATCCTGGTTAAGTTTTGCTGTCGCAAATAACTCATTCTCATTGTTATGCAGTTTTTTTTCAACTTTCAGCTTGGAATTGCTTTGAATGTGGTCAAGGGTTTCACATGCTACCAATATTTAAACCATTCAGTCATCATTCATTCATCTTCTAAACCCGTTTTGTCTCTTTCGGGGTTACGAGGCTGGCGGAGCCTATCCCAGCCATTTGTGGGTGAAGGCAGGGGACATCCTGGACAGGTCGCCAGTCTGTCGCAGGGCCACAAATCACACATCCGTGCACACTCACATTCACACCTATGGACAATTAAGAGTAACCACTGAACCTATGAAGCATGTTTTTAGACTGTGGGAGAAAGCCGGAGTCCCCGGAGAAAACGTACGCATGCACAGGGAGAACATGCAAACTCCACACAGAAAGGTTCCCGGTAAGTGTTCTGTTTTAGGTACCAGCCAGGATTTGAACTGGGGGAACTGGGGAACTTCTTGCTTATATTTAAACCTGATATAACTAACGGTAAAACCTCTGTTTAAAAAATTCCCAAATCAATACTTTCCTTCAGAAGACCAGATAGAGAGAAACAATTCAAAACAAATTAAATGTTATCCATGCAAAGCTATAGGTTGTCTTCCATTAATAACAAAATATAGTATAATGTTAGGAGAAAACATTCAAAGCTTTTGAATGTATTGCTTGCTTTTGGCTCTCTTGCTTTCATCTTACTACAGTGGACTCAGAATGTTGATAGTTTTCTTACTTTTGTCTAGTTTGGTTTGCTTTCATACATGCTGCTCTCAAAAGAAAACCATAAACCAAAGTGGTCCAAAATGCCTGGACAAATCCCCTCACTCCATTTGCTGCTAATTTAGGACTGGTACTTTTTGACCAAAATGGAGAAAAATTAAAATAAATAAAGAAAACCAGCTAGTTTTGCCAATCCTCTAATTATACTGAATATATCTGTGTCTGCAACCTTTCACTGCGTCACATTTTCCCTACTAAACATTTTCCATCTTTTCCTAATTCTGAAGCTTTTTTTTTTAATTTTTTTTATTTTTTTGCTGTGGTCTGTTTTTTTCCTCTACAAGTTATTCATAGGGTTTTCTGCCATTTACTCCCTTTTTGTTCACTTCTGCACTCCCAGTCTTTAACCAAGAATCTCGCTTTCGAGAGTACTGGGTTTGCTTGTTTGATGTGCATCATCAGTTCAGGAGTTCAGGTGAGCTTTTACACTTGCTGAACAAATCATTTGAAATGTTTAAGGAAATGAACCAAGGTGCGGAACGAGCCTGCAAGGGTAAATATAAGCACATCCAGATAGCTAACCTTCAGACAGTTTGAAACATAGAAGAAGAGACTGTGATTTAAATTAACTTTCTTCATGTAAAAACCCACGACGGACAGGTCAAGTGATAGACCACTACAACTAAGGTGACATGTTGCAAGTGTGCTGATGAGCTCAAAGACATTATGCCGGTATAGCAGAATTTTCACATCTTTAGATGTCATACTGTGTTATTATCTGGAGATCTGGAGTTTAGTATTCTTGTACAGTTATTCAACCCCAATATCGGCTTTTGCATCTTTAGCAAAATGAAATATTTGGGAGGTGCCAATGATGAGATTTGCTCCAGATAGTAATTGCTCCTGGCAGCTAATTACTGCCTTAATGGAGCCTGTTTATGTTCTTGTTTGTATACATCTGGATTTTTAACTATGGTAGATGAAGACTGTATCTAAAATGTGGAACAAAAACAACCAGAAATATGTCATTTTTTTTAACCTTTGTTGGATTGTGTTTTTAGAGCTTACTTTTGCTTTAACTCACGTCACAACTTTGTTGTGCCCGGTTTCTATGGCACACATGAGTTTGCTTTAAACAAAGTAAGTCACCTTTCTACAAAATAAAGGCCTTTTTCGCTATTGTTATCAAGATGTTCCTCATTTTCTTCACATCATTTTGTGATAAATCCCCACCTAGAAAGTATTTCCGAAGACTCTGCCCAAGGAGGTGTAATTTAAATGAAATCAGTCACTGTGCTGCTGCCAGAATAAGAAATATGTCCACGCTAATATCTCATCTGACAACCAGTGCAGAAAAGACTTGAATAACAAAAGTGCAATAATTCAACCAATGTTATTATCAGCCTAATTATAGCATGAAAGTCTGTTCAACTCTACTTCAGTTCAGACGATAAAAGCAAAATGATCAGTCACTTTACATCTGATTAAAATGCTTTACTATTGCTCACATAAGGATGTTAAAAATATTTTAGAAAAAATGGAAAATGTCCGCTGAACATTATTTTCCTCCTGGTTTCATTTTAACGTCACACGTAAATATTAAACTTTTCCAAACAGTCCAACCTAACCACAAACTGAGAGTCATCCCGTTTGCCAGACATATTATAATTACACTGCTATAACACATTTAATGAGAGCAATCAGCCCTTAACGTTTTGCCTCCGAGGAAGCTGAGGTCCAAGTCAGTCACAGAGCTCCTTCTTGGTCATTCTCTATTAATTTACAGAGTGTGTTCTCTGAGTGTCAGGGTCTTGGCAGAGTTGCTCCCCAATGACTTCTACCTCCAGGTCTGCTGCACAAAGAGGTCCCTAATTAGATTCTCATGTGATTTTAATTGACTCCTAGTCTTTGGTCCTGCAAGAGCGCACAGGATGATACAGTTCAGGAACCCTGAACACATGGAGGTGGGTCCAGCCTGTTCCTGTGTGGTGAAGCGTTTTGTGGGTGTCTCCATTCTTGCTGCCTGAGCTTCCTGAATGCTGTAGAGTGAACAGAAGAAAAGGTGGACTGTAACTCATTGTCATCTATTAGATATTACATTGAAGTTGTTCCACATCTGTATTTTTTTTCCTCGATTTTTTCTCTAGATAAAAAAACAACAAACAAACAAAAAAAAAAACTACTCAAACAATATCTTTTTCATTTTCTCCCTAGTTTTACTCAAAACAACAATAACCCTGACAAATAATAGGTTTCTGAAAAATAGATAATGCATAAAAACAGACTGACAGCAATTTTTTATGAACTTCTTTAGCAAAAGGTTTTTCTAAAAAAAGCTCATATGAGTCATGAAGCCCAGGTTCTATATAAGTTGATGATTTTCCTGTTATTCTTCAACTCCACAAAATAAATATTTTATTTGATTCCAAAATATTTCAAAATAAAAAACATAAACGTCTCTTTTGCTTACGTTGCATCTTCTTTAGGATTTCAAATCCTGAAATCTGTGAATGGACAGCATCTCCTTAACTAGAACCCATGTCTGTATTTTCCCTTTTTAATAGTGAGCTTTTATAATGAGAACCAATATTTGGACCAATACACAATACAGGCGGAGATGAATGTGACCCCTGTGGTCAGGCCTTACCCTAAAACCCACCAGGACACATAAAGCAGTAGCACATGCCCCGTTAAAGGGCTGCTGTGTGGCATAAATCCGTCAGGGTGTTTCATAATTGTCCAATTTGCATGACCTCGACACAAAGGAGATCGCAGAGGTTGGGTTGTGTGTTTTTGGGGACAAAGCAAACCCATTTAGATCGTTTTGATGGGAGGACGCTCTGAAATGTCAGCGTAAACGGAGAAAAGACTTCACTGTCCACCAGAAATATGGAAAGACATTTAAAAGTTAGTTAAGAAGGTGGAGAAAAGAAAGGAGAACGACTGCCGATGGGAAAAGGCAAGATGAAGAGGCTGGAGACATGGGAGTCAGGGTAGCTTTATCTGGTGGGCAGGGGGACGGTGGCGGCAGGATCTGTCTCTGTTAGTGAGAACATGGCCCCTTTATTAAAGCCATTTATCACTGGCTGAATATTCTCCCTTTAATAGACTATGTCGTTAATTACCCAACTTTGTCAGATAGAAAGTCACGGCTCTCCTCTTTCCTTGCAGACAGGCACCCTCTCCTTCTCTTTGTCTAAAAAATGCACACACACACACACACACACACACACACACACACACACACACACACACACACATACGTGTTTTAATGTGAAGGAACTCATTTTCACAGGTACAGGACAAAGAGTCTGAGCACTAAACTGCTTACATTCAGGAGTCAGTTACAGTTAACATAATGTAGCCTTTATGTCTTCTTTGTGTTTGCATGGGTTTCTTTGGGTTTTAAGACCCACTCTAATAAAAATTGTGTTTTGGCGTTTTCACCATGTTTTTGTTGCATTTTCCTCAGTATGGACATCTATTAAAGAATTGAAGATATATTATATGTATAAGAGTATGTCTTTGCTCGAATAGTAATAAAGATCAGATGAAAAAGTGACATTTGAAAAATCTCACAGATGTGGCATAGAAAACTGAAATGGGCGGGCCACAAACTCCCTGCTCTGCTCCATAACGCTGCATCCACTGGTAGACAAACAGATCCATGTATGTCTTTGTTTTCTTCATCTGAGCTGCCATCAGGCTCAAAAATATATGGCTAAATAGCTACAATATTGGTCGCCATTTTCTTTTCACCGCTAATTGTGAAGTTGTGAGGGGGTGTAGGCTAGTTGGAGAGAGTGTAAACAAAGGGATGATGTGTTTTTGAACTATACTGCTCTGCAGAAACTATTTCCTAGAAAATGACACAGAAATGTATATTTTGTCTACATATGGCATGATCATAATTAAAATATGTGTTCACACATGTTGTTGGTTTGTTTTGTTCTTGTATCCTTTTTCAGCTGAGGCATCTTGTTCCTTTTTTATTGGGGGTGTGGTGTGTGGTTGTCATTTGGGCGTGTCTGTCTGTCTTCGTCAGGTGTTTCTCGTATGTTAGCGTTATAATGTCAAATTGTTTATTCTTGTTGTTTTTTTTATTACGAGTGTTGTTGAATGGGGTTTGGATTTTTACAAGCATAAGCTTCTTCCTTTGGTGTAAGTCGTGTGTAGACTTATTTTTTCATTTAATGGAAATTTTGATTTGATTTGAAATAAATCTTGTACTTCCACTTAAAGACCACTTATGCATAATAAGTTGTTTTACTCTGTTCATTAACTTGCATTTTGCATTTGCTCATAAACTGTACTTAAACTTGAACTCAAGTTCTTGCTTTTTGATGTAGTTTTTTTTATGCTTTGCACTTGAAGCAAGCATCTGTCAGGGTAATTCCAAAATAAAACCCAGACTGATGAAGCCAATAGATGAGTGGTGAAACACTTCAAATCTGAAGATTTCAAGTCCAGATGTCATAACTACGGTGGCCCTGAAGTTCAAATCACATCATCAACAAATAACTTGGCATGAAAACATATTAAAGATCACAATAACAATTAAGATTCCAGAAACCAAAACACAATTCCAAAAAAAAAAAAAATTTTTAAATGACGTGTCAGAAAACAACTGTCTCTGTCACTTTCGGCTTATCCCATCAGGGGTCGCCACAGCGAACGAGTCGCATGGTAAACTTGGCAATGTTTTACGCCGGATGCCCTTCCTGACGCAACCCTCTCAAAAGCTGTCAGAAAACAACTGTAGTTTCCAGAAATCAAAATTAAATGTTAAAAAGCAAAACAATAAGAAACTGGAAAAGGTAAGCACTGTGGGACATTGCTAGCTGGATGATGTTTGATTTTTGACATTTGAGCTTTTTTAAATCCGTCTTTTTTATCCGCATACTAAAGGTTTAATGATTAGTACGGATCATATATTGCTTCCTTCCAAATAACTTTGCCAAATAATGTTATAAGCCAATCAGCAATTTTCCAGCTTCTTCTTGTGTTTAATTTTTTTCACATTTAATTTTAATTTCTGGAATAGACTTTTGTTTTCAGAACATTTCATTATAACTTTGTTTCACTTTATTTTATTTTACCTTTTAATTGTATTTTTATTTCTGGTATTGTGCTTTAATTTCTAAAATGTAGTTTTTACCTTTTTAATAGTCGCGATCTGGCATTGATCTGGCGTTTTGGCATTGAGTGATTTGTTGCTGTGATTTGGACTACAGGGCCACCGTACATAACTCAACTTCAAGCAAATAAAACTTGATCATTAAACAACTCATTGCTTCGTAGAATAATCATAGAGATCAAAGTGTAAATTGTCTTAAGACTTAACCATTTTAAAAAGGAAAAATCTTTTAAAACATATCTAAACTAGAATAATCCATTTTCAGACTTGTCATTGAGTACATGTATATAAAAGGAACCACAGTAAATTACAGTATTTGTTTTACCAAAGAGTTTCCTTTTATAAATTAAGAGTAGTGAAAAAGAAAAATGTAATTTATTTGTTGCAGGGAATTTTTAATATTGTGGACCGCTTTGCGCTCATTCGATCTCTGTCTTTTGTAGAAAAGCACAGGATCTCTATCTCCTCAATCCTCTGCTTTTCTTCCTTTACCTTAATCATATTCTTTTGTGTTCCTTTTACAATTAGTTGCTCAATTAGTAATGGAGCTGTGGCTGTAGAGAATTTAAAAGAGTACATGACAGGACATCTCAGCACCTTTTGTTTAGCAATTAGTTTCTTAACAAAAACGACAATACATAGGCAGAAAGACCATCTGGCTGTATTGTAGCTCTTTGTATCCCTGACAAGAAAAGGGAGAGGAAAAAAAGAAGGCAAAGAAATAGGAGGAGTGAGCCCCAGAGCCCATCAGCAGCAATAAAGATCGCACCACGAGGATTTGCTACAAGGGCTGTAAAGAATACACTTTGAGGAAACTGATCTAGAAACGAATAAGCAGCTCTGACAAATATGATGATAACACACTCAAAGAGGGCTGCGTAACAGGGACAAGCTCTTCACACGCTACTGATTAAGAACTGCCTAAGTGTCTGTAGAGATTCCCATGTGCACAATGCTGCACATGCAGAGTTTAGTATGCATCCCAGTACGATTTCCTTTAGTACGCAGTCATTTACACTGTAGTTATCCAAAGACAGAAGGCATGAAAAGCAGCATGACAAGTACTCTATTGATCCCCCTGGCCTGATTAGCTCACCAGTGTACCATCAAAGCCAAAGTAATCAAATACATTGATCTTGAGATATTTTTTAACGCTTTCCCGTGCAATAACAGGATTTTTTGTGCAAATTATTTGTCAATTATTAGTTTAGTTGAGTGTTAAGCACTTGCAATGATTCTGTCTGACATTGTGAGGGAAATATTAAATAAAAAGATTTCATCACTGCTTTTTCCTGCAATCTTTGGAGAGTTTTTCCATCTGAGATACAGATGCGTACTTCACCTCACGCACCTCTAATTTCACTTTTGTCCAGAAGAGGATGCTGTGCTCCCTGCATATAGCAGGAGGTGAACAGCATGGCTCCCTACAAGTCTGCCTGTGATGCACGCAGGGATAATGTGCTTCTTAAAAGCAAAATAATAAAGCAGGGAGTGAAATAAACGTAGCAAAATGAAATACTTTTCTCAATTAATGTAGAATAGAATAGAATAGAATTTATTTATGTCACAATGGGGTAATTATCTTGTTACCATAGCTCTATTAAAAACAGCATATAAATAATAAATAACATTAAAAATACACTTAACATTTTTTCATTTAACAATTACAATAATTTTGCACATGAGGACATTATTGGCCAACTATTCCAATGTTTTGTATTCAATGTAAAACAATAATTTGGATTCCGACAAAAAATGAACTCATAATAAATAAACGTTTGTGTTGATGGCTGTTGGCTTGCAGCCACTCCTTATTGAACACCTGCTAATTGATTATAGATGTCATTTTCATTATTGACAGTAGAGGGCAGGATCCATTCATTGCCTTGATTTCCATTATGTGCTAAGAAATTGCACCTATTAACATTCAGTTTCAGAGCCTTAGTGGGTGATGCTTAGTCTGTCGAGTCACATGTTTACATAGTTTCAAAGAGCCTCTCTCTGACTGTGTGGTGAGAGGCTTTTTCAGAAGTTTAGCATGTATCCTAAACAAGTCCTGTGAGAGAGTCTCAACAGCTGTGAGAAATATAACCATCTCTCTGATACCTGCGTTTCCTGCAATGCTGGAGATCAAACGCTGTGGTAGCGTACCAGCTCTTCCTCTCTGTCACTCCCTCAGGCTATAAGCATCAACAAGAGCGCCTCACAGTTTGCAAATGTTCCTGTGACAAAGTTAAAACGTCTCGAGTAATGTATGACAAGTCTGCTTTCTTTGGTCCTGATCCATGTTTCTGCTTGAACTGCTTATCTTTCTTGTGATTTCTGCAGAATACATCCACCTTAACAGAGTTACCTACACCACTGTAGTTATTTTATGGCTTTCCATCTGTAACAGTTGGAAAAACACTGTAAATGGAATTTGTACACTTCTGCCCTTCACATTGATATATTTTTTTTCCTAAACAAAAAACAGTTTGACACATTTTAACAAGCTTTACTTTAACTTTAGGAGACAAAAGTCTTAAAAGATTAAAAGTCCCTCTCCTATTATCTTTTGATCTATTTTTAAAATGTTCCCAGTGGTCTTTTAATGATGATTATATCGTTTTTAGCAAAAAAAATAAATAAAAAAAATATATAAAAAAATGTTGTTTCCTGCAGAGTGACAGCTGTTGATTAGAAAATTCACTACAACCACCCCTCCGCCTCTTCCCCTCCCTGTTGAGGGACAGGAAGCTTGTAACCCGCCCAGCGTTTTTTTCTACGTCATAAATAAACTCTTTTTTAAAAAAGCTTTTTTTTTCTGCCCCTGATTTACAATGATTTGAATAAAGAAATATTCAGAAATGCAGTTTAAGCCTAATTTCATTTATATATGTTCTCTGTTCTGTTTTTTTTTATCCTAGTGGATCTTTAAACATTGCAGAAGGATAGTTTTGTAAAAACTGAAATCCTGTTTCAAATGTATCGTAATTTGATGTGTTTAAAATTCATTTCATGCTTTGGTTCAGATCACCAGAGATGAGAACATTTTCTTTGCAGTAATTTAGTCATTCAGTCTAACAGAGTGAGCCAGTTGAAGTTAAAGTTTGATGGAAATATGGACTATTTGAAAGAGAAGCTGGAGAGTAAAGCATTCCTTTTTTGTGAGTCAAACAGATATAATAAGATATGAAGAAATGGGTGGAGATACAGGAGTGGAAGCTGGACTCTCATGGGATTATTCACCCTGAACTGAAAAATAAATCCTAATATTTGGTATCAGATTTTTTTTTAATAAAGAGAGAAATTACTGAAATATTTCATAAATAGATAAGAAAAAATGCATAAAACAAACTATTGAGAAAGTGGCAGTGACCTGACCATATTACTAAATTTTTATCCAGCAACTAGAAAAGCCTTTTGTCCATATCCCTGTCATGAAATCCCAGTGTATTTTCATCCCAACAGTCCATTTATCAATTTTTAAACAGCCCTCATGTATGATGATGGCACTTTATTATCGACATGACACTGAATCAAAAAAGTCTTTTCCCTCAGATGACCATCTGACATTTTTAATTTAATGTATATTTTTTTAATAATAAATTTATGGTGTATCTATTTATTGCTTTTTCCCCTCAGTGGAGACGAATACAGACGTATTTGTGGTCAGTAATGCCACATTTTTAGGAAACTAACAAATGAGCTAAAAGGTTAGATGTGAGTGTAAACTGTTCTTGGCTTCAATGTGTAAAATTTACTCTGACATTGAGATGCTTATTTAGAGAGTAGCTTCTAAAACTGGGGTTTCTTATGCAGTGAAATCCAAGACAGGCAGACCCAGACAGGAGGAGACAGAACAGCAGTACAACGGTGTCTCCTCACTCCGTCAGCCCTGCTGCACTAAAATATTCAACAACTTTTGTTTTGCACAGTTAAACATGCAGTGATGTAACACTGCCATTTGAAATGCTCTTTTCTGTATAATTAATGGTTGTTTGTCTACTGCAGCCAGACATTGTAGTCTGTTTGTTCACCTTAGCATAGCTAGTATAAAAACTGGAACATATTTATCAGAGCAATTTAACATGTTTTTAAAATGAGCACAAATAATATATTAAGAAGACAATTAAAAAAGAAAGTTACTAGTTGGGTCCTGTTGTTCAATTAGGAAGGAGTTTGGCTCTCTGTTTGTCCATTATTTTCACATAGCAAATAAAATATAAAAAAATGAATTGACTAAACTATTTAGAAACAAAGCAAGTCAGTAGAAGTTTTCATTTCCTGAAATGAGACTGCAGTCAGTCCTGAAAAAAGAGAAAGTATATTTCAACTTCACTTGAAATGATTTGCTTTATCTGTAAGTTTTAAAATTAAAGCCTATATTTACATTTTTAAACCAGATGCTAACATTACGCAAAATTTTAAAATTTAAAGCACACAATTAAAAATATATCTTTAAGTTTACATGGTGACAACAGACAATTACTGACAAAGGTATTAAGTCTGTAACATAAATCAGTTATTAGTTCAGTACTGTAATATTACTTTTTAAAGTATTTAATTCAGCGGGTTTTTGAGGGACGCTGTGAAGTTGGTCACAACTTTGAGGCCTTCATTGCTTCATTTGGTACCCTTATTTCAAGAGATTATAGATAAATCTCTGTGTATGTTGACTGATAAACTATCCAAAGTGGAAGAGGAACCATAAAGACAAACTGGATGGAATAACTTGATCATTATATAATCAGCATTAAGGTATATGAGGTTGTAAAACTGTAAAAATCTCGTTGGGAGAAATAAGATGACCCAATTTCATTTAATACGACTCCCTGCCAAAAAATCTGAGTGATGACGTATGAGTGTAAAACTCTCTGCCAGCTGTGACAGTGACTATAATGCGGACACAAAGAAGGTCAGCTCACCGGGGAAATAACGTCTCACACCAACCAAAGGACAGGACCCAGCATGGCTGACCTGGGTCTTGGCTGGGCTAAATCCAGCCTCTTGGCTGTCTGAACCCTTTAGACATGGGACAAGGTTTCGGCAAGCACACAGTGATCATCCTAACACAAAAATAAATAAAAAATATTCAAAGAGGGAAAAACACAACTATCACAATCTCAAACACAGTTGTGAGCATGAATTATACATCTCTCTGGAGAATTCGCTTTCTCTGCTAGTTGCTTTTGTTCTTTTTTTCTCTTCAACTTTTTCTTGTTTTTCTGGTTTGTGTTTTCATATTGACAACAATATGAGGATTAAACCAACATTCTGATTTTAAATGTTTTTAAAGACACACAAAAGGAAGTTAACTGTATTAAATGATCACAAATTCTATAAAATCCTGGACTGACACAAAACTCTTTATTTTAAAACATCTCATTTGATGCCAGTAGTAATCTCTAAATGTTTGAGTTGCTCTTAGTCACTATTGATGGATAAATTATTGAATACTCACGCAGAACACAATTGACATGTAGTGAGCATGTCTTCAGTAAATTTGCAGGTACGGATCAGCAAGCTGTGTCTGTGTTTACTCCGAGTGGGTTCCCAGTTCAAATAAAAAGATCCCCACATGCAACAGCCCAAGGACACTCCAAGCATAATTGGGCAGGTGACATTTTAGAAATGCTCACACAACAGAGGTCAATTCCTCTTCAGGTCAGTGAGAATGACATCATCAAACCACCATTAACTCTGCAAACAATCCCAGCTCTGCTCCATCTGTACTGACATTGGATTCCTTCAACACAAATGGCAGGCTTTGGGCGTGCCCTCAATCTAAAACCATAACCTCAGAGTGAATAACACAGAAACATCCATCTGGACAGGATAGAGTAATGGTGAAACTAAAACTGGCAAGGTAAGAAACTCCTAAATATCACTTTCTATTCTTTCTATCCTCCAATCTTTATTTCATGTCAGTCAGGATTTTTTTTTAGACACAAATAAACATTTGTTCGTCTCATCTAAAACACTCCTGCAATTAACCTGCTAAGTGACTGTCTCAAAACCGTGTGTCCCTCCCGCCATCTCTTGATCGGCTCTGTATTTCCCTTGTTGTGAGCTACGGGCATGACGGCGGCCTACCGTGCTCACAAGGCCAGCGTTTGTATTTTGACACATAAAATAGAATTCAGATACAGGCCAGTATTTTTCTGTAATAATAGCTGGAAGTTTTGCTGATAAATAATTAATGTGACCCGTTCAATTCAAAGTAAATGGAAAGCAGACTGAATTCTAGCACATTTTCTTTATTACTCCTGGAGGACACAATACACACGGCAGAGCTCATTTTTGTTTTTATGTGACATTTTGCTTTGTGTTCATTTCTATAACTTTCTAAAGTGTTGGTGTTAAAAGCAAATGGTGTTGTATAAAGCTGAAGTAGTCCTAATTTTGAACAAGAAAAGTCAGTTAACTGTCACAAAGCCAACACAATTTCATTAAAATAATGTATGCAATGAAACACTGGTATTATTGACAGACTGTACTATGACAAATAGACATATCCTGTAACATAGCCTTTACTGGGGTTAAAATGTTAATGAAAAGTTCAAAATTGATCTGAAAGAGTGAACAGCTTCCCAACGATTCACTGTCTGAGCATGCCCCTCCATTGAACACAGACGGTTTTTCTCAGCTCTTTCACAATAAACTATATTTTTGGTGTTACGGTGCAATAAACGTACAGATGTATATCGAGGGTTATGGCAGGAGCAGTCACATGATCAATACTGACCCTCCTCCCCTTGCCCCTTCAACCACTACTTTTCCTTTCTTTTCCTCCTCACCACCACCTTCCATCCCAATCAATTACCTCCCCCAAGTAAACAGATCTGTTCCTCGTGCTCACTGCTCCCTGTTGGAACCTGATATTCCTCCTCCTCCTCGTCACAGCCAGGCCAGAGACAGAAACCAGATACTTGACTGAATACTGCTGTGAGTGTGATACAAAAGCTAAATAAAGTCCAATGACATCATTCCCATATAATTCTTCATTGTGCTGTGACCTCTGACGCTGTGTAAAAATCGTTAAATGGTCCCAGAATAAACTTTACTTCAGGTAAGAAAAATGGAAATATATAGTTTTGATAAAAGGAAAATTCTCTTAAAAGAATACGTATACTCTCTAATTGACATCTAAATTTATATTTAACCCATGCTACAAAACAAAAGCAATTCGCATTTCTTTTAAAATCAAGAACCATACACCAACAAGTTAAAATGACGTATAGGTTAATTAACTACAACAAATTAAAATATATGGATTATAAACTAAATATATAGACTGGTCAAAATAATCTTTTCATCTGCTATTAATGGAAGAAGCTCTTTAACTGATGACCAGAGGTGTGTGATTAAAACTAAAAATCTTAAGTCTTTGCTTGAATTGCAAATAATACTTAATGAAATTCTATTCACAATCTACACAGCTGCATGTTTTGAATGACAGCGCAGAGAAGCTTCCCAAATTTAGATGTTTCATTAAAACCTCCACTTGCCAGAGTGTGCAGAGCTGCAAATGTGTGTTTTGATTAGATAGAAAGAAAATCATTACTCCTTAAGTGCCTTCAAAGACCTGACTGCAAGCCAATCAAAACTATACATTACACTTTATTAAGGCCTGCAAAAAATGCAGAGGTTGAAAAGTTTTAATAGAAATATGCAGAATGTTGATTTGCAAATAAAAATATTCCATGTAAACTCCGTCCACCATTATCTTGTTTTTGTTCAGTATGTGAGGTGTCTGCAATGTAAATCCCCCGGAGTCTTTGAAAATAAAAATTGTTCATTCCTCCAACACTGAGGCAGCGAGAGTAGAGATGCACGCAAAGCCAATCTATATCTCCTGTGACCCTCAGCAACATGTCGTTATACTTGCTAATCAGATTTAGAGACAACAAGTGAAAAGGATGGCCTCTCTGGGCCGTTTGTGTTCACAAATGGATCTTCCTAATATGGGAGATTAATAGACTACCATCTCATCTTCCCTATGATTGAAGCCATGATCTGGTTACAGAAACATGATGGATGATGAGCTGGTGATCCACGAGAGTCATGTTAAGTCTTTCAAGGCAGAGGGCACGGTGGCCTAACAAGGCATTGTCTATTAAAAGACAATGCAGAGCAGTAATCACGACAATAAGAATGTCTGGAGGGCTGACGGGTCATTAGCATCAGTGAGTGAAATAGGATATTTTTCTGCTCCCGCCCCCATTGAGTTTTCTTAGGTTTTTAGAAAATAATTGTGCTGGTCTTGAGCATTTTGTTTGATATTTACTGTACTTTATTAGGTCTTTAAATTTATTTGCCTCTTTTGATAACCCAAAGCCCTTTGCACAGATCAGTACAGGATCTGATTTCATGTATAAAAAAAGACAATCTGTCCTATCATGAATAGTCTCTTGCACAACAAAAAAACTCATAGTAATTTAAATCAGAATCAAACTAGTTTTAAATTAATAGTTTCTTGTATTTAATCAAAAGCAAAACAAAAAAATAATTTTCTTTATGGTCTGTACAGGCTTTTACTATGATACTTCAGTTAACATTTTGGACAAGTGACAAACGCAACATAATTACTAGATGGATCAAAACAACCATGAAAAAGTATTTTAGGTGTGCTGCTGAAGAAAGAAAACGACCCCAACTATTGACTAAAAACAAAGCAAAGATGCATTTCTCTTCAAAATGTTTACCAACTGCTGCCTACAGGTCAAAATTGAACCTTTATTCACCAAAAAAGGGGATTTATAAAAGCTAATGGTAACTATATGATTATGTTCTCTAACTGCTTTGTCACAAGTTCTGTTTAAAGTCCCTCATCATCTATTTCGAAAGCGTTCCCAGTGCTCTTCTGATTGGGATTATGCTGTTTTTAGCCAAAATCTTTTTAGGACATACCGGTACTTTCTGCAAAGCAGCAGTAGTTCACTAGAAATTCACATCTAAATTGATGGCAGATCCATTGGCGTGGAGTAAGGTGGCTCCACAATCGTCCGTCACTCTCTTCCCCTCGCTTACATATCATTACAGCCCCAACATAACATTAACAAAAATGGCAAGAAATATTGAAGCAATCCAGTCCTACTGTTTTGAGCCAGATGCCAGATCAGGACGAGGAAAACAGAGACATACGTAGATCTGATTTTCTACTGATGCATCTGAATTGAGCAGAGCAGGGAGCTTGTGGCCCGTAGATTGTGGCAACTATTTCACTGCTACAGCACTTTTTTGTCTGCTCCTGATTCACAACAATTTGAATAAAGAAATCCTCAGAAACACAATTTCAATCTTAATTTTCTGCATGTAGTATGTCCTCCATACTGAGAAAAATGCCACAAGAACATGTCAAAAACACCAAAAACACAGTTTACAGTGGAGTGGGTCTTTAAAGGGTTGTAAGACACTTTGTAAATCACAGAGGAAAGCTGTCATCCACGATAGGGGTTTGCTAGTTTGTACCAGACCATAATGACTCATGCCTGAAAGGCAAACTAATTATCAGATACTTAGCAGTCTGAACCTGTAACTCAAGCGCCACTGGCTATGGATGTATAGGAAGCCCATGACCACATACTTTTACTTTACTCTTTGTAATTTTTTGGCTACATTTTCACAACCTATTCTTTCTATTCCTGTTTTTTTTTTTTAATCTCTAAAATTTTCGCAAATTTTTTTCTGTTTTACTGCTTTATGCTCCTCTGAACCTCCCACCCCCCACCCCCCAGTCTTTCTGTTCTCCAAGGGAGCCAGCTGGAAAATTGGCCTTGGGATACAAGCAAGAAGCATATAACCATATGTTAGATATTTTCATGAAAGGTGTGTGTGTGTGCGAGTTTGTGTGTGTATGTGGGTGTGTGTGTATGTGTGTAAAGGAAGCAAGGGAGGGGGTCTGACTTCTTGCTGCAATACACTCCAGTGCGATAGTTAAGTAGGACATTTATCTAGCAATGGTTTGTCTTCCCCTGTTGTGCTCGACTGTGAATTCTTCAGGTCTATCTCTATCCCACAGCTAAATGCCTTCAACTTAGAGAATTTCTGTTGCTATCAAACTTGTACACAGATGTACACAAACAGGCACACACTTTTGAAAACTGTACAGGCAGACTGCTGAGAGGGACCTGTAAGAGACACTGACACAGCTTGCTCATTAGACAGTTTCTTCTTGGATTGGGGCCAAGCATTTGCAGGTCTCAAACTCACTGATGTAACAGGCAGCACAACTTGCTGTCTGTCCCTTGGAAGTGCTAAAGAAAAAAAAGCTTAGAATTACAATAGATTAGATTACATCTAATCGTTCTTTACTGGACGCATGTCATGTATTGTTAATGACTAAAAACACACAAAATATATGAGGACCGTAAGAATAGTAAGGAATGAACACAAGGTTGATCATTATTTTCTACAAGATTTCTCAGCAAGCAAATTCTTTCCTATATCTGTATAATTTCTAAAGTAAATTCAAAATGTCATGCTGCCCTATACAGTTATCTGTATCAAGGCAAACTTCACAGTTGCACTCAAGAGGATTGTGTGTCTATAGACACCATAATCACTAAAAGCAGTTTGTACAGCATATGAATTTAAGCATCATTTGTCTGTCTGCTTTAGATAAAAAACATCCAAAATATGCATGTTTTCACTAGAACAATACGCTAAAAGGGATATTTTGACAGTTTTCGTTTGATCTCTTGACTCTTTGGCCACTAAGATGGCATTACACTGTATGTTACACTGCAAGGTTTAATGGCACAGTTCACAGTGGGAAATTGTATTTTTGCCTACCCTTAAAATACACAAAAAGGAAATGTGTTTACTGCCTCCAGTCTTACCAGAAGCAGGCACCCAGCTGTGATGGCTTTCCGCAAAAAACACACAAAAAACAGCTCTGCACATCTGCAAACTGAAAACTCATATGGTGCATGACGTACTGTCCATGAACTGTCAGACTGCTTGTCCAGAAAGCTGCTCGATTCAATAGCAGGTGGTTCTTTGAGAAGGTGAGCTGAAAGTTTCAGAAACACTGGCAAAAGGAGCATAAAAGTGAACTCAAATGAATAAATGACTGGCAGAAGCAAAATGAATTCAACTCAAAATATTCATACGAAGAAATGAATGAAGTTATAGATGGAAACTAATCTTAATACAACTGTGGAAAATATCCATATATAAGACTGACTGGTTATGAAAAATAGGTGAGATCCACCTCCACTTTCAAAAAAACACAAGTAAAGTGATGACAATGGGGTTCTGCTTTGATGAGCTTTCTCACTGAATCCTGTCTGGGTTACCAGCTGAGGCTCTTTAGGAAGTTTGGGTTTGCAGAAAAACAACAAATTTAAAATCTCACGTAAATCTGACCTCCAACAAACACCAGTCCACCTTTTGGAGTGACCCTGAAATGCCCCCCGTAGAGCTGTTTTCTTGAGACATGTGAGGGACATGACTGAGCCTTTCATTTGTGCTCTTTTATACCTTTGAATCATATTTCAAGACTTCAAGCACAAGTTATTGTATGGATAAAGAAAATGTTTTCAAAGAATGCATCAGAAGTTTCTCTTTAGGACAAACCATGATGCCCCCATTTATCCATCAACTCCATCCGTTTATACACACATGGTTTTAGCCCCTAAGGGCAAAAGGGCCAGCCTCCATTTCTCATTAACCTGCTGGTTGGATAAATCAAAGTGCAGGGCAGAGAGGAGACCCTTAGCCTTGGCTATTCAGATAACAAGAACACCCTACACCGGCTCATGGCCTACAGCTCAGTGATATATGGATCTGCAGAGGCTAATAGCAAAGTATTGACAGGGAAATGGTGTGCTTATCCTGCTCCTGCATGCTGGGGAGGTGTCCCCAAAGCAGATGGGATACACATCAGGGAGAAGGAGAGAGGAGGAGGAGTGCAGAAGGATGAGATAGAACTGTACTGGGACAAATTAAAGTCTTTATTGCTTTATTTCAGCTAATTTGTTTTGAGGTTTAGTCCACAAAATAGTTGAAGTGACACCATTGTGGCTGTGTGTAGCTCTTGTAGCTTTAGTTTTTACAAGATCTGACACACAGCTGTGACAGTTGATCCTTTATAAAGAATGCTTTCATACAATAAAATAGTTTAATTAGTCAAATTTCTTTAAAACTGACAATCTAGAATGTGTTGTGATAAAAGTTTTCAGGAAAGGATGTCAAACAACCAAATTAATTCCATAAATGTTTAGTGAAAAAGTTACATCCTTGACCTTCCTATTTACTATAACATAGATAGAAAACTCACAAGCCACATCTCTAGTACCAACAGATCACCATAAAGGCTATCATCTGTGATAAAGTCTTTAATGCTACAGTCAGTAGGTTATCATAGAGGGGGCTGCATCTTCTTCCAAAGACCAGCTTAATCAACTACAAGCAATTCTTCCTCTGACATGGTCTTGGATGCAGGAGATGGGCCCTAATGGCGACACTTCATTAACCTCACAGTGGATGTAGAGAAAAATTGCGACCTCAGATAAAGATGTGGAAGGTATAAGGTTACCAATCGCAAGGGATAATTCTGTGAATGCATAAAGTGGACAACACCTGAAGCATTTTACAGGTTGTTACTGTCAGATGATTCTTGAGAAGCGCTGCATGAAAATTCATTGACTTATAAAAGCTTGGAGAGTGAACAGGTTGTGTTCCGGATGATTATGTGGGTTTACTATGACAGCACAAAGGAATGAGGCAAACAATCATATTTAGTTGTGTCCCCTTCTTATCTTCAAGCACTCCTATATGGCCACCAGAGGGACTCAATATAAAAGGCTATGAATGAATCAAAGAGTGAAGGAGCTGTCTGAGATTGGAATTACTCTATAGCAGATAGTTCATAGTCAAGAGATAAAAATTTGCATTTAAAAGACGTGTATAGTTCTCCTTGATTCTAAAACATATACAAAAGTTATGTTGTATGTTGTTCTGAAGTGTAATGAGCATACATCTGCATCATTAAGGGTCAAACATTGCTCTGTCCTACTCTGCCAAATGCCTCTTCTCTAAAGGGGACAACATATGACCCGATTCGCATCTGCATGCCAAGCACTACACTGTCCAAGGCTGTGATTATCTACTTGACATCTTTATAGCTCCATGGCAGAAGTCCCCTCCAACAAAGCTCAAAACAGGAAAGAAGAGCACCAAAGTGGCCCACGGTGCTGGTGTGGGACATCAGAGTTTTGTGTTGAAATAATTTGCCTGCTTAGCTGCCATCTGGGCTCTGGTAGTTGGAATGCGACATGAGCCAGGTGCTTCATGGGTAATACCAGAGAGAGACATACAGCAGATGCTTATGGGTAGATCAGCCCACCTTGGCACAGATCAGAATTCAGTTAGTCCCTATCCAAATCTGGGGAAAACCACAACAGGGAATACAGAACGGGCTGATTGAGGATAGCTTATCGAAGGAAGCTTATTTAGGAGGCTTTAAAGAAATTCCAATAGGAGCAAAGAGAAAAGCTAAAGTAGTTAATGTTTAGATGATGTAAAATGTTTAGCTTTATGATAGGAATAAACCTCTCTGTCTGGTGTCCTAGAGACAACAATCTAATCCAGTCAGCAAAATCTATAAAACTGCATTCCGCAAAGACGTGAATATGGGTAATCTCCGTTTTATCTGACATTATAAAAAGCTACAAACCAACTAAACACCCTTATCTATGAGAGGCAGGTGCTGGTTAATTGCCATCCTGTCCCATCGCAGGTTAAAATCTGAGGAGGACTAAACATTTTTAGAGTAGTTCAGTAGGGCAGTAACTTGATAAGACCCCTGGATTTACTCAATGAGGTTGAAAGTTCCTGAGCAAGCAGCAGGCATGGGGTTGTTGTTCCCAGAGGGCTGGGAAACCATATCTGCCCTAAAGGAGCATCCTCTTTGGTAAGCACTTCTTATCCAGGCCATCACTGCAGGCCGATAGCAGCAGGGTAATATCCAGTAACTGCAGCTTTATGTGCGATCCAATACTTGGATCAATCTCAGGGACAGGAGGATTGCCATTAACCCCTGTGTTCTCTGTGTTCTCTCTTGAGGAAGAGAGAAGGAACTGTCTCTCTGTGCTGGGTTTGACAGAACATTGACATTTTAAAGAAATGCTTATAGTCAGAATGCACGTTTTTCAATTTAAAAAAAATTATTACTTCAGATAGATCAAGAAAAAAAAAGAACTTTAACTGAGTGTTTACAAAAAATGCAACAATCTGTTTATAGTTTAATAATCTGTCAGCTTGGTCTGTTTGTTGGTATGGAAAAGGATGCACATGTGTACATTCTTGTATCTATGTGTGTATTTTCAAGCTTGTGTCAAAATGCAAAAGAAATATTTTTACCAGAGCTTGCATAAATACTACAGCAGGATTGGCTGTTAGATTTTGTTTGAAACTCTTGGGGAACTATCACCCCAAATACCCACTCACTCTGCCAGCTGAAGAAGAAAAAACTGATGTTCAACTTTTACATTTCCATCACTTTCAACGTTGATTCAATAATACAGGCTGGAAAATTTTGTTTAAAATAGAATTATAAGTTCACAAAAGATGTGTATATAATTTGAGCATGAGCTGGAATTTTTAACTAAATTCATAAGGTGAAGTCCCCAAATGCTATTATGGATAATATAATTCTCACATATATTTTTCCTGACTTTTGGTGATTTCGTATCACACTGCATTCAATATATGTACTCATCTACACAGTACAACCACTCAGACGAATCTAAATAATTTCTGAGTGCAACACGCTTTAAAGTCTTACTGTCACTTAGAAACAGTCAACTCCTCAGATATTTTAACATGGACTAAGAAAATAGAAAAGAAAACCTAATTGACATAAAATACTGCAGTCAAGACTTTATTTTAATTTTAACATATTGAGCATGTGCATGAACTACATGCGAGCAACATCCATAGTGTGAATGTACAAAATGTAACGAAAGTTTTATTGCTGCTATAATTTTCCAGTATGACAGCAAAGACTCCAGAAATTATCATTTCAATATTTTTAATTTTGCTGCATTAAATAGAGCAAAATACACTTTTTTTAACTGTTAAATGGTGTCTAAAACCCCAACATATTTAGTTTAATCTACAAGTCAACAAGTCCCCCTTACCTTGAGTGCCTCTGTTTTAGGAAGGTCAAGACCTCAAAGCATGATTGCAGGTGTAGCGCAGAACTGTCAAGCTCGTCTCTTCATCTCCAGGAAAACCGTCTGTCCGGCCGGGACTAGCTGGCAACCGGCAGCCGCTCTGCGGGAAGGGTCGGTGAACTGGCCTGGCGGCAGAGACGAGGGGACAGGCTCACAGGAAGAAGAACTGAGCTGGACTGGGCTCTGCTGGAAGGCTTTTTTGCCTCTCCTTCCCTGAATGAAAGCAATCCCTAAGAGTGAATGGGTAATGAGAGACTGGCTCCTGAGATTTTAGCTTTCTTAATCATGTTCATAATTAATTCAAGAACATTGATAATTTCATTACATTCTTTTTGTCTTATCAATAAATGATGTGCCTGCACTTTTAGTCTTGTGTATACGAGGGAGAGGGAGGAAAAGAGGGAGTGAGGGACAAGAGCAGTAATACTGCACTAAAAGCACAGGAGATGGAAAATGATACAAACAGGGAAGTGGTAATTATAATCTTTGACCAAGCCACTGGATGCACAATATGAAGTCAAGTGGCTACAAATAATTAATAAGGCCTCCTGATGTTTGTGTGTATGTGAAGCTGGAGTGTGAGTGCTGACAACTGTCTCTGCTGGACATTATTTCATTTGTCCTCTAAGTGGTTGTGTTACTTAAAAACATACACAAAACAGCTATTAAACATTGTTGTGTTCTCACAAACATGATGTTGTACAATGTTTTCTATTAGCCAGCCAGCAAAACACTCATCTTTAATCCTCACCTTTAAACAGAGGGAGTGCAGCGGGGAAGACTCGTCTTATGTTGTCCTTCAGATCCAATATGAGCTCAGGTTTCACAGACATTAGTGCACTAGAGCAGTTTTCTTTTAAACGATCAGTCTCCTCCCTCCCTTATTTCCTCCTCATGTGTCTTCTGTCGGGTCAGAAAGAGAAAACAAGCAAAATCCATTTTCCATCTTATTGCGCAGATTATTTTCAGTTATTTGGCAGCAAGAATAATGAGATAATATGCATTTTTAATGGTTCATCCTTGTTAAATTCAAAAATCCCTCATTTCTGTTCCCGCTGTAAGTCTGTACTTTATCAATCAAACTTTCTACTCAAAACAGAACTGAAAATAGAATGAGATGTGGGCAAATGGAGCAGACGAGAAATTGTAATGGATACCTCTGTTTCCCAAAAATGCTGTGACAAAGATCGAGTCGGAGGAAGCCTCTGACTCACAGAGTCCGTTTCTGCTCTGAAATACTAAAGGTAGATGGATGACTTTTGACAGCATAATCCGACAGTGAGGGATTGACTACTCTGTCAAAGGTCTAATCCACCAGAATAGAGAAGAGGGCCGTTTATTTGGATTATGTTTGATGTCATTAATGTGTTGTTATTAAGGTCAAATTAAAAACATGTGTGGAGTTAACGACTACAGTTTGGGCTAAATCTGTGGCAAAAATATTTTTTTTTCTTTTAGAAAATGGTGGCATTTTGACCATCAAAGCAGTGCTGTCACGTGTCTAAAGATGATGTGATTTCTCTCTCTCTGACAGATTTCCAACTTGACAAACTGCACCACTGATTTGCGAAGCATTATAAGACATTAGAGATTCACATACTTTATGTGGTATTTATTCCTTACGAGCCATGGGCCTCCCTTTCTTGAGATATTGCCAACCCAACACAAGGAACCTTTGATAAAATAAAAAAAGTAAAATGGCGAAAATAAAGATTTACAACTCACCATTTTGACAGTAGACTTGATATAAGGTGTTCATAACAAGTTTTGCATTTTATTCCTGCCCCCATCACACATTTTAATCATATTTTATGTGATCTATGTATGCAGCACTCATCCTCTCTCTGTCACCCGACCTCTCCAATGTGTCTCTCTTAAACAGAGTGCTACAATACTGTAATGATGGCCCTTCCCAGCTGTGCAGCTGAAGAGGGGAAGGGAGCAGCAGGCTCTGGTATTACCATAATACCCGCAACCTCCCTCTGCTGTCCCAAGGGCCCATGTGGGGCTGCGTGGGGATGTGGGGTAACTGCTGTGGAGGGGACTCAAGTGGCTGCCTGTCCTGGAGGCTGTGTGTGTGTGTGTGTGTGTGTGTATGTGTGACTGAAAGGGTTGAACCTGCCTGTGGGCGATGTAATAAAAGCGCCACACTCTGCTGGTAGTGATGGTGGCACTGCTGCTGAAGCTGCAGAGGAGGGGATAAATATAAAGCAGGCCTGCGAACGGAGACGGCCCTCAAGTCACAGCCTGACTTACATCCTAATAATTAGGCCCCTTTCCAATAAAACATGGATTTGTAGCTATGCATCCCTGTTTCTTGTGTTTGCTGCTGCAGTGAGAGAGATTCATGATGTGGTGCAGTATCTGGATGAAACGTTGAAAGGATAAAATTTGAACTGTGGAGAGAAATCAGCAAAATCTGTTACACGCTCTTTTCTCTTTTAAACTTGAAATCTAAAAAAGATCTGCAGCAACTTTTTTTGTTTTGTGGATTCTGTTCATTTCATTCTGAAATTGTTTTTCTGTGATTGCTTCATCAAATCTATTTAGAGCAGCTCATGTACAAACTAGGGAGGCTTTTAATGTGTTTATAAGAACCCCAGGATTGAAAAAAAAAATTGCATGCACCTAAACACACGTCTCCATTCTCTGTCTCGAGGCTAATCAAAAAGTGAGCTGGTTCATATCGCATGTTCTCTCAAACCTCCAAGCGTCACCTGGAACACTTTTGCATTCAAATCGGTCTTTGCTATTTTACACACTTTCTTGTACAAAGCTGATAACTGTACAGACTAACAACAAACTCAGATGTATTTTGACTTCCTTGATTTCTCTGCTGAAAGATGACAAAACTTCAGCAGATTTTATAAACTTTGATTTTCATTCTTCAAGTATTTAGCTGAAGTTTATTTTTTTTAATTGAAATTGACAATTTTCTAATAGCTAAGTTGGGTGGGAAATTTAAAGCACTGGGCATCCAGAGGCCAGTGCAGTCTGTGTGTGAGAGAGAAACAGAAAAGAAAAGAGGGGCTGGGTGGGATGGGGGTCCATGTAGGGGATCAGGCTAATTAAAGCAAGCATTTGTCAGAGATTAAGCCTTAAACAGAAAAGGTCATCCGAGCACCAGAGCACACTGTTTCGCTGCTGTGCTCTTAGGGCAGTCTAAACCTTTCCAAGTTAAATGGTAAAGATGCTATTTGCCAGGGTGGGGGTGGGGGGGTCGAGATCCCAACCAGTGACAAGACTGACACTCAGGTCATTGGTTCTTTACTGTCCATTACACATGCTGGTCAAATCTGGCAATCGGTGTCATTTAGGAATGAAAAATAAGTGCTGGGACAAGATCAATAGACGCAGCCGTCTGAACCAACTGTGATTAATTGACTGT
Organism: Oryzias curvinotus; assembly: GCA_023969325.1. Taxonomy (NCBI): domain Eukaryota; kingdom Metazoa; phylum Chordata; class Actinopteri; order Beloniformes; family Adrianichthyidae; genus Oryzias; species Oryzias curvinotus. Next base: position 5,025,813 of record CM043708.1, read on the forward strand.
CACCAATTAATGACTGGTCTGTTGCAAAGCAATGCAATCTCAGCAAGACAATAGGTATTTCTGCCATTTCATTCTGATGCGGCTTATTTTTAGGGAAAGATTCAGTAGAATATATTCACTAACCACAGTTACGGTTCCCTTTTTACTGGGGCACACTGGAAAGAAGCTCACACAGGTGCCTGTATGCTTGGAACTCTTTGAAGACATTGGTGATATTAAGAGAAATATGGATTTGAATGGAAACACAGTTCACTGTTTTTTTTTTAGTTCATCAGAAATAGCTAGCAAAAATATTTGAATATGTTATTGCTTGCCTTCTGCTCCAAAAATTTGAAATATGTGAATCTATCTTCATTACAGCAGAGAGAGAGTAACAAGAAATAATGCAAACTGATAAAACATTACTATATTTCCTTATCTTAATTAACTTTTTGATAATGTGCGTTTATTTTATAATCTTTCATGAAACTCCTGATTGTATGAAAATGAGTAAGAAAAGTGCTGGCTTGTGATACATTTAATGCACCTTGGAAAACAATCAAACAAGTACTGCTGATGTTCTTAAACTGGGATTGGCATACAAGGTTATTTTGCAGTGAGTCAATTCTAATCATATTAGATCCTGTGAAGATGTCCTGGTTTAAGATACATTGAACCCAAGACATGCAGCTCTAGATATGAGTAATGGCTCTGAAAGGTTAAACTGTGGTGGACATGTAATTGGAAACATTTTTAGTGGAGTTTATGCTAATATTAGACCACTCCGTACTGTTATTCTTAAATTACATCATTTACCAGAGACAAAGACATGAAAAATAATAGACAGCAATATACGTTATGGGTTGGCTATAAATGATTGAATGTGAAATAAAGTACCATCAAAGAGAGCAAATGCCATTTTTCACTTTGTCAATAGATTTTGCTGTTATTCATCATTCTGGTGGAAACCTCTGTCTCGCAGACCTATTTTGATATGTAGAGCCCAATGCCCCACCACAGACATACCACAAAATCTGACACATTCAATCTTAAGCTATGCTTTCTTTTGGGAACCATATCTGTAGTTAACTTTTAGACAACTTACGTGAGTTCATTTTTAACACATTAAGCCTTTAGAAAATCCTGTACAGTTTTTATTTTTGTGCAGTGTGTGACATGCAAATCACATCCTAATTTAGGCATCGCTCTAGATGACAGTTTTATATAGAAATGAATTTGGTTAAGGATGAAGGACAGGGATAAACCACTCTATACTGCACATGCATGATACACTGCAGATTTGCCCTCCGTATGTGACCCATTCATTGGTAATATATGCACATAAAGTGTGAGTGCAAAGCATCAAGGGAGCAGTTGTAGTTAGGTGTTAGGTGTCCTGATCAGAAACACTTCAGTTGTGTTACCTTGAGAAAGGAAGATATCACATCTTTTAAGTGAATGCCCTCCGTTTTCACATGACGAAAGGTTGAATTCTTAAAGCAAACCTTTTCCATAATCATACCCCCTGTCACCAAGACATTATTTCCTTTCAGCTCACCAATGACATTAGGTTTGCTTTCCCCTACATTGGGATTACGAGCATTAAAGGGAAATGTAATCAGATTTTTAAGAAAAGCTAGCCAATAAAAAAAATAGAAAAAAAAAACTTACCCTTGTTTGTCAATTGACAGCTGGTATTACAGCATCAACAACGACTTTATAGACTTGTATGTTATTTGAGCTAAAGATCTATATCCTTAGCTATGTAAAATTATTCTTACAGCCATTGTGGTTGTCAAGGGGGCAATTTATACATTTTCACTTATCACAACTTTTTAGAAAGTTGGCAACACAAAACTAAGAAAGTAATAAGTTTCCCAAGAACCAGACAATCAGCAATTTAATAAATAAGGGTTAGTAAATTTTAAAAACTGGGTAAATAATATTTATAAAATAAATAATAAATAATAATAATTTTACTTTAATCCTCAAAAGTACATAGCCCTCCCTCTGCTTTCCATAAAGATCTAATATTACAAGCCAACTAACAATCCTAAAATGAGCATAGTTAAACTTCTACTAATTACCAATAACAGGTTTAAAATCCACACAACAGATTCAAAATGTTTTAAAATGTATAAAACCAACAGCAGTTGGAAATTAGGACACTTCTGAACAGTTTTTTTCTATGATGACTTAGTATTTTGGACAATATCCAGCAGCATCTCCAGGCAAACTCAAATGAGTAATTTATTTCTTGTTTTAAACGTCTAAGAAATTGTTAGTGATTTAGGCTGTGTGTGCGTAGGGGGCGGGGGGGGGGGGGGGCACAACCACTACTATTTTGATTCTGTGATGACTGACATGTGTGCATGTTTTTGATTGACAGATGAGTAAACTCATAGGTGGACCCAACAAAAGATCCATTTGTTGAAGTGGGCGGAATAAATTCTGGTAAACGAGCCCATCCCACCCATTTCCATTCATAATCATCCAATGGGGAACATTATTAGTAAAGTGCATTCACACATTTCCAAGCTTTTCACCACATTAGCAGCTAAACTAACTTAATGTAAATACATTTCCAACTCATTAAAAAATAACCCAAAAGGGTTATTTTGGCCAGAATATACATAACCACTAGAGAACTAGGTAGAGTAAAATTGCTTTCAAAAAGCTTTCAAAGAAGGAGGGTCAAAAGTCCATAAAAAATTCTTATTTTGTTCACTTCTAAGTAAAAGTTCTCATGAAAAAGAAACATAACACTGTAAATATATTTAAAAGAAATAGAAAAAAACGACCATGTCCGTACTAAAATCAACCCTTTTTGTCCCTCACAGATTTCCGTAGCTCATGACGCGCGCGCAGACCGACGGTTAGTTCCTGGTGGGAAACTTGTACCTCCCCGCGGGAACTGTGTCGTGTCTTGACAACAAGCGATGGCTCTCAATTATCAGACATCGACTTTGTCTCTAACTTTGCCCATTTCCTGCCAAATTTGCCTCGGAAAGGTAAGGAGCATCTGCATTTCGACATGAGCCGGGAATAGAGGAAGTAAACTTCTCCTGTGTTGTTTGTCTGGCGGTGACTGTGTGTGTGTCTGCAGCGGCGCGCGTAGTCACCCAGCAGCAGGCAGCAGCTCGGAAAAGCGTCTATTTTTTGTCAACAAATAATTGTCTGGTACTCGTCTCCGTGCAGGTCAGGCAGCCGGTCATTTGTGCCAACTACCACGTGTTCTGTTCGTCCTGCATGGAAGTGTGGTTAAAGAAAGCCGGCCAGTGTCCCACCTGCAGAGTGCCAATCACAGCAGAGAGTCCGTGCAGAGAGATCATCGGTGAGTAACGCCACAAACGAGGGGGGAACCCCAAAACAAAAGATCAGTAGCTAGAGCGGATGCACTGCATTGTTAAGAAAATACTTCATTAAACCTACAATAAACCTAACACTCCTGTACAGAAAATAAACGAGGATTATTAGCTCAATACAGTTATATCATTTGCAAGTCCCCCATTATAATGTTTCTGTTGACACATTCTTTAGAGGTGGCGAACTATTTCCATGCATTCTCCTTTATAAACTATATATTTTCATGTTTATTTTTAAATGTAGGCAGGTAACTAACAAATGTGGATATAATAGTGACACTCATGTTGTTTTCTTTGCTTTGAGTCAAAGGTTTGTTCCAGAAGGAAGGTTATGACAGTCTGTTAAATAGAACTGTTTTTAAAAAAATTACTGTTAATGTTAATTTAGCAACTTTTCAAAGATCTGTAATATATCGCTTTCTAAGTAGCTAGATTTCGATTTTGATATTTTGGCACCAGAACGTAAATTCGATATCTTCTTGGAAAACTACTATCATGCGTATTTTTTTTTTGGAAATATGATCTATTTGTTATTCTGCTACAGGGGGGACGAATGAAGGCGATCACAGTGACAACCCATCCATGAGAAAATGTCTCCGTAAAACCAGAGGAGAGCTGCTTTTACGGGAGTATGAGGTACGGCTGCATTCAGGATGCTTTCTGATGTTTTCACATAAAAAACAAACACAAGAATTTTTAAAGATTTAACTTCTTTAGACCTGGCGTCTACATGCACAAACTCCTATGTACATTTCTTAAATCACCACAGTAGTTAATTCTGCTTAACTGGGAACCTGTGACTATGTGTGTAGAGGGTCAGCTTCAAAATGAAGAGTTTAAAGGTTTTGAAGGGATTTTACACGACTACTATTAAAATCCAGTCAGCACTGTTCAGTGAAATTTGAACAATTACTGCTAAGTATCAATCAAAGCTTTTATTAGAATTTATTAGCACTCTGATCAAACTGTTTCACTATATTGGAACTACAAATATTACAATGGTTCACTACTCCAAGTCCTTTCAATTTGTTAGTTATTTTTGATTATATCAGCTTGTTTTAGTGTAGAACGTATTGACGTATTCCTACAGTGAGACTAATAGGAAAATGGCTTGGTGACCACGGAGTTAACATACACTTTAAGACATTTTGAAGTATTATTCTTTATGTTGTGTTATTTTATGTCAAATTCGTTAAATTATGTTATGTTAAATTTTGTATAAAATTTTGTATAATTTTGTATAAAAAATAACATTACCAATCTATACTCGTTTGTTAAATATCATCTTCTAACCAGTTAATAATTATTTACCAATAATAGTGAATGAAAAGCTGAAGTTTATACAGTGTTCTCTTGTTTATCCGCAATAGGTGAAATCCACGAAGACAGACATTAATATTTTAACACTTTTTTTCTCAAAGTTCAAACCTTCATAGAAAAATAAGTTTAGTATTATGGAACGAAAACAAAAATCTGTTGGAGAACTGGATTTAGAGAGCTGCCTGCTTGTGTACAGGAGACACAGCATAAAGGAGATTGATTGACAAGAACTTCAGCCTATTGGCATGCAGAACACAGTGTTAAAAAAAAAAGAAAAGCATCTAAAACTGCACACCAAAAAAATCTGCCTAACAGTGAGATCACAAAAGGTGAACTGCGATTAAGCGACTGTAGTTCATGTTTTCTATCTTTCACATAACAAGATTATGGTTAAAGTTTGATTGAATTTCATGTTTATTTGTTTTTTATTTTTATTTTGTTTTTCTCCTGACCCCTTGTTTTTACACAAAACCTTTCCACGTCAGGAAGAGATCGAAGGGCTTATGAGAGAAAACGAGGAGCTGAAACTCAAAAATCAAAGTCTGGAAACCCAGCTGAAGACCGCATTGCTTCCTAGCAGCATAAATGCAGTGCAACCAGATGAGAAGAGGGTCCCTCACTTTGTTGTAGAGGAATGGAAGAACAAGCTGCAAGCAGCCACGGATGTTTGTGATCAAATAAAGCAGGACATGGACAAACTGAAGGAGGTACACACATGTTCTGTATTTACTGACATACGTTGATAAAGCTTGGGCTTATGATGTGTAGTTACATTTCCTGTGATTCTATATAGAAATACAGGCAAAGTTGATAGATGGAAGGGTAACTGCATGCATTTCTGAGGTTTTAACACTAGCTTACAATAACTTATTTTTATTTGAGAAGTTCTCTGTTTCCTTTAGGCAAATAAGATCCTGCGTTCTCAAAATGTAGACCTTGTCCAAGAGAACATGAGACTAAAAGCAGAAGTGGCGAGCAGATCTCCTCAGAAGTAAGTACTTTTTTTTTGCAACATTGATCACGCAATAAAAACAATGAAATGCCTGATCTTTAGCAAACAGCATGAACAGAAGAAAAAGAAAACCGCACCCACTTAAAAATAAAATCAAAGGGGTTCTTTTGCAAAAAATAACTTTTAAAATGTTCTGGCTGCTAGTAAGATATTTTGTGTTGAGCACAATGTTTTGGAAGGTATTAATAAGTAGTATTTTCTGTTAATAATGAAGAGTTTTACAGTGTAGGATTGACTGATCTTAACTTTTAGATGTATTTATCATTCATTCGTGCAAGATCTGATCAAACTGTTGTTTTCATTGGCGAGGCGCAGGCACACTATAGGTCTATAAGTCGATGTCATGAAATAGGCAGGAGCCACAGAAATTGAGGCATCTTACTTCTGGGTTGGAAAAGAGCTCAGGAAAATAATATTTAATAAAAAAGGCATTCTTTAGTGTGCAAGGGTAAAGCAAACAATATCCATGTACATTATCATGTACAAGGATATTGTTTACTATAAAGGTCTTAAGAAAAACATGGTATAGGCCCCATAATCCCAAATTATAAGGGAAAGATGCTGTCAATATTTTGTTGGTTGCGGTCTGTGTTCACCATCGGTTGTTTTCTCAGTTGCATTTGCTTTCTTTTTAGTCCCACTCCAATCATTTTTCTCTCTATTGTAAAAGCGTTCCCAGTGGTGTTTTAATTATGATTATGCCGTTCTTAGGTAATATTTTAAAAAATCTGTCGTTTTGTAGAACTTAATTTCTGCAGAGCAGCTGTAGTTCATTAGAAATTCCCCTCTGAGTTGTGGGCAGGACTGTTGGCATGGTGTAGGCCTGCCCTGACTTCCCATCATCCATCTGTTTACACTCTCTCTTGCTAGCTTACAGCCCCTCACACCCCCAACATAACATTACCAGTGCAAAAAAAATGCAGAGCAAGTTTGAGCTTAACTTTCTCTATATGCAGTATGTCCTTCATGAGAAAAATTACACAAGAATATGTTAAGAACACCAAAAACGCAATTTTCATTAGAGTGGGTCTTTAAGTCCAGCAAATTCCAAAGTTGGCATTATTGCCTTCAGAGGAAGACTAGCATTAAATATCAACAAAGTTTCTCATCAGAACATTCAATCAATAGCAACTTTGGGAAAATGTCTGCATATTGAATCATAATGTTTAGCAAGTTTAAACACTCACTCTCATGAAAATTTTGTTTCTGATGTTTCTAACATGTTCTTGTGGCATTGATGATGGACATGTATAAAGACAATGAAGGTTTAATTGCATTTTTTGTGGATTTCCTTATTCAAATTTTTGTAAATTGGGAGCAGAATTCAAAAATGCTGTTTCGAAAAAGAGCTTATTTGTGACGTAGAGTGCTGGGCAGGCCACAAGCTCCCTCTTCTGAGCTTTTATCAACAGGAGTGGAAGGGGGGGGGGGTAGGTCTGCGCCGGTGGTCCTGCCCACAACTCTGAGGCAAATTTCAAATAAACTATGTCTTAGAAAATGACGCAGGATTTTGATATTAGCTAAAAAAAACTGCATAAGTAAGGGTTAATGGCCGACGAAGTGTACGTTATCACTTTTTAGCGCGTGGAAGCCTGATCCGTCTGATGCGAGGATGAGGACGGTTGCTTCAGCGTTAAATAAAGCATCAGTTCAGAGAGAAAGTTCACCTCTTACTACTTGTTTTTGTCCAGATGATGAAGCTAAAGGTTGTTTTAAAGAAGCCGGCGCAGTGGGACAGATGAGCGTGCAGTTATCACTTTTTAACTTACACCCAGCAGCCAATCAGAATCGAGTATTCACCCGGACTATTAGTCATAATTAAAAGACCACTGGGAAACCTGTTACAGTAGATTTAAAGATGATTGGAGAAGGTCTTAAACATAGCTTTGCACAAACTAATAGTAACATTATGCTATTTATCATTTGATATTTCTGTCTTAGTTTTTAAGAAAAGTGTTGTGTTTGCAGGTTTGGTCGATACACAGTGGCAGCGCTGGAAGCCAAGTGTCAGCTGTATGAGCGTGATGTTGACCACTTAAAACGCGCTCTGGAGCGCAGCGACCAGTACGTCGATGAGCTAGAGTCCCGACTCAGGAAGTGTGAAAATAGGAATCCTGAAGCCCACGAGGCGTGTGGGACGGCGGCAGATGCTCTCACACAGCAACAGAGGTTGAACATGATGATGAGAAGCTTAAGTGAGGAAGAGAGAAGGTTGATCTGCAGCAATCCGGAGGCAGAGTCTCAAGCGTTTTCCAAAACCCCCAGTGTTTTGTTCATGTCAGGAACTCCCAAAGAGTTCAAGAAGAGCCTGGCTGGGGAACGGAAGAAGGAGAACCCTGAAAGCACCTCCTCTGACTTCTCCCCTGCTACTCCTTCATCTGCCTTCCAGTCTCTGACCTTGAGAAGCCCTGGCATCCGTGAGAAGAAAGTCACATTTAAACCTATATCTTATCAAAAAAGACTTGATTTTGAAGAATTGTCTGGTACCGGGAAGATGAGCTCTGCCTTAGAGAGCAAATTTGCCAGCCTCGAGAAGTTTCCAAAAGGCTCATCTTCAAATATAACAGGGTCTCCAAAGTCAGTCTTTTGGGGTTGTTGGGAAAGACCTCATGCTGACAACCCATCGTCTTCAGGCCCGAGTAAAGAAAATCCAGTCAAGGAATCCCCATCTGCAGTTTCAGCAGGTGGTGAAGTTGATAGTTTTCAGATGGCATGTGAGGCTTCTATGGATGCAGCTTACCTGGACAAGATCTCAGAGTTAGACTCCATGATGCTTGATGGAGAGAGTTCCAGCAGCCGTGGATCACAGCTCTCTTTGGGTTCCCCACCTCCTGCAGACTTGGACAGAACTCTTGTTGCAGATTCACAAACCTGCACCGATGGATCAAGTTCCGGTGGCACATGTGCAGTTGGAGATCATAAGAGCCTGGATTTAGGTGACGTTAAAGATGACACCAAAAACATCCAAGAGGCTCCTAAAAGCTCTGTAGAGGATGCTTTTGATTGTCAGACATCAAGTAAAAATGGTGCAGAGAGTGTCCCGGTTAGTTCAGAGCGAGGGTGGCCCTCTCAGAACGAAGAACTGTCTTTTGACTTGTTGTTTGACGCTACTGATGATATCAAGGCCGGACCGTCTGGCTCCTTCAGCCCCGTAAACCAACACCAAGATCTTGATGTTGCATGTCGCCCGTCCTCTTCCTCTGGTGGGAAGCCTGTGAGTTCAAGAAACATACACACACTGAACGGCGGACAACCAATAAAGAGAAAGTCTCACAGTCCCTTTACTACAAACAGTCCTACTAAACTCTCAAAGCTCATGTGAAGGAATCATCATCAGATCTCTGTGTTTATCAGGTTTCACTCGAAAATAGTTAGAAACTTATTTTCACATTGGTTTAGAACATTTGTGCAATTGTGATGCTAGGATCTAACTTTCTGTCTGTCTTGTATTTTCTTGTTCAAAATTGTCAAAGAAAAGAAAAGAAACATGTTTCTTGTTGTTCGTGTTGTACTCTGAAGTGAGTAGAAATGAAGAAACCTTGAAAGACCAGCCTGAACAAGAACTGGTGGACAGTGTTCAGACACAAATCTTGTTTCTGTCTTTTCCGACTCTTTGTCGGTTAAGTTTATGCAGATTTTTTGAACGGAAATGAGACCATTGTTAGTTACTGACATGCTGACTTGAAAATGGATTTTTGTGTGTTAGGAAAAATAAAGTAATGCAATTGAAAAAAATGGATTAAAAATGAGTGTACATTCTTATCATAACACCCAAAGTAACATTTTCTCTGACCATTACAGCAGAGGGTCCCCAATGTTGCCTGTCACAATTACTGACTGAGACGGAGTTTGGAAACAGTGAACAACGGTGTACAATCTAATGACGACCACTCCAAACCCACACACACATAGCAGCAGAAATCCCCTTATTTATTATGCCAACTTAGCAATATCATGTATATTTCACATACCTCTAATTGCTGCATGAAATTTTAATTGAGTGGCCATTGTGGTTTGAATTAACAAGTGTTAATTCATTGGGGTCAATTAATAGAGGTATAGACTGTTCATGATGACATTAGTGAGTTAAATCAATTGGATTAATACTCATCCAGCCTTGAGCTTCAGTAAAATATGGTCTTGTTTTATTTGAGAAAGATCATAGAAAACGAATAAAGTTGGTGCTTAAAAATGTACAATTTGTTTTATATTGCCACCTTTTTTGGTGCCTAATTTACATTCATATCAAATGCTGACTTTTAAAATCAAAAATATTTTTCACTTTTTTCTTTTATAAATAACTAAATAAAATTATAGAAGGCCAATTTCAGTTGAGAGAAAAAGGCCTAAAACCCCACCAGCTGCACCATATAGTATCTGGATGGAGAAGAGTGAGTTCCTAAAATTGCAAGCATCTACTCTCAATATGTTATTGTCTGCCCTGTGAGCATTTTTTTTCCCTGTCAGCCAGTTCACTGTTCTTGCAGTTTATGTCTCGCGAGAGAAGCTGAGCACGGGCTTGACGAGATCTGAGGCGCTCAGGTGTAAGAGCCTCTCTCATCCCCAGCAGTGGGGAAACAGTAGACAGATAAGTGCGTCTGAGAGACTGCAGGCATCTCTGTGATCTCCGGGCTCAAGGCTGCACTCAGCGCGCTGTTCTGCATCATTACCGGAAAGACAAAGACTCTCCGCGCGTCTATGAGCGGCTCCCCTTCTCTCGCAGTCGTTTCACCCGCTTTTTTTCCCCTCGTGCACTTTAATTGGAGAAGCTCGCCAAGATGATGTCCATGAACAGCAAACAGCCGCACTTCGCCATGCATCCCTCTTTGCCCGAACCGAAGTACACCACTCTGCATTCCAGCTCAGAAGCTATAAGGAGAGCCTGCCTACAAACTCCACAGGTAAATGATCCCAGGAAAACTTTCACTTTGTTTCTCTCTTTTTTTCTTCTTCTTCTTCTCCTTCTTCCTGTGCCGAGGCAGCTTGTAGCGATGAGCGCTGCTTGTGCGTAATAACAAGAGGCGCTTCAAGGCACATTCAGGCAAGACGCGCGCTTAATGTTTTTTTCATGTATTCTTCAGCAATCACTCGGCGAGTCTGTGATCTTTTTGAAAGCATGCTCACGCAAAGCTGTGTTTCTGTGTTAATTTTTATGACTTCCCGCGTCTGGAGTCTTTCTCAACTCCGTTATGTGTCGCCAAACGTATCAGCTGACTGATTTTCTTTATTCTTGCCTTTTTCTTCTTCTCGTTTTCTCACTTAATTTGTTCCAACTCACTCCTTCCTGATCCTGCCTTGATTTTTTTTGTGTGTCTTTTTTTTTTTGTTTTTTTTTTTTTTAGCTTCAGAGTAACATATTTGCCAGTCTGGATGAGACCCTGCTGGCCCGGGCAGAGGCGCTGGCGGCCGTGGACATCGCGGTGTCCCAGGGCAAGACGCACCCTTTCAAGCCCGACGCCACCTACCACACGATGAGCACGGTGCCGTGCTCGTCGACCTCCACGGTTCCCCTCGCACACCACCACCACCACCACCATCACCACCACCACCAGAACCTGGAACCGCCGGACATTATGGACCACATCGGCTCGTCGTCCCTTACCCTGATGTCAAGCGCGCATGACGGGACAGGCGGAGGAGGCGGCGGGGCAGGCGGAGGCGGTGGCGGAGGACTCATCTCCACCTCGTCTGCCCACCCGCACTCGCACATGCACGGCTTGAGCCACCTGTCCCACCAGGCAATGAGCATGAACTCGCCGCTCACCCACCACGGGCTCTTACCGGGCCATCACGGGGGGAGCCAGGGCGGCCCGGGGCTCACTAATCCCGGACTCTCCTCCATCAATGACTCGGACACAGACCCAAGGGAACTGGAGGCTTTTGCGGAGCGCTTCAAGCAGCGGAGGATCAAGCTGGGGGTGACCCAGGCGGACGTGGGCAGCGCGCTGGCTAATCTCAAAATCCCCGGCGTGGGATCACTGAGTCAAAGTACAATTTGTCGATTTGAGTCATTAACTCTGTCCCACAACAACATGATCGCGCTCAAACCCATCCTCCAGGCGTGGCTGGAGGAGGCCGAGGGGGCCCAGAGGGAGAAAATGAGCAAACCGGACATTTTCAACGGGGGAGAAAAGAAACGCAAGAGGACGTCGATAGCGGCCCCGGAGAAGAGGTCTCTGGAGGCGTACTTCGCCGTCCAGCCGCGGCCGTCGTCCGAGAAAATCGCGGCCATCGCGGAAAAGTTGGACCTGAAAAAAAACGTGGTGCGAGTGTGGTTTTGTAACCAAAGACAGAAGCAGAAGAGGTTGAAATTTTCTGCTGCTCACTGATGGGCACACGAAAAAAAAAAAAAAAAAAAAAGTAAGACTGAATTTGGGGACCAAGGGACACTAATGAGACACCATTTTCAGTCTTTTGTCTCCAGCGATTTTCCACGTTGGTGCACAATGGGCTCCAGAGCCCCATGTTATGAGGCTTCATATATCTTGTTTATTTTCACGTTATCGGTGAATGTGAAGTATGCAAATAACAGATCTCACACATGTCGCTCAGTTGTTGCGAGGGAAACGTTACTCACGTCGACATTGCCTTTAAAAACAAACGGAAAGAGGTAATTTGCTTAATATTATAGCGAGTTATTTTCTCCCAATAGGCCTACTATTATTATTATTATTATTTTTATTTAAAAAAACAGCCATTTACGAATTACCTCACTGATTGTTTAACTGTTTTTTTGTTTGGGTTTTTTGTCATTGTTGGTAAAACAAAATAATTTATTAATGCGTTAATTTATTATTATCTTTTAATTAGAGGCTGCTAAACTGAAATTAAGTTGCAAACTTCTATCAAAAGAAGAAAAAAGAATTAGGCCTGCATGAAACCCTATTTAAAAAAAATAAAAGCCTCTATGGTCGTTCATATCTACAGATATATTTATTTAAATTTGCACAAAAAGAGACCCTTGAAACCAGCTGTGTGGAAACGGTTTGTATATACAGACATCACTTTATCACATATGGGAGGTATTTTAGAAATTAATTCTAAGGGTCTGTTGACAGTATTGGCACCAGGGAAAAGTTTGCTCCATCGAGTAGAAATCACAGATTTAAAATACTAATAATTAAAAAAAAATACAAGTTTTTTTCTTCTTGTGTTTCGGTTTGCAGCGCAAACTCTCTATGCATTGGGAAAGAAAATCATCACTGCGTACAGTAGTGCTGTCTCCTAACAGACCTTATTTTGTGGATGGTGTAATTCACTGTTAAATGCCTGTTTTCACATGAAGATCACCTCGTTGTTTGTCGTGTTGAATCGTTGTGTAAGTAATCTTTTTACTTTGTGCACAAGTATGTTTACAAAAAGTGCGGCGACATCATGGAAAATGTCCCACTGTCTCCCCAACTCCCTCACTCATCAACTTCTCCATGCAGTCTCCTCCGTTGTCCTCTCACTTTGATTGGTTCTCTTCATCCTGTAAGCCAAAATTCAACAGGGAGGTGTGTTCCAGCTAACTTAATAAATCAGTGAAAGAAATCCAGGCTTTTCTAGTGGTGATTGGGCACACAGCGAGCTGGACTATTAAAGTTTAAATGTGAGTGGTGCCGTTTGAGACATTATCTCACATAAACGAAAACGTTTTTTTTTTACTTGATATTTATTTTGTGTGTGTTTGTGTGTTAGTTTTAAGCACTCTTCCTTTTCATTTTTTTCATTTTGACATATTAAACACTAATTACAATACGCATATTTAACAAAAACAATAAAAACATGTTTGATTATTCTTTATATTATTATGCAAAAAAAATTCAAATTTGAAACATGGTAATTTTTTTTACACAAAGTAATGTTTGCTGCTGAAATCAGCGAAAATCGGCACTTATGATAAAGTTGCACAACAAACTCGGTTCAACATGGATATTAAAGCGAGGCTGACAGCAAAAAGAAATAGAAGAGCAAAGGAAAAATACAACCGTAATTTATGTTTAAAAATCTAGATGATTACATACAGTATGGCCTACATCTTTTTTTTATTTATTTATTTTTTTCGTTTCGGTGCTGGGGCTTCAAGCTCCAAGTCCAGATTTCATAGGCTCAAGCCTATGAAAACGAATTTTCACAAGCAAGTAATGCAATATTAATCACGGTTTCCTGCTATAAAATGCAATACTTTCAGTTAGCTGTCGGGGCTTTCGTGGGAAGGACGCGGATGAAGGAGTCAGCGGGGAAATGTGCCCAGTGTATGGTCACATGGACACAAAAAACGAGCAGCTAATCGACGTAAGTAGATTTTCCGATTGATCTTCAGACATTTAACTCAACATTTGCATGACGTGCGTATTAGCAGAAAACAAGAAACTGCGACTTAAAGTTTTTTTTTTTTTTTTTTAGAAAAAATGTGTAAAAAACAGGAACAAGGGTTAAAAACAAAAGTTTACATCAAAGTACATTAATAACTTTCGCATCCCTCCATCCATCCATCCATCCCTCCATCCCTCCATCCCTCCATCTATCTATCTATCTATCTATCTATCTATCTATCTATCTATCTATCTATCTATCTATCTATCTATCTATCTATCTATCTATCTATCTATCTATCTGTCTATCCATTCAAAGTTTCCTCATCATCACAGGCGACCGCCAGTAACACAGCACCTCTGGCACTGAACCCACTCCACCAGCAGCACGGCACGCGCCACATGGTGCATCATTTCAGCACCACGAACAGCTCTGCTGGCGCACTGAAGAATGATGCATTATTGAAAGCCTATATCAAACAGCTCTGGGGTGCTGTCTTTCTGAGCAGGGGCTCTGGATGAAGTCGGACTGTCTGCCTGCACAATGGCCTCTAATATGTTAATGGCCGTAGGGGATGCCTGAGGTATCGTCCCCAGCTGCTTCGCCTACCGTATGTCAGGCCTCTGTGACAGAGTCCTCTATTAATCAGGGGCATATTTCATCGGTAACTCCGCCGATATCATAACCCTTAAAGCTCCATCAATAGCGGGCCGGGCTGACGCCTGATCGGTGTCCTTAGTGCTGCGCATCAGGAGGCCTTCCTTCTATTGAGCTTCCGTAACGTTTTGGAGAGCCCCCTCTCCAAAACCTGCCTCATCCGGTTAGTGCGCCGATTGAGTATTAATAAATAAAAACAACCCAAGAAATTATAGAGCGATCAAACATTATTTTTACCATTTATTTTTGTTTTTTTATATAAACCAATCATCTCTAAAGTGTTGAATGCGCGCGCAGGCCATTATGGATTATTCATGCCTTTCAAGGATCCCTTAACTTAATTCCTTCAGGCTTTCAGTCGGGGGAATAATTAATCTATACCATGAATGTAAATAAAAGGAAATTGGATTCCTGACAGACGAAATGAGAGAGTTTTCGACACCACCACGCCAAAAGTAATGATTTCACCACACCTTATGGTAACACGGGAGCTGAGATTTACGAGCGACTTTGTTTTACAACACAGCCCTGAGCGGCTGAGAGCGAGTCTGTCCTAATCGTAGCTGTTAGGCGCTGATGTTAAGATGAATGAGACTGTAACAATGTGCTCACAACATGATGCAAACAAGTATGAAAAAAGGAGAGCTCTGAGTCTGACTTTATTTGAATTGGACGTTCTCTTATAGTTACATTTTGGAGGAGCACATCTGAAAAATAAACTAAGAATAAAAGTGTGAAGGGGGGAAAAAAAGCCCCACAAAGGGCTCCGTTGATAAACCAATGCGCAGAAAGGTTGGCCTTTTGGACGGAAATGTCAAACCAAGGATGTGGATTGGAAGAATCCTCACATCTGCACTCATTTCCCACTTATATTTGCTCGGTAATCCGCTGTGGAAGCCCTCTATCGCCGGGGAGCAGGTTTGAGAGGCAATGCTGTTGACACAGGGGTATATTTCAATCACAGAGGGTTCAGAGTCAGGCGCACAACTTATTTGTCTAATAAATCCGTCATTTAGTTAGAAAAATATTTGATCTTGAGGGGCTGACCTCTTTGTCATGTAGCCACTGACAAATAAAAATGGGTATAAGTGCTTCAGAAAACGGGCAGGGTGTATCCTGAATAAAAACATTAGATTCATATTCATATGAGCATATGGATGAGAAGTCTGGAAGCAGGGATCTTCTTGTTATATCTTTTTAGATGGAAGAAATGTTTTTTATTCAAGTTTAAGGAGAACAAATCCCTTTGGCCCATTTTTTTCAAGCACGGCTAATAAAATATTAATTGTATACAATTAATATTTTATTAATCAAATGCCTGTTAATTCTATAGAATTAACAAGCATTTGATTAGATAGTCAGTGCTTTTGCCACTTGCAGCCTAAAGACTATCATTAACCTGCAAAATATTTTTTGCAACTTTTATTATTACATTTGAAGATCCCACTAATAACATTGTAATAAAATAAAATGCTTGTTTAAGTTTTGCGAACTGATTTTACTCTTCAGTACAAAAATATTCATTTCCATTCACAGATTCCAAGAATAAGGTAATGCTAATCAAATTATGAAGCTTAATTTTCTTTCTTAAAAATGACACAAACAAAAGAACTTAAGCAAAATCTTCATATATATTATATCTATATTTCTTTAGTGGCTCACATGACAGATTCATGCTTATAAGCATGATTCTGTCATGTGAGGCACTAAAGAAGAGTATATACACTCTTCAAAAAGTCTGTTTGATCTGGAATTTATGAATGGTAGCAGTTTTTCCAAATCAAAGACTTTATGGGGAAAAAACCCCCAAATATCTTTGTGGATAACCTTTGTAAGTGGTACCGACCCTCCGTTTGACAACTGCACTGATAAATGCAGCTCTAAAGACATCAAAACACAGCGTCTTCATGTCTAAAGCGCCTCCTCGCGCTCTGTTTCATTTTGTTCTGAAATCACACGTTGCCACCTAAATGTCACTCTATGCTAAAAACGTGCCTCACTATCTAAATGTCATTCATTTCCCAAACCCGCCCTTCCAAGCGCTGCAGTGGCCCAGGGCGGGGTGCTCTTTGAACCCTGCCTTGAACCCATATTTCCCGCCGCCATTACCACGGCTGGCAGACAGGGAAAAGAGCAGGAGACAGAGAAGCGTGGCCGGAAATGCAAAAATGGGCTATGTCCGAATTCCCTCCCTATTCCCTTACTACTAAAAACACGAAATAGTGCAGGACTATAGTGCCCTGGATTTTAAAAGCAATTCAGACACCATGTTATTTACTTTATTTTGTCTTCTAATTGGCAAATCCGCCTATCACTGATTTCCCAAAGTTAAAACTTAAACAATATATAACATTTTACGAAGACTATTTATGAATCTACTGTGTTCTGATGATAAAAATTTGGATGCATTGTAAAACAACAAATTAAAATGGGCTATTTCTTTCACAGATATGTTCAAATGCAATGCATTGTGGTCCATATTTGTTAATCTAGTTAGCGTCAATGGATGCTAGTGTTTTGCAGAGACTTCTGGGAAACTTCTATGGTGCTGGATTTTGGAATAGTAGATTCAGACAGCTCTACCAAAAACCCTATACAGTGCACTATGTAGTGAGGGAATTCAGACACTACTCGCAACTCTAAAATTGACTGCCCTAGAAATTTCCCAAAGGTCTCTGTGAAAAAACAGTGTGCATCAGTGCTCAATGGTGAATATAGACCGCAAGGCATTGCATTCAAACAATTTTTGTTAAAAATATATTTTAAGTTTTTCTAAACCATTCAAGGTTTTACCATCAGGACCCTATTCAAAAATAGCCTTAAATAAATGTTTATATTTATTACGTTTTTACTTTGGGAAATCAGTGATGTCCTATTCGCCATTACAAATAAATTATTGATCATGGTGTTTAAACTGCATTTATAGGGGACTAGATAGTTCTGCACTATGTAGATTTTGATTAATAGGGAGGGAATTCAGATATAGCTGTATTCTGACTCTCTAACAAAATGTGAAACCCACTATATAGTGCACTATGTAGAGAGTAGTGAAGGAATTCAGACACAACCAAAGACACTATTTTAAGGACATGTGAACTCAAGAGAACCCAACTTAGACTTTGTTATTTGGTCAAACCAAAGCTTGCGTGGCCAAAACTCATTTAGGAAGACAGCTTTTAGCTAACTTGAATTTAAGTCAGGATTATTTATTTTAATTGTTACAGACACCAGTCAAATCAAATTTATGGCGTGAACATTGAAAGGATTCAGATATTCTTAATTTATCTCTTTCTTTTCCCCTTTTTGTGATCATTTCTAAGCATATTAAAATATGACACACCTATCCTACTTCCCAACTTTGACAACAAAAAGAGAAAAACAAAAGTTTGCGTCGTGTATAAATGAAGGGTGTTGCTTTAGGTGTAGATGTGAGGGCATTTCATACACACAAGACAGAGCTTGGGCTCTCCATTGGAAGGTAATGAATATCTTCCTCTGTTCACATAGACTTCCATTGCAGGCAGAGTGACGACCAGCATTCGCACGCCGCTCCACCATCAAATATTCATCACTGTTGATTAAACAGCCGGCAGCTGCCGATCAGCCGGGTGTCAAATTTGTATCCAGTTCTGTACACATCTAGTCTGATTACAAAAGACTGAAATGTTCTGCAGAATTAGGCTCAAGCATACCCACGAGTCTCCCCTAAATAAACGGACGTTTGAAAGGTCTGGTTGAGGTGTGAACTGTAACTTGTGGACCTGCAAACACACATTCTTTGACTATCAGCTTGAATGACAGAAAGAAATGTGTGCGGGTGTGTGTTAGGGCCTGAATGTAAGTGTGTATTTGTGTGAGGCATGCTTGAATATTTCATGAGTTGTTAGAGGTTGGGGTAGAGAGGGAAGACTACCCAGGAAGGCTGGGTCAACTCAACTCAACAAATGCTGATGCAGTTACACTCTCACAAACACATGCACACACAGTGTGTGTGTGTGAGACACACCAGCAGAAAGTGAAACAATAGGCACTAAAGAATGTTTTCATTTTAACTGTAAATGACTCTTCTCTGTAATTCCATTTGATTGCAAACACACTCAGCAAGAGGACAAAAGTCCAATTGGACCATTAGTGAGAGATTGATTTTTTCTCCTCTCAGAGAAAGAAAAGCATATTTCCCCTAACTCTTTCCTATATATATATATATAAAAAGATAACGTACAAAAAATCAGTTTTGCAACTTAATATTTACAACCCCAAAAAACATTGGTGCTATTGGACCTAAATTGTATGAACACAAACAATACATTTCAATTATCTCAGGTAAAATTGTAGCTCAATAGAAGTTTTCTTAGACCCTAAATCTTCATAATAACAGTTTAAACAGATCTTAGCCCATACATCGATGGAGGAAGTAGTACTAATAGAACTTTACCAATAATTGTCTTTTCAGTCAGTGGTTGCTTGTGGTTTTATTTCCTGCTTTGATCATTTTGGAACAACCGTAGAGCAGCAAAACACATGATATTTATCATCCTTAAATTTCCAAAATAATAAGGAGCTGTTCCTCCCACAATAACTGCTTAATAAGTTACACCTAAATATAAACTAACTGGAGGATCAAGATATAAATGATAAAACGCATTTGTGCATTTAAAGGATCTATCATTGAGCTCTGCAGGAAATGTGAGAGAACTGTGCAAAATCCCTAGCATTCAGAGCAGGTGTCTCAGGGACATGATGGAAAAAGGGAGCTCAGCTTACTGTCCATTGATTGTCTTCCTGTGATCTTTTTGGTCTCTTGTAACTTAGATCGTCCTTGGATCCCCTTACTGGAATATCCTCTCATGACATTTGTTTATTACAGCACCTCATTCTAATTGTCACTGATCGACCAGCCAACACAAAATAACACCCCCTGCTTGCACTGCTGTGCGGTGAGCATGTCTCAGTTAGATGGACAATTCTGCGATAAAGGGATCCTTTTTAGTGGAGATACAGTACATCAACTCCAAACAGGTTATGTTGTCTCTGTTACAGTAGAGGCTGCTGCCTCTTTGCACAAATCATTGTGTAATAATTATGTTCACACCCAGGAGACACCTACTGAGTGCCTCCAGGATCCTGTGTAAGTTCCAACCATTTCTGACATCTTTCATCAATACCACATGTTCCAACATTGATTGTGATGTCCTCAGCGGCCTGACTTCACACCTTGCAGGTCACATGGTGTGAAATCAGCTCTCCCGTTTATTACTCGGGGGACCTCATCGGCTCCTCAGAAGACTGACAGCTTTGACAGGTGGAGCTGGAGTCGACTTTGACAAAGTACTGATTAGCCTGTCATGCTGAATGGAGGGAAGCCAAGAACTATGTAAAATTCATTTACTCATTCCCTGTGAGCTCGACAGGTAGCAGAATGGGTGCATCACCTCATTAAGCCAGATGGGTTGACATGGATAATTATGTTTGAGTTATAAGCAGAGCATTGATAGATGTGTAAGAGTTTCAAAGAGACGATTTGGTCTCATTAATGTGATCAGTTTGTCCTTCAAACCTCTGGGTTAGAGTGCAGAAAAAAAGTCAAACTTTTGTCAGCCAGCTTTTGTTGGGCATTATCCATTCATCTCCCCTCCTTTCCTAATTGTGTTATCAGGAAAAAAAACTATCATTGGATGATTATTTTAGATCATTCATTGATTTTCCTTAAATTGTTGTTGAATCCATTAAAAAATGAACCTTTTAGCATTTATTCGAAGGCAAAACAACCTATTTCCTGCATTTTTTTTTATTTTAAAAACACGTTAGGGAATTCCCCAAAAGATAACGTTTATTCACAGTTTTACTGTACAAAATAATAAAACATAGAAAAACATTTCCCTAATGTATTAACTATTCCAACTTTTTAAATTTTTTTTATTATTGTATTTTGTGATAATCAAAAGGCCTTTTTTGAGTTCAATTAGAAAAAATAAATTCTCAAATTCAAAATTCTATCAGCGGAGGTAATTTATTTGGGAGAAAGAAAGAGTAAATCAACGGATTCTAAGAAAAGGCGGGACTTCCTCACCTCAAATCTCAGTAGACTACAGTTGATTCTTCTTCTAATTGCTGTGATTTGCAGCTGCATTCCGAGTAACCCTGTCTCTCCCAGTCAGCATCAGACTATCATCCACTTATTGACCATCGCGACAAATGGCTAGGCGGGGGGTGGAGGGGGGAGGTGAGGAGCGGCAGTCTGGTGAGATGGGTGAAGTGAGGAGATAAAGTGTGCCACTGAATAATTCAAAACAAAAACACTAACAAAATCGATCACGAGAACAAAATCTGATATTAATAGTGAATTCCACCATGGTATCAGGTGGGAGGTTTTTCCCTGAGTGACAGAGATATCCATGCAGATCAGCTGACTCTGTTAACTCACTTGTCTTTTATTTTATGACTTTTGAAATAACCATCTGCACTGAAGCGGGATGTTCTCTCTGTGCATCGCTTAAGAGTTGCTAAGTAATTAGCACTACATTGGATTTTATAATTGCCAATCATGTGCTTTTATTGGTCAATTACAGGCTATAATCAAGTGACTCAGCCAAATGTAACAGTCTTATTACTACTCAATTAAAACAAATGCTCTCTGCGGTAGGGGCTTTGAGGAGGGGGAGAGAATGAGAGAGGGTGGGGCGCTTTCAGTATATCATAAGGTAATTAATATTTTCATTAACTCATTCTCTGTTGAGCAGCGACCTGCCTCTGATCATTTCATTTCCCTTCCAAGGGTTCAATACTGTAGTGGCTCCATAATTAGTTTGATTTATATGTGCCTTCTGTAATGAAGAAGAGCACTCCCTCCTTCCTCTTCTCGCAGCCGTGTGCTGCCGCTCTTCTCGCACTCCTCTCACATCCAATAAATTTACCTGGTTGAGCCTGGAAGCAATAGGCCTTAGAGTATTAAGACAGCTCATGAACAAGAAACAGAGACATGGTTTATGAAAAATTCACACGGGGTCTTTGAGGGATTGTTGTGTATTCCATGGCAGGGAAACATGACTTATAAAAGATTGAAACATACATGCATCTTTCTTTTCTGCTTCAAATGTGAAAGACTCTACTGTATAGTTCTGCCCCAAAGCATTTGGGAGTAAGACACAGAGTAGCCTCCGCTGAGACTGAAGTCTCAGGAGTACAGGAATTGTATTAATTGTTAATGACCAATGCAAAAACAACGATTTAATTTGTTTAGGTAAGCCGTATTTTTTAAGTTTTTTAAATCAGTTTTTAAGAAATATTAGTCTTGGGTCAGCAGATGTAGTTATTATTATTATTATTTTCTACTAATTTGGTGTATGATGCGAAGTGCTGCATGAGCTGCATGACTTCAGCAGCTTTGCACTCTGCAGGGTACCATAGAACAGCACACGAATGATTGCAGCATTAATAATGCCCCATTGATTATTGTTCTGCTGTTTAAAGGTGAATGGCAAAGCTTTCTGAGCAGCAGGGGAGGGAGAAGCCTGTGTGTCTCGGGGAAGGACTGATTTACATTTTGGAAAGTGCACCTGATTCTCAGGGGGTTCGCCTATCGCTTTCAGTCAATATACACTCTGAACTTTCTTTGTTGTGGGAGACTCTCCAGTCTTTTACACACATTCTGCACTACAGCTGCCTTATATCATGTGGCACAGATTGTTGGTTTTAGAAAAACTGATGTCCAAATCCATGTTTTATGATTTGAAAGGACATGTTATTGTGATATCACTGTAATACTCAAATTGTCCGTAATCTTACAGACAGCAACTAAGGTTGTATGGGTTCAATAAGGCAATGAATTTCAGTGGATTTTTCCACTATAGGCTTACTCCCCCCTTTTTTTGCTGAACACGTTATTTATTAGCATGATTAGACCTCAACAGATCTGTTTTGGAGGCATCTTTTGTCTTTCAAGGAAAGAAACCAAAGTCTGTGCCAACAACTGCCCTTCAGCTCTGTGTTAAGATTAGCTCTGTCTGAAAATTAAAAAACAGGTGGTTGCCAGCAGCCTGCACAGAGCCCTAAAACAAACTCACTTTGCATCAGTTTTACCAGGGGTCTGCAACCTGCGGCTCCGGACTCACATGTGGCTCTTTTACCCCTCCATTGTGGACCTCTGGTTAAAGAAAAAGAAAAAGGTTTGTTTTTAAAAAGTAACTGTATTGTAAAAAGTAAAGTTATCCAGCTCATACCTTTTTTTACTCGTTTACAAAATTTGAAAAACAGTATGAATCACTCTGACAGGCTCTTGACTACATTACCCATGATCCTCAAGCAGCGCAACAAACTTGAACTGAAACATTTTGAATGCTGTTTCCCACATAAAATGAATAGGAAGTCAGTAGACCTAACCAAAATCCATAGTTGCGGCACACTGGACCATAAGGCGGATGTTACATTTAAAAAAATAATACAAATACAAATCAGTATCTTATTTTTCTTAAGGGTGAAGTAAGACTTTGATGCTCCTACTGGATTGTTGTCAGTGATAAATCAGCCCGAATGGCTCTTTTAACTGTTTGAGCCCCTGAGCTCTTGATGCTTTGCAAAATAACACTCAGTGCAAATATGCAAAATAGTATAAGAGTTCATTTATATTTGCACATCTCCTCTTTTTAGACAGAATTCCACAAAAAATTAAGATTGTGCAAATTTAATATATATTCAAAATTACTATGGAATGAGCCTATGATGCCCATGTGAAATGAAATAAATACCACAGTCTTCTTGCTGTTTTGATGCCCATGTGGATCCATATGTACCAGCAAACAGCTTCCAAATGGCAACAATAGGATATACTGTATGCTTTCTTTCCAGGTTTTGCAGGAGCCAAAGCCAAGCGGGTGGAAGCATAAAGATAATCTTCAGTGCCGCATAAAAAGAAGCCAAATTAGCAAACTAGCCAGACTGTCCATCGCAGCATCTCTCAGGCACATTTAGCTGGCAATGAATGCAGCTCTTCCTACCATTTCCCCTCACTCAATTATTGATGGTAATTATCATGGTGTGCTTTGCCTGCTCCATAACAATATATTCTTAGCAGGAAAAAAGTCAGTGCTCTCAAGTGATCATTTCTTTCTTATCTTCATCTTAGCAGTACTTCTTTCACATTTTATAATTTGTACAAGTACTGTAGATGATACTCTTTCATGACAGAACAGTTCAATTTAATTGCACATTACTAAAATAATTCATTTTAAGGTAACTGCAGAGAAAGCAAACACATGTAGTCTTGGTTGTACTGATTTTTCCAAACCCTACAATACGGATACTGTATAACCCAGTAATTTAAAGTCTCACTCCGATCATCTTTTTGATCTATTTTATAATAATTCCCAGTGGTCTTTTAATTATTATTATGCTGTTTTTAGGTAAAATCTAGGTCAAAGTTTCTGTAGAGTTGCAGTAGTACATCAGAAATTCGCCTCTGAGTTGTGGGTGGGCCCATTGGTGTGGAGTAAGCCCCTCCACCTTCCCATCATCCATCTGTTTAAGGTCTCTCCCGAAATCTTACAGCCCCTCACACCCCAACCTAGCATCACCAGAGCAACAAATTGCGAGCGATATTGAAGCTATCCAACCATACAATTTTGAGTCAAATGCCAACTCAAAAGAGGAGAATTAAGACAAACATGGATCTATTTGTCTACAAGTGGATGCATCACACTCAAGAAACATTCACTTTGAATGAACATAAAAAATATGGAAATGATTTCCACATGATTAGATAGCGTTACTTGAACAAAATGAATCATATCGGTCCTACTTAATGTACTTAGGTTCAAACTAATAAATTTAAGTTGATTCAATCTAAATACTGCATTTGGACCCAACTTTAAATAATATTGTTGCTCACTCTCAAAAGAAAACAGTTGATCCAACTTAATTGAATCACTTCAATTGGTCACACCTAATTAAATTAAGTTTATTCAACTTAAATTTGTATGACAACCCAACACAATTTTTGTTGATCTAACTTAAATTTTTACTTTTTGCTTTAATTTTAGTTAAACATCTGACACTGATAATGTTTTCCAAAGATACAATCTTTGGGTCTTTTAATTTGCACAGCTAAGACTTGAATTACACAGCAAAGTCCCACATCACAAGACACTACTTCAAATACCACAAAATCTGTCTTAAGTACCGGAACATTAAAATTCTGCCGCACAAGGGGGTTGGTCATCATCCTCTCCCACACTCTAACTCATGGTGCAGAAAAAAATAAACATAACTTTTTAAATCACTAGTTAAAACAGAGTAAAACAGCTAGACAATAAAACCCATGGACCAAAACTCACACTTAGACTCCAATCTGCCCAGATAGACAAAGAAAATGGAATCCCACAATTCCTTGCGATTACTAATGTATCCAATTTAATGGTATCATGTTGGATCAACGTGATTGAAATTAGTAACTTTTAAATGGATTATTTTTATGTACAATCGACATGATTCATTCATGTAAGATTTACAAACATAACATTTTCTGTTTTAAATGACAAGTTACATTTTCGTAAACTTAATTGGCTGGTAATTTCCTTTTTTTGAGTGCAGAATGGGACAGAACAGGGAGCCTGTGGCTTGCTGTAGTAGCCTGTACAGCACATTTTTCACAAGCTTTTCACAAATTGGATTTTTTGTCTAAACCTGATTCACAACGATTTAAAAAAAACAACAACTCATAAATGCAGTTTAATCTTGACTTTTGTTTTATATATGTGCTCTATAATCAGAAAAATTGCACAAGAACATGTTAAAAACACCAAAAACAGAATTTTCTTGGAGTGGGTTTTTAATATACTGTGTTGATGGTCATTCTCCATCAACCTTTTCTTCCTCTATTTTTATTTCAGAAGGAATTTTTATAGGATATTTAGAACAAATGATTATATTTGACAATAATGTAGGAGTCTTTTTGAGGTACAAGAAAATATGACAACTCAAATTTTTTTTATTAGTTTCCCACCAGACTGTTTTTTTTGTCCTCCACAATCTCAAGTCTCAGGCAAAAAAAATGACCTTTGTCCAAATATGTCACCTGACAAGCAACATGTCTCATGTATGTAAACCTGCACCAAGGTACATATCCAAACAGACTAAAATAACAACAACTAAACAGCTCTCTCCCTCCTGACTGTGATCTTAGACTTTCTGCCCTCTACTTTCTCTTCCATTTCAGTGGAAGGCCCTAGTTTGCTGTCTTCCAGCGCCGCAGGGCATGGAGCTAGCCGGCGGTGAGTTTCCATCAATTAGTGCACCCCTGCGGCCTCGTGGCAGAACCCACCTTTGACTGGAGAGAGATATTGATTAGTTCAGCTGAACTGTCAGGTCTGGAGTGAACAGGGCCGGGTGATCCAAGGCCTTTGCCAGAGACAAGATCATGTTGAGTTTTTGACACATGTAAGCACACACACACACGAGCACATATAAGTCCATACACATGCGTGAAGGCAAGCCTGTATACACACTCACAGGTGCACACAAATGTGCACATTTGCACGTGAACCCATACAAAAGCAGTGCAATGTGCTCTCTCAGATGACTGCAAGGTGTGAGAGAGGGAAGATAAGAAGAGAAGTCCACAAGAGTTTCCTGTCAGGAGAGTGACGGCTGAGAACTGACAAGTGCTTGTTAGTTTTTTCTCCTCATCCAGGCGGAGTCCATATAAAAACAACAAGCAGGAGATGCTTCACACTCACTGGAAGATTGTGGGCTGTGAGCAAAATATTATTAGAGTACTATCAAAAAGGTAAGTTGAACTGTTGTGTTTTGGTTTGTTCTATCACAGGAAGGACGGCTCAATGAGTTGATCTTTAAAAAAACATGATAAAACAATCAAAGAAAGCTGTAAAATGAAAAAAAAAAACACATTTTGGACTTAAATTAAAGAAAGTTGAAGTTGCTTTAAATTCTGTTTTAAATTTTAAAATAAAACAAAAAACAAATGTGAAAAGCAACACACTGTCAATGCACATAAATGCAGTTCACAAAGACACAGGAAGAAACAAAAATACATGACGGATGGAGAGAATAAAAATTACTCAGAATTGCTGCTCTACCACATGAATTTATAATGCTGTCAAAACCTGCTTAATCATAAGGAGTCTAAAAATATTGCTATGATGTAATCAGGGGTAACTCCACAGGTGCTTGACCTGTTGTTAATCTCAACATTTTTCTTGAAAACCAAACACCACACAAAAAAGTCTCCCATAAAACAATTATAAGGCTGTATTTAATTATGCAGTTTAACTGTTAAACTGTGTGAATTAAATATGTGTACAAACAAACAGGTAAACAAGAATGAATGGCAAAACCACTGTTGTTTTTCCACATCAAAATAATCCAAAGGGAACATTATTAGTGCATTCTACCACACTGTATGGTCACATGTCTTTACTAAATTCAAAGTGTTTCCACACATTGGACTGGAATGAAGGACTGATCATTTTTTGATGACATCACACGTGTGTTGTCTGCTGAGATACACCTGGTCGTTTTTACATTATAATAAAATAAACCTAACATGCCTCAATGTGATATTTTCCAAAATTGATGTAATCAATGTATTTCATTTTTAAACAATTGTATAATGGTTCAGGTTGATTTTCTTTGTTTCAATTATTAACTTGCTTCAGATGGATCAATCTGATTAGATCGTAGAAATAAAAATCAATTCATCGTTTAATTTATTAATCATTACATCCTTAACTGGAGACACTGACTTAATGGGGAAAACTATACTTTTCTTCAGATCATTAAACTAATAAAAATGAAGGGAAGTTAAATCCCAGACTATGAAAATCCAATCAGCAAAAGCAAAAAGTGTTAAGCTTAATATTTCAAAAAAATTTGTGAAGAAAAAAAGATGACATACAGTACTATATATATATATTTATACTATAAATTTCATTCTATAATACATGTATCTGTAAAAATAAAATATAATTAGACTTAATGTGATTGCCCATATACAATCTAAATTTCCCATAAAAGTAGAAAAAGTAAAAAAAAAAAAAAAGTCAGTTCTCAAAGATTCTCAAAGAGAGAGACTTTATGTAACATTGAGAATGAGGGGAAGTAGAAGAAACTAATAGAAATAATTTCTAACCTGACTTTCTCTGCATTACAGCGTGCTATCCAAACAGCTGTAATTAGCCCAGGACCAAATGATCCGCCTCATCTCCAGTTAGAACGTTTAAACCTTATCAGTGTGCAGGCTACAGGGGATGTGAAACCTTCATCTTCCTCCTTCCCGCTGTGTGCCCCGCACCACACATCTCTATTCAGAGCGCAGCGATGAGCACCTCTTCCTGTCTCCACCCTACTTTATCCAAGCAGAACAAAGTTACTGATGGAGAACTGAACCCCCCTGCAGTTCCCTGCTCTCTGTTGGTTAAATAAGCCATTTCACCTCTTTTTCATCCTCTCCGCTTTGCTCGCACAAGCTGTCATCCCATTACATCGAGACATTGAGCTCCAGAGCTTCTCTTACAGGTGCAACTGGGGTTTGTCTGAGGAGGGCTGTGAAGCTTTAAGCATTTTGGCTATTGCACAACATTAAATATATTTTAAAAAAAAGGCTTGTGTTTGCTTACAATAATACCAAATTTGTGAAGTGTTTTTTCTTGATTAGCTTTTGAACAAATAGCCTAATCTAATAAAAAAAATAGCACCAAACAGACAGTTGTTTGACAAATTGTCTCAAACGTCTGTTTTTTTTTTCTATTTAAAGCAACATCAGCTACAAAAGTTAATGATCAGTGTATATTTTCCAAATAAAAGAAAAAACAATTTTCTTCTTTGACACTTGAAGTTAAAAGGAATTTTTAATGGACATGCATTATAATAGAATATTTGATTTGATTCAAATAAAGGTTTCTGCATTTTTCATAGGATGTGTTTAGAAAAGTAAACATAAACATCAAGCATATACTTTCTTCTGTTGCTTTTGCTATTGCTTTTGATGTTTTCCGCTTGTTATCTTCTGACAGAGGGATGGCCGATCAAGCATGAAAGTGAGCACTTGGGATCATCTGGGCTTCCCGTCTGTGATTTACAGCAGACGTACGCTGTCATTTCCCTACCAAAAAAACCCACATATCCCTGCTCAAATTGATTGTGTCGCGTCATTGCTTCCGAGGCTAGGAGTGGTCATAATTGAGAGGAGAATTAGCAAAACCCTAAATATACAGCAGGTGATATATCATTACCCATAGACTTGACCTTGCCTGACCCATCCCTGCTCCCATGTGGTCTCCAGCCCGGGCTGGCGTGCAGCAGACTGAGGGGCCTGCTACTGCTCAAACAGCTAAATCAACAACGTCTCGCCGCAGCTCATGTTGGTGTGTTTTGCTTGAACGGTTTCATGAAAAACTAATCATCTGTTCATCATGGAGATCAAACATGTGCAGAGTGCAATGATTAGGAAAAGCAATCTGCTTGAAGCTCCAAGTGTCAGTAGTCCAGATATAATAATTTCAAGATTAAAAATGGCCTCTTCCTTTCACTTCCTCCTCCTCCTCCTCACCTCCCTATCATTATCACCTCAAGCCCTCCTGTCAGCTCTCACAGCCTCCATTGAGATCAAGCAGGATGAACATGCTCTTGTCGTGTTTGTATCTGCAACCAAACTGACTGTCCCTCTCCATTTTATGCACTAAACCCCATTCCTGCATGA